>JARFIY010000002.1:4375000-5000000 GCA_036346155.1 Sinelater perroti | reverse complement strand
GTGGCTTCAAAAAAACGGGCAAATGAATCTTTTGATTTAAACCCAAAAATAAAGATAGTCGTGAAGTGGACTAGTTATCAGCTGGATGGCCCCAATGTGCCCCATTTATGTCGTTATAAAATCAGCAGCAAATCATAAATTAATTTGTGTTTTGTTGACATTTATATCCGACGCCTGAAAGGGCATGAAGGAAACGAGAAAGAAGAAGAAGTTGACGTTTATATGTCACTTTAACAACTCGAAGAAAAGATTATTCTTGAAACTAAAGATTAGTAGATTCTGTAGTTCAAACTTATCGTCCTGAATATTGTTGTCCACGAACCAACCGGACCGAAATCATGATTGCGCGAGTTGTTATGGAAGACTGTCGATTAGCTATACGTGATATCGCCTCTAAAATTGGCATTTTCGTAGGACCTGTGGAGCCCACTTTGCATAATGATCTAAAAATGCGAAAAGCTTCTTCAAGATGGCTCCTACGAATGCTGACCAACGAACACAAGGCTGCGCTGGTGGCAATGTCTCAGGAGATATTGACACGTGATGCCGCTATGAATTTTCGACTATGGAGGAAATTCTCCATGGCCGCTCATTTTCCAATCGAGCCGTTGTTGCAACAGTGATTTTCCAGTGGGCAAAACACGCCCTAAAAAAGCGTTTTCAGCAATTATGGAATAATGGCGACGAAGTCGTAAAATGTGGATATTCAAACGGAGATTGCGTTGAGAAGTAACAGAAGTTTCAACTTTCTTTGGTATTTCTTCAGAAAACATTTGGAAACCTTAGAACTTAAACGCACCTAAATGGCAGAAGAGTTTTAAATTTTAATTTCATCATCATATTCAGTTTTTCTTTGTCAGCAATTGTTTCATTCAACATTTGCTTTACAAGTGAGGTATGTTGCATAACTATATTAACATTCCAGGAGATTATGGAGACATGTCGTAAATCTTAAATTTTTAATTTACTCAGGGAAATTTAATAGAATTTAACAATTCTAATTGTAAGTATCCTACTCCTCTTTAAACAAAACGAACAGTTTGCACACTGTAATGGTTTTTACCTGTATTTTACTTGTTAAATGACCACGAAAAAGGATCATTACGAATGACTTGACAAATTGCAATCATACTTCACAGTTTTAGTAATGAATCTTCCTTTGTATTTTGCTCGTAAAAATTTTCCGCCTGACAACCAGCGCCTTGTCCGCTGCTGACGAAGGCAATTGTTGCAAAAGCTTTCTAGCAAATGAAATGTTCGATTCCCATCAGATGCGCAACTTAATTCTTGGCCTTTTTCAGTAAATTCTAACATTAATTTATAACAAACCAACTACTCATGTAATCTTCGAAATAATTTCTTTCGGTTTCTAAGTACTTGCGCCATCTTTTGGTGAGCTGTCGAATTTCAGTTTAGAAAAAAGAGAGCAGCTTGTAGTCAACAAACGTAACCAGACTTTTCTCAAGATCTTCGGCAGAAATAAAGTGGGCATCTGAAGAGATAATTTGAATAGGCAAATGCAATGATGTGCTGTGTGTTATCGGGGAGCTGCATAGCCTCTATTTTTACATGTTAAAGAAGCCGTTGTTTGTGACTTCTGGAAAACTTTAAAATAACATGGTCTACAATCTTCACTTTGAGGTCCTGGTGGACATCACTGTTGCGGCAGTACCAGGGTATATCTACAATCGCCGAATGGTAAGAATGTTGATCTTGTTGGCACAACCCTACAGTTAAATGCGATATAACCAAACGGGCTTTAACATTTGCTTATAAAGGAGTTTGGAATTTTCTCCAATTTTCTTCTATTTTCTTTTTAATGTGAGCTTTTCAGCCTCGTATCTAGTGTTATATTCAGATATTTAACCATGTTAGCATAAGGGATCTGGGCATTCTTAATTCTAACGGGTTAATGTTGCTGCTGTTTATTGGCGAAGTTGATGTAAACAGATTTGCTTTCATTTAACTTACTCCGCACTCTTATAGTCTATGTGTTGATCTGGTTAATCGATGTTTGGAGTTCTTCGTGGCTTCTTCATAATCATTTACAGCTGTAAAAACTGCAGTACCATCGGCAAAGCTGGCAGTAGTTTCATATTCAAGTTTAGGAATACTGGACCTAATACACTACCTCGTAGTACTCCTGCTTTGGTTTCTTTTAATTTGGAGTAAGTATTTTCTTATCCTATTCTGAAGTTTCTTTCAGACAGGTAGGGATTTTAAAATTTGTGAATACTGTCAGAGTAGTATTACGTTTAATTCGAGGAGCAAGTCCTTATGTCATACTTTATCAAAAGTCTGGGGCACATCTAGGAAGACATTAAATCAGACATTCTGTTCTTTTAATTTTTGATGATATTCGTGATTCTGTGCAGTTGGTCAATAGTTGAGTGACTTTTTCTAGAGCCAAACTCATGATGAGGGATTAAAGCTTCCTCTTCAATTATTGGTTTCCGTCTTTTGAGAAGTGTTTTTATAGAGTTTTGCAATAACAGGCAAAAATGAGATAGGCCTGTATGAAGGTTTTTTGAATCATCATAACTCTCCACGGTTTGAAAGAGGCGTTGATAAGATTGGTCAGTTTTACGATGCCTTTTCTTGCAAGTTGCTTCAAAACTTCACATGTAATAAGATTGAAACTCGTTCTTTCCAATTAATATTGGTCTTGGTTTCGTCAGAGACTTTTTAGTGAAGGTGGTCTAATAACTATCAATTGTGCCCAGTCCTGAGGATTAGTTCTTTCATTTGGTTGGAAAGTTATTTTCAAGTGCTCTATAAGCACTATAAGCCCCAGGTTCCATCTGCTTTTTGGATTGGGGGATTATAGAGATTAGGCCAGTTTGGTCAGTTCACTTAACAAGTTGGTCATAGATTTATTTTATTAATACGTAGAATCAACCTTTAATTGTTGAGTGGCATTATTCAGGCACTCTGGTTCTTCTTAGCTCCATCTTTTCTACAACAAGGTCCAATATCTATTTGAATAATTAATGCTCTTTACCTTTTGTTTAATTTTTGAAGTATTTCCTAGGCTACTTGCTGAATGTTCCTGGTAAACAATTTTTTCTTTATCAAACTCTTTCTCATTTTTAAGTGTGACAGAGAGATTAATGGAATGTTCAAGATTTGTCATAAAACTCAAGCCTCGGCGGTTTTTTTTTTATCGATAACCCTCAATGAGGGTAGTACCTATGCGGGAATGATCGGAATTCATATCCCATGCTTCTTCAACGTATAATTAATTATATTTCTGACTGTAAAAAAGTCTATAAGATCAGGAATCATATCTCGATTAGTCGGTCAATACATCATAGTTAAGTTGGTAAAATGCTCAATCCTCAATGGGCACGTTTCGCGTTGAACTCAGCTACAATGGTAATTAGATTAGATTTGGGAAGAACAAAAGAGTAACAGATATAATCCTTTTCTAGGCAAGCCGTGAAATAATTGTGTATAATATATATCCTGGCTTTCAAGAAAATCTGAGTACTGATTCTTCTTAGGGCAAGTGATAACTTTGCAAGTTTTTGTTTTAACATTAACAGCGTAGCCTGTACTTCATCTGTTTGATATTTCAGTTCTTGATAATGTGTGATGAATTCTCTTATTATTCACTACCGCCTCTTGCAATGTTATCCAGGTAGATGGTGTGGTAAACTCTGAAACCCTTAAATAGAATGTACGATCCTTGATAAAGTTCGGCAATGAGACAGACATTTTTTTGTTCTTATATATCAGCAATTTTTTATTTAAGTATGGATTCTTGAGTGCGATATTCCAGCTTGGACATACGATCGCCATTTTACTTAATTTTTCCGATATTAATTGGAGTGTAGATTCAACTAACAATTTTTGTTGACTTGATGTCTTTTCGATCTGTTTCTGTGCCTTTACAAATATCTCTCGACTATAAGTTCTTGGTTTAAAAGAATTATCTTGTTTTGGCGAGGTTATGTTTATTTTCTGTTGATTATTTCTGGTTGTCTGCTTAGACAAACTCGGTTTTTCATTTGTTTATTCTTTAACGTCTGCATAGACGATAGTTGACAGGATATTCGTCCCATAATGTACACATTTTAAGGGATTTTTTTGTTCCGTGCACTCTGGAGTAAATTTTACACGTCCAGGTTCTTCCGTGCAATAGTTCTGGGTATGTCCATATACTTGACACCGCTTACATTGTCTGTTTTTCCTAAGATGTTGGATTTCCAAGCAATGCCCATGATATCTTTTATTTCAAAATTTTGTTAGTATTTTCGTGTCTAAATGGAAACATGAACATGTTCAGCCGTTATTTTGTTCTGTATTTTAGTCTCTTTTCTGGATTACATGAGTGATGAAGCCTAGTAGACCTTGTCAGGTCTATTTGGTTATTTTCGAAATAGTACCATAAGTACTCTTTGTTAAACAGGGCTTTCGTGAGAGCTTGATAGCAGTTCCCATCTGGGACGTTAATTTTGTCCTTCTTGTTGTTTATTATCTTTAATTTGAGAAGCATTAAATTAGGTTGCTTATGAGTCGGTGGATTTCAGTAAAGTTATTAATTCCGTCCACAATTACAGGCGGTGGTTGTGGGCCAATTTTGGTTGTATCTTTTGACTTCTGAAACCTTTTGCCTGTCTTGTGGGGAAGTGAGTCAAGTATTCATTTTATTGTTATAATTTACTCTTACCCACCCAATCTCTTTTACTAACTCTTTATTTTTTACAAATACTAAAGGACAATAAAGTTTCATTTTATTCACTATTAACCTGCACAAGATGCGTATAGTCTTATTTCTTATTAAGTAGTCAAAAAGTAGTTGATCAAAAAAAAAGGAATTACCCCCCACTACTTTCTTAACACATTTGCAGATTTTCTCATCTGGTGAACATCTTATTTGTAAATTATAAGAAAAATTTTACCATATATTTCTAAATTTTATGTATTGGTATTAGAACTACCCCTTAATATTATGCTTCATAGTCTAGGTGTTGGTGAGGGACATGGTTTAATGTGGATGAAGACTATCAACATCATCATGATCACCCAGCCATTTGCGTCCACTGCTGGACATAGGCCTTTCCTAATCGTTTCCATTCATTTCGGTTTTGTGCAACTCTAATCCAGTTTCTTGATACTCTCCTTATATCATTGGTCCATCGAGTAGGGGGTCTCCTTCTGCTTCGTTTGTCTTGACGTGGTCTCCATTCGATTATTTTCTTTGACCGCCTTGGGTCATTGAGCCTCGCTACATGCCCCGCCCATTTCCATTTCAAGTTTGCGATGAAGACTATACAAATAACAAATTGTTTCTGCACAAGCATAATAATTATTTTAATATGGTTTCTTTCTAAAGGAAACGCGGCGATCTGATGGATCAGATAAAGAAAAAAAAGAAGTTTTAGGAGTTATAAAAATGTAGGTGCTGTTGATTTTTTATTTAACGTATTTAAATACATAATGCAGTCATCTTTACGTTTGTACTTGTGATGTTCGAAAATTATTGGTTCTACGATCATTTTCTTTTCTCAATCATCTTTTATTAGGAAGAAGTGATTACACATTTGATTAAGAGACTTTAATTAAATTAATGTTTATATACTTTTACTATTGCTCTAGTAGTTTTCGGGAAACTGCTACAAACTATTCTTTAGGTATAGCACCACACCACTTGTGAACAGCCGACTGAAACTCATCGTGCATCGCCTCTCTCATTACGTCAAATAAAGCGTAGTCTCTCTTTCAATGTGCTACCATTCTATAGAGTTTGCCGGCGTCTCATGCCAGAGCCTTGATTCATCTTTTGTGATCTCACATTAAAAAAACATGCCCGGACCAACACTGTAGAATTGAAGAAACTGTTGCCACACTTTCATACGCTTTTAGTATACTTCTGAAAAGCGATGAGAGTATGGAGAACCCATTGCACACAAACCTTTGTCATCTTCAATCTTCAGAAATAAATTGCATTCGTTAATAAATGTAATTGGGCTGTTAGCTTTATCAAAACCTTTGAACTCTGACATTCAGCAAAACACAGTTCTGCGATTCTGGTATATTATATGGTTACTAAGCTAGAAGCAATCACTTCCTCCGTCCAAAGAAACTATGCCGTCTATAGCTGCGTATCATTGTTTACAGGGGTTTTCACTTTGTCTGCAACTGTACTCGGAACACTGCACGAATGACTCTCTACCTTTTCTTTTGTACCTTCCAGTAACGCCATCTAGTAATGTTATATAGCACTCTAGTCTGTCTGCGACACACCAAACGTTTTTCAACGCTCTAATATATAATACATTTATAAAACATTATATTTTTGTTTTATTTAAAAAAATTGGCGAAATAAATCTAAAATTATCTGAAAGCCCAGAAAGAACTTCTCTATATCTTTAGGAAAAAAGCAAAAATTTTACGTAATAAACCAGCACATCATACGCTGTAAGTGGGAAATTTTCTCACGATCAAAAAAACAGTTTCTAGTGTAATAGTTCTAATAACTGAAATTAAGAAAAATAATAAGTTATACAATAAAGACCCATGACTTCCAAACAAAGCGCTTATGGATCAAAATATTTTTTTAAATTTTAGATTTTGTTTCTGTAAGATGTAATAAATTATTAAACAATCATAAAAATCTGTAACACTTTCTTTTTGAGATACAAAATTTTTTGTAGTTTTATAATTTTCCTAATAATAATATTAAATAACTTTTTTTCGATATTTTTTCTTATCTAAACCCCTGTATAACGACAAAATCTCTTCCTTAGTTATCTGTTATAGAGAAGTTTTATTTAAAACCCTGTGGTAGGCAGCGCGGCTTCTATTTAGTTCTGGACTTGCGCGCTGATAGCGAGCACAGGTAATTGCTAACAGCGCGATCGTGCGATAGCAACACACGTGGCGGTAACACCTGGCGCGAATTAGCATCCCAGATAAACGTGCAACGGGCAGAAACGCTCCACAAAGTGTTTGTGATAGAAGAAGATGTCTAATAACAGGTAGTACGCATTTCCGGTATTTTCTGGGCGTATTTATTTTAATTGAATGTTCAAACTAAGCACTTGGTTTCGGAGCGTTAGGCAACACACAGTGCGCATGCTGTGTTTCAATGAATTACACCTGTAGTACCGTGTTGACTGCTATCGTAACCTCCTCGCACGTTGAGGTTATTCCAAGCTGAAAATGGTTTTCGGTCGGGTTTTCGTACGGGTTAGTTACTGTGTAAGACATCGATTGCTTGCCGAAGCCGGTTCTTCTAATTATTCAATGAGGCATAGGTATGCAAGTTGTAATTATCGATTTGAAGGAAATTTTTATTTTTAATAGTCACATTATATGTTTTAAATTTTTTTCTTATTATTAATGTTTTTGTATTGCATATTATTTTAAGAAGACAAATATTTTATAAATATTTTTAATAGTTGAACAATTAACATGAAATACAAAACCACTTTCAGTTAGAAGAATGAATCGTAGCTAGACTAAAATATTTCGTAAAGGAAATTAATGTATATGAACAAGGTTTAATCAATAAATAATAGGACTAAACTAAAATATTGGGAACGTTGACCTTGAAAAAATTCTTTAAGGTTAGAGTGAATTTTTGTTTTGTCTTTTTTACATAATTATAATATTCAAAAAGTTAAATTGCGAGATGTCCAAGGAATGCTTGTGGACTTGTCAAATCATTGCAATGTTTGAACACTTCATATATAATACAAACTTAACTTTCTTCTTTTTTCGAAGGTCTCATTTCTACTAAGGAGAACCACTTTTAAATAAAAAATATGTTTATAATATAATCGCCTTATCGTTCACCTTTCCTCATATTTCGTGATGTTTGATATATATATATATATATATATATATATATATATATATATATATATATATATATATATATATATATATATACAGATCTCACAAAAGATATATATACTGTTTATTCACAAATATTGTGCTGTTATTTATCATTTGACAGTTCCCCATTTTATCCATTTATTTCCCCCGCACAAGTCAAAAACAACCAAAAATTCTGAAATTCTGCTTTTGATTATGAAATGTATCCTTTTAACTTCTACATCTTCACTATACGTCATTAATGATGACAAAGTTTGTCTTTTCACAACTTCTTCGTTAAGTTTATATTTCCCTTTTATCAGTATTTTTCTTATAACATTTTTTCTATTTGTTTCTCTTTTTGCATCTTGCTTTTGCAAGGTGTGTTCTAATGTTTTCTGAAACTAATACAAGATTGGAAAGTTGTTATTTATATGAAAGACGCCAAAATGTTTTTTCTTGTTATAGTTGTATTTGAATCTAGTCATCGTCGAAGATTGACTACGTCAATCGATAATAATTTAATTTATTCCTAAAGAATTAAATAAGGGAGGATATTTAAAAAATTGGGAAGACAACGCTGTTTTAAGTATGTCTAATTTTTTTATTAGAGGGAAGAAGGAAAGGAGGTGTTATGTCAACGATGCAACAGAATCAATGTACTGCATCTTATATATATATATATATATATATATATATATATATATATATATATATATATATATATTAACTGTATACAAAAACTCTTCCACTGCTTCTTGTCTCTTCCCAGTGTCTTTGCTTCCGTCCATGTTGTTCTTTTCTTCTTTAGTCATAATCTTGTCCCAAGGTTTATCTGGTCAATAAAATCCAGCGGGCTGTACTTCTAGCTCTCTTCCAATTTCTGTATTTCTTATTCTATACCTTTTTGTAATTCCTTTCACTCTTCTATGGTATTTCAACAGCCTGTATTTTACTCTTCTGTTTTTTAGTAAGTACTCAAGATTAGGACCCTAACATTAGTACTGGTCTGTATACCACTCTAACCACATCTTTGTCTTCCTTCTTATATGTAAACTTGCTATTCATTGTATGATATATCTTTTCACTCTTTTGTTAATTTCTTTTTTCGCGCGGGAAATTTGTTATTTGTTCTATTTTGACTCCATCTAACGTTGTGTTCAGTTCTTTTTGCTCTTGCTTGACTATCATTACTTTTGTTTCATTTTTATTTAGCCCCATCCCATTTACTTCTAAAACTATTCCAAATTTCTTAGTTCTTTTGCAATTCCTTCTCACTATTTTTCCATTATTACTATATTGTCCGCAACATTTTTTTATAGAATATTTATTCTCTGTAAGTTATTATGACCTATGTTTACTTTCTTTATTTGTTTTAAGCATTCTTTAATGTCTGATTTAGGAATATTATAAATAGTAGTGGGTTCAGGCCTCTTTGTTTTAAGCCACCTTTTGTAATAAATATTTCTGATTTCACGTTCTTGTAAATAATTTTGTTAACGTTATTTTCGTATATTAGATGTGTTATGCGAATACTTTTATTCTCAATTCGTTATTCCTTATTGCAATTTTTGTTATCTCCTGCCTTGTGTATGGGGACTATTAACGCTGCCTGCAAATCTTTTGGTATCTGCTTTTCTTTCCATACTTTACTTTATATCTTTAATAATATTTCTATTCCTTTATTGTCCATATTTTTTATCATTTCTGTTGTTATTTTCTTTACCTTTTGTCTTGCCATTTTTATCCTCCTTTGATTGTTTTTTTATTCTTATTTTTATTTCTCATTTTGACTGTACTTATTCATTCCGATCAACCTTTCAAATTATAAATTTCTTCTTCGAAATTTTTGTATGTAAACCAACCAATTTCAGCTGCTGCACGTTCATTGTCCTTTACTCCGCTATATATCAATGTGGTCTTTCTTCATCTTTTGTCATCTCTTGTTCCTTTTTCTTCGTTTCTATGATTACTATATCCAAACAATTTTCTTCAAATTTTTCCTCTGGTTCATCTTCTTTTCCCTGTAAGCTTCTAATATTCTACGTTCGCAATGTCCAAATTTTCTTTTTACCTCCGTTAATTTTCCTTGTTTTACCACTTATTTCTTCTTGTAATCCATTTTATCGCCTTGAATTCGTCTTCACCTTATCACAGCTATCTTGTATATTTAGTTTTTTGTTGGGCTTTTTCTCCAACACGCCTTTGTCTACATTCCATTTAAACACCTAATTGTCTGTAATACTAACATTCTGTGGCCGGTTTTGACTGTCTCTCCTTTTTCTAATTTTTCCCTCTATTTCCCTATTCTTAGACATATCTTTGTTCATATATGTATATTTCTCTACATTCTTTTAATTTATTTTTATTTTTCATTGTTCATTTCTTTTGTATTATCCAATTCCAGTAAGAAAGTTTTCCCCCAATTTCGTGATTTTCACTTTTATTCCCAGGTTTTTCTCCAAGAAGTTTCTCATTTTCTCTCGTAGTAAATCCTCTTCTGCGTTTTCTACCGTTAATTTTTGCACTACTACATTTTTCTACTTTCTCTCTATACGTTTCAATCTGTCGTCTATCTGCTAATCTCATTTTTTAGTTTCACTTTCCTTCCTTTATTTTTTCATGTTTGAGCTCGACTTTCTTTATTTGTTCTTTGTACTCTTCCTGATTCACTTTAATTTGCTTCACATTCACCGTTAATATTTGCATCGCGTCTACTATTTTGTCAAATTTATCTTCTCTCGAATGCTCTTCTTTCCTTCGTCTGTGGAATATTACCCACCACACTCGCTCTGCATGGTGTGTTGCTGGCGTGTACTTACGACTGAAATCAACCAAATCTTTGCAGCCAAGTAAGCGTGGCATGGTTCAAACAATACTAAACTGTTCGCATATATTTAAAAAGTTAGTTACCTACAAGTAGTTAAAATTTGCTTACAGATTTTACTTCGAGTTGCCACTTTTAACTTTTTATTCTTATACCAGTAGTTGCATGGTTTTCGGAAAGGTTGATATATAACTAGGTACGCACAATTCCTTGAGATTTGTCGCTAGTGGTCCAGTTTTTTTCAACTTAACACTTTTTGACATGTGTTTTATCTAAAATGACTGAAACTAGATATTTGTGGATCATTACTCTTCTATATTGAGCTTTTAAATTGATTCAAATCGTTTCGATGTAATTGCATTGTTCTGCTTTTCACAGTTTATTGTTTTCCCCCAAATAGATTTTTTTATCATTGAATTAGAGTTGTTTCTATAACTGTACTTTACTACACTATTTGTAATTGAACAACTGATAAAGAACTTAATTATTTTAAGAAGAATTATTGCAGTTGACTCTTCCTTTTTCTTTTGCATTATACACATAGTATCAGAAAAGTTTTTGCGATATGACGCAAGCGGTGGTCGCACATTGTGGCTATTTAGTTTAAACGTGTTGAAACAGGTTAATATCTGTTCTGCAGCCGGCGCAACGACCGCTGGGTTTTAATTTGTCCAATACTGAAGCAGTGTCATCTTGGTCAAAAACGCAATATGGGGAAATAGCTTTTGGAGGAAATGGTTACTATACTGGAAAATGATTCAACTCTAGTACGACCATATTCAAGAGGTATCAAATTTTAGTCTGGAAGACACTCCAAGTCAGGACGCTCATATCAATTGCCCTTATCAGGAAGATGTTCTAGTTCAACATGTGGTTTATCATTAAATAAGACATTATTACAATGATGGAAACAGTTTGGGTACTCGATATCTTAACCGACGAATAGGTGGCACATTAAAACCCAAAATATAGTTTTCCAATGACGGCCACCTTTTAATGATGTAGGATGATGAGTGTGCCCAGATCCCTGTGGAAACGTAGAAGAGTTGGTTTGGGCACTAGTTTCAAAGAATGCAAAAACACATAGGGTGTGGTGGAAAGTATTTTGAAAAATTTTGGAAATTGTATTGTAAAACTTTCCTAGTAAAACCTAGTACCTAGTATTGAACTCTGAAGTTAACGACGTGCGAGACTAATGTGGTAACTTTCAAAAAAGGCAATTGTTCTTCTTCCTCTTAGTTTTTTTCACCTCGCCGTTTATGAAGTGAAGCTTGCCATTCACGCACTATAAACAAATTGTCGCACTTTGGTAGTATTGTAGATGTCAATACACTTTTTCATGTCTAAAGCTATTGTTACATCGTTCTACTATATACCTCTCACTTAAAACGGGAATAAAATATCTGTTCCAAGAAAACGGACGAGCCATCGGCTTCTTCTCTTCGCTTTTTGCTTCCCACGTCCTCTTAGCAAGTCTACTATTATTTATTATATAAGCAATGGTAACGCTTCGCTTAGTGCTAGTTAGTTGAGGTTAGTTAGTGCTACTTAGTCCTCCTAGCTAATAGACGGTTTCTCTAAGTGTTGTTATTCGCCCGTAGCTCGAAGTAGCGCACATCATAAGCTCTACAATAAATTGTACTTAGCAGTATAATCGATTGGGTTGTTGTAATAAATTACTAATCCGTAACTTGGGTGAGCACCTTTTTAAAAAGGTCGCCGAGTTTCGAAAATATGTAACTTCTTTACCTGTTGAAAAGAAAGGCCGCTTAAGCTTATAATGGGTGTTCTTGGGAAATGAATTAGTCGTCTTTACCTGCGTATTTATTTAATGTAGCCCCACTTCACCATAACAATTGATGTTGCTTAAAACTATTTTATCACTATTACTCATGTAATTTATGAGAGCCTTGTAGATAATACAATACTTGTATCATTTAAAGGACTAGATAAAACAGTGTAATTTGATGCTCTGGGCATTTCCTGAAGCTATCTAATATCAACATTGTTTATGCCACTAGCGGTATGGCTTTTATCAGCAAAACAAAACTTCCTCCGATGTTATCTATTCTGTTTAATTCAGTTTTAGCTAGTCATCTTTTCCTGAACGGCTTTAACATTTTTCTCCGAAAAAACACTACTAATTAATAAGCATTTTTGAGTTTAAGGGAAAGCGATGATCTGCCAAATGGTTATTTAATGAAAAAATAATTATTTTGAAGAAGTCGGATATTATAGGTTTGTGAACGCTAACCACCGACGAGGTAAACATTTCTGATCATTACTCACTTACTAATTGTTTTCATGAGGGTATTTGAAAAATAAATTTAATTTGGCTATTAAAGAGTGGGCATGTAAAATTCATTACATTTTTCATATTTGTCATTTTCATTGAAAGCAGCTGTTTTCTTGTGTTTTAGTCGAATAAAGTATAACTCACGCAATCCAATCGCTCAAAGAATAAAATAAAAGAAACGGAGCTCTGATTGGCGTCTTATCCAGTTGGCATAAAATGCAATAATGTATTATGATCGCGATATATAGGCACCTTCTCTGAGCAAAATATTGGATCATTAGTATAAAAAAAAAACGAGGGACGAGTGAGTACCATAATCTGAGAAGAATACTAAAGAATACTGAAGGAACGATATATAACATATAACATAAGAAATTTGCGTCCTTCTCACACAAGATACTATCTCTTTCCAGAATCTAAATATACGAAATTATATTTTGATGTTTAGTGATGTTCAAAGTTCTTCTAGTCGAGTTGTTTCAAGAAAATTAGAACAATTTTCAGTGAATGGACGAATAGCATTTATATTAAAGAATATGTGGCTTTATTTCATAGTAGTCAGATGATTTTGTTTTTCTTTAACTCATCACATAGATTCATTATACTTTTTCCGTTAATATGTCATTAAAGCAATAGTTTCTTCTTTTCCTAGTCATACGTTGTCCAATTAAATATGTCTTTTATAGGTCAGTGGCCTAAAGGATTTTGTCATAACAGATGTAAGCACTAAATATACTCACCGTTGATAAAATCAGCACGATACTGAAATCCCCTAAATTTTTCCAGTTTTTTTGGAATGAATCTTACACTAAGCTACGAATAAATTGAAAGTGAAAATTTTCATCTAAAACAAGTAGCGGCGCCGAAGAATGCTAAAAAATCAAAATGTTGAGAAAAACTAAATTAAGTTTCTTTATGTAAAGTCAGAAAAGCGATTATAGTAAACTCTTCACTCGAATTTCCTGTAATTTTGGGATCCAGGAGGCGAGATGTAGCTGGGCTGCAATTATCAAACTTCATACTAATCATACAAGGAGCCAGAGTAATGTAGTAAATGGGAAGACGTATATACAATATAGTGCGCATGGTTTTTTATTCGCTAATAAACACAAACCTTTGTACTATAAGAAATCTTCAACCCGCCGTTCTTCTAACTCCTTAGCCATCCTTGTTTAAAATAAAAATTTCTGCTAATGCATTTAGAGTAGAGCAATAAGCACTGAGCGAACTCTCCCCTCAAAACGTTCCTCACTGATCAGACTGTTAGGGACGTGATCAAGTACAAAATGATCCAAGGAATGGCTAAGGCCATATGTCACGTACATAAATTCAGACGTTCTCATAGGCTGTGGGAATACTAGAGGTCAGTGTATTGGTCAGTCACAAACTAGGTGTTCACAACTTAAAAGGCAATGCAATTTCCTTTCAAGTTGAGATTTTAATAATAGTTAAGATCAATTCATCACTATAATTAATTTCTCCTTTGTTAAACAAGTTACATATTTGAATTTTTGCATAATTATCAACCCCCCCCCCACAGACTTCGACTTATGGGCGTAGTGTATATTCGCGATTGATGTTATCAAAAAAGATGTAAAACCACATATCACATCTTCTCTAATCAATAACCTCTACTATTATTCCAACCAATTGTATAATTTTTTTTTCATTTTAAATATTAGTACAGATAATCTGCTATTCATTTTTACTTATTTTTTACTCAGAAGTTTCCAAACAACTATTTTTCTAAATATACTAACTTACAATTTTATCGCGCGGTTTGCAGTCCCAATTTCACACAAACTTCAAATATGGGAAGCTCGAAAACTAATCCTTTTCAAAACAAAATATTCCTTCTTTTCATTATCCTGGGCGGCTTTTTGAAGAAACTCAGTTTTATATTAAAAGACAAAGACATATCTGCGTATTGCCATAATACAACTTTACAAAGAAAACCATAGAACCAAAAAGTGCGAGAAGTGACTGTACCGAGAATTACTCTCGGGGACAAAATTCGAAATAATAAAATTCGTAGCAAAACGAGATTTACAATGGATCATTTAAAAAGATCCAGACGGCAATGGGTGGAACGCGTGGCAAAAACACAGAGAAATGGACACGGAATAACAAGCTGGACTTGCAAGAATACTACATAAGAGCTGATTCGACGGTATGAGGAATTCAAACAGAAAAGAGTGAGTGAGATAGATAATTGGAAATAATTTAAAGAGCAATATGTCCAGTAATAGATAAATATAGGAAATTGAGGAGGAAGAAGACGCATTAAAAAGAGCCCAACAAATTCAATAATCTCTAGAACAATTTTTTATATAGAAATGAACATCCCTGTACAATCACCCTTCGTTTTTCAGCCACGTAATTGAATTCAGCGATAACGAACTTTTTACACCGAATTTTTTTACTTGATTTTTTATTTTAACCGCCCAGAAAAGCCCCAATTTATATTTTATTGTAACTTATTATAAATCTTTTGGACAGTAATAGATACAATAGGTAATTTACACCACCTCCCATAATTTGAGGTTTGGGGGAGGAGGTATCATGCAAAAGAAGAATGATGAATTATTTTCAATTCTCATTAAATCCTCAATTTTAAAGAAATCGCCTTGTGCAGTAGATTATGGACCCCTAGTTTGTAATTGACCAATACACCGGTCTATAGTGTTCTCATAGTCTATGAGACGGTCTGTATTTCTGTATATGGCCTTAAACGTTCGTTGGATCATTTTTCATTCGAACACGCCACCAATAGTCTGACCAATGAGGAATCTTTTGAGGGGAGAATTGCTATTCACCCAGTGACAGTTTAGGGCTCAAGATACTCTTATTGCTCCACTCTAAATGAAGTTATAATATACCGTGCTTCAGTACTAGAATTTTTTATTATCAACATTGTAACAGGTGGATATTAGAATTTAAAAACAAAGTGAAAAATGACCAAGGAGCTAGAAGAGTGGTTGGAGGAGAAGTTAGAACACAAAGGTTCCTCCGTTTATCAGCGAATAAAGAAATATCCTCGTACAAAGAACTGAGCACATTCATAGTATCATAATTATTTTTTTCCCTTGTACTACCGCCATGAAGGTTATTATCAAGGTTCTATAGAAGGATAACGGTTACTCTAATGACTATATACACTCTAATGACTACACACTTGTATGTCCGTTTATTGTTACACTTCCCCAACCCTCACCTAATTGGAATAGACTTTGATTGTTCATACATCAATGGTAATAGAGTACAGTTCATTGTAGCCCATGTATAAATGGTTTCGCTTCATTGATCCCACCATTAAAGGAGTTTACTACATTCACTGCATTATGTAGTTTCTCCGAGTTGACAAAAACAAATTTAAATGTAGTTCTTCTCGTTGATATTTTGATTTTTAGTTTTCTTCGACCACCTTACTGCTATTGATTTATTCATAATTTACAGTGTTAGATTCATTCTGGTAATAGGAATAATCTAGAGAACTTCGGTATGGTCAGGATTTTAGTAACGGTAAATTCCTTTAGGGCTTACATCCGTAAGGACGAAATCCTTTAGGCCACTGGCCGGTTTTTCTATAAAAAGCACATTTAATTGGACGGCACATGAATAGGGAAAGAAGAAACTATTGCGTTAATGACTTATTAACGGAAAAAAGTACAATGGAATCCGACACCCTCGAAGGTAAAAGGAAGATGGAAGAAGAAGTACAATAGAAGGAGTACATTCACTGGTCTATTTGATGATTTAAAAAGAAACTGGCCTCCACCATTTGTCTTGGTTTTTGATCTCACATATAGAGGTAGTTCTTATCCCATGGCGTTATAAAACTGGGTTTATGTAACAACTTTTTTATATCTTGAACTTGAATTATAAAAAAACGTTTGATGTTCTTCTCAGATTATGGTATTCACTCGTCTCTCTTGTTTTTTTATACTTGTGAACCAATATTTAATTCCAAACATCAAATCTAGAGAAATATATGATAACTATGTTCTTCTGTCCAAAAATACAATATTTTTTTAATATACTTACAAGTTTTCAGCCACTGAGAATTGTGAAAAACAAAACTAAAAAAGAATCAACAAAACAATTAGAGAGGGTAGACTTGAACCAATTCGAATTTTTTTACTTTTGCATTTGTAAAAACCAATGCAAGTTTTTTAGCCTCTACATTTTTACTCTTGCATTGAATTCCTAACAACCCAAACTTGCTTGGTTTTTCCAGGACGCTTTTTGTAAATCCCTCATATCAACTTAAAGCTGTCTCCCTTTAACCACAAAAGCATTCCAAATTTCTATATGTTGTAGGCCCCAAACCGTTGTAATCAGTGGAACCAAAATCGCCTTGGACATAAAGAACGATTTGCGCAACGAAATTCAGGAGTGGAGCCTGCAGAACAAGCGCAACCCGTCACTGGTGGCCGTGCTGGTAGGCGACGACCCCGCAAGCATCAAATATGTCGAAAAAAAGATGGAAGCGGCCGACTATGTTGGTAAGCCTCAGCCCATCACGATTAGATTTAATCTAGCGTTCGAGTTACTCCAGGAATAACCAGCCGCACAGAACGGCTGCCGGCGTCAATCTCGGAATCCGAGCTGATAGACAAAATAAACTACTTGAACAAGGATCCCTCCATTGACGGCATCCTGGTGCAGCTGCCGGTACCCGCGCACATCTCCGAACGAAACGTCTGCAATGCGGTGTACCCAACGAAGGACGTTGACGGGTTTCACGTCACCAATATGGGGAAGCTGGCGCTTAACATGGAAGCGTTCGTGCCATGCACGGTCCTGGCTGTGATTGAACTAATAAAAAGGTTTGTTGGTTTAAGTCCATGGATACCAATGGTGTTTATGGAAGCTGATGCTTTCAGAGCAGGAGTAGAAACTTTCGGAAAGAACGTTGTCGTGTGCGGAAGGTCAAAGAATATCGGCCTGCCGATTTCCATGATCTTACATTCAGATGCGAGGAATGAGCTGCCTGGAATGGAGGCTACCGTGACTCTCTGCCACCGGAACACGCCGCCCGAACAACTGAGGGTCTTCACCAAGACTGCTGATATCATCATCAGTGCAACAGGTAGCTGAAAACAAAATTTTGTAAAGTTTGGTGTAATTTTTTTGTACCTATTAGGTGTTGTGCACCTTATCAAAGCGGATATGGTGAAGGATGGCGCTTGCGTGATTGATGTTGGCACAACTAGGGTTACTACTCCCGAAGGGAAGGTGAAGCTAGTAGGGGATGTTGATTTTGCCGGTATAATTTAAATATGCATGATGATTGTATGAGGTGACTTTGCTCCGTTTTTCAAGCTGTCAGCGAAGTTGCCGGTTGTATTACGCCTGTCCCTGGAGGAGTGGGGCCGATGACTGTTGCAATGCTGATGCAGAACACCTTCAAGGCTGCTATTGAACGATCAAAACAACTATCATAAATTTGGAAGTATTATGTGCACTTTATGAGTATTATATTTTACTTAATGACACGTTGCAGTATTGTGTGTGCGAGCGTTTTGCTGTATGTTTTACAGTTTGACTGCACAATAAAGGATGTTAATTGTTAATGAAGGATAATAAAAGGATTTTTTAAGTGTCTTGTCATTTCTATGTCGTGAACGGTAGGCACGCATCAATTACTTTTATATAAGATTAGAGTAGCAAAATTAATTTTGGAATCGATCCACCTTCCAGTTTGCACAATTTTAATTTTTAAATTATCCTCTGAAAACAAGAAAAATTAAATGGCGACTGAATCAACTGCAAAAGTCCTTCATTTAGAGATATTATCAATCGTTATGGGTTTATCTTAATGAAAAAAAGCTAGACATTGAACTATCAGTGGAGTTACTAGAGCCATAAAACAAACCAAGTGACAAACAAAAATAATAACTTGTCACGCATATTTATGTTAAAAAAACATTATTCTTAAAATATACAAAAACATTAATAAATTAGAAAAATCATGTATACCCCAAAAATCAGTAAACATTAAAATATACTTGTTCCAACAAAAAAATACAAGAGGCGAGGAGGTTAAAATAGAACAGCACAAATAAAAAAAGTAAGTAGCATTATCGAAGTAGAAATAAATGATAAAACTGTACCTTAAAAATAAAAATTGTAATGACTAACAAAAACTTAATGAAGTGTAATTAATAGAACCAATATACTAGAGGCTTATAAAAAAATCATACAAACATTCATTCATACTCTTTCAACCTCTTCAAATGAAGAGGTTTGTTTCACTCGGGCGATATTACTTTCAGCATTTTTATAGGCATAACAGTAGCTTATGTTCATACAACTACATCCCTGCTGATAGCCACCTATTGCCACATTCATTCATCATTTCACTTCCATATGTGTGGATAATTTGTATGTGAAAATATGATGTTGCTCCAACACATAGATCAGAATTCCGAGTAAAACACAGTTAATTCTAGCCCAACTGTAAATAATCTCCACACCTCGAACTGGAAAACTTCTGACCTTTCAAAGTTCATACTGGTACTTGCTGCACACAAGCCTGACCCTATAACCACTGCGCTACACGTTACAGTCAAATTGTCAAATAATAAAAATGAAAGAAGAAGAGTTAAAAATACTTGCCAAAGAAATTATCTACTCTTTCAAAAGGCATTACTTCCACTTAAAAGTGCACACTTCGGATACTTCACTTATTTAAGCGCAATATGAGATCACAATAAACTCTTTTTTTAAGCGTGTTCCATATAGGACTCTTAATCAAAAAGCTAGGAGTAGAGTAAAAGAAGGTTGGATTGGAGTGATCTATGGATAAGTTTTTATAAAATTAGAAGCAATTTTTTAAAATGGGAGATAAAACTGCCTAGGCTCGAATTAAAAAGAAAAGGGAGACAAAAGAGTTTGTATTGAACCTATAGATAACAGAACCGTATCTAGAGAAACACTACAATTCACCATAATACCAGATACTATTCTTCTGTGTGGACACTATGCAGTTATAAATGGAAAAATAGAGGCAAATTAGAATTGTTTCCCCTCAGTTATAAAATTTACAAAGAACTTTTTGGCTTGGTCTATTAAGTGCTGAGAGTTTACATATTTTTCTTTGATTGTGATATTCATAACATAATCTTCCTCCGATAATTTGTTATAAAAATACAAGTTTTTTAATTAAAATTGATATCAGCAGTGAATGTTGATACAAAAAATATATATAACAACAACTCTTCTTCTTCTTCTTTCTCTTTTCCCATTTATGCCTTACAGCGTTGGGGCCTCTATCCATCTCTTGTAGTTGGTTCTTTGCATCGCTAACGTCCTAGCTTCCTGAATGGTCTTCCCAACTCCTTGCCAACTCTTTGATATTATCCTCCCATTTGATTCGAGGCCTGCCTCTCTTCCTCTGTCCTTCTGGTCTGGTTTCAAAAATTTTCCTCGGGTATGAGTCAGCTCTCAACAAACAACTCTAATGAAACAAATTCAAAATATTACAAAATGCTTAAATTTTGTTTATCTTCCAATAGGGACTCCGAACTTTGACAGTTGATAGCGGCCATATTGTTGAAGCTGCATCTGTCGAATTGGCTGTCATTTATTCAGTCTATTTTGTCGTGGACGGATATAGCGTTCAACAACACGTGCAAATGATAAAATTGTTTTATCAAAATGGGTAACGTTCCGCGCGCTTCGGTCATTTCAGGGTCGCCATAATCGCCCTACTGAGAGGACTATTCGCAGTGTGATGGATAAATTTGAGTCCACTGGTTCAGTAAACAATCAACTAACACCCGTACGACGACGAAACGCAAGATCTGCCGAAAACATCGCCGCTGTCTGTGAGTGTGCAGGAGAATCCGAGGCAGTCGATTTCGCGTCGCTCACAAGAACTCGGCCTTTCGCAGACCACAACTTGGCTAATTTTGCGTCGTGACTTGAGTCTGCACCCGTACAAAATTCAACTGACCCAGGAGCTGAAGGTAAACGACCGTAGACAACGATGTGTGTTCGCTGAATGGGCCCTGGGGCAATTGGAAACTAACGCTAATTTTCATCGAAAAATCATCTTCAGCGATGAGGCCCATTTCTAGATGAATGGGTACACACGTCAACAAACGAAATTGTCAAATTTAGGACGATTCCAATCCACATGAGGTTCAAGAGCGTCCAATGCATCCCGAAAAAGTCACTGTTTGGTGTGGATTTTGGGCTGGCGGCGTCATCGGCCCATATTTCTTTGAGAACGACGTTGGCCAGGCCATCACCATCAACAGCGAGCGCTATAGGTCGACGATTACCAACTTCTTTTGGCCTGAATTGGATGTTATAGACACCAACGACATGTGGTTTCAATAGGACGGCGCTACGTGCCACACAGCTCATGCCACATTGGACATTCTGCACGAGCGATTTGAGGGCATGGTCATCTCACGTGGAGGTGATGTGAACTGGCCACCGAGATCGTGCGTTTTGATCCCGTTAGACTTTTTCTTGTGGGGTTTTCTTAAGTCGCGGGTCTATGCGAATAAGTCACAAACCACAGCGGCCCTCAAAGCCAACATAACCCATTCCATCGGTCAAATTCAGCCTGATTTATGCGTCAGAGTCTTGGAAAATTGGACATTTCGGATGCGCACCACCCAGCGAAGCCGCGGCGGACATTTGCACAATGTTATATTCCATACATAATGGCATCGATAGGCCTTTCAAACGAATAAAAAATTTCGATGATATTTCACACACACTTTGTTTTATTTAAATTTAAAGATAGGAAGCGCTTAATGAAAAACCCTTTAGAAGCCTTGTTCATCTAAGCTCCACCTATTTAAAAAACAAAAGCTTCAACTCCATTGTGTTATTCTTATATTCTTACACTTTTATTCTGCTTATTTTACAGATTTTTGTCATTGCATAATTAAAAAATTGTTATCCTTTTAGGAACAAAGTAGAGCAGGAATTTCATAATCTTGTTTAAAAAAGGAGGAATGAAGAAAGGCATGCAGGCAAACCGAAGTTTTTTTTAAGTAGATAAACATTGGTTTTACCACGTTGCTTACATGACTCAGCAAAAGCAATAGATTTATCAATAGCGGCATAGACAATAGTGTTTTTGGCACAAAAGATTTCTACATGTACCATCAGAACCAATTTTTCTCTTAAATTTTAACTCTGACAGTGGAGGTCGGTGATGCCTCTATTAAATCTTCATCAAAAAGGATAATGGGAATGGATCACTCAAAATTCCTCAAACAGATGATGATGGGCATTTTATGAACACCCGGTATATTAAAAATTCTAAGCTTCATTTTTTCGAGTTCCTATTTTACCAACTTTTATTTTAAATTCATGTTTATCTCGTGATAACAAATCATTTTTATTCTCATGAATTTTTTATATCTTCAACCGTTTAGATTTGCGACCGATTTTGCGACCTTGCGACCAAACGACTCGGCCGATTTTTACCAAAAGTTTCGCACTGCGTCCCCTACCTACAAGTAATTTGCATACCAAATTTCAAGTCTCTAGCTCTTCTCGAGATATCCTGTTTACTGACAAACCGACAGACAGACAGACACATACACATGCGCGCGCACGCACACGAACCAATGGCTCAAACCAACTTTTTTGGTGTCCTGAGGCTATATTTCGTCCAGAAATGTGAAAAACTGGGTAGTCAAATTTCAGCCGATTACATTATTTTCCTTATAGGATAAGGAAAGTAAAAAATGTATGAAGGGGAAATGTCAATAATAAAGATTTGAAAACTTTAATGTAAAAACACAAAAAATAGAAATAGTAATGTGTAAGAACACTATTTATAGAGTATTAGTTACCAAGAATGTAAGTGCAACTTCTTCAGAAGTTTTATTTCAAATTTGAAGATGTTCCACTAGACCTTCCAAATCAGTTCTTAACGAGTCTTCAATTTTTTTTTGTTTCACCACTTTCATTTGTTTATTCTTTTTACAACTGACTTGAAATTTTAAGGACAATTAAGATGCTTTATACTATTTCTGTCTTCTCAGCAAAATATCCCGTTTTGTAACCGTTCTTGTACTGTATTTTTATCTTCTGCTACTTGGAAAGATCTGAAGCATTAAAGAATCAATAAATGCTAAATTAAAAATTCCGCATTATTAATGTACTTCTTCACTGTTAACATGCCTTGTTTCAGGTTTAGTATGATCTGATATTCGCTTTCCAGGAGATCGCCTTGGTTTCCTTGTTCGTTAGGTTTTTGAGAAATATTGAAAAATGTTGACGCAGCTACGGACTTTAAATGTTTTATGCTAGTCCAACCCCTTTTCTCACAACTGTCTGTAGTAAAATGAGAAGGGCAGATTACTGGTCTTGGTTGGTTTTCAATCTTTTCCACTTGTGTCTTCAAAAACCCAACAATTTATATTACATGAATTTTATTAAATCTCATAATTTTAGGTTCTTGAGCAATATTAAGAAAAAAATGCGTGTATTTAACTTACCTAGTGATTCCTTTCTTGTACCTTTGAGTGCAATTGCAAGCACAACACAAAGGTACCATTGTTTCTGCTTGAAATAAGATACACCTGACGAAGAAATCATCTCGTGAAGCGGTCCAAATCGTAAAGATGGTCTAAGATGTGACGTAAGCTTTTACAGAATCTGAAAACTGAAAATTCCGAGAATATTTCACAACTGCCAAAATTTCCCTCCATTTTGGGGAATAGAGGGACTGACTCAAAAAATTTCCATATGAGGATCTTTTTATTGTCTTGTTAAAGAATCAATTTCTCATTACTATTATGAAAAACATCGACCTAATATCGAACAGGAGTCCAAAGTCGATTAACAGTGGCAAACAAGGCTCCAAAAAGTTGAGTTTATACCATTTCGATGAAGGCAGCGATGTAATGGTATGGTACTCAAAACAAATTATGTTATATCTTCAACAAATTTAAAGCTACATTTACTATCAAGTATTGGTCGTTCAAGCTAGAAGTTAGAGTAAATATTCACAAGAAAAAATATTACAAAAACAGAAAAAACATAAATTCCTGTACATGATCTATTTGTCTCATTCAAATTATCAGACCCTTTTTTTCCAATTTGCTAGATGTTCATGAACGTTTCAAAACAATTTCGTATATATAATAAACATAATAATAAAGTGGAAAAATGTATAACAAAAACAAATGAAAATAACAACTTGTCTGAAAGGGCTATTACTGGAACCATCTTCAAAATCAGATTATGTGATAACTCTGAGTCATTTAGTTTAGTTTAGCATAGAAGAGATTCCATCTTAAAGACAAACAATTGAATTAATATGGAATTTAAAGATATGATCATGCACAATGAATTCTTTGAGCATCTTTTGTTCTTTTATTCGAAGTATACTGCAATATCACATATTTCCAAAATTAAAATAATTTAAAAACTTTTGACTCGCCTATAATTAGTTATACTAAGCACCACTATAGCTAACGCTGTCTACAATCCCTATTTTAATTTAATAGCTTAAACACTACGTTTTCCAGTTTATTTACATCTTCCTTCATTTTCTAGGATTTTTCTTTAATAATCAGATGATTTCATGAAAATAAAAGGAAAAAAATTAATTATATAATGCTCGTAACCTCACTTTTTCAAACTGTTAATTAATAATTTCAACAAAACAACGAGAAAGTAATAAATTATGCTCGTAAATGTTACTTGCAAAGCATGGAAGGGGGCTATGGGAGCAAGGGCACTACACATTTCACTCCTATCGCGTAACGTTTCCTATGATCAGACTCGAATTACTCCTACCTCTGTACAACATTCCACTAAGTTTTATTTGTCAAGAATGAACAAACCTAAAGTATATTTAACTAGGTCGATAACTGAGGAGGCAAGAGCCCTTTTAGAAGAGAAGTGAGCTATCTAATGCGGAAAGTAATGCTAATAAGTTTCTAACCTAACTTTTCCGGTAGCTGCGACCTGACGACATGGCCAGAGCCCGGGCCGGTGCCGCGCGACGTGTTGCTGCGGAATATCGCCGGCAAAGACGCCCTCTTCTGCATGCTGACCGACAAGATCGACGCGGAGGTACTGGACCGGGCTGGGCCTAGCCTGAGGGTAATCGCAACCATGTCCGTTGGTTACGACCACCTCGACGTGGAAGAAATTAAAAAACGCAACATCCGGGTCGGCTACACACCCGATGTCTTAACAGATGCCACCGCTGAGCTGACTGTGGCGTTGCTGCTGGCAACCAGCCGGCGCTTGTTGGAGGCTAATGAGGAAGCAAGGGATGGCCGCTGGCAGGCCTGGTCCCCTTTTTGGATGTGCGGGCCGGGCTTGAGCGGCTCCACTGTCGGAATAGTTGGCTTTGGTAGAATCGGGCAGGAGGTCGCGAAGCGGCTGAAGCCGTTCAACGTCACGAGGTTTCTGTACTATGGCCGCACAAAGAAGGTTAATGAAGTTGGTGCTGTTCATGTAGAGCTAGAGGTACTTTTGGCAGAGAGCGACTTTGTGATTGCCACTTGCGCACTGACGCCAGAAACCAGGGGCATGTTCAACGATGCCACATTTAAGAAGATGAAGAGCAGTGCGGTATTTATAAACTCCAGCCGCGGAGCAGTTGTTGATCAGGATGCTTTAGTGAGAGCTTTGACGAAAAAAACTATTTGGGCTGCAGGTTTAGATGTGATGACGCCAGAGCCTCTACCTGTAGACAGCCTGTTGTTTCAGTTGAAAAACTGCGTCATTTTGCCTCACATTGGCAGTGCATCTATTGAGACTAGAAGCACCATGGCACTCTTAACTGCAAAGAATGTGATAGCAGGCCTGAAGGATGAAGAGATGCCTGCCGAATTGAAAGTATAATACATTAGTACTTTTAACAAGTTTTATATTTGATTACTCAGCTCAATGTGCAAATGTCTATATATAAATGTAACATAGTTGCTAGTAACATAAAACAAATGAATAAAATTATCTTGATTTAATAGGTAACTAAGAACATCCTTTTGACCATCTCAAAAGACAGCTACACTCAAAGGAGGTGGAATAAAAATGGATTGAAATTCAGGCCTGGGATCAGGTGATTTTTCCCAAAACTAGTAAAGAAAAGCGTTAATATACCATACACAAAAATCAAAACAGGAAAATAAAGATTTTCGAAAACTTTTGCTAATTTGGCTTTGTATATTCATTATTCTTTTGGACTTTGATAACTAAAAATATATAACCCTGTTTGATGCAATATTGATATTGTTGCATGGTGCTGGCGTTTTATTTTTAATATTTCCATTTAAATAGAAAATTTGAAATTTGCCAAGTTTATCAACTTAAAATTGTGATTTTTCAATTTTGAAGCTGTGATTTGGCTATCGGAATAAATAATGCACAGGCGAATAAATAAGCTAAAACCAAGAAGTCAATAACTAGACTTCTTAGTATGATATTAAATAACGCATAATAAAAATCAACGATACTGTAAAGTTCAATAATTAAAAACTGAAAAATACGGACCTGTTCATTAAATATTAAGCTGTGGTATGAACCTTTCTGAACCTTAACCCTAGCTGATGAAGTCAGATAAAGTGAGGTTATGATGTGTTTATAACCACTAATTGTAAGTTAATTTGGCAATGTTTCTTAAAAGTGATGCATTAATCGTATGTTTAGGTGAGTTATTAAATTGTAGTTGCAATTCATGTATTAACATTAATTTCTGCAGCATTTATAAGTTACTGCGCAAATGAAGAGCAGGTATCTGATCTGCCGCAGCTTCCGACTGCTGCGGCAAATGCTAGCGAAATAAACGTGCCGGAATCAGAGCTCGCGGAAGCCAAAGCGGACAAAAGTGAACTCGACAACCTGCCCAATTATGTGAACTTAACCGAAGTAGCAGGGGCAAACGCCACCATTGCAAATACAAGTGCAGCAAACAACACCGAGAAGTTTGTGTCCTGCCTGCAAGAGATCGGCGAGCCTCAGGTTCATCTGGCTAATGAGACGGAGCTGATAAAGCTGCTGTTGCCAGACCCAAACGTGACCACCCGCGAGACGCCAGCCCCTTGCATCTTAATTCTGTTCTACTCGAAGTACTGCCCATTCTCGAGCATGGCGGCGCCCCATTTCAACGCGCTACCGCGCGCGTTCCCTGGCATCAAGATGGTTGCAGTGAACGCCATGTGGTACCACATCTTCAACGCACAGAACGGTGTGGTGGGTGTGCCTACGCTGGTGCTGTTCCACAATGGCAAGCCGTTGCCAAGTTTAATGACTCTGAGTATACTCTCGAGCTCTTCTCCAAGTTTGTTACAAAACACACAGGCATCAGCGCTGAGGAGAAGTCGTTTGTGACTTCGGCCGATTTCAGTGGTCCTGTTTCCAGTGTGCCTTCCAAAGAGGACGACATGCTGCTCTGTCTGGCGTGGGTATTCATCATTGTGTGCGGCATGTATTACTTCAGTAAGTCGGCGTATTGGAGATGGATTGTAGAGATGGTGCAGAACACGTGGAGGGAATCTGAAGCTCAAGCACAACATGAACATGCTGAATAGATGGTTTAATTTATTTGTTGCATATATAATTTATTTTTTGTTGTACTGATGGGAATACATTGTTTCTAATAAATTTAATGTTTAATTGAAGGTTGGGATTTAAACCTATATTTCTATAAAATAGGACATTAAAAATTATAGTACGTATCAGTAATTCTTAAAGAGTATTTTTAAAATCTAAAGATTCTAAAACGTGAAGAATTAAGATGATCCAAGTATTATTTTAAGTTACAATGACGAACAGCAATGTGTAATGTTTTGCAAAACGTAAGTGGCTTGTAATTTTACGAATGAAAAAGTGTGGAAACTACTGGTGCATACTATTTTTTAGCTTATTTAAAAATTGTTTTCTAATTTAATTATCTGTAAAATGCATTAATGTTTAATTTTCAAAAGTCCCTAAAAGTAGTGACTTTCGATTTGTCAAGTTTATAGTCGCTTTTCCCCAAGAGCTTTAATAAACGCCCAAAATATTGGGAGTCGAAATTGTTGCTAGTCATCCTATAATTGTGCAGCTACCATGGAAAAGAATGACAGTTATCCATCCAAATAAACGTACGAGTGGTGTGTAGCTGCCGGTCGCGCTCCATCCTAACTTCAGAGCGGAGGGCAGCGGCGATCCCAAGGTGTGCATATAACCTGAAGTTGCGTATTAAAACCACGGCGAGTTTCGCAGGAATTTAGCAACGATTGGATAGACCATTCAGTGAATTTAAAATCAGGGACACCTTTAAGTATCAAAGCAAGCCCTTCGACGATGGCCCCCCTCCTGCTGGACTGCCCGCTGTGTTGCAGCGAGACCTTCACCTGCCACAACTCCCTCAAATACCACTTGTTGAGCATATCGGACAACCTGCTCTGCCCTTCGTGTGAGAAGCGCTTTGAAAAAATAGTCGATCTCGCCATGCACCTCGGAAGACAGTGCAAGGACTCGGAAGAAGAACCGGTTGAAGTGGAAAGTGCCCAGGCCATGAACAAGGACCTGCAGGTTGTGGAGATTCAAATTAAGGAAGAGAATATGGAAAACGCTAGTGTTGGGGTGGAACTAGAAGTGACCGACAGTATACTGGCGACTGCCCTGATGAAAACGGGCGACAAAGCTGATGACGTTATTGAAAATAACTCTACAGTTCATGAAATAAACGATGATACTGTGATAGAGGATGTTGTATACCACTGCTCAAGCTGTGCTATTAGTTTTACTTGCATTGAAGAGCATCTTCAAAAGTATCATGAAGGTCATCAGGTTTTTTTACAGGTATGTTCCACTTTAAGAACTGTACTATTTGGTATATATAAGAAGATATGTTAGTTTCTTAGTTACAATTTGGGTTCTCAAAGCTTTTCTCACTTGTGTATAACTTTCTCCTTTTAGCGATTTTTTTTTCATAATTTTTTTTATGTTTATGTTTATGTTTACATTCCTTTAGTTTTATTACATCTATTGCAATTATGTATTCATTTATAAAAAAAATCTCTTTATGAATAAAGTACTTTTCTCCTTTCTATATTTTTGTTTGTTACTTATCCTTTCGTTCTATTTATTCAGATAATATTTATTGATATAACATTTTTATTCACATTTATTATTATATTATATATATATATATATATATATATATATATATATATATATATATATATATATAAGGATATATATATATATATATATATAAATGAGAGAGAGAGAGAGAGAGAGAGAGAGGAAACACCTATTATAATGATTAGTTTGGAGGGGGGCGGGTGTTAGAAATTCTTAATTCATGAAATTACAGAGACAAATTATTACGTTTGTTTTTAATCCACGTAAAAATGTGACAATTCTCAAGGTTAGAAATTTGTAATATCATGTTGACTGTTCTCAGGCTGTTAGGTCATATTCAGAGTTTGAAAAAATTGGTAGTTTTTTCTCTACTCCATTAAGATAACTATGTATCCATTTGCTGGTTGTGCTTTTAGTAATCTCTGCTAAGGTTTTTGGTATGTAATCATCTTAAAGCTGAATTAACTGTAACAATTACATCACTTTATTTATTTCACATAATTAATGTTAGTCAGTTTTTTTTTCTGACAACGCTAGTTCGTATTACCCTAACACATATCTCGTTATTATATATTTGTAGAAGACTGTCTGGTCGTAATGTTAGCATATATTATAAAGGAGTTCAGTAACTTTAACTACCACTTTTTTATTGTAAGAAATTTATCATTTCCTTTTTTTTCCGCTGTGATCTTTGTTTTGTCACTTCCTCTGTTTTAAGGTAATTTTTCATTTATAGTTCTCTTTCCTTCATTGGCCTTTTCACTTCTCTTAAGTGTTTTGGTTAACACTTTTAATCTGTATGGACGACTTTATTCTGTTATTACACTAACAAAAGAAGTAATTGTTTATAATGTGAAAATTAGTGAAGACGAAGAAGTGTGAGAGACACTAAGGTTAACGAGGTATGTTACAGTCTTCGCATTTTAGATGGGTTCAGATTTTTTAAATTATGACCTTTCTTTCTCATCTTCGTATGTTGATTGTCCTTTCTCTCTTCTCGTCCCGTTGTACTTTTTAATCTTGCAAGCAAAAAACCGTGCAATAAAGTGGTGAACCATGGAATGTCTTCGCTATTAACTTGATAATTTACGCTAATTTTTTTAAATTAAATTTTGACTTCATTTTGAAGGATTCCAAGGATGAGGAGATAACTGAAACGGAGACTGCAAATGGAGTGGATGTAGAGAACACGGTGGAGGACAGCACTCTGTCACGATAGAAAATGAGGAAGAATACGGCGAAGAGGGCGACGTCAATGACAACAGTGAAATTCTGAAGGAGCTCAAGTCCCCGGAGTTTCTGAAGACGCTGGAGGAACAGGAGTGCGTCGACAAAGACGGCTGCTTGTATACACGCAGGCTAGTGAAAATAGAAAAGTTCTGGGACGAGAAGGAGATGAAAGTGGAGGCCAGTGAGAGCGAAAAGTTCGCAGCACTAGCGCACGCTAACTCCACAGAGCACGCGCATGCTGACTCCACAGAGCAACCCGACGTTCTCCAGAGCTTGCCGGTTTCAAATAGTGGGGACGACGATGGGAGCATCCTGGAAATCTACCAGTGTGCTAACTGTAGCAGAAAGTTCGCGTCCTTGAATGCCTACTCGGACCACAGGTGCGCTACCATACGTGGGAAGTCAAAGTACAAAAAGTGCCAGCTGTGCAAGTACACCTTCATAGATTCTAAGTATTTGGCTGTACACATGAAGACCCACAATGCTCAAATTCCAGAAAAAACTGAGGTTGAGGAGACCAAGGCTCCATTTGTCTGCGAAATCTGCAACACCGAGTTTTCCACATACAAATCGAAACGTTTGCACAAACGCATGCATGATCCTGTGAGGACTAAAGACATAGAGCCTCCTGTTAGTTATGGCATGCTAGGCGAGCAGCTGATCAATGATGATGTGCCACGCGAAATGTTTATTTGTGAGGTAAGTTTTCTTGTCTTTGTTCATATTTTTATGTTTATATCACATATTCTGTTTTAGCTCTGCAATAAACCATACAATAAAGAATACGAGGAGGCTCACAAGAAGTTTCACAGCAACGTCACGGATTTTAATTGCGACATATGCAACCGCAAGTTCTTCACTCAAGAGAATCTCGACATGCATATGCGTGCACATTCGGACGCTAAAAAGTTTTCCTGCTCTTACTGTAAGAAGGGCTTCTTAACCAGCGATAAATTGGAAGCGCATATGTCTACCAAGTGCCATAAGAGGCAGTATGAATGCCAATACTGTGGCAGAAGGTTTGCCAGGCCGCACGAAAAGGTCAAGCACGAGCGGATTCACACAGGAGAAAAGCCCCACGTATGTGAAATATGCGGCAAGGCTTTTCGCGTATCCTACTGCTTAACTTTGCACATGCGGACTCATTCTGGTACACGGCCGTACAAGTGCGTTCATTGTGGTAAGCGGTTCAAGGCGCACAGCGTATACAATCACCACCTCTTAACCCACTCAGAGGACCGTAAATACAAATGCCCCTACTGCCCTAAAACATTTAAGACGGGCGTGCAATTGGCGGGCCACAAAAACAGTCACACAAAGCCGTTTACATGCACGGAGTGCAATCGTCCCTTTGCCTCCCTGTACGCGGTTAGGGCACATATGGAGACGCATCAACGGCAGAACAATCTCAAGTATAAGTGCTGGTTGTGTGGCGCATCCTATGCGAGGGCTTTTGCGCTTCGCGACCACGTCAGGGAGCAGCATGTCAATGAGCGCAACAATGCAGATCCCGATTCTATCATCTTTGATGATTACATCTCGGAAAATATAGAAACAAATGAGCCAATTTTAGGAGATGCAGGGGAAAGCATGTTGATCGATATAGGGGGTGGAACTGTTGAAAACATGGAAATACCGGATGTAGTAGCTGATACACAAGTTACTGGTGATACTTGATTGGATGAGAAAGTTCAAAAAACCTGAAACCTGTAAGAATTATCATGGAAGCCCATTTCCAGTTTATGCAGGAGTTGCAGATTCCACAGATTTTTCTAATGGAACAAGGAAATTAGAGGATTAAGTTGAACAGGAGATTCAATCGTTTTGGTATCAACTTCTACTCTTCAACTAGTGACCTGACATGTAGTCTAGATTTTTGCTACTTTAATCATGACGACATTGTTACGTGAGTTTTAAAACATACAATGAAGAAGTTAACATGGGGTACTAAAACTCATGTGCAGTGATGATTAGGTAGGTCCCTTCAAAATATTGAGAAATAATCTGTAAAGACTTTAACAAATTAAATACTATAATGATAGATGAACATCATTTGATTAGTGCATTGCATATGAAGGTTGTTATGATGCAATAAGAATGTTTACAATAATAGCGCCTTTGGTTATATAAATTGTTTTAATTGTTAATGAACTGTGTAAATATATTATTAAAATTATGTAAATTTTAAAAATATGTTTTCTTTATTAACTCTCATCTGTCCCCATCAAAATGATAATGACGTCTGTGTCTGAACTACTTTCCATTTAAACACAAGTTTTCTTCATTTGATTTGACACTCTAATTATAGTGCATGTGCCCCACGTTCGGTCGCCGCAGGGTCCTTCCATTGTAAATCGTGGAGACCCCCTTCAACACCACAAAGAGAGACTACCATCCTCTGGGAGGCACTGCGTCCTCACCCTCTGCCGCCACCCTGCTATTGCTGAAGAGGGTGCGACATGATTCCGTATCGGCGGCTGTTGCCAAACAGGACATGGCAGCATCCCTGTCGGTCACACTGAGCCAGAGCATGGATTCAGTGAACACCACCGTTGGGGGAGAAATGCAGTTTGAGTTACAAAGTGTAAGGACCCAACTTATCCGTCGAGACATTCAAGCGCAACGCGATAATACGCGACCCAGAAATCAATGTAAGTAAATATCAGTAACAAAATAGTGAATTTTAAATATATCTAACATAGGCGTACTTAAATAATTACTGTTATTATTCAACGTATGTTGAATAAGTAATTTAAATGTACCCTACAACACTAGGGGAACCAAGAAAACCAAGCTAGAAGTAACAATAACAAGCATTATATAATGCTTGGATTCGGGAAAAAATGCTAGAGTAAATTTTGAAAACAATGTCCAGCAAATGCAGATGCAGATGCGGATTAATTAGCTACAACAAATACTAAAGCATCTAGGTATTAAAACAAATAAGGCAACCAACCAGCAAGGCTAAGAAACGAACAAGGAGGAACTAGTTAGAAATAACATGGATCACAGTAGGTAAAGGAAAGAAAAACAAAAAGAGAAAACTTAATATTTCACACCAATCTTCGCCGAAAAAGGAGAGAAACAAACAAATCAATCAAAAGAACGAAAATAAAAATCCTAAACCTCCATGTAAAAGACTACGGGTTGTTGAACACTATATTAACAGACAACCTAATAGCTTTTAAAGCAACAGTACTAAATAACGATCAAAAGAAGCAGAAGGATAATGACAATAAATTCCTACGGCATATATACGAAGATTATAAACTAAAAACAATGGATAGAAGTGATATTAGGATAATAATTGGAATCCCAATGGAATCTTGCAAAATAGATAAGACCTTGAAACATTTCTTGTTATTCAAAAAATAGACATATTTCTGAGACGCATATAACCAGAGAATCATACCTCAGATTCAGAGGTTATTATTGTTATCACGCTATTCACCCTGATAACACAGCAGGAGCGACAGTGCGATAACAATTAAAAACATTATAAAGAAACAAGCATCCAAAACATAGAAAATCAGGTCACAGTAGTAGCAATTACAACTGGGAGGCGGAAGCTGGTAGTAGCTGCAATTTACTGTCCACCTAGATAAAACCAAAAAAGGAAGGCTATTTAAATGTCTTTAGACACCTGAGGAGGCAATTACAATGCAAAAAATACGAGGTGGGTCAAGAATTACCACTACAAAAGGGAAAGAACTGCATGAGGCAGCAAGATAGGTGGGATGCTTCCATTTTTCAACAGGAAAGCCTACAGATCCCAACAAGATACTGACTTACTGGACTTCTTTATAATAAAAACGTTTTCAGAAAATTATATAACTGTTAATAAAAGCTGCGACCGAAATTCAGATCACTGATTATTTTAACGCTAAATGAAACTATAATTACAAAAAAGTACAGTCCGACGCTGGTAAACAAATACACTGATTGGGAAGGTTTTCAAGAGAGCCTGTATAACGGAAACCAATTAAATGTACTCTTACAAACGATAGAGCAATTAAACCAGGACGCTGAGAAGTTTGCCCAATATTACAACAGGCGGCCTGGAAAACTATACCCGAAATTAAAAAAAGCCATTGGTAATAACTACCTGAAGGAAATTGGAGATCTAGTGGCAGAAAAAATAAAAGCACCAAGAAAATGGGAGCAGACAAGAACAGTGCAGAATAAGAACAGACTAAATAATCTTGTACAAACATTAAAGAGAGAATTACAGCACCTTAAGAATGACTGTCAGTAACTATTTAGAAGAGCTGACAAATGATAAAATGATAGATTTATTCCTTATGGAAAGACACAAAAAAAAATCCTGAAAAAGCCAATAGTGCATATCGCGCCATTTAGAATTGCAGATGGTGCAGAGACAGTGTTAGCAATATTCGCGGACGATACGACAATCCTGGCGGTTGGAGACGGCGGTGAGGAAGCAGTTAGAAAACTACAAATAGCAAGTGACAACATAAACACATAGACTAGAAGGTGGAGAATTAGAATAAATGCCAAATCGCCTCATGTCGATTTCAGTAATATTAAGCATGAGCACACTGTAATAACAATTAGTAATAGCAACATTCCACATAGCAATACGGCAAAGTATTTGGAGATGAATCTTGACGCCAAACTCAAATGGAAGGAGCAGATAAAAAAGAAACGGAAAAAATTGAACATTATATATAAGAAATTGGAAGAAAATCTCAATTGTCGATACACAATAAAATAGTAGTATACAAACAAATATTGAAACCTATCTGGACGTATGGGACCAATGGGGATCACTAGCAAGACCAATGCAAATATAATTCAGACATTTCAAAATAAGGTTCTAAGAAATATTGTGGGCGTCCCATGGTATGTATGGAATGACAAAATACAAAGAGAAAGGCATTTGCAACACAACATGAGAGACTTCATGATCACATCAACTCTGAAGTTCTATATATTCTCGACAACACCAATATGGAGCGAAGGCTTAAAAAGGTTACGCCTTTTGAACTAGTATAGTGTAATAAGGCAACAATTACAGTGAAAATCGGGGTATAGTGATAAGTAAAAATAGTGTCAATGTTTTAGAAACTAAGTAAAGTCCGGCGGGACTTTTTAGCAAATAAATAATTAGGATGATAAAGGCAGAATCAAATGATTTGTTAGTCGATTACGACTAGTGTTAGTGATTTCAATAAAAAATTCTAATCATGTACGTTAATTTTGTCGGCCATTGGTTATAATGGAAAATTTATCAGTGTTTGGCTTTTGGCGGATAACATCAACTATCGTTTATTAGTCACCAAGCAAATGAAAATAGTCATTGTTCGGGCCGATCACCAATTCCTTTTATTTGGGTTTTTAAAAAAATAGGGTCGGCCGTTTTGTGGCACCCTCTGTACTCGTTTTGGTTTAATTAGGAATAGCCGCGGCGGTTGGTTCACATACGCGGCGACGTCGCTATAAAAGCGGAGCTGTTATGACCGTTTCGGTGTAGCCATGAAGGTTTTGGAAACGTTCGACCGGCTTTAATTTTTCGGTGTGTACGAAACCGTTTTGACCGGGAGTTCGCCGGCGTGTTTGATTGGTGGCAGGAGTTTTCACATCCCGGAGGCCGTTTGTTGTAGGCCGATTGCATGTACGCGATATTTGGCGACGGAGGAACTCGGTCCGTTTTCTTTTGTATTTGACCCGGCGAGGAAAAATAGAAAAATCCTGTTGTAAAGCTCGGACACGACCAGCTGAAAGAGTCACATCAAGAAAGACGCTTCCGATCGGCCCCGCTGCGAAGATTGGGGTAGTTTGTCCTTTTTTCCGCCCACAACCTTTCTCCTCTTCCTTGATTCCTCCTAATTACAGCCCCGGGGAGTCGATTCCTGCAGCAGAACGTTCGCTTCCACGGTGAGTGTCTTCCAGCTTTTTGGCCTTTTGGTTGAAATTCCTTTTGTTTGAAACTAAAAAGATTCAGTCCGCGTAAACCGGACCAGTCATTGAAGCCAAAACTGATATCAAATATGAGAGGGGTAATTTATAACAAACGACTCAAAAAGACTAGAATACTAATTTTGTTTCAATATGTAGTTGCTCTGCCATTGCGAGCCTTTAAGTGCTTAAAATATTGTATGCATGTTTATTATTTGTTATTTCTAGTTTAGATATGTTTGTTTCCGTTTCTGAGGAAACTACGGCATTATGTTTCTTAGCTGGGTAAATTATGTTTCCGACTGATGCATTTTCGTCGTTTATATTAGAAAAGAAGTATTTCTTTATATTTTAGATCTACTACTAACCACTTTTATTTTAAATGTAGTCCAAGCAAGGGTCTTCACAATATTTTTTGTCAATTTAGCTTAATTCAATCGAATGTTTCAATTTTTCGGGGTCGCCAGATTGGTAGCTCATTGAATAATAAACAAATTAATTATTACGACTGCTGGCATGGTCTACATTAAAAAATACATTTAAAGTAACCGTTATTTTAATAGTTTGCAACACTCAATATATCATCCGTGTTCGATAGTTTGAAACATCAAATGGGACTTTTCATAGCATTGGTAGGAACGTTTTAAATGTAATGACTGTGCTAATAAAAATTCAAAGTGAAGTTTTTTACTCGTATTATGCATTTCATCCTTTTTAAGAACTATTATTATTCACATTTCATTGGAGTGACATGTGTAATACTGAGGGGGTTAAACATCACAAAGAATAAAGCGTTACTCACCTTTAAACGTCACTAGATTGTGGTTAAAGACATCCTAACTGTCACTCATTAGAGTAAAATACTCGTGTCTCGATATTTTCTTATGACATGGAGATGACTATAAGCTATTGAAGCATATATTTTTTTAATTGAAAAAGTTATGGATTGTATCTGAACATACTAATTTGCGACTTTCTTAGTATACCTGACAACATCCTTATTAGATAATTATCAAATTAAATGGTGTAATTAAATGTGTAATTTTAATTTCAAGGAAATTTTTGAAAAAAATGTTAAGAATTAAAGTCACCTATCATTGCAAGTTGAGATAATTCAGAAAAACCGGTAAGTGCAATATAAGCATTTTTAAGAGAAGGTACTAAACTCTAGAAGGTAAAAGAAGCCTTTATGGAACGGATGAATTGCCAGGTCTATTAAAAAATAAATTAATAGTACGATGTGTGGTATGATGGACTCAAAGAAGAAAATGGCGTCTTCCCTAGCTGTGAACAAAGCTGTATATAATAACTTGTATCTCGGTTATTTAGAAGAGTACTTTTGACATTACTCTTCAGCCTAACAAGTTCAAACTACCCTCAGTCTTCGGTTTTGCTAATTTCTTAATTCTCAACCTGTTTTCAAGTACTTTGGATCCCTTAATGACCAATCTTATCCTTCATTTATTTGAAGGCTTATTATTAATTTGTAGCAGCTTTGACATTCAATGAGGACATTTTGAATATGCCTTATGACCATAATATCCTGGTTGGAGATTGTAGAGCAAGAGTGAGTCTCTGGACTCACAGTGTCCCTCTTTGTTCTTTAGTTTTCTATTGAGTTGGCTGCAATGTGGATGAAATTGTATTCTTAGTTGGCTTACATGTTCTCTATTCTTCGGGCAGTAATCGGAGCTTATTTTCAAACATAACACAAGCTGGAATTTACCCAATAACCTTAGGAACAACAAATGAGTAAACCATCAGAACCGGGTGAACTGGTCTCATTCTCGTTGATGTTCAGATGCATCGTTTGCCTTCTGACTGAAAGATTGTTCTGGTCTTCATTTTTAATAGTAGACAGATCTTGTTCAAATACTAATTCAAAAATATGTTATTAATTTAAATAAATTTCAAAAGGCATCTCGAAATAGTTGCAAAACTTTTTGACTGAGGCTTTAACGATCGTGGACGCTTCTTGGTTTTGTAGCGCGTACGTTTTAGTCCATGACAACAAACGGGAGTTATTTTATTATCGTTATCAGTCACTGGGGACGATTTTCACACCGATCATTAGCAACTGTAGCTCTACAACACACAAACCTTTTTTAGTTGGTACTTGCCTTTAATTCTTCTCTCAAATCATTAGAATATTCTTCCACGTTTGCCTGTAATTCTTCTCATAAGTTTTTAGAATTTTATTTTTAGTATACGCACTTTCGTATTTTCTCTCTCAAATTTTTTTCTGTATTCACTTCTTGTGTTTTCTTTTTCGAACATAGAAATGCAGGGCCGGATTTAGGATCTGCAGACCCCTAGGCTGTGTGGGCCCTGTCGGGTGGAGGGGAGAGACTGGGGGTATGGAATACATAACATAACATTGTAATTTTAAACCTCAAACCATCATTTTTATTTCAGTCTATTCAAATAAAATTTGTAGTGCGGGCCCCTAGGCTGTGGGGCTATAAGGAGCTTCCAAAAATAGGTTTTTAGATTCTTACCTTCACTGATTAGGGCCTGTCTCAGTATTTTCTGTAGCACTTCTTCACTGTTTTTAAATCTCAGTTTCTGACTTTATCTTTAAATCACCATTTTTAGTTTCTAGTCAGCAAACTTATTTCGACGTTGTAACAAACTTGGTTTGTTGGGATTCGATTATTTATTTCAAATTAAAATAATTGGTCAACAATAAACTATTAATAACGTTCTCATACTTGGATCGCAACTAAGTAACACCGCCACTGTCATTACCGTATTTATTTCTGTGAAGTCTGCTCTGTGATGGTTTCATAACATCTTTCTTAATTCTATGAACCTTGACGTTGATATGAACGTTTCTAGCGATGTTAGAGGTCCCTGAATACAATCCTCAATTGCCTTACGGAAGATTCAGAATCTTTAGGGGCTTATGGCGTCTGCCTCTGCCCAGCTCGTGGTTGTAAAGATCATAAAGAAGTTGCTATGGCCTTAAACGTTGAAGAACAGCTGGTTAATGCTCTAGAAGATAAATGCCTGGATTGTAGTGGTTATATGTTACCCTCGTCTTGTATATGCATTTAAATAGCCTCTAGGCCGACTTGCAGACTTGCACACTCGTCATGCTTTTGAACCATTTGAATCGGCGTGTCAGTCTTATCCTTCAACAACCGCCCCTTTACCGCGTTTATTTTTAGCGATTCAGAGTTGTCGATTCCGCCCTTGAATTCACTGTATCTCCATATTGTATCCGAATAACTGTTTATTCGGACCAAGTTCATCGTGCATGAAATCCTAAGTAAAATACATAATGATTTGAGTTAAATGTATTCCTGAAAATGCAATCCCCACTCCAAATGAACCTTGTGCCAATTAGGTCAGACAACCGAAACTCTGCTTCCCAATTTGTTCAAAATGAGCACAATTCATTAGATTCAGCATTTAGAAAGCCCTAATGCTATTTGTTAATTTACATTACTAACCGATGGGGAGCGGTTACTAGCGACGTCATCAGTTAAACTTTACTATCTCTACCTGCCACACGTAGTAATACAAATGTTAATATGTATGATCCTCTTTTTTTTTAATGTCCACCATGGTCATATGCGAAAATTAAGAGAAAAACGAGTAAGTTCACGTCAATGTTGATGTTTGTAAACAGACTTTAAATTTAGTTTTTTAGAGGGCCATATAGGTTGTTTCCATACCTTATCATAAAAGAATCAAAATCTTCAAATGCTTTATAACAAAGTATTCTTCCAATCTCGTAATTATGGAAGCCATGGGTGGCTGGATTCTCATGGTCTCAATTGCTTAATTGTGATGGGTAATAGACCTCACCTCTTGATTACCACAATGTTTATGTTTAGTTGGAGAATATGGTTCTACACAAACCAGGGGGCCCTAAAGACTGGTTATAGGACCTAGTTTTTGCTTATTTGGGAGTTTGTTGATGATCTTATACAAGACGAATTTATTCTTTGTTAACAATTGACTTTGAGGATGAAACTTTGAGTCGAATGCCACCTTGTTGACTACCCTGTCAACATAAGCTCTCCAGACCGTCTTTTTTCCAGGACATTTTCTATCTGAAGACTTTCAGATTTGCAAGATCGTCTTTTGGTGAAGGGTTTGGTTTCACCTGTCGTACTAATTCTCTAAATAGTCCAGTCTTTTTTTGCAGCCGTTGAACCACCAGGAATGATCTTAACAAGCTGTAATTTGTACATTGGACCAGTGGTATGGAGGGCGTTGTTGGTATGTCCCAGAAGGAACACTGCCGTGTTGTGTTGGGTTACGTCACAAAACTTAATTCGAAATGTTCTACTCAAGGGGAGGAACTAAACAAGCTAAGCTATCGGTAGTAGTATTGCTCATTGAATAATAAACAAATTATTTATTACGACTGCTGGCATGGTCTACATTAAAAAATACATTTAAAGTAACCGTTATTTTAATAGTTTGCAACACTCAATATATCATCCGTGTTCGATAGTTTGAAACATCAAGTGGGACTTTTCATAGCATTGGTAGGAACGTTTTAAATGTAATGACTGTGCTAATAAAAATTCAAAGTGAAGTTTTTTACTCGTATTTTTAAGAACTATTATTATTCACATTTCATTGGAGCGACATGTATGATATTGAGGGGGGGGGGGATAAACATCACAAAGAATAAAGCGTTACTCACCTTTAAACGTCACTAGGTTGTGGTTAAAGACATCCTAACTGTCACTCAGAGTAAAATACTCGTGTCTCGATATTTTCTTATTACATGGAGATGACTATAAGCTATTGAAGCATATATTTTTTCAATTAAAAAAATTAGAAGTTATGGATTGTATCTGAACATACTAATTTGTGACTTTCTTAGTATACACGCCTGACAACATCCTTATTAGATAAATCTCAAATTAAATGGTGTAATTAAAAGTGTAATTTTAATTTCAAGGAAATTTTTGAAAAAAATGTTAAGAATTAAAGTCACCTATCATTGACATATCATTGCAAGTTGAGATAATTCAGAAAAACCGGCAAGTGCAATATAAGAATTTTTAAGAGAAGGTACTAAACTCTGGAAGGTAAAAGAAGCCTTTATGGAACGGATGAATTGCCAGGTTTATTAAAAAATAAATTAATAGTACGATGTTTGGTATGATGGACTCAAAGAAGAAAATGGCGTCTTCCCTAGCGCTAGCTTGCTGTGAACAAAGCTGTATATAATAACTTGTAGCTGTTATTTAGAAGAGTACTTTTGACATTACTCTTCAGCATAACTAGTTCAAACTACCCTCAGTCTTCGGTTTTGTTAATTTCTTAATTCTCAACCTGTTTTCAAGTACTTTGGATCCCTTAATGACCAATCTTAATCCTTCATTTATTTGAAGGCTTATTATTAATTTGTACCAGCTTTGTAGACCAAGAGCGAGTCTCTGGACTCACAGTGTCCCCCTTTGTTCTTTAGTTTTCTATTGAGTTGGCTGCAATGTGGATGAAATTGTATTCTTAGTTGGCTTACATGTTCTCTATTCTTCCGATCGGGCAGTAATCGGAGCTTATTTTCAAACATAACACAGGCTGGAATTTACCCAATAACCTTAGGAACAACAGATGAGTAAACCATCAGAACCGGGTGAACTGGTCTCATTCTCGTTGATGTTCAGATGCATCGTTTGCCTTCTGAATGAAAGATTGTTCTGATCTTCATTTTTAATAGTTGACACAGATCTTGTTCAAATACTAATTCAAAAATATGTTATTAATTTAAATAAATTTCAAAAGGCATCTCGAAATAGTTGCAAAACTTTTTGACTAAGACTTTAACGATCGTGGACGCTTCTTGGTTTTGTAGCGCGTACGTTTTAGTCCATGACAACAAACGGGAGTTATTTTATTATCGTTATCAGTCACTGGGGACGATTTTCACACCGATCATTAGCAACTGTAGCTCTACAACACACAAACAAAAATTAACTTGATCATCTACACTCAACATACTGAAAAACTTCATAAGAGATATCGTGGGTAATATTCAAAAAGTGCTAAAAAATAAATTTTCATTAATGACTAAAATCGAACTACCAAAAGTGGGGTACATTTGCTGTTTGCGTTAGAGGGCTTAGATGTAGCTTTCTTGGAAAAAGGGACGGGATAAAACATTAGGATCAGAAGCAAAATGAAATATTAAATCAAAGCATTAACAAAAGATGAAAAGATTACATAAGAAGTCTAGGAAAATCCATAGGCTCAAATAAAACTGAAACTACCAAATTGGATTTTTGATAACATTTTTTCTATAAACACAATCGTTACTGAACTAGTCAATTTACAATCTTCACTGCATCGCTAAAGTGGCATTGCTGGCAGGAAGTGCAAAAGTTCAAACATGATAAAATAAAACTCGCAAGTTTAACTTTAGCAAACGGTCAGATTAAGCATTACGTACCTTCAGACTTTCTTATGTTAAGTTAACTCAACATTTTAATTAATTTAACCTAACCTAATTAAAAAATTGGACACTCCAAAACAATTTCTTACAATCAATTGAATTGGAAAAATTATGAATTCTTTGTCTTATACTAGTGTCATGTGAATTTTCTTTAATGAAGCAGAGAAAGGAGAATCAATTTTTTTTTAAGAATGAAGGGGGGTGTGACAAGTTATTTTTTACAACTTTAGGGGTAAAGATCAGGTTTTTTAAATTTTTTAACCCTTAAATTTCCCAAAGTTAAAGTGATCTTATTTGACTCTGCTTATACTAATGACACTCCTTTATACACTAAACTTGATCCTTACTTTTACAGTCTATTATTGCGTAATAATTAGTAAAAATGTATCTGAAATTCTTATGTATTGTTAAACAACGCATTTACCTCGAAAACTGCTGGAATTGAAGTTTCCGGAAGTTAAGATAAATGATCATGAGAAGGAAAAAGAGGTTTCAATGTTTTTCATTTAAGCAGCTCTTCCCCCAACAAAAAATAGAGGAAAATCGGTAACAATGATAGTAATAGTATGGAAATAAATTTGTGAAATTCGATTTTTATGAGTAATTATTTGGGTTTAAGGCATTTCAGGGTGATAAAACAATTGCTATCGGTAAGACCAAAAGTGTAGATGGAAATAAGTTCCACGTAGAAGCATAAAAAAAAACAGCGGGACTAAGAACTCTGTAATCAATCGACGAACTTGTAGGCCTTTTGAAAGACTTGAGCTGTAGATATAAGATGAGTGGGAGATTAGTAAGAACAAGGTAAATGAGCTAAATGTATAGAAGTGATAATAGAAAAAAAGCAAACGAGGTCGTTTTAGATTCCCCCTTCGCAGATTACCGTCGGTAGAAGTGCAGCTATCAGTTAGCTCATTCACCTGCTGCACTAAATGGCTGGCGCTGATTTGAATTCAAGAAGTGTCAGGTGTTGCAGTGCACATCAAACAACGTTATCTCTTAACATCGCAACGTTAAATTACTGTTACGTAAGCGTAACCAATGCAGAAAATCATTGTGTAAAGCAGATAAATTGAATTTTGGCTAACTTTTTAAATAAAAATGGTTTAGAACATTTCAATTTGTTTGAAACACAATGCAAATAAAAATTATATTGCTTGGTTGCTTTCTTCGTTTTAATCCGAAGAGTAATTTGTAGTGATCCATAGTATCTATCCCTGTCATTGGTTTTTCTTTTAATATCATGCTAAGATTTTCAGATTTTGATAAAGAATGAAAAGTAGTTTGAAAAGATAGATTTTACTTTTTGATATCTCATTGGCCAGAGCAGCGTTTCACTCAATGGAAAGGGCGAGTAGTGTTGAGCTGCTTAAAAGAAACATTTTAAAAATATTCATACAAACAGTGCGAAGCACTTGCAATAATGTGAAAAGAAAGGTTCATATAGCAAGAACAGTCAGAAAAAAAACCATTAAGCAGGAGGATACCCTCAGTTCTCTCCTGCTTATAATAGTAATGAACAAACTGATTAAAAACACTAGGATAAGAACAAAAAGACTTCAGACAACAATAAGACACCAAAGTTTAGAGCCGATAAGAATGGATATACTAATATATGTAAAAGACATCATGCTAATAGCGGACTCAAAAAAGCTGCAGAAAATGGACGGCAGAAGTTGAATTGATGAAAATAGAAACAAATACACAGAAAATAAAACAATGGCTAAATGAGAAGCAACTAGAGAAAACAAAAATAAAATATAAGGACACACACAACCTACGAATATCTAGGAAGCCTTATGACGAATTATGGAAACAGATGTAGATATAACAAATAGCACGAGAAATTCAATTAATCTCTACTATGCACTAAATACAATACTAAGGAAATTGGAATTCAAATAAAAAACAAAATTAAGAATCCACAATCTCATGGCCATCCCAAACGAGAACTGAACATTGCAGAAGAAACACGCAGGAAAAATCAATGCAACAAAGGTAAAACAACTGAAGAAAATTGCGGGAAAAATAAAATAGGATAGAAATACTAACAAAATAATCAAAGAGATGACTGACCAAGAATCAATAATAAAAAAATATATAAAAAAGTCAACTCTGGTTTGCCTACATGACTAGGACCAAACGGATGATTGATGAACTGATCAGAAGAAAAGGAGCAAAGTAAAAGGGCAAAACCATAGAGAGATTAAGAAAATGTCATTAAATAGAAACCATCTGAAAACATGGGGCCGGCGAAGAGATTGCTCTGTAAGCAATCCCAGAACGAACTTAAAAAAACCTTTCGATTTCGAATTTCGGGAAAATTCGAAATCGAATATCTGGAAAGTTATTCGACATCGAATTTTTTCTTCATTTTCGAATTCAGCGTAAAATTTCCTATAAGAATCACATTTAAAATCGTAATGTCGAAAATTTTCCCGAAATTCGAAGTCGAATATCTCGAAAACTATTCGACATAGAATTTTTTCGATTTCATTATTGAAATCAGCGTAAAATTTTCTTTAAGAATTACTCATAAAATCGCAATGTCGAAATTTTCCCGAAATTCGAAGTCGAATATCTCGAAAACTATTCGAGATAGAAACTTTTTGATTTCGATTTTGAAATCAGCGTAAAATTTCCTATAAGAATCCATTTTAAAATTTTAAAAAATCCATAATTTTGTGACAGCGACAGACAGACCGACAGACATATAGAATTCAGTAACGAACTTTTTAAGTTCGTTGAAAATGGGTGGATGAATAAAAAGAACATAACCCAAATACGATACCCGAAAGGGTACAAAGAAGGGGAAAAGAAGAAGAAAAATATATCTCATTTGAAAGGCGGTTAAAAATTTGAAAAATTGGCACACAATTATCTCACTAATGTCATACAATCGAACACAATATTCGGCTTATTGAAATTTCTGGTTAAAATACTGTGATTGGTATCTTTGGACACGTCAAGTTTTTTTCAAGCACCTACAGGTCACATTCAAATAAATAGGAAGGATTATAATGGTAAGGCTCTACCAACTGAGAGGTTATGGCTCTCATATGATTGCCACTGTGTCCGGTCATCGCGCACCATCTCTGGTGTGGAGCGATGTGGCAAGCTCGAGCGAGCGCAGGTACTCAATTATTTTCAGTGACTGAGTAGAGGCCACCCGCCAGGCATCAGAGAGCTCTAGGAATGAACCCGGGTCCGTTCGCACTGCGGCCCGTCCCAAACCGCGAAACCACGCTGGCGATGAAAGCATAATGTTGACGCTATACTGATCTCTAAACCGCACTATTCCAAAGAAAAACTATATAATACCCAACATCCGGATCGAATAGCCCATGGAGGTAGTGCAATAATAAAAAGACAATTAAGCATTACGAAACTCCAAAATTCCAGACAACACAAAGTCAGATAAGTAATGTTGTAATCTAAGATAAGCGAGGAACAATAATTTTATCTTCACTTTATATTCCCCTACGTTACAATTTGAAAAAAGAGCATCGTGTTGAGTACTTTGCTCCTTTAGGGAATAGATTCTTGAAAAGCAGTGATTAAAATGCTAAACACCATAAATAGGAGCTTAATACTGATAATTACAAAAGGTCCAGAGTTAATAAAATGTATTCACAAATATTGTATTATCTAAATACTTTGCATATTGACATACTAATACAACACTCGGTGCCAAAAAAAAGGAATTCTTACTGGTCACTGTCTAGCAGAGTAGTCTTGATCTTTCTTCGGATTATTCTCTCAGGTTAACCAGATAAAACATAAAACAATTACCAAAAATGCAATACTTAAGAGTTGGTCAGTATACTTCGCAGTAGAAAACAGAATAAATCGTTCTGATTTCAAAACCTGGCAAACCAACAAAAGAAGTATCACACCCATCATATTTTTACCTATCTGTTCAAAGCTTTTCAGAGTTAATCCTAAAGAAAATAAAGCCCCTACCTGACAAATTCAATAATGTTCCAAAACATCAATTCGGGTTTCATAAAAAACATGCAACAGTCGAACAAATATAGAGAATAGTAAAAAATGTAAATGGCACTGTTCATTTTTAGATGTCATCGATAAGGTATGGTACACAGGTTTATTATTTAAACTAAAATCAAAATTCCCTACGCCACACTGTCAGCTATTGTTATCGTACTTGGCAAACAGATACTTCACAAATAAATATAAAGAGGAAATAACGGGCGTCTACTTGATATAATCAGGAGATCCTTAAGGTAGTTCTCTGGGTTCTCTTTTCAAATCTTCACCGACTTACCAACTATACCATAAACCACTTTTGCAGATGACACCACAGTTATGGAAACATGCAAAATACCAAGATGTGCATCTGATAAACTTCAAAAAGCTCTCTTGTCTAAGTGTAATACTTAATAGACGTTAGTTCCCCTGTAACGATTGGACAAAATATCTTGGAATGTACCTGAACTGGAAAAAACATATTTTTATTAAGAGAGAGCACCTTGATTTTAAACTCTTCAAATTCTACTAGTTAAACATCTACAAAATAATCACCAAACCCAAGTAAAGTTCCAGCATACAACTATAGGGTACCGCGAATGTACTTAATACAGATATTATCACTGGTGCGCCTTAGTTTAGTTCTCCTTTATTTTTATCTCCTCTGTTGGTTTATTAGTTTACTTCTCCTTTTTTCCTATTCTCATATTTTGTTACTTCTTGACTATGTCGCTGACATACGACAAAAAGGAAGAAAAGCACGGGTGCTATTGAACAATTGCGCTTTTTCTCCATTGAAAAAGTGTCATCAACATATCTTACCAAGCAGAAATTTTATGTAAAAAGAGGAGTAGCCTTGGTGTAACAAAAACATAGTTAAATTATCAAAACAATGTGTTGGGGCGTGTTGTTTTATTACAGAAGCAATACTGCTTTATGCTATTGGTGGAAACTTTTCCGAAAATAAAACAGTGCAAAGAGAGCAACCCCGTCAAAGCTAACCATGTGACCTCTTTTTGCGTATTTTAAGAGTTGTAGATAAAAAATGGGGTTAGCATCAAGTTAAATTGAGCGAACTAGATACAAAATCACCAAGAGTGGAAACTAGAGGATATTTAGTGCTTTAGAGTTTGATTATTTTATTTAGATAGTTGATAGTATTGTTGTAGTTACATCCGCGCGCACACTCTCGCACATTTGTGTGCGTGTGACTGATAGTGTAAAGAATCACGTAAGAGCTCTAAATTTAAAAAGTTCTGCCATGATAAAATCCTTATTTTTAGGACATCTAAAATTAGGCACGGAAGAAGAAAAAAAATACTAACAAAAACCAAAGAAGGTATTAGTAATTTGAAAGTATAGAATCGAGTATTGTGTTGCAACAAGATGCTTGCACTTAATTGGTCAAGTAGTTCGATTCTTGTAAAGATCAGTACATGCGGTACTGATGATAACTTTATTATTCATCCCTCAAGAAGATCAATGCACTCTTCTTTGTGTATAGTTGCAGATAGATCCTTTTTGATTTTCATGAGATATAATAGCGCCATTTGTTAGCCTAGTCTCACTTTTTTATGAAAATAATCCTAGGTTTTATCAAAGCCCTATTTTAAGCGACATCGATAGTTTTACGTGATATGTGTGTGTCATATAGAATTTATTGTGGAAGATAAGTATATTTTTATTACATTTCCAAAATCAAAGAAGTGCTAAAAGTGTTTTTAACTGGATAGAGTGGAAAAAATGTTGAAACGGCTTAACACCCCATGAAGGTTATTGATCTTCTGGTAAAATTTTTTAGTGTTGGGCTTTTTTACTTTATTTCCCTATTTCATGTAAACCTTCATCTATTCAGTTTCTTTCACTCTTTATTAGTATTTTATTGCATTCTTTTCTTATCCAATTTAGTCTTACTTTTACTTTTTCTCCACGAGTTCTTTGATATTCTTCGTTATATTGTTTCTTCTTTTTCTATGGTTCCATTTATTTATTCTTTTGTATTATTCCACTTTTCTTCTATTCATAAGCTCCTCTATATGTTTTCACATCAGTTATTGATGATTGGCGCCTTTTTGTTACTAATGTGTGGTCTATTTGGGACTGTTTTTACTTTGTGTGCTTTTGGGTGGTCGAATTTTGTGCTGCTTATTATTATATTCAGTTTAGCGGCTAGATAGCATCATCTGATTTTATTATTATTTGTTTTCTCATGGCATGTTTGATTCTCTGCAACATAATTTTATTGTCAATCTGTGCATTAGTCTCTTCTTTCGGCATTTTTTCAATCTCGCAAAAATATATTAATGGTAACCATAAAATGGCGTCACTATTTAATGAATCATTATCATAAGCCAGCTATCGACTGAGAGTTTGGTCGAGTCAAAGTCACAGTCATTTAGAAAAAATATTAACGAAGGGCAGAAATGAAAGGAATAATATAAGATACAACAGTTACCACAACTGTTTAATAAATAGCAACAGATCATTAGAAGTAAAAAACGCGTTGAAACCACATTCATCTAATAAACCTATTGCCACTTTACAATATTACACTACATCTATATACTGTTCACCACACTAGATTTTCCTTACTTTTGAATATCTTTTACTTTTTATTTTGTCATTTTCTAATCACATCTCAGATTTTCCCATTTCTTTTATTCTATTAATTTAAATATTTTTGTCGTGATGAATCAAGGCTATAACAATACAACCCCCGAATAGCGAATAGTACAAGGTGGTTCAAATATCACCGGGGCTGAAAAAAATTGCCCAATACTTACTTAATAATAATAATAATAGTTCCCTGTAACAGGCCTTGAAGGCCCTTTGGGGTCGTAACAGGATAGATCTGCTACAATCTAGAGCCTACGGTACACAAGGGTAGTAACGTGGCTGGCGCTACGTACCGACCGCCTATTATTACCCCAGAGTTTGACCTCCAGGTACTCATTTATTGTAGCCTGAGTCGAGCTGGGCCGTAAAAATGCCAGTGATCGAATTGGCGAGAGCGGGATTCGAACCCGCACAACTCTTGGTTTCGTAGTCTAGCGATCTATCCACTAAGCCACCACGGCTCACCAATACTTACTTACGCATGTCAATTTTTAACGTATTCCCCTCTGGAGTTAACACATTTTTTCTAAAGTTCTGGAAGCATCCCGGTGCTGTTTTCAAAAGAGGCTTTTGATTGGCGACGTATCCACTCACGAACAATCTGGATAACGGCGTCGTTGTCCGCAAACCGCATTGCAAGTCTGAGCAGCTAGAAATCACTTGGGTTCCATTTAAATTACCGGAGAGTTTCCATTATTATTTTGGCCGTATGGGGACGTGCCTTGTTTTGAAGAATGGCTACCCGTTTTCCACCTGTCTTCCGCTTGGATCGGATCTTTTCCTTCACGTCTGTTGCCAGGAGGTCTGAGTAATAAGCTGCATTGACTGTTCTGGCATCGGTCAGAAAGTCTACATGGATAACCCCTTACCAGCCCCAGAAGAACGTTGCCAACATTTTTCTTGCCAAACGGCTCCACCGCTAATGACTGCTAAGACTCAGGAATTAAATAATGCACCTACATTTCATCGGTGGTCACTATAGACTTCAAAAATGCATCACCTTCATCTTCAAACTGCTGTAGGAAACGACTGGCAGCTTGCATATAGACAATTTTATTCACGTCCGTCAAAGTGCGTAGTACCCACTGTGCATTCACCTTGCAATAGCGGTTTTTCACGATGTCTTCTACAGTACCAACACTGAACAGCATTCTACTCCACGTTTCTTGATAGTGCTGCGCCTATTCTTACGATTAAGCTCGTCTGCACGATCAATGTTTGGCTCGGTGGCGGATGTCCGCGGCCGACTATCATGCGGTTCATTCTCCACGCGCCCTATGCTCTCTCTGAAACACTTACACCACTCAAACATCCATGCCCATACTGTTGTTGGAGTCTGTGGTGAATTTCTCCAACGAGGAATTTGATCACAATGCGCTGTTCCACGCTCCGCGCTACCTTTTGTTTGCTCATCACTCTAGCAACTCCCAACAGAACTTAACAGGTTCTAACCCAAGCAGGAGGGAGGGTAGAGGTTGTGGCTCCACTCTCTGAAGGTCGCATAGCCGTTGCGCAGTTTATACACAAATCAGTCTCGGTCATATTTGAACCACCTTGTAAACGAGGTTTTGTTAAAAATTCTCATTCAGTTTACCTTTGAATTCTTTTGGTATATTGTAAAGTTTGCCAGTATTATTTTGTGCAAATAATTAAAGCTCTCGTAGAAACACACAACAGTTTTTCGTGTCATAAAAATCGATTTACTTAATTGATCTGAAATGTCTGCTGGGTGTCATTTTCCTAATTTTATCATTCACGTAAGCTCTTTAGGTTTTTAGGAAGAAGTTGATTGGCTGGGGGTCAAAGATTCTAGAAAACGGGGAACAAATTGGGAGAAAATTTTTTAGAGTTAACAATAATAAATATTAGAACACTAGTATTTGGCCTTGTCAAACATTGAAGTAATTTGCAAGAAAGTGTCAAGCTATTGGAAATCTAACTTTAAGACAGCTTTTCAAAAATGTTTAGTTTACAACCTAAGACGCATTTTTGAAGATAGTCATCTTCAAACATTACTAACGAAAACTAAGATATTTTTTCTTCAGGAAATTATTTTAAAGGTTTAAAGAGTGAAGAAAGGGGCACTCTTAAATATAGATTGATTCCATAAATCTCTTAAATTCAAAAGGGTGATTACAAAATTTTTTGTTTCCAAAGTCTACATTTTTAAAACAGGATACACGCCACTCCAGTGCAAGTACACTTCATGCATTTAGGCAAGTGGGAAGAGTTCCGCGAAAGTGCCCTTTTAATCGGTCGTCAGCGTCGGCCATATGGCACATTACTCATAAAAAATTTTATTAGGCGTTTATCTACTTATAGAGAGGCGAGTGAAAGCAAACAGTCGGACGCAGTTTTCCATTTAGCTTTGGTACATAAATACTGATAAGGGCGTAAAACAACTAATAATGGACTACCGCACATTAAACCCAAACGATAAATCCATTTAGGTAATGCACCCGCCGCTCGCGGCAGTTCCGCGATGGTGGCGGCCGCGAAGAGGCGCTGCTATGACTTAAGCCATCCTGTGCACCAGACGACGACAGGCGACCTTTCCGAATTCCCCTAGTCGAAGCGCCATCTCGAACATGTGCTTCACCTGCGTGGTCAAGCCGAGATGCGGTCCATCAACGGACACCGTGTTCAACTGCTCGCCAGAGATGAACTGGCTAAGCTGTCCGAAGTGGGATATCGCCGAGAGGGAGCCTGTTATGGATACTCCCCTGAAAGATGGAGTAAGCAGTGCGTGCGTTATAGCCGGTTTTTATCGCAAATATCGCAGGCTGGCACGTCAAAATAAAGAACAAATAGTCTTGACGCACCCTAATTTGTTTAGCGCGAAGACCATTAAGATATCAAAATCAAAGTAGATAACAACTGGAACGCTTTTTTGCAGTTTTAGCGTAACATTTCACTGATAACCAATAAATAGTTGCACTTTCATATAACACAAAAATGCCATCCTTTTCGACAAAATATACCATTTTTATTTATAAAACACGCGTGAGTATCTAAACATTTCAATGTTGACATCGCCTACCACATTGTAACATTAAGCACGTTTGCTCTACAGATTGACCTGTCTAACGTGACGTTCATAAACAAGCTGTGGCTGGTGGCGCCGACTTCTGAAATCATACTGAAAATTTCAATTTTTCTGCCGGTGGTAGTCTGGGGACTCTTTGGGAACATCCTGCTGCTGTACGTCATCGTGAAGAACAGACACCTTAGGACTCCCACAAACTTGCTAATTTCAAATATGGCCACGGCCGATCTTGTTACGTTGCTGTTCCACCCGTGCGTCTTTCTTGTCTATGACTTTTTCCAGAACTACCAGCTCGGAAGTTTTGGGTGCAAGATAGAAGGGGGGATGGAATGTAAATGGGTATTACGATGCAATATCATTTTCTTATACGCGTATGTTCAGGTACCCTTCTCATATCCAACGTGGTTAGCTTGGTAGCTATCAGTTACGACCGCCTGAATGCCATCGTTCTGCCCCAGGAGAAGCGGTTGACTAGGTTCGGTGCCAAAATCTTAATGGGCGTAGCGTGGATGGTGGGTGTCGGCGTGGCGATTCCCCTGTACATCTACCGCACCTACAGAGTTGGTATTCCTTTCTGACCTGTGGAAACTTTCTGCTAATCAGCCAACCTTGCAGGAGAGACAGTGGCTGGACTTCCTTGAAAAGTACTGCACCGAAAACGCCACCATTACGAACATATACTGGCACGTCATCATCACCATGATGGTTTGGTTTCCTTTGGGGTTCATGCTAGTATGCTACGTAGCCCTGTTTATGAAGGTAAGTCTAACACACCGGGATCCCAAAACAATTTTGAAACCTATCAACTACTTCCTGTAAATTTGTTGTTCTTCTCTTTCTGGATTTTTTTTAGTAATGAAAAATAAATACATACTTTTTCTTTGACCGCAGTGTAGTAGAAATATTGAATTATTTCTTTCGGTAGAAGCAAGTTTAAGAACAAGCATAAATGAAAAGGAATGAAAAGCAAAATATAACAACGAGAAGAGCAAAGCATAGAGCTGGAAGGATCCTCACAACTGAAACATCCCACTGTTGGTTTTTCCACTAGCAAAAATATTCAGAGCCACCTAATGGAACAAAATTTACTCATCAAATAAAACTCCCCTCGTTTTTGTACCTAAAAATCAATACAAATGTGTATCATGCGGGTATCTCAGATAACATAAAGCTGGATCAGGATTAATATAAAAAATAGGTAAAAATAACTTTGTCAGTGCCAAACCCTAAGCCTAAATCAAATAGACGCCGATTTTGGAAATCCGAATCTATGTGAACTCCCAAAAAAAAATTAACACTAATTTTTTGCTTACATTATTTGACTTTTGACTAATTTATTTTCTTCTTTTTATCCCAAAATAGTATGAATCTGCTTCATTAATACTTTAAAATTTCCTTATTTATTTTCTCATAAATTTTTTATCTTTTATACCTTTAATCATTTTTCTTTTTTTCTTCCTGCACTCATGTCAAATATAACTAATCTTCCCACTCCAGTTTTAATTCCTTTTGTTCTTTAATGTAGCAGTTTATGTTATTTCTTTTTTTTACCAATTTTTCATCTTCATTCGGGCCACACACAAATTTGTATAGTTCTAACCCGATTACTCCTTTCACGAAATATTTTCAGCTTTTAAATTCATTATTATTTTTATCTTACCACTACTAGGAAGTCACGCATTAGTTACAATATAGCTTTTTGTAGATGGATTATAAACTACAATTGACTTATGCATTATATATGGGTTATGTGATGTTATCGTTTCAATTCCGTTAAGCAAACCCCCCAAAATCAACAAATACGGGCCTGGAATAATCATGTCCAATTTTTCCAGCAAAAGACCTCATATATTCGCGTAATTGCAGTTGCTTTTATCAACAAACTTTTTCACTGAAGAGTACCTGTATTAATAATCGACATTATTACAGTGCGGAACCTGAATTGATTTATAGATAGTACTTTATCAGATTGTTCTACCTGAAAAATGTAAACAAACAGATGAAAGTGTTTCATGTCTATAATTTTTATTGTCCTTTTATGAGTATCTAGTTTGGATGAATGAAATCTTCATTAGTAAGAGCATAGAAAAGAAGGTAAACTGAATAGAATAGAATAACTTCAAATTTTATTTGAGGAGTTTTCTCTATATAGACCTTACCTCCCTCCCATCCTCATTTTCGCTTACTAGTTTAGGCATTTCCATCATCCTGCCTTTATAACACTTTAGTCTCTAATTTAAAAAACATTTCGGATGTCTATTAATGAAAAATTAGACTATGATAACAAAACTTCTGTTAGATCGACTAATTATACAAAAATTAGTATAAAGTAGCATAACCAGCACAAACAAAAATAAAGCAGAAGACCTCTGCTTGATTTTAAATTAAAAAAACCTATGGGGTGTAGTTGAAATGTTTCTTCCAATAACCCTGAAAAAATAGTAGATGAAAGCATGGAAGTTAGATAAAGCAAAAAACATTAAAACCAAATGATAGAAGTGAAGGACTAGATAACAAAAACATAAATATTTTACTATGTAAAAGAAAAGGTGTCAAAGAAAAGCGTCAAAACAAATCGGGAGACGTAAATAGAGGAATGGTTACTAAGAATCAAGAATAGACATTCTTAGAAGCAGCAAGGAAATCTCACCTAAGACAACCTTCCAGAATTACAAATAAGCAAGTCAAAAACAAAACTCTTCTCATTCTAGTCCTCGTTATAGGGTATAATATGATAAAGAGAGTCACTAAAGAAAAAATAAAGTACACAAAAGACATTAAGTGATTTGACTTCGAGCATGACGTCTGCCTGCTAAATAAAAAAATCAAAGATATGAACAAGGTACAGGTAAATCAAATTTAGACGAGACTTCCGTTATAATATGTGATATAACGATGTCACCATCCTACTCCCCTCCTTCCTTTGATGCACTTGTTTCAGCAAATAAGCAACTTTTGATACCACTTTCGCAAGCAGCTTTTTGGTATTTGGTATATATTGCTTCTGAGGCATTTATGAGAGGCCCAAGTAGATGATAGTGACAAGGACTTACTTAAGTGAGGGTTGCCTCCCTGCGTTTCAAATTACGGCGACGATGTGGGAGTAAAAGTTGTTTTGAAGAACATCACTTTTTTACGCAATTGATGACTTTTCTCGTCTTCATTAGCAAATCACATTAATACTAAATATAATTGTTTTATTCCGTTAAGAAATACCTTTCCCATACACAGCTTCCTTTTGATTTTAATATGTACATTTTTGCCACCCCATACATGTTCGTTTCTATTCTGCAGTGTAACAATGGATCGAAATCTCACTGGATGTCAGTATCCAATATAACAATCTTACACATATCTGACCTAAAGAAAAAGGCTAAAAATGAATTTAGCCAGTATGAAGAACATCAAAAGAGAAAAAAGTAGAAATCCTTAGAAAGCATAGTTACAAAGAGTCATTGAATACAACCAGTAATATTAAGCTTTAAATCTTAAAATCAAACATCAAAAGCAGTTTTCCTTTATGGATAAGAAGCGTGAAAAATCACCAACATATTTTAAATCTTCCGACAAAAAACCAACCATGGGTTCAAATTAGAACCGATATAATCAACTATTAAAGAACTTATGGTAGACTAAATTGGAAGAATGAGATTAAGAACATTCGGGAACAAAAGCAAAAGGAAAGCTTTCATAGCATGAAGAAGAAAAGTAAAGTATAAAAATTAAGAAAATGGAAAACTTTCCCCACAGCTTACTTGATTCAAGGTTTATGCTTTGGACAAGATCAATAATTCTTAAAACAAGTAAACAGACTCCTATATTATTCAGACTTTTTCCGTTTATTATTCTAGTTTTGTTCAACCAATAGATCTTTAATCTTTCAGTATCATAGCTATATCACATAACACTGTAATATTGTACAGTTAAGACAGTACGAAAAAGTCGTGCTGCGCCGAGCGAACTCGATGAACGTCAGCTACAAGAAAAAGGTGGCCAAGATGATGTTCATCGTCATTAGCGTCTTCGTGATCTGCAGGCTGCCCTTCACTGCGCTGATATTCTACCGAAACGAGCTTCTAAAGCGGCACCACATATCCACGACGCCTCAAGTCCAAAACCAAGTGAGCTCTGCCCAAACGCGCCCAGTCGCATCCTAAGCGATTCTCTTGCAGGTGAACGGCGCCTATCGAACCCTATGGTTCATATCGAGGTACCTGATCGTCACCAACTCCGCCCTGAACCCCGTGATTTACGGGCTGACGGGGGAGAAGTTCCGGAAGACCTTCAAGGCCACGTCCGCGGGGAAGTGGCTGTTCATCTTCGGCTCGACGCACGCTGTGGGCGAGTTCAAAGAAAAGAAGAAGCCCAAGCAGAACGACATGGTCGCCAGCACCACCAACAAGATCAAGATCTTCTTCATTTTCCGAGGAAAGATGCAGAAGAACAACGAGACAGCCATAACGGACAGCGTGAGCGATGCGCAAGTTACGAAACCAATTTAGTTAATCTGTTAGGGACTATTGAGATTGGTTTTCTGTTAATCAAATAGCCAATGTAAATGATGTGTGATTAAAACAAAAATAAAATATTTTTTATAGATATATTACACTTAGTTACAGAATTACTCCATTCCCCTGCGTATATATCACTCATCTTGATTAATAGTAATATTTCTGTTTTGAAAAAATAAAATCGAAAAATTACATTTTCATTTTGATTTTGGGTTCTTCTAGATTTTGTATACCGAAAATACTCAAAAGAAACGCTCTCAAGAAACACGTATCGACTTTATCAGCTCAGTAGGAAGGTTACATGGCCAAACAACTGGCTAAGATAGCTGACTACTGGACGCGCTGTCACTGAAGAATCCCAATTATCTTACCCGATTTTTCACGTTGTTCAATTTAATTTCAACCCTAACTTTATAAGGCGACGCCTAAAAGATTTTGGGAAGGTTTGATTACATATTTATCTTGCATTTTCATCTTAATTAACTGGTTCCCATACTGCCTTACGGAAAAACCAATATTTCTGGGAAGCTTTCACTTGATTTATTGGAGCAAGTCATAAATTGATGGATTTCTACGATCTGGACGCTAGTGAACAACTGTATGAGGCTTTGGAAAATTTATAAATGGCGAGATAATTTAAACAAACTACAAAATTGCACAGGTGATTCTATGATTTTTCACCACTCAAGAATTAGTAGACGAGAGAATAATTAGAGTCAAATTCGGATCAAAGTACAGATTTCCAAATTAGGGAAGCATAATGACATCTATCATTTCCCGAGGGCTTGAGGAATGATAGAGAGAGAAGATAACATTGATGATGGCAATATGGCAGATAATTGTTCTCAACAAGAATTTTTATACAATATTGTAAATTCTTTACACTCATAAGATTCTCTGTAATTATTAGATTCACAATCATGAATGAGGAAGGTTGTCAGATGTAATTTAGAAATGGCAGCTTAATCAACCGTTTTGCAATTGCAATTGGCAGATACACATATTTGAGCACATTTATTCACATAAATTCAACAATGGAGTTACAAGCAGACATCTGTATTTTGATGATATTCAATACACCAAATAAGAAACTTGAAATATTTCTAGGCTTCCTAAAATCATTTGAAGCAAAAGAAAAGCTGCTTTGGTATATGAAATGTAAACAAAAGCTAAAGCAGTGTTAGAATGAAAGTAGTTTGAAGGCAGTGATCGATAAATTTAAAAAATTTACGTTTGGACCCCGAAAGCTTTATAATGAATCCAAAATTTAACTAAAACGTGAACACAAATAGAAAACTGCAGAGAAATTGATCATTCATACATTTATTAGTTAGGGCACAACAGTTAATCCATCTCTACACAACATAACAACGATAACAACATCGCACTGCTGCACAACATAAAATCCACACAATCTGTAAGACAAAGAGTGCTCTTCACACCATACATTTATTGGCTACAACAGAAACAAAAATATACACTTTTAAAATTTGTTAAAATAGTCTTTTACATTGCGTGAGCACAGCTGGCATAGGTGAATTTACCATTCAAATAAATTAAAATTTCTGGACCGACGCTTAATTACAATTTATAAAACGTATAGTAATAATTAAAAATACATCATTGAATAACAAATTTTATTTACAGTATCTGCTGCCCTGCGCAGCACATGCACCCCAAGTGAAACGAACTATCATGCAGAAATTATGATGAAACATACAATTACCTACAACACATGCATATTTTACTATCGATCATTATAACTAGTTACTATCCATATTTGGACTGGATAATAGAGGAATGTTGATGTTGGGAACTACATTAGAACCATACAGCAGAGATGTTTGTGACTTCTTTTCAGTAGCAAAGAGGATTTCAGACCCAGGCGGAATAAAGTCATTGTTTGAATCGGAGCAGAAGTAGTTGGATGACTGAAAGATGTTCGTCTGACAGTTTTCCTGCACTTCAGAGGCATTCTCAGAGTTCTGATTGGGGTCTTCCACTTTATGTTGGTTATGCAAATCAGCATTGGTGTTATCCAACTCCTGGATGCCTGTACCAGTTGGCGCCGGCAGGGAAATATTTGCATTTTGGCTTGGAGTGGTGTAGTGGGCGTTCTCGTGGGGCACAAAGGAGGTGTAAAGGAGCGAAGGTGGCTGCAGTTCTACCGAGGGTTGACTGTACAAAACTGGAAAGGTGTGGCCTTGGTTAGAAGGTGTGTTTACTAGCAGGTTCGGTACATATGGCTTGAAATTGGATTGAATCAAGGGAACTGTGGAAGGTGGCAATGGCGGCAAAGGCGTTGGGGGCGGAATTGTGGACTGCATAAGTTGTGGCTGAGGTGGTGTTGTGAGAGACTGAATTAGAGGAGAAGGGTATTTAACTACATTTGAAGAGTTTGATGTGGGTGTTGGCGCACCAATTGGGGTTGAAACCATCTGCAATTATTTAAATCTACTTTATCTATCATCATTAAAAGTACATATTATTATAGAAAAGATGAAAATAGAAGTTTTATAATCGGTTACATACATTTGAATTCCCTACCTGTCCAAGGTGAGCAAACAAAGGTGAAGCGATGTTGTGCTCGGAAGACGGAGGCTGCAATATGATGCTAGATCTGGTTGCATTTTCAATGTTGTGTTGGATAACTTGTTTGGAAGGAGGTTGCAATTCTTCAACAGGTTGCTGTAACAAAATATAATGGATAATTTTTAAATTAGTTTTAGATAAAGTAAAAAATGAAGAAATAATGAAGTAAAACTTGCTTTAATTTCATGTTTTTCTACATTAAAATATAAAAAATAATTGACAGCTTCCACTAAGGTAAAGACCAGCGTGAAACAGCTGTAGTGTTCCAATTACTGATGTATTTCTGGAATACACACCTTAGGTATTTTAAGGTAAAGTAACTTACAAAAACTCACAGCAATTTAACTTATATTTTATTATGTTAAATTAAAGTTAAAATTATTCTAGCTGCCTCATGATAAATATCAACAAAAAACCAATATGACATAATGTGAATAACTATGCAGCGATCAACACTAAACAAACTACAACCATAGCAATTTTCATTTAGTATTCGTTCAATTGAAAAATTGTCACTAGTATTTATCATTCTTCAAAATATTTTAATCATGATCACAACACCTAAATGAAAAACTGTGGTAATACTAGAACAAAATTTTGAGAAAACAATAATTACATTGCATAAAAGCAGCTCTTGGTTTTTAGAGCAATGACATTGGACTATTAAAATCAGGAGATTTGTATAAGATGGCTTATAAAGGAACTATAATAATGAAATAAAATTACAGTAGACCAGTGTAACCTTCGTCGAACGTTTTTCTAAAAGAAGTTTAAAAATGTGTTAATTTTTTTTGGCTTAATTTTGTTATTATTCTCATAATAAATATTTGATGATGTTTCAATGTTGTTGGAGCCTATTAAAAAATTTTTTTTTGAAGTCAGTGAAATTTATTTAAATCGGCCGAGTCGTTTGGTCGCAAAATCGGTTCTCAAAGCGGTCGCGAATCTAAACGGTGAAGATACAAAAAATTTATGAGAATAAAAATGATCTGTTATCATGAGATAAACATGAATTTAAAATAAAAGTTGGTAAAATAGGAACTCGAAAAAAAATTGAAGCTCAGGATTTTTAATATACCGGGTGTTCATAAAATGTTTCGGTAAATTTATATTACCGGATAGATCAGACCGAGACGAACAAAAATTACAATGAAATTTTTTGATCCGAGGTCAAATAAATAAGTTATAACCGATTAAAAATTAATTAAACGGACCAATCACAGCGCGCTCGGAGAGCTTGGCCGCTAGGAGGGAGCACGCAGGCGATAATGGGGAAGGCTGTGCGACCAAGCTCGCACGGTTACCTTCAGTGACGTAGCAAAATTTTAAGTACGAGTCAATTATTGTCTTGTACTGCTTATTTTAATCGGCTTTCGAGTGTTGGACTCGCGCCTCGTCCTTTTTTAAAATAACAAATTTTTAGACGAGAGTAGCGCAGAGCTGAGACGATGGACTCGCGCCTCGTCCTTTTTTAAAATAACAAGTTCCGGGACGAGAGCAGCGCAGGGCCGAGACGATGGACCTGGTATAATAATAGGATAAGGAAAGTCATGTGAAGTTCACACCAGATTTTTTGAGCTAAGAAATTGAAGTCATCAAAGGCACTGTAGATACTGCTTAAAAGATTTAATGTACTTTAATATCATGCGAGTCAATTTTAAACACTTAAAATATCATGTTGAATCAATTTTCACTTTAGAATCCTTTAAGAATAATTTTTAAATTGCTGAAATCGTGTTTTTTGAGCACTTTAGATGCTGGTTAGAATCAATTTATTGCCCCAGGAATCAATTGTCAGTCATATGAATTACTTTAGAACTCTTAGGGTTATTTGAAAAGTCATAAGTCTTTTTAGACATCATTTTCTAAATCACAACTTTGGTGTCACTTTAAATATTGCGCTATACAAATTAATGTTAAGTCAGTCGAATCAATTTCAGATTCCTTAGAACTGTTTGAAACCTTTTTAAGACTACATGAAAAATTAATCAGAATAGTAATTTAAATGTCATTTGAATCATTTTAAGTTGCTATTGAGCCACTTTAAGTGTAGGAGTCAATTTTATTTATTCTTCGTTTTAGGTTACAATTCTTCAGCTATTTTACATTTTTTTAACAAAATCGCTTCAAGTGCTGCTTAAAATATTTTAAGCCACTTTTATGCAGCAAGAATCAATTTTATGTAGTTAAATAAATTTTATTTTTTGCGTTATCTTAAAAATTTATACCATCTAAGTCAATTCATTTGTCATTTGAATCATTCCTTTGGTGCTAACTTTAATAGAAATTGTGCCACTGAAATCATTTTAAGTTATTTAGAATAATCATAGGTTATTTTGGTGCCACATCTTCTTGAACAATCAATATACCAGTACAAACTAATTGAGGTAATTGAAAAATAAAATACCAAAAATAAAGGTCTGGACTACAGAACAGGATTTGGGGTATAACACTGAAAGAAAAAATTCCATAAAATGAACTCCTAGGCTATAAATAATTTACCAAACATGTGGAGCATAACTTGAATGTAGAAGAGCTAGCAGTGACAATTGCTATATATTGACGAAGAGTCATAAAAGAGACCTAGACTTTACCAACATTATCAACTTATTGCAAACCTAATTCAACTTCGTATGACAGCAAAATGCTTCAAACAAAAGCTAAACAAATACCTGAACAACTACTTCTGCAGCTAGTGCAATTTCTTGCTCCCGAAACAGCTCCTCCTTCATGTGTGGTAAGAAAGTACCTATCCGCTCCCAAGTAATATTCCACAGCTGACCATAACCATCTTGCTCGTCGAACACTTTGGCCGAATCCATGACCAGCAGCATATTCTTCAGAGACTCCGGTATTGCTTCAAACAATAAGTCACTGTGATCTGCGTGCATGTACTTGTCCATGTAATCCAGAATTCTTAACCACAGAGATGTAAAAGTAGGCAATGATAGCAGAGGCGTTAAATGGTGCAAAAACACCTATAATAAAATAACAAAGATTAACATTGGTGATGATCCATAAGAGCAGGAGAAACATACGTACCTTTGATAAGACAGTTGCGGCTCTCATGCGTGTTTCCTCCATCGCCTGTGCATCATCAGGTCCAATAGGTTGCAATAGTTGCGTCAAAAGAGGAAACAGGACCCTGTGAAAGCAAGCTTCCCACTCTGGACCATTCAGCGTTTGCAGATCATGCACCAGTAATGCCCTCTGTAGATATGTAATTGCACTCATCCTAACCTGCAAGTTCAAAAGAAAAATGTTAATTTTTTTTATATTAAGGGTGTCAAAAAATATTAAAATATGGCAACCATTTCAGTTATATACTGATATTTTTTCCAGCAAAACGCCAACTGACAGATAAAAAAATCACAATCTGCCTGTAATAGCAATTGTAACTAAAAATGCCTCATAATCTTATGTATAGTATTTATGGATTATGGTAGACCATGTTTCAATTAAACTGTCAAACAAAGTGTCTAGAAAATAAAGCAGTATAAAGCATATTTTTAAAAAATCATCGGAACTTACTCATCCACGAGTTACACCAATCTTAGTGCAATTTGTAAGTACAAATTTAGACAAATATATTATAAAGAGCATATATAAGCAATTACAGATAGAGTTAAATATTGAAACAGTTAGTGAAGAGTGAATAGAAACAGCATAAAAAAATATACCAAATTAAGAAACTGATATGAAAATCTATGAAGGATCAATACAATTTGCTAGATTATATGTGAGTGAAACTTGGTTAATAATATGTAGGATCAAGTAGTCTAAAAAGGAGTCATATATCATACTAAACAAATAGCTTATTGCATAGTCTGAAACTGCACAACCTGGTATTCCCATTAGTTATAACATCAAACCCACCCTTGCTTTACACATCATTGAGATATCTATGACCTTGATTATAAAATCTAAATGGAAAGATTATACCTTTCGGTGTTACTTTTTTTTGGTTCTAATTGATCAGGGTTCTCGATCACAGAGATAGGTGTTTGTATCTCTTGCCATTCTCCATACCTTATTTTGATTATTGTTCCTTTTTTCCAAGCCAACTCTTTTGTGTTCCTCCCATAACGCCTTCCGCGTAATCTCATTCCTTCTATTTTTAAATTTATCATCTTTTTGGGGACCTTCGTGTTATCTATTTTGATTATGTAGCCATACCATTTTAATTGTTTTGTTTTCTGATATTTCTATTTCGTATTCTATTTCTTCTCGTATTACCCACTGGTTTTTCAAGTATTTCATTTCTGTCACTACTATTTTAGCTCTGTATTCGTCCAACATTGTCCATGATTCAGCTGCATAACTTAGTGTTGGTGTGTATATGGTTTTGTAGATGTGAATTTTGGCCGTTCTGCTTAATTCCTGCTTTCCTATCATCATATTATTTATATTTTAATATATATTATTTGCTTTTGCCATTCTATTACTCATTTCTTGGTCTATTTTCCCATTGTTTGTGATAACAGTGTTTAAGTATTTGTACTTGCAGACCACTTTTATTATTTCATCGTTTATCGTTATTTCTGTTTTTGTTCTGTTCTTCCTTTGTAATGTACAGGATTTTACTTTTATTTTCATTCATCTTCACCCCTTTATCCTGTAAGTTTTCCACCAAAATGTTTATATTTTTTGTAGCCTCTCTTTGTTTCCTGATATTAGTATGTCATCTGCATATACTAAAGCGTGTGTATATATTGGATTTAAGTTTGAAAATAGCAATAGAAGCCAAAAGAAACTCTTGAAAAGAACTCGAAAGAAAAACAGAAGATAAACATATGGAAAATCAAAAACAATTTTAGAATATCATTAAAAGACTTGGGGCTACAAAAGAAAAACCGATAGAGAACATAAACAAATAAGGCAAATAAATGACAAAGATAAAAGAGATACTACAAACCTGGAAACAACAAAACAACAAAAGAAAATCAACATCGATTAACTATGCAAGAAGATAAAATAAGCGAGAAAAGTGATAAGAAAGGTGAAAAAGTGTAAAGTAGTCGAACAGATGAAATAGCCCCAAAACTAATAAAAACTGAGGAACTACACTACACAAATGGCTACAGAAAGTATTTCAGAAAGCATGAGTTACGAATACACAACATAATAATTCTCATTCAAAAAAGGAAGACACAACAAAATATGCTAATAAAGATATATGCAAGAATACTAGAAAATTAACTAACAGAAGAAGCAGAACTGCAACTGGAACAAGAGCACAAAGTGTTTGAACCCAGAAGGTAGAAAAACGACCAAATATTTACCATAAGAACTATAATCGATAACAAAGGAAAAAATATATATACATGACTTTTTTTACTCAAGAAAGAAATATGGAAAGCATTGGAAGACCTTAATGTATATACACAACCCCAGAAAGTCATAAGAAGCCTATATAAAACTATGTGAGGAGTTGCCAGATCAAATGGAGGGATTTCCTAAGAGTTTAGAATGGAAAAAAGAGTCAAACAGGAAGAGAGCCTGAGCCCATTGCTGTGCATAATATATAAAGGATTGTAAGAAAGGTACAAGAGCCACTAGACTCATAAATCACCTTTTAAATGGAAAGATTAATTCACCAAAAACCACAATGAATACAATTAGCTAAAAAATCATTTGAGAATGTAGATGGTAAATTTCTTTAGCAGATTAAAGTAGGAATTGTATGTTGATTAATAATATGTATATTTCTAGACACAAAAACAATTTAAGAATATAACAGCCACAAACAACTAAGAGTAAACTAGCATAAATTTGGTGGATAATGACCATTCCATTGTTCAAAACTGAAGCTAAATGGAGTTAATTGAACATGAGTACCACAATCTAAACATTGCTTAAGATCATTGAAACTTAAGCACTCTTTGTCTGCCATTATCAATGGGAAATTGTTTTTGGTGATTATTAGACCAACATATATATATTTTTAGATATCATTTTATAATTTAGACCAAAATTATTAAGTATGAAACAACTTAAGTATGTACCTTCAGCAAAAGCAAATATAAGATAAACAAAGCGAGTGAGAGAGAGGAGGGGGGAGTAGAAAATCACTAATAGAATGTCTGAGAAACATTTTGAAAAATAGGTCTACTTTTAATTTTGATTAATGTGTAATCTTGGCACTAACTACTTTTTCACAATTTTAATTGCATATTATAGAAACATTTTGATGCTCACCAATAAGATAACTCTTCAAATATTATTGAGTTGCTGCTGTAAAATATTACTGTTTTTGATGAAGAAGGGAAAGATTTAATGGCAAAACACCAAAAAGAAAATCCAAAACAACATTTCTCATTGCTTTCATTAATGTACCTACTAGAATACAAATTAACAAACTTGCTATCATATTAGCAATAATAGCCAAAGTAAATTTGCACGTCTTTTTGGGAGTATTCATTTGTAATCAATAAACATGTTATACACAAACATGATCATGTAAAAATGCAATTTTTTTTTAAATATTTGCTAATAGTTACTGTTTATATCACACAGATAAGCTTCAATAATAAAAAAAAAAAAAAAACAAAATTTTATATACAGATTATTTTCAAAAGAGAGTAAAAAAATCTTAAAACTATTCATTCAGATCTTCTTTAATATAATTGATTATATTTTTTCATTCCAGACCTTCGCTTTTATAAAACAAATATTAAACTATGGCAGAGATAGTCAGGAAAGTGAATTTATAACATACCTGTCTTCTAGTATCACAGCACAGCCTGGCTATACCCTGCAAGAGCGGGCACCAGCCCTGGGTCCACAGTGATGTCTCTTGAGCAATCTCACCACCCTCCTCAGCCCACCAACGGAATATTTGAGCTGTTCGAGTGTGAAGGGTGTGCATCAAATCCAGAAGCTGAAAGAACTCGATTAATTTTAACTGTTACAAATAAAAGAAATATATTACATATCTTAAAAAATATATGTAGATTACATTATGGCTGTTTATATAAGTACAGTTATTTTATTTCTGCATTTGGAATTTATTATTAAATTTATTACAAAATGTGTAAACGTAAAAAAAGCTATTTGCATTAAGCACCTCAGTTAAGAGTTTCTATAAGTTCCTAACTTTTCCCAGTTACTACACTACTGGAAAATAAAAAAAGAACACAAGAGAAGTGAACAAAAACATAGCACCACTAGAGGATAGCATATGATTTGACCAAGAGATATGAAATATCAGTAATCGAGTATTGTCCGTTAAACATATGACACATCAACAATCATGCACCTGTAGTTTCCAGTGTCGTATTGCACTTTAAAGTTCTAATAAACGTTGTTAGCATATGTTAATATTATAGACACGTGCTGTTTGTGCAATTAACGGAATTTGAACAAAGCCATAATAAATCCTTAACACGTTGGACAAGAAGTATCATCAGTGCATTAATGTTGACACTGTTAGCCAGAGAAAGATGAATAGCAAATGACATACAAACTGCAGAACAGGTAGCGAATAATATTACACAGTGGTTGCTATCATATATATGAAGCTGGATTACAATTATGAATGTCACTGGGTAGACTTCCACTCACACCTCACCATTGTATAGCCATCTTGAAGAGATAACTGGCAAAAATCAGTTTTATCGATAAAAGCAGATTCTGGCTCAGGGCTAATGATGGACACTGGCTTATGTGGCATCAATTAATTACATAACCAACATATTTTATAGTACGTATGACATGGTGGGGGGAGTGACAGTCTACAATATATGTTTACATTTATTAGCATTTGTACGAGGACCATCACATGGTATGTTCAGAACATCATTCAACCTGTTTTGGGGTGTTCATCAAATCCTTTGGCCAATAAGATAATCAAACTTCTTTCCCACTGAGTATGTGAGACAATATTGGATGTTGTCGGCTCAGTCTTTGATATTGGTAAGAACTTTTGCATGATTAGATGAAATATGCATGTAATTCTATTCCACAGGACAATATTCATCACTTTGATGATCATTTCCATGTGAGAGTTGCAGTCTGCATTACTGCCAAAAAAGAATACACAAAGCACTAAACTGGATTTTCTATAGTCTATATACAAGAGATGGGTCTTGTATGAATGATATATTAATAAAACTTAAATTTTCTCAAAGATTTAATGGTGTTTTCACTTTTTAGTTATTTAAAAATGGTAAGTCAAAGTGTGCCACCATTAAACATTTGTTTAATACATTAATCAAAATATCCACCAACATACTTGTATAGAAATTTGATGGTAGCCACTGGGAAGTCCTTCATCCTCACTTTCTTCCTCAGGACTACTGGCAGTGGGGCTACGACGTGACACATAATGCTCTCGCCTCCGTCCAGACGTCTTCTTTCTAGCTCTCGAATCCCTGGAAGACGTTTTCCTAGTTCTTCTATCTAAAAACATCTACTGTGACTTTCATAAACGTACATACACAACATCAAACTTACTGCCATGCAAACTGGCCTCCACAAACGTCCTTATACAATGAACACAGTTGTCAAAGTTATAGGGTGTGATATGAGCCACATCTCTGACTAGAAACGCAAGGCTCTCGCAGCATTTAACGAGACCACTGGGATCATGCGGTCCTAAATGTCGTTCGAGTGCCAAGTTGTACTGCTCAGCAGGCGGAGTGCGACCCACGATAGGCTGCACCTCACCTTCATTACCAACCTAATATTTACAATAATACATATACCTCTATTATATAAAAGCCTCAACTACACGAATATTGATAGGTTAGTTTGATGTTAGTGTCATGCATGTAGAAGGGAAAAATGAGACCTGACAAACTGCCAACCTACCAATATCCAACCCCCAGTATTACTCTGTACCGAAATTTGTGTAGTATATGTAGATACTGGCAGAATGGGGCTTTGAGATCTTGATGAGTGCACATGTTTAGGGCTACGTGTTAACTCAGAATCGGATGTATAGCCTCTATCAGTACTAACAGTCTCATCTTCACTACTGGCAGGTCCTTCCCCTTCCGATTTAGCACCTAAAATCAAAATAGTCAAGAGATTGAAGTTTTATGTTTTAGTTTTCTCATTACATAAAATAAAAACTACACTTATTAGCTACATAAAGTTTTATTACCTTGCTCTACTTGACCATCCTCCAGGACAGGTTTAGGGGGTTGTGCTCCTGCTCCCACACATTCCAGCAGGGTGAAGATGATAGACCAGTCAGTGCTAGTATGTATGTTTTGAGCAGAAGTTTTCAATAGCTCGTATAATCCATATGAAATCTGCCTAGAGATGCGGTACAATGTTGCACTTTTCAGCAACAGCAACATCCTCAATGACTGCAACACAATGGGACTCATCTCTTCGTTGCGCATGAGCCGAATCGCCAATCGTAATAAACCTATCACTGAACGCTCCAGCAAAAACTGGTAATCACAGTGAGATGCATTCATCACGAGTGTATACAGATGGTCACGTACAATTTGCCAAATTGACATCACACGATCCCTGAGAAAATGAAAACAATAAGCCACCCAATAAAACACTCAAGATTAGAATTACCTGTTCTGTATAACAATTCTTATAAGCAGTTCCAGAAAGAACACAGTAATATTCTCATTATAAGTATAACCTAATGACTTTTGTACATCTGGTCCTCTCGACAAGTCCACCAAAGACTTAACCAGCTCCAATAAGGCATCTTCATGCAGAAATTTGAGTCTGTAATCAACTGATCCAAATTACATTCCTTAATGCATTGTTTTGCAATCTCGATAAGTTCCTGCTCTTCAGGAGTAGGAATTTTCGATAAGTTCTCTGATGAAGATACCATGTATGAGTATAACGAACTAAAAAGACCAGTGTCCTGTTTCTGAGATTGTGCCGTTTCACAGACCAAAGTAATCCGCCCACTTGGCTCAATAAAATCTTCAGCTTCCATATAAGACTTTGGCAGAAGGTTGTGATTGTAGAGTGAAAGAAAAAGATCAAAAATGTTCTTCCAGCCTTCACGAATGCAATCGCCATGCTGATGGACAAGGTTAAAGACAGCCTTCAGGGCCAATTGAGCTTTCACACTTCCACCAAACTGGGCAGCGCTAAATCCTTTTGGCTGATTATGCAACTGTGTGAATTTACACAAAGTTAATACAAGCATGTCCAGGTTTTGTGTTATGCAGAAGTGGGCTGATATAAAAGCACAACTATCGAATCCCTTAATGGCCCGCTTGTACACATTTGCATCTTCAGACTTATCAAAAACAAAAGACAGGGCTGCTACTATTGGGCCCCATATTAAGGAGAACAGGTCACAATCATACACGTCTGCAAATGCATGAATGTAAACTCCATCTTTGGAAACTCCCCGCCGCAACAGCACTTTCCACAGATAATTTTCCTTCACTAAGCCTGTGTGTTCAGCTGGCATAACTATTTCTTCACTTCTGCAACAAAAAATAATTGATGTACGAACTAACAAACAAATTTATAACTTACTTGATAGAATTGTAAATCTCATTCAACATGTCTTGATCAAAATCACTACCCCCGTTCACCTTCTTCAAATTCTTTTTAAAATCCTCAACAGTCATTGGAATATTCTGTTTTTTTACATTGTGGTTGTGTTGATCCACATTCAGCATTATGACAGCATAAGCCAAAGTGAAGGCCGCATCTGCATTGGCAAACGGTTCGCCATTACACTTCTGCAATTATCACTTCTACATTAGAATATTATTTTCCAAATTTGAAGAATAAATAAATGATGCATATGCAATATGATTTTGCTCGATAAATAAAAATTAAAGAACATATTGCCTCTCCTCCCTTCAACAACACAAGTGTTAATATATGTCAAATTATAAAATTGCGTTAGGTTGTACAGAAAAATATTTTCTCCCATATCATAGTTTATGTCAAAAAACAGCACATACTTTAAAATCGCTAACATAACTTAGAATTTTTGGTAGCACTCAGTGTTTGACCAAGGTTTGATAATTACTTTGCCCTTATAAAGGATTCTCGAGAATAAAAATAAAAGTGATTCATGTAAACATTATAAAGATGATAAAGCAATGCTTGCTAAAATTTTTAGGATTTTCAGCAAGTGTTCTGCGCTTGGTAAATTTGCTTCTGATATTGAAAATCATGTTAATGATGTATAAGAGTATAACTAAAATAAATAATCAGATTCTGAAGAAGACAAACACAACAACTATTTGCAATAATTGGTTTGAATAATGTAGGAGCCACCGTTCATTATCACTGGAATAACTAGAAAATTCGACAATAAAGATGATACTAGGACTAAGCATGACAAAAGGAGATGAAAGAAAGGCAAAAAATCAGGAAATCAAAGAAAAATAAAGAAGAGAAAACACTGCAAATTACATAAAGGCTCAGACTAAAATGGCTAAGACGTATAATGATGAAGAGCTTCAAACAAAATCATAAAAAGAAAACCACTCTAACAGGACCAAATGGTCCCCCAACCAGGATTAAATGGTAAGACTTCTAATGGATAAAGATATAGAAAATGACCCACCTCAAAAATACATTCATTACTAAAGGAGAAATCATAATTGCGAAAGACTGAAAAGCATATGAATAAATGAATGATATAATTATTTATAGTTTGAAAAAAATTATACTTGCAAACCAAAGTAAGATATTTCTAATAATATTTTAATGAAATATTTTTGAACAGGTCATTACTCCCAAGGCTCCTGTCCTGTATTACACTGTTGAATAATGAGATGATACGAAAATGTTTTCATGCTTTTGAAAGTATTATTTTATCTTAACAGGTTATTTATTTAATGGTATCTACATTTGGGTAGTTTGCTCAAACAGTTCTCTAAGATTGTCAAATCAACCGTAGTCTGTCACGAGATAATGAAAAACCTTAGGGTTGTATTTCTATCAAATTTGTCTTCTTGTTTTTATCATAATTAAAAATAATATGTGAATATCATAAAAATGACCTCGGAAAAAACTAATAAATAGTTGAAGGTATATACACTGAAAGTAATTTTTGTGATGCAAAACATCAATGGATAATTAAATTGCAAAGTAACAAGATCAGAATAATGAAGTTCACAAAAAATAAAAAATAGAGACATTTGCCATTTAAAATATTCATCAAAATACACCTTATAATAAAACTAATTTTGATATGCAAAATCAACAAAAAATGCTACATCATCTACAAATAGGCATAAAAGATAAAAAATAAAGATAATTAAAGCTCAATGTCAAGTTACAAGATTATTCAACAATATGAAACAAAGAATAATCATCATAGCTGAACATCAACTGCTTATTATTTGCAGAATGAGACTTTGTCTCCCTTAAAGCTTATCTTTACAAAGTGTTTTGTCTATGTGTGATCGAAACAAAATTAAAAATTTGAAAATAAAAATGCTACTTACATGCCAATGTTCAGCAAAATGCTCCAGCAGCAACGAGATGAGTGGGGCTTCACCCGGCAGTCTAAAAGTCTCGAGGTAAGCCGCAATGCCTCATCAATTCGCATGTCAGTGAAATCAAACATGTGCACAAACGTTTCCAAGATTTGCAGATTGTTGCGGCTACTGATGTATTCGCCAATCATCTTTTTATCGAGGCCAGGGTTCTCTCTCAAAAACGTCACAATTTCCTGTGGATCTATTTCAGACTTCAGAACTCCATGCTCTTGCAGAAACTGAATCCCCTTCTTTGGCTTGTGGTTGAAGTATTCTGTTCCAGTTGGAAGCCACTAACAAAGGTCATAATAAAGTTAACGCTCCCTAACCTTAAACCAATACTTACTCTCTTAATATTTTTAATAGTGTTAAGTTCCTCTCTAGTAGGAATTCGTTCAGACACCTTCAACCTTACAGACTTTCCTATCAAGTTATCAATGTTCTCAATCTTCTCTGTGCCATCAATAGTACTCTCTTCAGACACATTGGCGTTAGTTACATCTAATTTACCTTTATTCTTTTCATTACAGTGAATTTCAATACTTTCAATGACTGTTAGTAATGCATCAAGTGATAACAAGTGAGTGTGGTAAATTCCAGAGGTTGCTGGAAAGGCATTCTTTGCAAGCAACTTAGTTAAGTCCTCATACAGATTGGTACAATACATATCACAATCATAATTCAGATATAGTTCAGTAACCAAACCAGGGACTCTCCACAATTGCACAATATTATCCAGAGCAAGCTCCTTATGCTCGTACGTCACTTTCATGGAGTCGCTCGTAATTATTTCAATCAGTTTGGTTAAGTAAAACTCCAGCTGAAATTTCAGGTGGGTTCGTAGTGATTCGAACATCAAAAACGCTACTTGCAAATCAGCAGCAAATACGGATAGCCGCTCCGTATTAAGAAGCTAAAATCACAATAACATTATAAGTGCCAGGATTGTTTTGCTAAAAGCACTAACTGAAAATAGGTTTCTGCACAATTCATCCTTTACAAGAGCCAACAGGCTGGTGTACTTCCCAACACTGTCAGCACCAACCTCAAATGCAACTGTAAGTAGAGTCAAACCCAGGTGGATCATGGCATCTGTGTTTTGCTTGTCGAGAGGGTTACACAAAGTGATTAAAAACCTGAACATTTCCCTGACGCAAATAAGTCCATAGGGAACCAGGGCCACACTGTCTTGATTTTGTGGAGTAAACCGCACCCCTCGTGGGTTGACATATTCCTGCAGCTTATCTTCTGTAGGCTCAACATCTTGTGTTTCGGGGGTGTGGTGATAGTGACTAAGAACATCTGAGCTTATGCCAGAAGTAATACTGTAAGTTTCTGTTTTATCTAGGTCTTTTGGCGCCTCTTCATTTTGGTTGGTTGTTTCTGGTTCTTCTACGGGGGAGTCCTTTTCAGAATTACATTCTGCCTGTAAATAAAATAAAACTTTGCAGTAGAGCCTCTAAAATGTTATTTATTATTATAGCTAAAATAACTGTACAAATATAATAATTAAAAATCGCATTTGAAATTAAAAAAAAAGTAAACAAACTTTGGAGCAATTTTTTGTATCATTAAAGTAGTTCTTTCTCCATAATTTATTTTCTATAGTTTCTTAAAACTATCACTTTCTTTTTTCTTTTCATTATCTCCCTTTCTCCCTTTTACCTCATTTCTCTTTCCATGCCACCCTTTTGGTCCATCGTCATTTTTCCTTTCACTTCATTTATATAAACCTTTACTTCTTCTCTTCTTTTTTTGCAACATGCCTAGCCATTGATATTTTAAGCTTCACATTTTCTTTAACTTTTAGACGTTTATTCTTTTATCTATTTAATTGTTTTCCTGTCATAACACTTATAGCTCTGCTCTATCATTACTCTTTCACTAAGATAAATAAATTTTAATCTTTTTCATAAACTATATCGTTGTCCTGCCACCAAACCAGTAATTCAGAGGTCACCTGCTTCTTGTTATCAGGTCTTTTGTGCTCTAGAAAACATTTGAATAAAAAATCATTCACAGAGGTTGGATGCTACAAAAAAGTTGAATTGGTTTAAAAAATTACCTCATTAGCAGTAATACCACCGCAGTCAACAAAAACTTTTGGTATTAACTCCAAGTAGACATGATTCTTTAATCATAGAAGTAATACCAAAAATTCTTACAAATCATATCTCAAAATTTTACACCCTAGTTTACATAAATAAGAAAGAGGCATGCTATTGGATTTTCTTTAGTAAAAGATCACATTAGATCCAACACAGCTGATTTTGTCTGAAATTAATCTTGTATTTCCCATTTTATCTCTGATAACATCATATACCTAGATTCTTGCTCGCATTTGGATTTTCAATATTGTACGCACCACAGCACAGAACTCAGTTAAAAAGACATACAATAAAACTTATTAAGAAGCTCATTAAAAAGCAACTAGTAGCCCATTAACTAATATTGAAGACTACGCATCTCAGGAGTTACTAAACGCACCAGTGTGGCACTGCACATGTTCTGTGTTCTTCAAACTCTGTTTTCTGCCCTTCCTACTGCCTTAAATATTCTCACAGTAAATCAGTGCCAGTTGCTCTTAAAATATGAAAGTGCTGACAAATTTACAAAGTAAAATCTGGAGCTTTGCAAAGAATCTGACAAATTCCCAAATATAAATCTAAAGCTTTACAGAGACGCTATTGGCTGAAATCAATTTGAGGATCCGCTCAACTAATGTGCAAGTTGAAACGCTGTGAAAAAAGTGTATAGACCAACTGACCAAAGAAGTTACAACAGAGAGACCACTTGTTAAAGCACTTGTAATCGTGTTCGTTAAGAAATTATTGAGGATCAGAACAAGAGCAAGTTATAGAACTTTTGAGAACGTGCAAAAGGTGGACGATTTTACAGAATTCATTAATCGGTGTGATAATTACATAAACAGAGTAAAATATTAGTTTAAGATAAATTAATATACTTTTTAGGTAGAATACACAATGGGTATAAAAGAAATCATTTGGGATATATTTTGAATCAATAAATTGCATTGTCCTCAGTATTTAATTATATAGTTTGATAGACAAACCTCCCTTTCTGTTTTCTATTTTTTGAACAATAATAAAAGAGTCACCTAATTTTATATCTATTATTTTGATATAGCATTTTATGCACATACCTTCATAAGATCTTAAACAATTCAACATATAAAGTGTATATCTAATATGACAAAATCAACTGAATAAACGTAAAAGAAAATATCAGAACAAACTGCATCCTTAACTCTCAAAGAGTAACTGTAAAAACTTGTGAACAATTAAAATTCAAACATTGAAATGATACAAAAAAAGAAACAAGCACAATAAGAAAAAATGGAATTCCAATGTAAACTAAACTAACCAAAACATGACTACTTAAAATTTTGACAATTTCTACCGAAACTAGTCTTGCTGACAAATATAATTCTATGCCCATAAATTATTTAGCTTTTTTCATTAGTAAGTTACTATGAAAGAGTATTATTATATGGGTCGTCTTAAAAATAAAATCCACTACAAGCAATATTAAATTCTTGAATCTTAACATGATTGATTCTGTACCTCCAGTTACAATAAACTGTTGGATTTCAATCTTCTGTTAGAGCAACTGCTCAAAATGTTTTGCCTTCAATCGCTATTCATTTTACAACCTTTATATTTTCCTCCTATTCATATACTGTTTGTTAATATTTTACTTTTTAGATAAATGTGGCGCCTACATCCATCAAATTATAATAATTTAAAATCCAGATAAGACTGTATTTAGTTCAGACAATTAAATTTATTACCAACCATGAACTCTAGTAGTACTTTATAAATTTTTTAAAGTAAACAAAAATTCTTACTTCATTCTCTACAGGATCAGCCTCTATACAATTCTTTTTGGAGACATCATCGCCATCATCTTCCTCGTTGCTCTGCGGACTTTGCACATTAATTACAATATTATCGTGAGGACACAAATCTCCTTCCGACTGCTCCACTGCATCAGATTTCTCAGAAAACGTGGACGGCGAAGCCATGTCGGCCCCTTCAGACGGGCACAGTTGTGGCGTAGCCCGCGAAATTGCGCCCTGCATGTCGACAATGTTGCCGCCCGGCGTCATCGGCGTGGTCGAGAGCGGATTCGGTCGCAAAGAAGTAGACTTAGAAATGACGGGAGACTGGCCTTCTTCGCCTTAAAGTAAACAAATGAGAAAGTGCTGCAACTCATGCAGGTCGTAACTCACTTGCAGCTTTCTCTGCGTTTTTATGTTTGCCCCTGAGAGAGTTGCGGTGCTTACGTTTGCTGCGGGAAGGCTCGATGGAGCCCGGTTTCATTTTCAACTGCTTTATGTTGCCAACGCGCAGATCTTCTGGGAACTGCGGAAGACGCATGAACACCAGCTGGACCATGTCTTTTAAATAGTGCTCTGCTGTTCTGCGCAACAATTCTGGAAATAATTATATTTAGAATTGCAAAAAATAATCAAAAGAATTTTAATAATTTTAAAGTAAATTCTAGTTAAAATAGTTACTACAGACCGAGTCTATGACAAGTTACAAAAATAGTACCTGTGCATGACTCAACATATGAGAATTCTCCAACACGACCATACACCAGAGTACATCTTACCAAGAAGACCAAAGATGTGGTTTATGGCCTACATGCTGCTATATTTAACTATAACCTTTTCCAATAAATGTAGTACTTCTTTTGCAATAATTGATTTGTTATTAGAAGTAGAACTATGTTAAAAGTTTTTGACTCAACTGGCCAAGTAGTACTTTAGTTAAATTTAGATGCTTGCTGATTGTTGGCATAGGTTTTTTTTGAATAAATTCGTGCAGACAACTCGAAAAATTGACAGCCATAACAGAATTTTTCCCTCAACTTAGTAATTCGTACTAAGTAAACTATACAACACTTCACACTTACAATCAGAAGACTGTCCTAAACATCTAGTATGAAGAAATCTTCTAACAAGCATTGAATAAATTAAATTATATAAAATGAAAAATGTACGTTTATATATGCAAAATAAAATTTATTTACTTACAATGAGCTAAATTAAATTGTTTTGCAAAGAAAAATAGGTGTGCAAGTGTTGTAATTTATATTACTGTTATGTCTGTCTATTTTTAGCTTTTGATTCTAATGCAATTTGTTTTTCATGAGCCAATTAGAAAAAAAGTTGTGAAAAAACATAATACATAATTTTGCAGCAGCAATAAATTCACCCATATGCAAAACCAGCACTATACTAACAGAAAAACTATCATTTCAAACTTCAAAGACTTCCTTAATAATGAAAATTCAATTTTTTCAAAAATACAATTTTTGTACCACCTGAAGGTTGCCAATATGCTATTGACACTTTTACAGAAAACAGGAAATCTATTGCATGTCGGCCTTTAACAAATCTATAATATAACTTCTATTAAAGATTATTGCATCAAAATTGATTATATATTTTATTCAAATTATTAAAAAGACTAGTTGACTCCCTTATTTTTCAAGTCAGTCTCTTTCTATACTCCACTTCGTTATACCAGGTTTAATTTATTTACATCTAACACTTTGGCTTTGATCAACGAGCACCTTCAGAATTTTTAATCATTTGTTAACGGCCTGCCAGTTAAAGAGCTCACTGCATCTTACATTAAAGTGATATATATGTGTATTTAAAGTTGTGTATGTTTTTATATACAATTAAACTATCAAGTGTCTGTTATTGTTTATATTACAGCAACGTTTTCACTTGTTATTTATATTAAATTTTATCTATGTTATATATTTTTTATATTTCTTTAATTGGATTGCTGATTCATATACAGTGTAAATAAAAATCAAATAAACAATAAATAAATATGAAAGTTTTTACTATGTTGACTGTTGGTGAGAAAAGTTCATTTTCATGGGAATAAAAATATTAAAACTTGACTTTTTAATTGTAGTACAAAAACCAAACAAGTGCCGTTTTTCATGTGGCTTTCGATTAGAAAATATAGGGGATAATACTTATGCTCTTATTAAAAGTCTCTAACCCCCTAGCAAAACCTTAAAAATTTATGTGCCACCAATTCAGTTATTTCACTCATTTTGTAATAATCATTTATGGGTTCACTTTTTCATTTCATTGTCAGAAATATTTAAGGATAAACAGTAATTATCTAAAAATTATTTTATTTATTATTTGTTTATAATTGTCATTTTAATCACTTATTCGCAATGGAGAAGTGGCCAGATAGTTGAATGTTAATATCAAACTTTTTAAAAGTAAAAAGCATCAATGTGACATTGCATTCTTGATTTCCCTCGCCAAACAACTTCCAAAATTGTGAAACAGTGAAACAGAAGTTCAAATATAATGAAGATTGTGTGGGAGGATCGTGGAAGAGGAAGAAAACAAACTGTTAGTGTCTATAAATTTTGTAACATCTAAAAAAGTAGAAGCCAAATTTGGATAGAAGAAATTATTAAAAAAGTTAGTATTAATAAAAAAAAACTGCCTATTTCATAACAAAAAAGAATTTTAAATTGACCCCATACAAGTTGCAACAAGATAACAGTTGGGCTGAAAAGTTCGTAGGCTAACATAGAAAAAAATTTTTTTTTTATAAAATTGGATTTTATTATTCAATATAATTGTTACACCGATTATAGCGATCATACAATTTTTCTATACCATTTTTAAAATATATTTTGTCTTTAGCCTCAAAATAAGCTTCTGTTTCGGCAATTACCTCTTCATCGGCGCTAAATTTCTTTCCAGCGAGCATTCTCTTGAGGTCTGAGAACAGGAAAAAGTCGCTGGTGGCCAGATCTGGAGAATACGGTGGATGCGGAAGCAATTCGTAGCCTAATTCATGCAATTTTGCCATCATTTTCATTGACTTGTGGCACGTTGCATTGTCTTGATGAAACAGCACTTTTTCTTCTTCAAATGGGGCCGTTTTTCGTGATTTCGTCCTTCAAACGCTCCAACAACGCTTTGTAATAATCGCTATTGATGGTCTGGCCCTTTCAAGGTGATCAATAAATACTGATGCCATAAACCTTGCTAGCCGATTATTGCGTCTTTCCACTCTTTGATTCGGTTCATCGCGTGCAGTCCACTCGGCTGACTGACGATTTGACTCTGGAGTGTAGTGATGAAGCCATGTTTCATCCGTTGTCACATATCAACGAAAAATTCGTTATTATTACCGTTGAATATCGCTGAACATTGTTCTGAATCAACGACACGTTGAAACTTTTGCTGGATTGTGAGCTCGCGCGGCACTCACTTTGCACACAGTTTTTGCATGTACAAATATTCATGCAAGATATGTCCAACACTGTATTTTGATATCTTCAGAGTCTCAGCTATCTCGCTTAACTTCAATTTACGGTCATTCATAATCATTTTGTAAACTTTTTTATGTTTTCGTCCGTTACAGCCTCTTTCGGGCGTCCACTGCGTGCATCGTCATCAGTGCTCATCTCGCCTCGTTTAAACTTGGAAAACCACTTCTCAACGGTTGATTTTCCTGGTGCACAGTCTAAATAATGCTTATCAAGCCAAGCCTTGGTTTCAACGGTATTTTTTTGCCAAAAGCAGTGTTTTATTAATACTGAAATTCCTTTTATCCATTTTTAAAATTAACAATAGTTGCTTCACTCAAAATACGATATCTCCTAAACTAATAGTCCGACAGTTGTCAAATTTATACACGAGTCTTTTGAAGGTTAGGGTTAACTAAAAAGCACATGGATTTAATACTACTAGCGCCGCTTATGTGTCAGCCTACGAACTTTTCAGCCCAACTGTTACAACTGGAAAAATGCCAGCAATTAAAGTAACACGTCATTGCTAATCAATTGAGAAACACAAAGCGTTTATAATTTAGCAGCCCCATGAAAACCAACAGAAAGTAGTCTTGTGAACCTCCAAGACAATCTGATACGGTTATTCATCATCAGGGTGCATTATCTGTCTTGATATAAGGTTGACCCTGTTCTACAGATTCTCTTATTTTTGTACTTAAAGGGCTCAAAGTAAACCCAGTATGTGCTATAATAGTCATTGTTGTTACTTTTGGCCAAGAATTCAACCATGGAACAAATAAATTGTCTTGGTTTTATTAGCACTGAAGAATGGCTGCCAAATTCACCTAACCTGAACCCTGTGAACTACATAATCTGGAAAATTTTGGAGGTTCATAAGCGCATAAAAGTTCAAGAGTTGCTGAAGAATAAGATGGGGCACATAATCAATTCTTTCTCACATAGTTTGACGTTGTTTATTACATCCAAGGAGAACTCGCAAGATGTCATTGGGTTTACTGCATTCGAAAAAAAATATGTTGTTTTGCTAAATAAGTTCTGCATTTTTCAACATTTGTTGATTGAAAAAGTACACACATCGCAGTTTTTTAGGTCGTTGCACGGTTTCACATTTAACTAAAAAGCCTATTTTAAATGTTTGTGTTTAACATACAATTAAAATAAAAGAACGCAAAATAGGTGCTGCATATAATGCTTCAGTGATAAGCACTAGTATGTATCAAAAATGATTTATACAATCCACTCCAAAATTCGCAATCTCAACAATGCTGTCCATCTCATCCTTAGTCAACTTTTTGAGATTGGCCTTTCAATAATTACAAGGTTATTGGAAAGGTTTAATATGACTAAAAATGTGTATATTTAGGTCCCACATATATTATTCAACAGAAATAGCCAGAAAATGATCTATGAATCTCTGCCTAAGTCTAAAAGCAGTGATTACAGGAGAACGAAAAATGGATTGTTCTCAACAGCATTACATTATAACAGCCTTGATATGGTCCAGGGGAAATGTTGCAATCAGAAACCAAGCAGATTTGAATTGAAAACTGCTCTCACCTGGTCAGAGTGTTAACACATAAAGTGCCACCACGTAACGAATGCGATATGTCCCCCGCCAAATCTGTTTCTTTTTTCTTGACTTCAAATTTTTTCTTGGTGGGTTACTTTAACCCACCGTGGCCCTAGTGATATGGAAAAGCCGTAATCGAGGTGGGAGATCAATCATGTCCTCTGGAAGATCTTGTCTAGACTTGCATAAATTCCACTGTTGCGTCAATAAATTAGTTTCGTTTTATTGTCATTGTGTGAGTCCCAAAGTGATACCTAAGTGTTCAAAATGTCTAATAAAAAACAACAAACAAGGATACAATCACTATGAATGAAATGCTATCAGATGAATCCGACTTCTTCCCAGATGTATTTGAATATGAGCCTTCCTCCTTGTCTTCTTCTGATTCTGCAGATAGTGATGATCAATCTGCATTTGAGTAAAGAAGTATAACTAAAAAAAGAACAAAGAAGCTTCATAACGTGGATATAAAGAGCTAGCAAAGAAAAAATCAACAGTGGGTGAAAATGAAGAAAATGAAACAAATGTGGCTAATGACTTTGAAAATCCATCTACATCAAACATCCCTCCATTGTGGAACCTTTTACAAGTAAAGAGAGTACCATAGCAAATCAACAATATATCCAAAATAATTTAAATGATGCAAAGCGTCTATCAGAAATTGACCAAATAATAGATGTTATTGCTCAAAATGCATACAACACCTCTTTTTTATGCTTGGAGTGTTTTTTCAAAACACAAAGTTCTCTTGAATATATAAATTCAATTTTTATTTGCGTTTGATTTTGACTTTTTTTTTTGTTCTAATAAATTTACTACCAAATAAATACATTTTCTTTTCCAACCCCTGGAGGGTCAGATAAATCCACCAATTCTGGCAATATTTTGCTAAAACAGTTTTAAACACATTGCCATGCATTTCCTACGGCAGCGGCGAATCAACATGGAATAACACGGTCAGAAGTAAAGTGGCGTCCGGTGGTCCAGGTTTACCCACCACGGCCTCCAAAAAAATTTTTCTCTGTGAAATTGATGGGCAGCTTATGCCCAACATGACACTTTATGTGTTTGAATAAGTATTTCACTCAACTAGACAGATAACATGTGGTAGACGACTTATTTTAGGTGACTAAATAGGTCAGGAAATTAAAGTCTACATGACAAAACAAATGAAAATGGTCAGAAACTTGTTAACTTCGTGACACTAAAACAGATGATAATAAAAAACATCCTTAAACTGGAAAGACATCCACAAAGCAACCTAGAAAAGTCCAGATAAAAAATGTATAACCAGATGGACCATATAGTAATAGAACAAATACACGCACAATATGTTGAAAATGTAAGAACCTACAGAGGAGCTGATATAAGCTGAGATCAAATTTAGTTAAAGGAAGAATTAGACAACAAGTGCCAAAACTGGGAAAAAATTAAAAGAAGAGTAGGAAGATATGGATTACAAAGAATTTAAAAAGCTACAGAAATGAAAATCAGTAGAACAACAAGAAATAAACACGTGCAAAATAAACACGGATACTTTAAAAGAAATTCTCATAACGCAAGCAGAGATATTAGGAACCAAAACACCAAAAGATAATAAAGAATGGTATGATGAAAATGTAAAGAAAAGCTGTAGAGAAAAAAAACAAGCAAGAGTTAGATTACTCCAAAGTTATTCAAAGGAATGGGAAGAATGCTAGAAAAAAACAAGAAACTTTGCATATGATATATGTAGATGAAAGAAACGAGAACAGTAAAGAAAAAAAATGGAAGGAATAGAATAGTCACACAATAAACAAAAAAGAAAGTTCTATAAGTTTTAAAACAAGAAAGACAAGATTGCAAAAGTTCGATCAATGGCAATAAGAAATAAAAAAAAGGAATCTGTGTATTGAAAGAAATGAAATTTTAGAAGCACAGACAAACATTTTGAAGAAATTTTAACAGGACAACCCCAAAATGTAGGTCAATCACACAAAAATCATACAAATGAACAAAGAACAAGAAAATCAACAGAAGAAGTGCAAGATGTCATTCAAGAAGTGAAAAACAGCAAAAGCTCAGAATCAGATAAAATGAAAATAAACTCATAAATAATGCAGGAAAGTAATTGATAGGAAGATTGTACAAGCTTATCCTAAAAAAATGCCAAAAGACTGATATAAAGGTATTCTATGCCCCATATAAAAAAAGAAAAACAACCAGCAGATAAATTACTGATCTATCGCCTTATAAAATGTGGCTTACAAAATTGTCACATATAATTTTAAAAAAAGTACAAGAAGAGAGAAGAAAAAATAGGACAATACCAAACGAGTTTCAAGAAAGGAAGATCAAACATAGATAACATCTTTATAATCTAAGAAAAATGTAAAATGAAAGAGACAAGAGATTTAACAGAGATGACATTGACAATTACAAAGAGTCAAATAAAAGGCAAAGGAGAACTGTCAAGAGTTTGACACAAACCTAGTTTTGAAACAAAGAGATTTGTTATCCCCAATACTCTTTAATATTGTATTAGAAAATTTAATTAGTCAAATTTACATAAACACCAACTTCAACATCTTAACTCATTCATACAGTTAATCTAATATTACCTGCACAGACACGGAAAGAATTAAAAGCAATAGTAAGAAAATTGAAATACAAAGCAAGAGAAGATAGCGTAATAATAAATGAAGAAAAGTCCAACTACATGGACAAGGAAACACAGGATATAAATCAAGATCTCGTAATCGAAAATATGGGAGAGAATGGGAATATAAATTTAAATTTAAATATAGAGAAAGGACATAACACCAAAAAGAGAAACACATTTACCGGAAGGGCCAAGATGTATGGGTTGTTTAAGAAACATCTTAAGTAATAAAAACACTTCACGAGCACCACAGCCACATGCCTCAACCATGCAGCCACGTTGGTGTCCCCACTATAACAATAAACATATTTAACTCAGACGTATTAAAGTAGTCCTATTTTCAATTTGCAATTATATTGATCGAAGCAGATTAAAAAATAATTTCAAATCCAAAATAGTTATCAAAAATCAATTTAGACACAAAAAATATGTTCATAGGTGAGAAAAGCCTTATATGTTTAACTTTTTATTTTTTATTCATATATGGAATTAAATATCGCTCAACTCAGTTTTAAAGAGTAGATTCCCAATACAAAAAAATTTCAAAATTAATTTGGAACAAGGGATCTATACATGGGCGAGAAAAGCCTTGTAACATACATGTTTAAACATTTTACTTGATTGTGCAACTTGGAATAGTACGTCAATTAATGCAGTTTGAAGATTTCAAATATACGAAGATTTTTAAAATAAACGAGTGCTTTATTACCCGTTCTCAAACGAAAATTTTCTATCGCTTGCGGTTCCGGAAATATAATACCTCGGCCACGCCAGCCGCCAAGCCAGAATTTGTCATTCGGAGGCGTTTGGGTCGGCACGGAAAGGCACGAACAATTGTGTGACAGCAATAGTTGAACTTTGGCCTGTGTGACAGCACTCATAATTTTTTTTATATATATAATTTGTAATTGTAATAATCCATTCGTAAGCTACTTTACATCTAAAAAGATACACACTGAGGAATAATAAAAGAAAGTCACTGACTACTTATATGTAACAATAAAAATTAATCTTCATCTATTCAACAGTTGACTATACAAGATTGCTCTGATTTAGTTGTACAATTGTAAATAAAAAGTTACCAATAAAATCTTCATACACTGTAGAATAGACAATGACCTTACTCAACTTCTTTCAATATCAATCAAAATATTTTTTGCAGATTATGAACTCAACAAATCAGTTATTCTATATGACTACTTTGAAATTAACTGCATATCGTATTTTTCTTGATTTTATATTGTACATACCATTCAAACGTGTTTCAAAGCATATCCTGAAGCAAGACAGCATAATCTCACAAAGGCTATCATTGGTCAGAGCAGCGCCCTCGGGAGACAGAGTCAGCGTGCGCAGCACCTGCAAGATCCTCATCAGCACTACACCATCGGATGACTGATCGGTGCCGACGAATCTTGCGTGCGTAACAGCATCTGCGATATTATCCACTACGGTCGGCACGGAGCTGTGGGTGGGATCTGAAACCGCAAACGTTACAGCTTCCAAACGCGAACCGTCTGGCGTGTACCGATTATGCCGTAGGACAGGAACTTGTTAACAGCTGACAGCGCCAAGCTGGTGATCGGCCCCGTGGTCTCCTCCGACCGGATCACGTCCAGGAAGGGGTTCAAGAAGACGCTGGGGTCCACGAGCTTCAGGTCCTCGATCTGGTTGAGGGCGTCCTTCAGCTCCTGGAAAGACCGCATGAGCACGTCCAGCTCCTCGTCCTGGTGGGAGTGCGACGACCAGCGGACTCCGCGCCGCATCGCCGTCATCAGGGTGCCCATCTCGCCCTTCACGACGAATATCCCGCTCCCCGGTAGCGTCATTCTGATGCGGTCTCGGGCGGGCGCCGCTTTTACATCGCAATTGTCAACTTCCAACGCTGCAACCTCTTCGTGTCACTGGCATTAACGTACACGTAAACGTTGCAAACTTAAGTGCGAGGACGTAAATTACGTCACGTAACGTAAGAAGTAACGTGTGGCGTTGCCACGATTTACTTCACTAAGTTACTACAAATGTTGCAATTAATACAAAGACTTGATATCTGTATTTGAATGTAACCTGCGCAATTATTTTTAATTCTCAATTAAACACACAAATTTTACAGATGAAATGAAAGCCAAACGCGAAATTTAAAAAAATCAAAATTACCGATGTCATTTTTTATATACAAGGACGGACATTTTCTGACGAATTTATATATACAATTGCCTAAAAAATTATGCTTAGAAATTTTTTACAGCGAAAGAAAACAAACTTTTTTTTATTTTTTCAACATAAATTTTAGTTTGTAGTTTCATGGTTCAATTTGTGTTGATTTAACTTTGATTAATTTGAATTCTTATATTTATTTCATGTATCCATCAAAGGGATGATTGGTTTTGTTTTGATATATTTATTTATTTGCGTCCTTATTTTTATCATATATTAACATTATTCATTAAGAAAAACTTTTAAAATACCAGGGTTAATCTAAATAAATATCTGGTGAGAGCCCCATTTCGTTCCAAACTCCACATGACGTCATTAGGAGACAACCTTTCACAGTCGTGCATTGGCGGTAAAGAAATATTCCATTTAAATGACATATTTATTATTAACTGTTAATAATGGGCACCTTATCGCATATTTACGTCGTAAATTGGATAAAAATAGAGTGATACTCATGCGCGTGGGCATACCTTGTAGTATAGGATGTTACGAATTTGTTATACACAGCTTGTTGTATAAACAAGCTTAACGCGTGACTGAGAACGCAGAGACTTAAGTTTTATTCTGTTTTCCTGTTGTAACATTAAAAACTTCACCAAATCTGTCACTAATCACAAAAACAAAGGCTTGTTATAAATTATATTTCTAAATTTGGCCTTAACTGAAAGGTAACTGATTAGGTATTTTGTATTATTTTGTTCAATAAGTACAAGCTGGTTTGTGTTAAAATAAAAATAGATTATTCCAATTAACGCAGTTTCCAATTAGTCTGAATAATCCTGTTCTATTATTTTGATTATCCTAAAAATAGAAACATACATAGAAGAATTAACGCAAAAAATATTAGAAGACTATATAAGACGAACAAGCAATGTGAGATTTTAAAGACATTAGTCTATCAAAAATTTAGTGATCTAAGGTTGTTTTGTAGTGATCAAGTGACATTTTTATTTAGTTTGCCTTTTAATATCAAGAAGTTTGACCTTTATACAAAAAATATTTAAATAAAATACTGCATCTATATTTATTCTAGTAGATCTATATACTGCATAGATTGGTTGTATACTAATTTAAAGATCTTTGATAACTGCAATTATGTAATTGTTAATTACAACAATAGTTATACCTCAGTGACTCATCTGTCATTTCTTCCAATAACATTTAAGAATTCTTAATCCAAGACAAATCTATCACCAGGCTTGAATGTTATTTTGAACCAATCTTAGGACATAATACCAATATTATTTAATTTGGGGGATCAATTGCGGCTTACATACATGAAAAGACTAGTTATTGTGACTATAAAGGTGAATTTGATCATAGTATTTTCTCTCTATGTGCTGCAAGATGCTTTCCTGTACTAAAAATTCTTGTCTTTTGATAGAATTCTCCACCCGTAATAACAACAGCTTCTCCATTGTGTTATTTTAGGAGCTAGAGCTTTTCTGCAATCTCGTTAGTCTACTTCATAGTTAGAGGACATGGACAAGAAGATGCAAAAACAGAAATAGAAGGTCATGTAAAGTCTATTTACAGATACTCATTCAATAAAAAACTCATATACCTCTAACAAATATATCAGGTCTGTAGATAAAACTAGAATTTTGATTAAACATTTTCAAATGCAGTATTTTAGGTCTGTACTGAAAGCATATCATTATTGATATAATTGAACTTTTTCTTCTCGACACTAACTTCAACAATTAGAAGACTTAATCTGTAGTGAAATTACTCGAGTTGATCTTAATGACTCGCCTGTTATTTTCAAAATTGAAAACTGGGACTCTTATGTCTTCTAGAACACACAGAAAAAGAAAATAGAAGAAGCTTTCTTCCATTATAGAATAAGAATTATGATGAAAACAATGAAAAAACAAAACTAAAAATAAATTATGTATAGCTCTCTTGTTCAATAGTTCTACGATTATAGAAAATAAAGGTAAATGTAAGCGCTTGGTGCAATAAGGCAAATGTATACAATAACAACTCTATTTCTCTCAATCTTCATTATCTTCTGCAACTTTTAATTTTTCAATCTCCCTCAGTTTGCTTTGGATCTGCTGCTCTATTACCGTCTGGTACTTTTTGCCCTCCCCCAGCTCGGTCATTTTCTTCAGCCATTCCTTCCTTTCCTCTATTTCTCGAAGTACTAGAATCATAGATCATTTCTACTAACATGTGATCAATGTCAGTAAAACTCACATTGATCGAAGCGGTTTTCCTTCGGGTCCTCCCTCGCTTCCTTCTGCTTGCGCCTAGCCGGTTTCCGAGGGCTCAGTCCGATATCTTTCCCGAAAGCCATGAAGTCCTGGAGGTGCTTCTTGGCCTTCTCCCTGTCCACCTTGGGGTGCTGCGGGACGAACTTATCCCGCTCGTAGGCTCCAGACCTGACTATCACGCTCTGGCTGCGCCTCTTGGACGTGCCGGGCCTGATGAGCACGCTGGGAAGCCTCCTGGAGGACTGGCCGCCGCTGCTGCGGCTCAACGGGGGCAGGGGCTCGCCCGAGCGCAGCGAGTAGTTCACCTTCTGGCGCTGCAGCATCGTCAGCTTGCTCTCCTCCAGCAGCACTGGGCCATAACGCGCGTCACTCGAGCCTCGCCAGAAGTGTTGCTACGTACCTTTCAAGAAGTCGCGCGTCTGCGGGCTGTAGGCGACCTTGGCCGGCTGAAAGACGCCGCCCGGCGCCACTCTCTTGCTGGGCCACTCCATTTCCCTGGCGCGCAAGAAGCAACGGACTGAATGTTGGACCGGGGATTTGAAGTGGGTTCGTGACGGTAGCTAACGCGGGCGGTGTTGTTGCCATAGAGACCGGCCCTAAAGATAATCCAGCGTGCATTGCTGCGACGCTTCCGAACTTTCAAGTACTGTTTACAGGTGTAATGCACGAAAGCAGATGTAATTTGCATGTTATGGGAGTTGTGATCAATACTATTGCGTGATCAATAGGCCGTTCTTCCAAAATAATTTTAAAAACCACGCCTGATTGGGCATTAATTAGTAGCAGAAAATGATGAATCGCTCATTTAAGAGATCATAACCAACCAGAAAAATGTAAAGTAGAAGATTTTCTTCTGTCAGTAATCCTTTTTTATCTCTAGAAAGCCCATGGTTTATAAAAACTGCTAAATCACCAAATTAACTCTATTGAAATTGGTCTAAACACTATTGAGGAGAAAACCATGACGGTTTTTCCTCTTAATTTTCCATAAGACTTTTAAACCAATAAATGTAATTAAGAGAAATTAGAAAAATAATAGTAGCGGCGTCAGTTTGGTCTCAAGTGAAGACCCATTGCGTATTTGCTATCGTCACCAATGGTGCATCTGACCCTCAAAAATAATTGTTTTTTTAAATGTGTGAGAATTTTGAAAAAAAAGCATACGGTATCAGAAATCAATATCAAAAAAATCAGCAAACGTCTAAGATCGTTTAAGTTTTTACAAATCTCCTAATCTTTTTTTGCTACATTCAGTTGTTTAAAAGTGAAGGTGATGATAACAATGACTATTAGCAAGTGAAAAGTACCCATATTAACGCCCAAGAAAGTATGGATGCTAAATAAAAAGTGAATTTATACACTTCAATGTAAAAAAACAATTTATTGTATATTATTATACAACACGTACAAGACAAACAAAAATAAAAACTAAGAAAAATTAACTTAAATAACATTCGCTTCATCAAAAAAAACGCCTTTTGCATTTAAAACTGCTCGTATGATTCTAGGCATTCTTCCGATAAATTTTTTTATTTGCTCGTGCGGTACATCTCTCCAGACACCTTGAAGAAGACTCCAAAGATGATTTTTGGACGTGAGACGCTCCTTTCTTACTGTTCTGTCCAGCTTATCTCATAGCAACTCTATAGTAGCCGTGTCATCATTTTAAGCATTTTTTGTTCTTCGTAGTTTGCGAGATATCCTTACAAAGTTTTTAAGTATGTTTAGGGTCGTTGTCTTGCATAATCACAAATTGCTTCTCGATTAATCGCAATCTAGCTGGTATAGCGTTTTCCATTACAATTTTTTTATAATGGTCTCATAATGAAGGGAGCATTGTATCAGAGCAAGTGAAGTCTCAAATACTTTTTCCTTAGTCCATGGCACAAGAGTCATTGCATTCGTGAGTGGAGAGTCTGAAGTATCTTTATTTTCTAAAAGATATTTTTCAACCTTTGTTTGCTAAAACTTTCGAAGAAGACAAAAGCCGAATAGCTCCGGAAATGCCACCTTCAGAAATCTTGCTTTCAGCTCTTCTAGATAATCTTGTAGAGTAGGTGCCGGACCAAACAATAGAAATAGCTTTTAATCTAATGTTCTTCGTCACGTTGTACGTCAAGGATTTACTATCTTTAATTGTCACTTGAAAGCAATGGAAGGAGAAAGTAAATAAGGAGATCCATGAAGAGACATCATTCTGCTGCACACATGCGTTGAGGTATCATACAGGTAGTATCCGGCAATTCTTCTTAAAATTCTTTTCTTAAGCTTGGTTTATTTTGAGGCTAAACCCTCAGGACCAGAATGGAATAATAAAATTCAGACTTTTTGAAGGTTTTGCTACAATATTGACATTGGACTAGGTTTTCGGAAGAGTCATCAGTCTGAGATGCAGCCACTTGTTCACAATCATGGGGCAGATGATTTTCCCAAAACGATGACCTCTTTGTTAGACATAAAAGCGCATTCTGAGTGGAACCAGCGACAGCAATTGTTGCAAAATATAGAATGGATAGTAGGGTTAGCGTTAGGGTCACGGGGACAAAAAATATCATCCATTATGTATAGTGAACTTCCGGAACGTTCGTAGAGTGAATCTCACTTTAGCTCTCAATTTAAGATATTCAGATCAGTGACATGATTTATCTGTAGGGCGCATGTTCAGGTGTTCTTTGGATCTGGTAGACGTCTCTCAAAACGATTGACGAGATAGACCAAGTAACTAAAAACTAATCATTCAAATAATTAGCGAAAGCTTTGCCTTTGTCTTTGTTAACTAGCAAGTTTAAGAAGAAACGGTTTCTTAAACCTTTAATCAATCTTCAACCGTGTTAAAGGTCTTCAACTCGTTCAGCTCGTCAAATATATCTTAAAGAACATGTTTATAGTGCAAAATGGTATTTTTGGGACTGTAAATGTTCCAGATTGAAGAAGAATGCACCAATCAATCTAAAAGATTGTTAAAATGTCTTAAGCAAAATTACTATAGTTCTCTATCATTTTTCGAATCATCACCAAAACATTTGGAATCTACAACTTTATTTCAATTTTACAATTTAGCTACAACTGTAGAGATTATGGTTTGTATATAAGACATCTTATCTAACAAAAAGGTGTTGCCAAAGAATATTAGGTAATTAGTCTTAGTATTTATTTTCCTCGGGTTGCACCAAAATTAGATCCACTCTATATCTTTTGATTTTATCGTTAGGGTCTTTACTAGATGTGGCCTTTTCTAAGTAGAAAGGGGGAGGAGGTACTGTAGTCTGTGGTTAAAATTTTTCTGAGACTCTGATAGTTTTCAATTCCTAGAAAAGCTATTCTGGCGATCTTTTAGAAGCTAACCACATTATCAGATGAGAATACTTCTTATTATCTTCTTATACGATGTCGATAACATTTAATTGCTGGTTTCTTCCACTAAAACCAGTTGAAGACTTGTTTTCATCTATAGTTATTCCTGAAAACCAAAATAATCGAATATTAGCTTATGGAAGAACATCTGTTGACTAACAAACTTTTCATGAAGTTTTTCGCCAGTGACAACTAAGCAAAGTTTTCTTTTGGTTTACAGTTAGACAGTGAATATCGTCAACAAACTTTATAACTGCGCTGAACGAGTATTGGTACTGCTAAAGAGCAATGAAAGCACAAATACATGAATATGATTATGTCGACACAACTCGCTAGCTTCTTCTTCCTCTTCTTTGTCATATTTGGCCAACGCGGAACCTGGGTCCAAGCCCCTAATCGTTTTGGTCTAGGAAGCCCTGGCGTTGGAAGTTGGTTGCCATATAGGCGCTTCCACAGATGGCGGAAGCTTGGTATACCAGACACGTGTTCAGGCTGTTGCTCTGCGTCTACGGTGCTGGTTCCTCTATTCTCGGGCTGCGATCGGGAAACTTGTGGGGTTGTTCCCTTGGCTGCCTCTGCATAGCTGCGTCCTCGGCTGGAGGGTGTCGGGCGGGGAACTGACTTTGGAAATTTTGGGCACCCCCGAAAGCTGGCGGGATGGGGGCTCTGACAGTTTGCGCATACCGCGGCTTCACTCCGGGGCTTGTTGCACTCCCCAGAGTGATGGTCCTGTCCGCATTTCATACACTTTAATCCGGCGCGGTAACAGCGCTGGGCGTGGCCGAAACGCTAGCACCTAGGCACTGGCTCATTTGGTTGGGCTTTTTGTGTGGACGCTCCACCGTTACGTCCACATCAACAACTTTTGACGGCGAAAATGTTATTTTTTTATGGGACGGCGGTTGGGACCCTTCTGCATCCTTCGCACCGTGAGGATGGAAATCTTCCGCTCGGGAAGGTATTCCTGAACGCCTCACATGACGACCTGGAGGGGCTTGTCCTCTTTAAAAGGTGAAAATGGTGCTCGATATGCCCCTCTTCTAAGTAGCGCGTCAAGCACCGGTAATCATCAGACATGGCGGTAAGAATTAAAATTCCATCCGCCACGTTCTTGGCCTTAACAAAACCAATTTGCTTGTCCTAAATGGCCTTCCTCACTGACGGCCACGCCTCTTTGGCACGTAAGATTATCGGGAAGATGCGCTCCCGATGAGCAGTCGCTGCGCGGGCTGCTGCCTCCGAACGGGGACTGGAAACGGCAAGCACCTCTGGCATTTCTGCTTCTTCGAGGTTGCTGAGGGCCTCGAAGGGGTTGACATCGGCTATAGAGTGGGTGGCGCCGGAGGCGCAGAGGGAGACGACGGCAATATCGTCACCTTTGCGCGTCGGTGGCAGACGCGGCGGCGCTTGCGCGCAGGTTGCGAGTCCTGCTCGTCGTTCGGGCTCCCCTTGGACGGGCTGCTGGGCTCCGCGTCGCTTCCCTGGGTGGAGGAAGAGAGCGGTTGCGAGGCGGCGGTAGTTGGGCTGGCTGGCACGTGTGGAGAAGCTCGGGATGTCGGAGGCTCCCGCGCCAGAGGGACAGTTGGGCCGACTTCCAAGGTTGGAGCGGCTCGAGCGCGCGGAGTGTACGGAGCGCTCAGGATTGCAGACGATATTGTTCACGCAGCTCCTTTAAAATACTTCTCCACGAGATCCTTGAGGAGGATGGACATCTCCCCGGGACCCCCAAGTAGCATTCCTGGGCTTCCTGGTCGGGCTCGTCGTTAAGAATTTCCTCTAACATATGGCCCGGGCCCTCTGAGTCACTATCTGTGAAGAACAACATGTTGACTCAGTCGCCGGAAATGATTCACGGCGACCGAGTTGATACAGCACTTAGTCACTTCGTTACTCTGTCAGCCGGCGGCTGCTTGGTAAACACTGATAAGATAACAAACTTTCCAGCGCACACGAAGAAACGTTTCCGTCCGCATGCACTGCTCGGCTTTGACTTTTACTACTACACTTGCTAGCTGCTGTCACTTCGAACTCACGATCAGAATGCCGCAGCCGTCCCGCCGGGCGATATTTATGTCTATTCGGCGACATTCTAGAATAGTTGCAAACCCTGGGGAGGCGCCGCACTCGAACTTCATGTATGTTTGGAATTAGATGAAATACAGATATTTATCAGCCGTTTTGGGGGGGAGGGGGAGCATTTGAAAATTCGTTACAATATCAGTAATTTAGAATATTGACCATTATGGTAATTATTTGAGGAGAATAATTATTTTAATTATAGAACTATATACAAAGAAGGAACCTCACAGCTCTTACTTTTTTCTGGACCATTCTAGGGTAAAGGTCTCGATTTTTAATCCACTCTATTCAAGAAATTATACGGACAAAAGAGGTGCAAAATTTGATGCATACAAAATTTGATAGAGAATTTTTATTATGGAATGAAGTCACAAAGTGTCCCTTTAAAAGTAAATGTAAAATACCAAAAAGCTTCTTTTTATGATTTTATATCTGACAGAAAAGCTAAATAAAAATCATGCAACTCCATTGACCTTTTAAACAACAGTAACAACTTTTCAACAAACGTTACGATTAATCAGGTCGGTTGATGCGTGCAAGGAAATTATTGGATACGTGCAAAAGTACAATAAGGAAAATGAAAATGAGTCCTAAGAAGAGAAACGGAAATATTGAAAATGGGCTTTTCAAATTTCTTCACAATGTAGGTCGCACGGAAGTTTTTGTGCGCTTTTGTTTGGTTCTGGCGATTTCTGCAGTTCAAGTGAGTTGTTACTCAAACTTCTTTTACAAAGGACAATGTAAAAGAAACTTTTACTCAAACAACATACAATCAGACCTGATCACCTTCGAACAAATGAATAAAAACAGCATTCCAGCGACGCTTCGATTTTTGGTTTTGGGAGACAAAAAAAGTTGCATAGTTTCAAGTCAAAGCTGCAGGGTAGATCAGTAAGGATAGCGATGTTTTGTGCCAAAATTTCCTTACAACCAAAGATGTGTGACTCAGCGCGTCTTGGCGATGTTAGGGCAAGAAACATCTCTGCTAAAACCGAGAGTTCAAAAATCTGACTGCCTACCTGCTTATAGGACAATTTTTTGGGGTTAGATCGCCCCGAGTACTCTTCTTCCTCAACGATTTCCTTTTATCCTTATAAACCTGCCCTACCTATCTAGAAATGTAGGCCAACGACAAAGAAGCTGCATCATACAAGGTAAGCACTAAATGTCTCTGACCTGATTATGTTATAGTAATAACAGAAACAAAATGCGTTATGGTCAAATAACACCCTCTTTAGTTGGGCGTTCATAAAAATTTTAGCAGGTGATTTGTCTTAGTCGCATAGTAACAGCTAGTTGAGTTGGTACTGCCGCGACATTTTACACATTGTTGAAAATTGAGTACCGAGTTGTAATCGAATTTTGAACTACAGAAAATTTGACCCCTAGTGACCTTAAATGTTCGGATGATGTACAGAGTAAATCTTCGGCTTCATATTCAACTGTAAAGGAATCACGTGCAGCTCCGATACTGTCGTACAATGGATTCTCCATGAACAGCTTTATGTGGCTAAGGTTAATGCCAGATAGATAACCCGACTTTTGTCAATGGTTCAAACACAGCAATGTGTGATCTGTTGTAGACAATTTTTAAACCTCTGACGCAACAACAAAAATACAGTTTTTTAATTCATTGTTACAAGGGATAAATCTATGATAATGTATTACAATCTCCTAGTAAAAATAAAGTCAATGGAATAGCCCAAAAAAGACATCATCATCAGTTCTTTGGCTTTATAGAGGCATAAGGCGTCTTTCGATGATTCTTCAGCATTTGGCGTTTCCGTCTGCATGTCTTTTACTGTTTTTATTTGTTTAAATTTTCTTTATGTTTAATTGTCACTAACACTGTCACTAGTTATTTTCTTACATTATTTCATCCACTTCTTGTCTTTGTCTGGTTTTGATTTAATTCAATTCTAGTCTCTTTTAATAAATTCGCTTTGCATCTTCTTTTTCCATGTGTCTTTTGGTCTACCTTTCTTCTTTTTTTTCCTTTAACATTATATTCTAGTGCTTGTTTTTTAGCCAGTGTTCTGTTTTCTCAAATGTGTAGTCTATCCAATTCTATTTTCTTGTTTTTATTGTTTTTTATATCGATTCTTGTTATGCTCTTTGCCGTTTATGATTGTTTCTGGTCAATATATTCCTAGTATTCTTCTTAGGCATTGTTTAATGTGTGTTGAACTTAATGTCCAAGTTTCTGAGACATGTAACAGTTTAGTCTTCATATTTGTGTTGTCTTCATGTGCATTGAAAGCTTCATGAGCTTTGTGTATTTTTACTTTTATGTATATTTTACTGCCTCCTCTTTTATCTATATTACTGCCTAAGGAATAGCTAAAATTCTCTAGTATATTTAGTCCAACTTTTTCGGTTTCATTCTTCAGTGTGCTTAACTTCTTTGCATATGTGTTGATTTTTCGTTAATAGAAAAATGGAAACTGCACATTCTATATCCTCAATTAATTTATCAAACTTTTAAATAATTGCTGTTTTCCCCTCTTGTGTTTTCCCCATGACCTTTACCTATAGTCATGAATAATATGAATGACAGAACACACCCCTGTTTCACCCCGCTTTAGATCTTTATGTTTTTTTGTTTATTTTTGCTATATTATCTGCATAAAGAAGTTTAATTGTGTGTATTAATTTAATTGGCGTAGTATACGCTTTTAATATAAACCGCATTTTTTACTGTCCACCTTGTCGAAACCTTTTTCTAAATCTATAAAAATCATACAAAGTTATTTTGATGTTTATATATATATATATATATATATATATATATATATATATATATATATATATATATATATATATAGTATATTTTTACTGTCCATCTTGTCGAAACCTTTTTCTAAATCTATAAAAATCATACAAAGTTATTTTGATGTTGTTATATATATATATATATATATATATATATATATATATATATATATATATATATATAGTATGCTTGATGTTGTTACATAGAATAAATATATTATCGATACAAGACGGTCCCTGTCTAAGTCTCGCTTGGTTATTTCTTAATATTTTATCAAATACATCCTTTATTTAGCTAAGAAAAATTATGGTATCCAGTCAGAATATACTTGTTTCATTCTTTTTCTGGCAATCTCGTTGCAACTTTTTTTCCTTTCATATGCATCGTTTTTTCCGTTACTTCGCCTCCTTTTTTTATTAGTTTGGTTATTTATGTTCTTACAGCATTATTAATTTCTTCTTTTGTGGCACCTTCCTTAATCATCTATTTTTTACTTATTTGTTGCATTTTCCGGGGGGTAAGGGGTGGCGCCAACATCTAGACACCCAAATGCCAACCTCACCTACACGTGGTACCCCCTGTTAGATAACAGACGAGGCTCTGGCGACCCAGCATCGGGGGGTATAACCTGATACCAGTTGTCCCGAGGTAACGGGGCCCTTGTGGCTGGGCTAATCACCCGCACAAGGTAAACAGATTCAGATAACAAACAATCGCCTCGGAAATGGACGGAAAACTGGGAAACCGACTCGGCGCGAATCACGGATAAGAATTGGAACATGGAATGTAAACGGTATAAACGGAAAGGAAGTAGAAATAATAGAAGAAATGGCCAAATATATTTTCCTTTTGAACCCCAATAAAGGAAAAAATTTGGAAATTTTAAATTTTAAGTGTTTGTAAAAAAAAAAAGTTTTTATGCCCAACTTCAATAGGGTTTTTAAAAAAATTTTTAAAAATTTAAAAAATTTAAACATTTTATTTATCCAATTTTATTTGTTTCCCAAAGGTTTTAAATAAATTAATTTGCGCGGGTTGGCAATTTAAAGGTTAAACAAATTTTCCGAAACAAACTCTGGGTTTAAACCCGTTTGGGCCCTTTTCCCCCTTTTTTAAAAAAGTTTATTTTATTTGGGCAGGAAACCCTTTGGGTTTTTAAAGAAATTTTTTATTAAAAAAATTTTTTTCCCCCCCGGAACAGGTTTATTCCGCCCGGGTCCAAAAAATTAAAATGGGTTCCCGAAATTCAAATAATTCCCTTTACTTTCCCCGCCCCGGAACCCCCCAAAAGGCCCAAAAACCGAAGGCTTTTGAAGGAACAGGAAAAAATTTTTCCCAAGGCCCCGAAAAAACCCTTGCCCGGGTCCGGGAATTTTTTGGGCCCCTTTTTTGGGTAAATTTAAAGAAAAGTCTTTCCCCCTTTAAAAAATTTTAGGGAGAAAACGACAATTAAAAATTTTGTTAAAATAAAAAAGGGAAATTTTAAGGAAAATAAACTTTAAACCAATTTTAAAAAAAATTTTTTTTAATTTGTTTTTGTTGGGAAAAAATTTTTTTTAAAATTTAAAGAAAAAAAAAATGTAATTTTTAAAAAATTTAAATTCTTTTAAAATTTTAAAGTAAAAATTTTGGAAGGAATTTTTAAAAATGGTTTTAATTTTAATTTAAAATTTTAAAATTTTTGAAAATAAATTATTTAAAAAATTTGAAATAAAAATTTAAAGTTTTTTTTTTTAAAGAAAAAATTTTCCTTTTGAAATTTTTTAAAACATTTGTTTGGGTTAAAAAGTTGGGGGAAATTCGGGACCTTTTATTAACCCCCCGGGGCCCTTTGGGGTTTAAGGTTAAAATTTTTCCCTTTTTAAATGAAAGATACCCGTTTAAGGGTAATTTTTAAGCCCAAATTTTCCCTTTGGAAAAATTTTTGGAAAAAAGGGGAAACGGGGGGGGCCCCCAAATTGGGGGTTCCTTTTAAATTACATTTAAATTTGGCCCCCAAATGGGTCCCTTTAGGGAAGTAGAAGAAAAAAAAACAGAAAACCCAAAAAAAAGGGCCCCCTTTAAAAACGGAAATTTCCCCTGAGAATTAAAATTTTTCAACTTTTTTTAACTTTCTTTTAAAGGGGAAAGGGGAAGAACCCAATTTCCGGTTTAAATAAAAAGGGGAAAAAAAATTTGAAAAACATTTCAATTTGATTTTTAAATTTTTAAAAATTTTTTTAAGTTTTTGGGTTTGGAAAAGACTTAAAAAATTTAAAAACCCAATTTAAAAAGCAAAAATTTTCAAAGACAAAATTTAAAAAAAAGGGGTTGAAAATTTCAAAAAATTGGGAAAAATTTTCACAATAAAAAATTTTTAAAAAAAGAAACAAATTTTTTTAAAAATTTTAAAATGAAAAAACCCCAATGGGGTTGGAACGGGAAATTTAAAAAATTGGTAAAATTTAAAGGGGAAGGAAAAGGTTTAGGGAAAAAGGGGTTTTTTTTTTAAAAAACAAAGTTTTTTCCCTCCTTAAACTTGAAAAGTTTTGGGAAAAATATTTTAAAAAATTTTAACAAAATATTGTTTTTTTAAACCAATTTTTTTAAATTTTATTTAAATTTGGGTTTTGGCCCCAAAATGAATTTTTTGGGTTTTATTTAAATTTAAAATTCTTTTTATTGAAAAAACAAAACCAATTAAATTTTTTTGGTTTTAAAACAAACGAAAAAATTTTCCTTTTACCAAAGTCGGATTTTAAAAATTTCCCCTAAAATTAATAAATTTAAAAATTTTAAATTTTTTAAACCAAAAGGAAAAGAAAAATTTGGAATTAAAGGGGAAAAAAATCCCAAAAAAACAAAAATTGGAACAAAAAAAAAAGGAAGAAAAAAAGCAAAACGGAAAAGGGAAAAAAAAAAAAGGGAAAAAAAGGGGAAAGGTAAAAGGGGAAAGGGTTGGGAAAAACCGAAAAAAAAAGGGGGAAAAAAAATGGGGGAAAGAAAAGAAAATGGGAAAAAAAGATTTGGGAATTTAACAAAAATTTAAAATAAAAAATTTTCAAAAATTTTAAAAAAATTTTGGGGAAAAGGGCCAAATTTTTTTGGGTTTCTAAATTTTTTTAAAAAAACCAAACAATTTTATTTAATTTTTTTAACCGGATCCAAACCCTTTAAACCCAAAGTTTTTAATTTCCCCCAACCCAAAATTCCCAAATGCCGGGGTTTTTTAAAAAAAGGGCCCCAAAAAACTTTGCAAAAATAATTTAAATTTGACCAACCCCCACAGGGAAATCAACGGGGAAGGAAGGGGGGGAAAGAAAATTTCCCCCAAACCCCCTTTTAATGAAAAGGGGGGAAAAAAAGGGAAAAAAAATGGGAAAGGAAATGGGGAAAAAAAAGGAAAGATTGGAACAAAATGGGGAAAAACAAAAAAAGGAAAAAATGAAGGGTTTTTGGAAAACAAAGAATGGAAAAAAAGAAAATGGGTTTAAAAAATTGGAAAGGAAAAAAAAAGGGAAAAACAATAAACAAGGCCCAAAAGTAAAACAGGGAAGGGAAAAGAAAAGGGGGAAAACCAAAAAAAAACCCAAAAGTTGGGAACCCGGAAAAAGGAATTTAAGAAATAAAATCAAAAGAAAAAAAAAGAAAAACAAAAAACAAAAAAAAAATTTGAAAAAGAAAAAAAAGAAGGAAAAGGCCATTTAAAAATGGAAAACAAAAAAAAAAAAAGGAAGGAAAAGATTTGGGGGTTACCAAAAAAAAAATAAAAAACCCGAAAAAATAAAAAATAAATTTTAAAAAAAAAGGGGGAAAATATAACAAAAAAAAATTAAAAATTAAAATAAAAGGGGGGAAAAAGACCAAGAGTTAAAAACCAAGAAAAAACCCAAAAAAGAAAAAAAATAAAAATTCGAAAAAAAAAAAGAAAAGAATTAAAAACGAAAAGTTAAAGGAGGGAAGGAAAGAAAAAGAAGGAAAAAATGGAAAGAAGGGAAATAAAAAACAAAAAGGTAAAGGGAAAGAAAAGGAAAAAGGGGGAAAAAGAAAAAAAAAAAGAAAGTTGGGGAAAAAAGAAAGTTCAAAAAAAAAAAATAAAAAAAGAAAAAGGAAAACAAAAAACAAAAAAAAAAAAGAAAGGAAACCCAAAGAAATTAAAAAAAAAGAAATTAAAGGGGAAAAGAAAAAAGAAAAAAAGGGGAAAGGAAAAAATTTAAAAAGGGGGAAAAAAAAAAAAATTATAAAAAAGGGGAAAAAAAAAAGGGAAGGGGAAAAAAACAAATTTTAAAAAAATTTAAAACGGGGGGAAAAAAATTCAAAAAGAAAAAAGAAAAAATTAAAAGAAGATAAAAAAGGAAAAAAAAACCCAAAAAGAAAAAGGGCAAACAAAAAAAAGGGGAATAAAAATTGGGAAAAAAAAAGGGGAAACCCTTTTATTACAAAAAAAAATCAAAAAGGGAACAGAAAAAAAAAAAAAAAAAAAAGAGAAAAAGTTTTTAACTAAAACAGGTTAAGGAAAAGAAAAAAAATTTTGATTAAAAAAAAAAAATTAAAGAAAAAAAATTTAAAAAGGAAAAACAAATAAAGCCCCAAAAACCCTTAAAAAAGAAAATCAATTAAAAGGGAAAAAGAACCAAATTTAAAAGGAAAAGGGGAAATTAAAAAAAAGGGCTTTTAAAAACCCAAACTTTTCCAAAAAATTGTTTTCAAAGCAAAAACCAAGAAATTTTAATGGAAATTGGAATTTAGAGATAAAAAATATAAAAACCCCAAAAGGACCCTTTTAAAAACAGAAAAAAAATAAAAAAGGAAAAAAAAAAAAGAAAATAAAAAACAGAAAAATTAAAAAAGAAAAAAAAAAAAAAAAAAAAAGGGAAAAAGAATTTTAAAAAAAATAAAAACAAAAAAAAAGTAAAAAAACAAAAAAAAGGAAAAAAAAAAGCAAAAAATAAATAAAAAAAAAGGGTAACAAAAAAAAGATTAACAGGGGGAACTGGCAAACAAAAAAACCAAACAAAATTCGGGATGAAATAAATAAAGAAATAGTAGGAAACAAAGAGATCGCTTACGAAATACAATAACCAGAAGAATAGGTAAACCCAAAAAGAAAAAGGGGGAGCAATTAAGTGGATGGGAAATGAGGACAAGAAATAGAGACCCCAGAAAACAGAAGCAAAGAGGGAACAAGAACAGGGAAGGACGGAAAAGGGAACAGAGGAAAAATAGAAAGAGGAAAAACCCAAAGAAGTGAATGGAAAACCGGACGCTTGGAAGGGAGAGGAGAGAGGGCATAAGGGAGAAGGAAAAGGGGAGGTTTAAATTTTGTAAAATTTTTTAAATTTAAAGGTAAAAAAAAAAAAAATTCTTTTTATAAAAAAGAGGTTAAAAAAAGAAGAACCTAAAATCTTCTTTCGCCTATAGCGTTCCGCTGTCGAAAGTTAATAATAAAGTAAGGCTCTACGCCCGCGGCACGGTCTGCAAACTGAGAGGTTAAGGCTATCGTACGTTTGCTCTCTCCCGGTCGTCGCACACCATCTCTGATGCGGGGCGATGTAAAGCACCCACCTAAGACGACCGCCATTATTGCTCCTTGTTTGAATGAACGCAGGTACGCAATTATTTTTAGTGACTGAGTAGGCTACCCGCCAGGCATCAGAGAACACCGGGAATTGAACCCGGGTCCGTGGAATGTTTGTTGGAAAGAAAAAACTTTTTTTTGAGATTACAGTCAACTATGGTTTTTATTTAAAAAGAAAACAACTGTCATATTACGCCCCCTCACTTAAAACACAACTATAAATTTCTTTTATGGATTTGTTTTTTAAAATCAGTACTAAATGACTTGTTGGAAAATGTAGTAAGTTATTTTTAGATAAAAATGAGTTAACATTTTTCCATTAGTTTCAGAAACTCCTCTTCTAAACATTGAAAAACTCACTCTATAAGGAAAAATAAACTGTGGAAATAGAAAATTAATTTGAATTGATTGTTTGTAAAAATTGTTTAAAATGTAACATAATTGTTAAATGCAATTTCTAATGCTTCAATCAGTTGTTTAATAATATTTATGTGCAAATATCTTATGAACAGCATAAATCCGTAGTAAAACAATGATTGGTGGATTCGCGAATGTTCTGGATGCGTGGTACTCTGGAATGTTCGAATTTAAAAGGCCGCCTTAACCTCTATATAAACAGTCTGTTCTGTATAGGTAGCATTATTTGCAGTTAATTCGTGCATAAAGCTAAAGTATTCGTATCGAAGAGCGTTTACTGTCTACGTTTGTGAATAGAAGCGAAAATGTCTCTGCTCCCAATTCTTTTGAACGACGACTTATTTTCGATTTCCCGCATTCTGGACCAGCACTTCGGCGTTGGTTTAAATCTGAACGACTTACTTTCGCCTATTAACACCCGGGTCGTGCGCTGCCCTGCCGGGTATTACAGGCCCTGGCGTACTGCGGCTGCCGTCAACAACTCCGGCTCCACCATCGTTACCGATAAGGACAAGTTCCAGATCAACTTGGACGTCCAGCAGTTCAAGCCGGACGAGATCAGCGTCAAAGTAACGGGCGACAACACCATCACAGTGGAAGGCAAGCATGAAGAGAAGCAGGATGAGCACGGGTCCATCTCCAGGCACTTTGTAAGAAGGTACGTCCTGCCCGATGGTCACGACATTAAAAATGTGGTTTCCAACTTGTCTTTGGATGGAGTGCTGAGCATTGTAGCTCCAAGAGTGGAGCAGGGTAAAGACGAGCAACGCACCATCCCTATTCAACAAACAGGTGTTCCATCAAAACCAATCAAAAACAAGGCGCAAGGGGATGAAGCCAAAAACTGAAAGGGAAATAAACATTTCATACTCTTAGTATTTTTTCATTCCATCTCATTTCTACTTTTTTTTAATTTATGTTATAAGCTTTTGTTTTTCTATGATGTAATTTTTTGTTCTGAATTTCAAGACTGATAAATAAAATAGTAATTAGTAATAATTGCATATTTTAGTCATGCATAAGTATCAGAATGGGTCAGCGAGCATGGCATGTATTAGGATGCCAAGGCATGTGGTTGTTGCACACTGTTCTAATATGGAATATTGTGGCAAGTATTTCTCCTCGGACAATAACAATATTAACTCTTGATCGAATTGAACAAGGGCACTTAAGCCTTTTTAATTTTCAAAGTACATTTTACTTGATTGCTGAGTTTTATCAATCAACCACATATGTAGAAGGTTAGAAAGGTGATGAGCAGCAAATTCGGGTACAAACATGATGTCACATCATCAAGGAGCCCTTGCCTTCAAGGAAATAAAAAGAAAATCTTATTGCCTCTGTATTTAAATTGGAAAGTGATAGTCTGGTCCTGTTCTAATGGCTTTAGTATTATTCATGGCATACTTCTGGTGAACTGTAAGATATGGGAAGTATTTTTGGTGATATCTTAATGAGGGGCAAGGCAGTTGGTTAGGAGCAAAATATCAGTCCGTTTGTTTCTTATTTTTTTTAGGATAATTTACACTAGTTTGTGGTTTTCGCCTACCATAGTCCCACATTATTTGAGGACACGTATATGAAGAAAAATTTATCTTTGTTAACCATTACAAGGTTAACCTATCACCCTTTAGTATACCTTTAAATCGCATATTGCTTAATTAACCAGATATGATTATGTTAAACCTGTAGCAATATGAGTGCTTGTGCTTGACTCATGATAAAAGATCATTGCGGATATGACTGGAGCAGTAGTAATTGTTTGCCTTGGCATAGATGTGATATACACAAAGCAGACACCACATCTATTTTCCTTTTGGTTTTGACAATAGTCAGGTCAGGTGACACAATCAACTTTCCGATAACACAGTTCAAGTGATTTTGAAAGGAATATGCTTATTACCTTTTTGAAAGTACCATGGTCATTGGAAGGAAGATAAGCTATATTTAGAGACACTATAAGGGAAGAAGCAAAAAAAGTTCCTGGAATGCAAGAACACTAAATACAAAAGAATCAGATGGTGGAACGAGGAAGTAAAAACAAAGACGCAAGTATGGAAAAATAAGTCAAAACAGGATAAAGAGGATTATAACAAAATGAAGCGACAAGTAAAACAGTTTCAAGAATGCAAAAAGAGAGTCATGAGAGGACTATGGAAACGGATTCTAGGAAAGTTACGTAACAATAAAGGTTTTTGGTCCAGAGTGAGAGAAATGAAAGGGGTGAAAGAAAAAGAAATGATGAGAATGAAAGACAAAGATATTAACTGCAAGTATACAACAACATTGTAACGGTATGGAAAGAATATTACGAAGATAAATTTAACAAAACTAAAAAAATCTGGTGTGAACATCACACGTCTTTCTTTATCCTATTATTTGGGTAATTCTGGCAAAAATCCTGGGCTTCAATTTTTTTTCCGAGTTCCTATTTTACCAACTTTTACTTTAAATTCATGTTTATCTCGTGATAACAAATCATTTTTATTCTCATGAATTTTTTGTACCTTCAACCGTTTAGATTCGCGACCGCATTGCAACATTGCGACCAAATGTCTCGGCCGATTTTTACCAAAAGTTTCGCACTGCGTCCCCTACCTACAAGTAACTTGCATACTAAATTTCAAGTTCTCGAGATATTTTGTTTACTGACAGACACACACACGAACCAATGGCTCAAATCAACTTTTTTGGTGTCCTGAGGCTATAATTGGGGGGTAAGGGGTGGCGCCAACATCTAGACACCCAAATGCCAACCTCACCTACACGTGGTACCCCCTGTTAGATAACAGACGAGGCTCTGGCGACCCAGGATCGGGGGGTATAACCTGATACCAGTTGTCCCGAGGTAACGGAGCCCTTGTGGCTGGGCTAATCACCCGCACAAGGTAAACAGATTCAGAGAACAAACAATCGCCTCGGAAATGGACGGAAAACTGGGAAACGGACTCGGCGCGAATCACGGATAAGAATTGGAACGTGGAATGTAAACGGTATAAACGGAAAGGAAGTAGAAATAATAGAAGAAATGGCCAAATATAATATGGAGATGCTAGGTATAAGTGAAATAAAGAAGAAAGGAAACGGAAGACAACTATTAGATCAAGGTTACCAGCTTATATACTCAGGATCAGCAGGACGAGCTAAAGAGGGCGTAGGAATAATCCTAACTACACAGATGGCCCAACAAGTAAAACAATGGGAAGCGGTAAATGCAAGGATATTATATGTAGACCTAAAACTGCAAGAAGAAATAACCATAATACAGATCTACGCCCCCACAGAAAACTCCACAGAAGAAGAAAAGAGACATTCTACGAAGAACTCCAAGTACAAATAGATAAAGGGAGAAAAGAAGCAGACACATATTAATAAATGGAGACTGGAATGCCAGAATAGGAAATAGACAAGATATAGGATATGGCACGATAGGTAAATATGGAGGAGAATCTACCATAAATAATAACGGAAGAAGAATGATAGACTTTGTGTTACCAATCAAATGTTAATCGGAAACAGCCACTTTAACCATAAGATAATACACAAAATTACTTTTGAGGCAGCAGGAAGAAGCGAAAAGCATTAACGACTATATAACATACAACAGAGAAGCGAAATATGCCATAACAGATGTAAAAGTAATAAGGGGCTGAACTGCATACAGACCATAGACTGCTAATAACAGACACCAGATTTTATAGCAGGAACCCAGGAAACAAAGAGAATATCAGAAAATAAAAATATCAGTATTAAGAAAACCAGAAAAAGCAAAAGAATTCAAAAAGAGATTAGAAGACACCTTAGAAGGATGGGAAGCGAAAGAAGCAGAAGAAGGAAACCAATGGCCCATGGAAAAGAAGTGGACAATACTAAAAACAGAAATAGTGGAACAGGCAGTAAAGACCTGCGGAAAGGTAACAGTAAAGGGAGATCAAAAAAGAACCCGGTGGTGGAACGAAGAAGTAAAAGATAAAGTAAAGATCAAAAGAAAGCTTGGAAAAGGTATATACAAAGTAAGAAAGATTGCGATAAACAACACTATATAAATAAAAGAAATGAAGCCAAAGAAGCGGTACATAGAGCAAAACAAGAAACTTGGGAGGAATTCGGAAAAGAACTAGAGACGAAATTCAACGAAGATAACGGAAGACAGTTTTGGAAAGTAATCAGAGGGCTAAGAGAGAAATATGGAAAGCAAGTATGGAGTATAAGGAACAACAAAGGCATAGTAGAAACAGAAGAAGGAAGAATCTTGGAGGCAGGGAGAGTATTACAACAACATATTTAAAAAGATGATAATATCCGGGGCAGAGAGAGAAGAGGAACAGTTCAGGAAGAAGAAGAAGAAATAGACATAGAAATAGAAGAGGTGATAGAAGCCGTAAAACATATTAAACAAGGAAAAGCAGGAGGTAGAGATGGCATAACTCCAGAAATGATAAAGAATGGGGGAGATAGAATATTAAAGTGGATAAAAGAGATATGTCAACTAGCCTGGAAAGGGGAAAAAATACCAGATGACTGGGAAGAAAACATAGTGGTACCTATACACAAGAAGGGAGATACAAACGATTGCGGCAACTACAGGGCAATATGCCTTTCTTCAATAGTACAGAAGATATATTCAAGAATACTAGAAAGAAGATTACGAGAAGAAGTTGAAGAAAAACTATGTGAAGAACAAGCCGCTTACAGGCCACAGAGGCAAACACAAGATCATATCTTTGTACTAAGAACAGTTACAGAAAAGAGATTAGAAAGGGGAAACCCTTTGTATCTAGCATTCATAGATATAAAATCAGCATTTGACACAATACCCAAACAAACAATATGGAATGCGCTAGCAGAACTAAATGTATCATACCCACTACAACAGGCCATAAAAGAGTATACGTTAATGCAAAAGGAAGAGTGCGAATTAAAGGAAAGAATCTCAAAGCTTTGAAATGGAAAAGGGATCAAACAAGGAGACTCACTGAGCCCCCTACTGTTCCTAATAGTAATGAATCAGATTATTCAGGAAGCAAAAGAACCAAGATTCAATGTGAAGGTAGGAAATTGGAATTTAGAGCCCATATATATATATATATATATATATATATACAATGCCTCATATATGCAGACGACATCGTGCTTCTAGCAGACTCAACTAGAAAACTACAACTAGCAATAAACAAATGGAATAGAGCGATAGAAAGAAGAGGTATGAAAATAAACACAAACAAGACTAAAATTATGAAAATCGAGAAAAATGATACAAACGAAAACACAAGAATAATATGCAATGGGGAAGAACTAGAATGGGTTAATAACTATGAATATTTAGGAACGATAATAAATAAAACTGGCACGATAGAACAGGAGATTCTGAATAGAAGAGATAAAGCAAGCAAAGTATATTATGCGATTAACAAATCAATAATAGCGAAAAAAGAAGTAAGCATGCAAACAAAGCTTAGGGTATACAAAAGCATATACACACCAGTATTAACGTATGGGGCGGAGAGCTGGACAATGCAAGATAAAACCAGAAGCAAAATTACGGCGAGTGAAATGAAATATCTAAGAAGACTAGTAGGTAGAACAAAAAGAGATCGCTTACGAAATACAATAACCAGAGAAGAAGTAGGTCAGCAACCGCTAATACAAGAGGTAGAGAAGAGATAATTACAGTGGTATGGGCACATAGTGAGGATGTCAAGAAATAGAGACCCCAGAAGAATTCTAGAAGCAAAGCCAGAGGGAACAAGAAGCAGAGGAAGGCCACGAGAAACATGGGAACAGAGCTTAGAAAAGAGGGTAGAACAGAGAGGAAAACACCTAAGAGAAGTAAAAAGAATGGCAGCCAACCGGGACAGCTTCCGGAAGTGGTTAGAGGACCCGACGCTTTAGGGCATAAGGGAGAAGGAAAAGAAGAAGAAGTTGCATTTTCCTTATTTCATTTAGTATTGTTGTCTCATATAAGTGTTCAATCCATCTCTGCTCTATTTCTGTGTTTGTTCTTGAGATCCTCCTATTTTTAGCTTTTACTGTCATTCAGCAATTATCATTTTTGTTCTTTATATCATACAAGACTTTTATGTCATTTTTCCTTGCTACTTCTGTATATTTTCTTTCGTCATTTCTAGCGCTTATTTTTACTGGTTTATCTTTTTCGTTGTATAATACTTCATATATTACTTTTCTCTTTTACTTTTACTTGTGAGTTTCTGTAGTCTAATTCCCCTTATTTACTCTTTTTTCGCAAGTTTATTTTGATATGCATATTTTCTGTTTTGAGTCTTCATGTCCTAGAATTTTCGTTGCTATTTGTTGAACAGTTGCCTTACAATTATTCCTTTGTTTCTTTTTTTTTTTTGGTTTTATTACACTCCTTATTTAATTCCTCATTATATCGGTTCTTAGTGTTCTTCCTTCAATCACTGTACATTGTATTTCTCCCGTTACTTTGTCTTAACTCTGTTTGCTTTTAATTTAATTTTTATCTTTGCTCTGAGTATTATATGATCTAAAGATCCATCTATCCCTCTCATTGCTTTTAGATCACTCAGTATATTCCTCTATTTTTTTTCTATTGCTATATGATATATTTGATTTTTTATTTTTTCTTCTGATGATGTCCAGATTAGTTTGTGCAATATTACGTTTTAAAAGTCCTCCCATTATTAAGTTATTCAAAATAGTTCGCCATTTTCGTTTATAATATTTATTCCTTCTTTTTTTATTGTTTCTTCTCTTTCAGTATTCAATGTAATTTTTAATTTATCTTCAAAGTTTCTTTGTCATTGTTTGTAGTTTTTTTTTTATTTTGTGTATAACTGTGCATATGCATAAACTATAATTATATTATAAAAACTTTCAATCGAATGTACCCGCCCATACCATTAGAGCATTTCTTGCATCTGGTCGGAGCATAAATGCTACTCCTTTTTCGTGTTATCCATGTTTATCTATAACTCTGGAACACATCAGTTTTGTTCCAATTTCTATTTTATACTCTCCATATCCTTCCCCTCTTATCTCACCTAATTCCAGTATTCCATTGAGTACCTTTCCATTTCTTTTGCCACATGATTTACTTGGCTCGATTCTCACATTGTTTTCGCATTCCAGATTCTTATGTATTTTATCATTTTAGTTTCTATAGCTTTCGTTTATGACGGTTTATTTAAAATTTGTAGGTGATCAATTCGTATTTGGCCAAGAAAGACACCTCAATCGACGAAAAAATTATAGCAACGAACTTTTGGAATTCAAAGGGAATTTTGTTTAAAAGTTAGGGAGAAATGATACCAGCAACAAATGATGGGGGTCCATCTAATAGAGAAAAAGATAAGTAATTAAAAAAGTTTTAAGTACTTGCACATTTTTAATTTAATTTGTAGCCTCGTATCCAATGGGCGAGCTAAAGCACGAATATTGGGTTACTGGCCATGTAAACCAATAAGTAAAATTGGACTACGTGCCAAAATTACATAGCCTGCTAGTTTACCTAAATGACAGCTCAGTTAAACTTTAGTGTGCGACCATTAGGTATTGGGCCATTTGAAATACAAGTGGTAACAAGTATGGATCCAAATATTAAATGACAAATCAGTACAAAGAGGTGTTGGTAACTATAATGACAAAAGAGAAACATAATGTGAAATAAACACAGAAATGAAGTGAGACAAAAATCGGCAGCATAACAGAAGACAAGTTGGATACTACATTGTTGATGCTGTGACCATTCATGTATTTTTTTTATGAAGTGACTGTAATGAGGAATTAAAACAAAATTGGCTTTCAGACGTACTTTAAACAGATTTATAGTTGTGTTTTAGACTGCTCACAAATTCTGTTGCTACTTAAGAAGGTTTAAACAGCAACAGAAACCAACTCGGATGTTAGGTCTACCTAAATATAATTAAAAGCAAATAAATTACTAGTCCTGTCTTTATTAGTCTTAAAAAATCAGTACAAAATAATAGTAACTACAGTGAATTTACATAATGAATGAAAAATAAGGACAAACAAAATGCGATAATAAATGTTGAGGTAAACAATTACAAACAATACTATTAAATGCTTAATTCCCTTTAACTTCCTTGCCTCCATCTTCTTGCCCCTTGTTTTTGATTGGTTTCGATGGCACTCCAGTCTGCTGAATAGGGATGGTGCGTTGCTCATCTTTACCCTGCTCCACTTTTGGAGCTATGATGCTCAGCACTCCATCAGTAGACAAGTTGGAAACCACATTTTTGATGTCGTGGCCATCAGGCAGGACGTACCTTCTTACAAAGTGCCTGGAGATGAACCCATGCTCGTCCTGCTTCTCTTCATGCTTGCCTTCCACCGTGATGGTGTTGTCGCCCGTTACTTTAACGCTGATCTCGTCCGGCTTGAACTGCTGCACATCCAAGTTGACCTGGAACTTGTCCTTATCGGCAACGATGGTGGAGCTGGAGTCGCTGGCGGCAGCCGCAGTACGCCACGGTCTATAGTATCCAGCAGGGCGGTGCATGGCGTGCCTAACAGGAGACAACATGTCGTCCAGGTCCAAGCCGACGCCGAAGTGCTGGTCCAGGATGCGAGATGGCCGCATCGAAAACAAATCGTCGTTGAAAAGAATGGGTAACAGAGACATCGCTTTATTAGACACTTTTGTATTATAATCACAACTGTGTAGTATAACACGTACACACTCTGCCTCACTTGGCTTGTGAACCAGGTAAACTTAGACTGATGCTGCCGGTACAATGCAGATCATTTATATAGAGGTTAGAGCACCATTCTCGAATTCGAATCTTCTGGAACGGCGCTAGTCCAGAACATTCGGGAATCGACCAATTAAATCGCCGACTTCACTGCTGTTCATAAAATGTTTTTACTGTACTGCAACTTGACGGCTAATAAAAACAAGGAAAGCATGCCCAATTGTTTGATGAACGAACTTCATATACCAAATGTTACTTTAACAATTAAATATTAAAATATTTTATATTATTATTTAATAATATCCATTTACTTTCTATCTATTTACTTAGTTTGTTAATAATAACGAGAATGGTATAAAACCATAAATTAAACTTTCGACAGCGGTGTGGCGAATTAGCGAGAGGTGACATAAACGCATGTACAAAACTCTGGTGTTTCATGGATTCGCGTCGAGATTTTTTTGCGAAGATCCTTACTATGCCTTCATAAACGCGTACACAAAAAAATATGACCTCACCGTTGACCCCTTGACCTTTGGCCGATTTGGCTGAAATTCAATAGCGAAGAAGGTATTGACCTAAGCTATATATATGTATGTCAAATTTGAAGTGAATCCGATGATTATAACAAAAGTTATCGTGTCGCTAGACAGACACACAGACAGACACCATGTTAAAATCATTAACTTTCGCCTATAGCGTTCCGCTGTCGAAAGTTAATAATAATAGTAAGGCTCTACGCCCCGCGTGGGAGCACGGTCTGCAAACTGAGAGGTTAAGGCTATCGTACGTTTGCTCTCTCTGCCCGGTCGTCGCACACCATCTCTGATGCGGGGCGATGTAGCAAGCACCGCACCTAAGACGACCGCCATTATTGCTCCTTGTTTGAATGAACGCAGGTACGCAATTATTTTTAGTGACTGAGTAGGCTACCCGCCAGGCATCAGAGAACACCGGGAATTGAACCCGGGTCCGTGGAATGTTTGTTGGAAAGAAAAAACTTTTTTTTGAGATTACAGTCAACTATGGTTTTTATTTAAAAAGAAAACAACTGTCATATTACGCCCCCTCACTTAAAACACAACTATAAATTTCTTTTATGGATTTGTTTTTTAAAATCAGTACTAAATGACTTGTTGGAAAATGTAGTAAGTTATTTTTAGATAAAAATGAGTTAACATTTTCCATTAGTTTCAGAAACTCCTCTTCTAAACATTGAAAAACTCACTCTATAAGGAAAAATAAACTGTGGAAATAGAAAATTAATTTGAATTGATTGTTTGTAAAAATTGTTTAAAATGTAACATAATTGTTAAATGCAATTTCTAATGCTTCAATCAGTTGTTTAATAATATTTATGTGCAAATATCTTATGAACAGCATAAATCCGTAGTAAAACAATGATTGGTGGATTCCGGAATGTTCTGGATGCGTGGTACTCTGGAATGTTCAATTTAAAAGGCCTTAACCTCTATATAAACAGTCTGTTCTGTATAGGTAGCATTATTTGCAGTTAATTCGTGCATAAAGCTAAAGTATTCGTATCGAAGAGCGTTTACTGTCTACGTTTGTGAATAGAAGCGAAAATGTCTCTGCTCCCAATTCTTTTGAACGACGACTTATTTTCGATTTCCCGCATTCTGGACCAGCACTTCGGCGTTGGTTTAAATCTGAACGACTTACTTTCGCCTATTAACACCCGGGTCGTGCGCTGCCCTGCCGGGTATTACAGGCCCTGGCGTACTGCGGCTGCCGTCAACAACTCCGGCTCCACCATCGTTACCGATAAGGACAAGTTCCAGATCAACTTGGACGTCCAGCAGTTCAAGCCGGACGAGATCAGCGTCAAAGTAACGGGCGACAACACCATCACAGTGGAAGGCAAGCATGAAGAGAAGCAGGATGAGCACGGGTCCATCTCCAGGCACTTTGTAAGAAGGTACGTCCTGCCCGATGGTCACGACATTAAAAATGTGGTTTCCAACTTGTCTTTGGATGGAGTGCTGAGCATTGTAGCTCCAAGAGTGGAGCAGGGTAAAGACGAGCAACGCACCATCCCTATTCAACAAACAGGTGTTCCATCAAAACCAATCAAAACAAGGCGCAAGGGATGAAGCCAAAAACTGAAAGGAAATAAACATTTCATACTCTTAGTATTTTTCATTCCATCTCATTTCTACTTTTTTAATTTATGTTATAAGCTTTTGTTTTTCTATGATGTAATTTTTGTTCTGAATTTCAAGACTGATAAATAAAATAGTAATTAGTAATAATTGAATATTTTAGTCATGCATAAGTATCAGAATGGGTCAGCGAGCATGGCATGTATTAGGATGCCAAGGCATGTGGTTGTTGCACACTGTTCTAATATGGAATATTGTGGCAAGTATTTCTCCTCGGACAATAACAATATTAACTCTTGATCGAATTGAACAAGGGCACTTAAGCCTTTTTAATTTTCAAAGTACATTTTACTTGATTGCTGAGTTTTATCAATCAACCACATATGTAGAAGGTTAGAAAGGTGATGAGCAGCAAATTCGGGTACAAACATGATGTCACATCATCAAGGAGCCCTTGCCTTCAAGGAAATAAAAAGAAAATCTTATTGCCTCTGTATTTAAATTGGAAAGTGATAGTCTGGTCCTGTTCTAATGGCTTTAGTATTATTCATGGCATACTTCTGGTGAACTGTAAGATATGGGAAGTATTTTTGGTGATATCTTAATGAGGGGCAAGGCAGTTGGTTAGGAGCAAAATATCAGTCCGTTTGTTTCTTATTTTTTTTAGGATAATTTACACTAGTTTGTGGTTTTCGCCTACCATAGTCCCACATTATTTGAGGACACGTATATGAAGAAAAATTTATCTTTGTTAACCATTACAAGGTTAACCTATCACCCTTTAGTATACCTTTAAATCGCATATTGCTTAATTAACCAGATATGATTATGTTAAACCTGTAGCAATATGAGTGCTTGTGCTTGACTCATGATAAAAGATCATTGCGGATATGACTGGAGCAGTAGTAATTGTTTGCCTTGGCATAGATGTGATATACAAGCAGACACCACATCTATTTTCCTTTTGGTTTTGACAATAGTCAGGTCAGGTGACACAATCAACTTTCCGATAACACAGTTCAAGTGATTTTGAAAGGAATATGCTTATTACCTTTTTGAAAGTACCATGGTCATTGGAAGGAAGATAAGCTATATTTAGAGACACTATAAGGGAAGAAGCAAAAAAGTTCCTGGAATGCAAGAACACTAAATACAAAAAGAATCAGATGGTGGAACGAGGAAGTAAAAACAAAGACGCAAGTATGGAAAAATAAGTCAAAACAGGATAAAGAGGATTATAACAAAATGAAGCGACAAGTAAAACAGTTTCAAGAATGCAAAAAGAGAGGCATGAGAGGACTATGGAAACGGATTCTAGGAAAGTTACGTAACAATAAAGGTTTCTGGTCCAGAGTGAGAGAAATGAAAGGGGTGAAAGAAAAAGAAATGATGAGAATGAAAGACAAAGATATTAACTGCAAGTATACAACAACATTGTAACGGTATGGAAAGAATATTACGAAGATAAATTTAACAAAACTAAAAAAATCTGGTGTGAACATCACACGTCTTTCTTTATCCTATTATTTGGGTAATTCTGGCAAAAATCCTGGGCTTCAATTTTTTTTCCGAGTTCCTATTTTACCAACTTTTACTTTAAATTCATGTTTATCTCGTGATAACAAATCATTTTTATTCTCATGAATTTTTTGTATCTTCAACCGTTTAGATTCGCGACCGCATTGCAACCTTGCGACCAAATGTCTCGGCCGATTTTTACCAAAAGTTTCGCACTGCGTCCCCTACCTACAAGTAACTTGCATACTAAATTTCAAGTTCTCGAGATATTTTGTTTACTGACAGACACACACACGAACCAATGGCTCAAATCAACTTTTTTGGTGTCCTGAGGCTATAATTGGGGGGTAAGGGGTGGCGCCAACATCTAGACACCCAAATGCCAACCTCACCTACACGTGGTACCCCCTGTTAGATAACAGACGAGGCTCTGGCGACCCAGGATCGGGGGGTATAACCTGATACCAGTTGTCCCGAGGTAACGGAGCCCTTGTGGCTGGGCTAATCACCCGCACAAGGTAAACAGATTCAGAGAACAAACAATCGCCTCGGAAATGGACGGAAAACTGGGAAACGGACTCGGCGCGAATCACGGATAAGAATTGGAACGTGGAATGTAAACGGTATAAACGGAAAGGAAGTAGAAATAATAGAAGAAATGGCCAAATATAATATGGAGATGCTAGGTATAAGTGAAATAAAGAAGAAAGGAAACGGAAGACAACTATTAGATCAAGGTTACCAGCTTATATACTCAGGATCAGCAGGACGAGCTAAAGAGGGCGTAGGAATAATCCTAACTACACAGATGGCCCAACAAGTAAAACAATGGGAAGCGGTAAATGCAAGGATATTATATGTAGACCTAAAACTGCAAGAAGAAATAACCATAATACAGATCTACGCCCCCACAGAAAACTCCACAGAAGAAGAAAGAGACATTCTACGAAGAACTCCAAGTACAAATAGATAAAGGGAGAGAAGCAGACACATATTAATAAATGGAGACTGGAATGCCAGAATAGAAATAGACAAGATATAGGATATGGCACGATAGGTAAATATGGAGGAGAATCTACCATAAATAATAACGGAAGAAGAATGATAGACTTTTGTGTTACCAATCAAATGTTAATCGGAAACAGCCACTTTAACCATAAGATAATACACAAAATTACTTTTGAGGCAGCAGGAAGGAACGAAAGCATTAACGACTATATAACATACAACAGAGAAGCGAAATATGCCATAACAGATGTAAAAGTAATAAGGGGGCCGAACTGCATACAGACCATAGACTGCTAATAACAGACACCAGATTTTATAGCAGGAACCCAGGAAACAAAGAGAATATCAGAAAATAAAAATATCAGTATTAAGAAAACCAGAAAAAGCAAAAGAATTCAAAAACAGATTAGAAGACACCTTAGAAGGATGGGAAGCGAAAAGAAGCAGAAGAAGGAAACCAATGGCCCATGGAAAGAAGTGGACAATACTAAAAACAGAAATAGTGGAACAGGCAGTAAAGACCTGCGGAAAGGTAACAGTAAAGGGAGATCAAAAAGAACCCGGTGGTGGAACGAAGAAGTAAAAGATAAAGTAAAGATCAAAAGAAAGCTTGGAAAAGGTATATACAAAGTAAGAAAGATTGCGATAAACAACACTATATAAATAAAAGAAATGAAGCCAAAGAAGCGGTACATAGAGCAAAACAAGAAACTTGGGAGGAATTCGGAAAAGAACTAGAGACGAAATTCAACGAAGATAACGGAAGACAGTTTTGGAAAGTAATCAGAGGGCTAAGAGGAAATATGGAAAGCAAGTATGGAGTATAAGGAACAACAAAGGCATAGTAGAAACAGAAGAAGGAAGAATCTTGGAGGCAGGAGAGAGTATTACAACAACATATTTAAAAAGATGATAATATCCGGGGCAGAGAGAAGAGGAACAGTTCAGGAAGAAGAAGAAGAAATAGACATAGAAATAGAAGAGGTGATAAAAGCCGTAAAACATATTAAACAAGGAAAAGCAGGAGGTAGAGATGGCATAACTCCAGAAATGATAAAGAATGGGGAGATAGAATATTAAAGTGGATAAAGAGATATGTCAACTAGCCTGGAAAGGGGAAAAATACCAGATGACTGGGAAGAAAACATAGTGGTACCTATACACAAGAAGGGAGATACAAACGATTGCGGCAACTACAGGGCAATATGCCTTTCTTCAATAGTACAGAAGATATATTCAAGAATACTAGAAAGAAGATTACGAGAAGAAGTTGAAGAAAACTATGTGAAGAACAAGCCGCTTACAGGCCACAGAGGCAAACACAAGATCATATCTTTGTACTAAGAACAGTTACAGAAAAGAGATTAGAAAGGAAACCCTTTGTATCTAGCATTCATAGATATAAAATCAGCATTTGACACAGTACCCAAACAAACAATATGGAATGCGCTAGCAGAACTAAATGTATCATACCCACTACAACAGGCCAAAAAAGAGTATACGTTAATGCAAAAGGAAGAGTGCGAATTAAAGGGAAAGAATCTCAAAGCTTTGAAATGGAAAAGGGGATCAAACAAGGAGACTCACTGAGCCCCCTACTGTTCCTAATAGTAATGAATCAGATTATTCAGGAAGCAAAAGAACCAAGATTCAATGTGAAGGTAGGAAATTGGAATTTAGAGCCCATATATAACAATGCCTCGTATATGCAGACGACATCGTGCTTCTAGCAGACTCAACTAGAAAATTACAACTAGCAATAAACAAATGGAATAGAGCGATAGAAAGAAGAGGTATGAAAATAAACACAAACAAGACTAAAATTATGAAAATCGAGAAAAATGATACAAACGAAAACACAAGAATAATATGCAATGGGAAGAACTAGAATGGGTCAATAACTATGAATATTTAGGAACGATAATAAATAAAACTGGCACGATAGAACAGGAGATTCTGAATAGAAGAGATAAAGCAAGCAAAGTATATTATGCGATTAACAAATCAATAATAGCGAAAAAAGTAAGCATGCAAACAAAGCTTAGGGTATACAAAAGCATATACACACCAGTATTAACGTATGGGGCGGAGAGCTGGACAATACAAGATAAAACCAGAAGCAAAATTACGGCGAGTGAAATGAAATATCTAAGAAGACTAGTAGGTAGAACAAAAGAGATCGCTTACGAAATACAATAACCAGAAGAAGTAGGTCAGCAACCGCTAATACAAGAGGTAGAAAGAGACAATTACAGTGGTATGGGCACATAGTGAGGATGTCAAGAAATAGAGACCCCAGAAGAATTCTAGAAGCAAAGCCAGAGGGAACAAGAAGCAGAGGAAGGCCACGAGAAACATGGGAACAGAGCTTAGAAAAGAGGGTAGAACAGAGAGGAAAACACCTAAGAGAAGTAAAAAGAATGGCAACCAACCGAGACAGCTTCCGGAAGTGGTTAGAGGACCCGACGCTTTAGGGCATAAGGGAGAAGGAAAAGAGAGGGAGGCTATAATTCGTCCAGAAATGTGAAAAACTGGGTAGGTCAAATTTTCACTGATTACATTACTTTCCTTATAGGATAAAGAGAGTAAAAAATAAGAGAAGAAGGCCTAGACTGGCTCTGGCGAATATGCAAAAAAGCGTGGGAAGCAAGAGTAATACCAACGGACTGGGAAAAAATCTATTAATACCTATATACAAAAAAAGAAGAACAAGTAAAATGCGATAACTACAAAGCTATATGCCTGCTATTGATAAACTTTGAGATCTATACAAAATAATAGAAAAAAGAGGAAGACAATTCATAGAAAGGGAACAGAAAGAAGCTTAAAAATTAGTAAAGAACTTATTTTAGCGTTTATAGACCTCAGAGCAGCGTTCGACTCAATATAACGAGAGATGGTATATCTAAAAGAAATTAATATCCCAAAAGCACTCATACAAATAATACCAAGCATTTACAATAAAGTAAAAGGAAAAGTTCAGATAGTAGGAGCTAGATCAGAAGAATTGGCTGGAAGAAAGGAATCAAGCAGCGGGATAACTTCAGCTCCTTCTTATTTATAATAGTAATGAACCATCTGATTAAAACACTAGACAAAAACGGAAAAACTTCAGACAATAATATGATATCAAATACTATAGCCGATAAAATTGGACACACTAATGTATTCAGACGACATTGTGCTAATAATAATAAAAAAAAAAAGTGCAGAAACAAATGAACATATAGACAGAAAAAAGTGAATTGATGGAAATGGAAATAAATACATAGAAAAGTACGATAATGGTGCTAAATGAGAAAAAATAAAATATAAGAACACAACACTTGAGGAAGTAACAGCCTATGAATATCTAGGGGAGCCTTATAACAAATTATGGGAACATAAACGTAGAAATAACAACCAAGGCGAGAAAATCGACTAAACTCTACTATGCGCTAAATACAGCTCTTAATTTGTAAGTATCACCATTCTTCGCTTCAACATTAATTATAGCAGTAGCTAAAATAACATGATCATCGTTGGTTATTGCTTTCAGACTAATGCCGATGTTACAGACCAGTACCACGGTGCACTTTGGACTAGTGCCTTTCCAAGCAATACCACTTTTCCGGTCTTCTCATTATTACTTGATTCTATCAGGATGACTTCTCGTCGGAAGATCGCAATCCAAAACTGCATCTACCGCTGTTATGAGCTACTCTCACTCGTGCTGCGATCGTCTCGATCATAGAGAACAAGTTCTTCTTCCTTTACCTTCGGCACTCCATGCTCCAAGTTTACTTTACAACCATAAGTTTTCAAAATGTTCATTTCGAGCATTATGTCGTTTTCAATGTCTGCTATTGGTAAACGATGTTTATTTGAGCTTCTATCTATCCATGTATATTTGCTGAAGTTCCAGATGCCGTTTGAAGTGCCCACTTGGATGACAGAAAACGTCGGGTCTCGCAACAGTTTTCGTCGTTCACTGACATAAACATTATTGCAATTATGCTTGCGAGTCGCAATATGCATTTCCGTGGCTAAGACTTCTCTGTTATAGATTGACAAAACGCCATTTTCCATCAATCCCATCTAGTTTTCCTACTGAAGCGCCCCAGAAGTGCTTTGCAGCTTTGCACCGACTTTTGACAAATTATCTCACAGCAACTCCAGCGGTACAATCACATCGATATTTTTTTTTCTTCAATAGTTTTAATTTATTTTCAACCGGGCAGAAGTGTGCATGTTTGTCGGCAATAAAATCAGACTGGGCACAATGGAAAAGAAAGTCCCAGAAGTAATGCAACAACTCCATGATAATGTGACTGATGACCATATGAGTATTTGAAAGACTTTGCAGAAGGTTTGCAAAAAATTATAGTACTCACTGAACAATCTTTGCGTGATTTTTTCACACAAGAAATGGCTATTTTCGCGAACTAAATTCTTCAAAACATGGCACTCCTTGACTGATAGTTTAGTGTATTAATTTTTCTCCAATAAATGTTAGTACCAAAGCTAAATGCACTTTAGTGTGTCCAGTAAGGCCCTGAGCTTAAAAATTAACTGGTACGTATAAGTATACTTAAATAAAACTCGTTCACGCCTTCTATAGTTCTATTAAATCAATCTAGATGTAAAGTGTTGGTTTCCACAAATCAAAGAACTTCCACATTGACATGCTGATTAAGTCTGGTTTTATGTCTCCACGCAAATCTTCTGACTATTCTTCACAAAGGGAACAGTAAGATCACAGTGAATATACTTTTTGCTTACATACCTGGAGTATTTACCATTATGTAATTCTTCGAGAATGTTTATATGGTATTAATATTAGAGCCAACGGTATAACTCCAGAGTTGTATAGTACATAGCTAGATACGTTTTAAGATCGGGTTATAGAAAATAATGTTTATATTTAATGTAAGTTCAATATTATTCTTCTTAACTTGTTCTTTCCATTTCAACTTCGCATACCGGGTCATACCTAGGTATTTCGCGCAATTCTCAAAAGAGACAATAACGTCATTCATACTAAAGGTAGGTGAATTAAACAATCTTCTGTTGGTAAAATAAACATGGCTGAATGTCAATTAAATTTTTCATTTATTAATGCAGTCAACAGCACTGTCGCATGTTCTTTGTAATTTTCTATTTATGACCCATTACAAGCAAAAGTGTGTCATCAACAGAAGTAGCTACTGTAATTTCTTAGATCTCTGGAACGTTGCTTTATGTAAAACATCTAGAACTGGTGTCAGAACGCTGACCTGAGACACAACAGCATAAACTTCTTTGAGGTCCTGTTTAATACAAGTTAATCTATCTGCAATACAAGTTGTTAATATTTCAACTTACTGTTTCGGGAGAATTTCATTGAATTTGTCAAGTCCTTGTGTCAGAGTTTATTAAACATCACACCACACTTCTTTATTTTCCTAAAAACTTCTATTACGCATGTAATCCAATGTACAACCCTCTTCAAACTAAATGACACAAGGTAATCCACTTGTGCAAGACCTTTAAATACACACAATTAATAATAATATAACAATGATTTATTACATTTTGATTTCAGTTTTGAAAGTTTAAAGAAAAAAATTAATTGGTACAGAGATGCTTATCATCCTTTTACTTTCCATCCACATTCCAAAGGTGTATAAGAAATCAAAATTTAATTAGAATTTTGAGATGAACCATTAACAGATCATAGCCGTTTTAAACAACACATACTGCTCATAAATTTTGTTACTACATAAGAAGGCACAAACGGTATCAAAACCCAATCAAAAGCTCAATTTACAGATAGAAGGACATAAGTTAAACAAGTTTCTAACTAAACAAAATTAAAAACAAATGAATTACCATTAGTTCCATCTTTATTTCAGTCTTAAAAAATCAATACAAAATAATGGTAACTACAGTGAATTTACATTATGAAAAGTATGAACAAACAAAATTCGATAATAAATGCAGATACAAAGTCACAGACAATACTATTAAATGCTTAATTCCCTTTAACTTCCTTGCCTCCATCTTCTTGCCCCTTGTTTTTGATTGGTTTCGATAGCTCTCCGGTCTGCTGAATAGGGATGGTGCGTTGCTCGTCTTTACCCTGCTCCGCTCTTGCGGCTATGATGCTCAGCACTCCATCCGAAGACAAGTTGGAAACCACATTTTTGATGTCATGGCCATGGGGCAGGACGTACCTTCTTACAAAGTGCCTGGAGATAAACCCATGCTCGTCCTGCTTCTCTTCATGCTTGCCTTCCACTGTGATGGTGTTGTTGCCCGTTACTTTAACGCTTATCTCGTCCGGCTTGAACTGCTGCCGTCCAAGTCGACCTGGAACTTGTCCTTATCGGCAACGATGGTGGAGCCAGTCGCTGGCGGCAGCCGCAGTACGCCACGGTCTATAGTATCCAGCAGGGCGGTGCATGGCGTGCGTTACAGGAGACAACAAGTCGTCCAAGTCCAAGCCGACGCCGAAGTGCTGGTCCAGGATGCGTGAGGGGCGCATCGAAAACAAGTTGTCGTTTAAAAGAATGGGTAACAGAGACATCTTTACTCGACACTTTTATAATATGTCGTATAACACGTATACACTCTGCTTCGCTTAGCTTGCGAATCAAGTAAACCACAAAATGTGATCTCTGAAGTAAACCGAGAATGATGCTGCCAGTAGAACACAGACCGCTAATATAGAGGTTAGTGCGCCGTTCTCGAATTCGAATCTTCTGGAACGGTGCCAGTCCAGAACATTCAGGAACCGACTAATGTAATCGCTGACTTCACTGCTGTTCACAAAATATTTGCACATTGATATACATGATATTTTAAAATTATATGTTGTGAGTAAGACGTAAACAGGTAAACAAAAAATAAAGTTTGTAGTTGTTTTAGGCTTCTATACATTCAAATGAGAAGTCTTATGTAGAGTAATGTCTTTCTGCCCATCCTTTTATTTTTCAATTTTTGATCAAGGCCCTCCAACCTGAAGATAAGTTTCTATTTTCTGTCATTTCTGACATCTGTCAAGTCTTATAATTTTTGATCTATGATAGACAGAAAAATAACGTTTTCAGTAGTCAACTAAGGACCATAAGTCAAGTCCAGACGCCAATAATCAGCCTGATCGGAAAATCTCGAGACCGAATTGACCGGAAGTGGCCGCAAATTTTTGTTTATGTATAGAAGCCCCGGACATCTGTGGAACCGGAGTTCCACGTCCGTACTTGTTTATAATTTATTATATCATTTTCTTCATTTAGTGCCTTATTCTCTAAGGACGTAGATTGTTCAGCTAGGATATCTAGTCCCATCTCAGACCTTTTTACTCCTGATTTGGCTTTCTATAATAAATTTCATTTGCTTATATTTGGAACTTAGACTATATGATCGAAAAAGTCTAATTTTCTCTTTTTCATCGCATTTAAGAAGTATTTGTTTATCTCACTTTTCGCTGTATTTTAGTGTTTGTCATTTGTTGCATTCATGAGCTCTTTCCGTACCATTCTGTAAGACAATATCTAAAAACTCTCCATTTCTTGTGCTACCTCTGTAAGAGTCCATGTCAAATATAGCATTACTAGAAAAGATAGAGATTATTCTTTTTAAATTAGTCAACTATGCTTTCAATAAAAGTCCATCAATAAAATTCTTAATTTTACTAATGTTATTTATTTTTACTGTATTAAAAATTGCAAATGCTTCTTCAATAAATAGTCTATCTGGCTCCACTAGTTGCTGAGATTCCGGTGCTAAATGTCAAAAAAGGCTCGCCTTGTGTGATATTTAATGTCCGTGCTAACGTTCAGCTTCTGGTTGAAATAATAATAAAAAAAACCAACTACAAACATGTTGCAACTTATAAATTTCATTTAAAATGGAAGTGCTAATATTTTGTGAACAGCAGTGAAGTCAGCGATTTTATTGGTCGATTCCCGAATGTTCTGGAGCTACGTCGTTCCAGAAGATTCGAATTCCGGCGCACTAACCTCTATATAAGCGGTCTGTGTTCTACTGGCAGCATCATTCTCGGTTTACTTGGTTCGCGAGCTAAGCGAAGCAGAGTGCGTACGTGTTATGCGACACAGTTGTGATTATAAAAGTGTCGAGTAAAGCGAAGATGTCTCTGTTACCCATTCTTTTCAACGACGACTTGTTTTCGATGCGGCCGTCCCGCATCCTGGACCAGCACTTCGGGGTCGGTTTGGACCTGGACGACTTGTTCTCTCCTGTTAGCACTCGCGTTATGCGTTGCCCTTCTGGATACTATAGACCGTGGCGTAGTGCGGCTGCCGCCAGCGACTCCGGCTCCACCATCGTTGCTGATAGGGACAAGTTCCAGGTCAACTTGGACGTCCAGCAGTTCAAGCCGGACGAGATAAGCGTTAAAGTAACGGGCAACAACACCATCACAGTGGAAGGCAAGCATGAAGAGAAGCAGGACAAGCACGGGTTTGTCTCCAGGCACTTTGTAAGAAGGTACGTCCTGCCCCATGGCCATGACATCAAAAATGTGGTTTCCAACTTGTCTTCGGATGGAGTGCTGAGCATCATAGCCCCAAGAGCGGAGCAGGGTAAAGACGAGCAACGCACCATCCCTATTCAGCAGACCGTAGAGCTATCGAAACCAATCAAAAACAAGGGGCAAGAAGATGGAGCCAAGGAAGTGAAAGGGAATTAAGCATTTAATAGTATTGTCTGTAACTTTGTATCTGCATTTATTATTGCATTTTATTCGTTCATACTTTTCATAATGTAAATTCACTGTAGTTACCATTATTTTGCAATGATTTTTTAAGACTGAAATAAAGATGGAACTAGTGGTAATTCATTTGTTTTTAATTCTGTTCAGTCAGAAACTTGTTTAGCTTATGTCCTTCTATCTGTAAACTTGTACATTGGATCACATACGTAATAGAAATCTTAGGGAAAAAATAAGTGTGTTCTGATGTTTAATAAACTCTGACACGAGTACTTGACTTACAAATTCAATGAAATCCTCCCAAAACAGTAAGTTGAAATATTAACAACTTGTATTTCTGATAGATTATTTTGTGTTAAACAGGAGGATAAATATTCGGACCTCAAAGAAGTTTATGCTGTTGTGTCTCAGGTCAGCGTTCCGAGATGTTTTACATAAAGCAACGTTCCAGAGATCCAAGAAATTACAATAGCTAGTTCTGTTGATGACACACTTTTGCTTGTAGTGGGTCATAAAATAGAAAAATTACAGAGCATGCGACAGAGTTGTTGACTGCATTAATAAATGAAAAATTTAATTGACTTTCGGCCATGTTTATTTTATCAACAGAAGATTGTTTAATTCACCTAGCTTTAGTATGAATGGAACTATTGTCCCTTTTGAGAATTGCGCAAATACCTAGGTATGACCCGGTATGCGAAGTTGAAATGGAAAGAATAATATTGAACTTACATTAAATATAAACAGCATTATTATCTATAACCCGATCTTAAAACGTATCTAGCTATGTACTATACAACTCTGGAGTTACACCACTGGCTCTAATATTAATACCATATAAACATTCTCGAAGAAAATCTAATGTTACATAATGGTAAATACTTCATGAATGTACGCAATAAGTATATTCACTGTGATCTTACTGTTCCCTTTGTGAAGAATAGTCAGAAGATTTGCGTGGAGACATAAAACCAGACTTAATCAGCATGTCAATGTGGAAGTTCTTTGATTTGTGGAAACCAATACTTTACATGTAGGTCGATTTAAAAGAACTATAGAAGGCGTGAACGAGTTTTATTTAAGTGTACTTATACGTACCAGTTAATTTTTAAGATCAGGGCCTTACTGGATACACTAAAATGCATTTAGTCTTGGTACTAATATTTATTGCAGAAAAATTAACGGTTGGACATTCTTAATTAGCTTTAGTACACAAAACTATCAGTAAAGGAGTGCCATGTTTTGAAGAATCCAGTTCGCGAAAATAGCCACTTATTGTGAGGAAAAATTACGCAAAGTTTGTTCAGAGAGTACCATAATTATTGGTCGAGACTCGAAGCAGTTGTATCAAAAACGATGCCATTGTGTTATGGGTAAGGTAACAAATCACGTTTTACCAAATGGGAGTTTCATAGGGAATTTAAGCTGTCATCGAAGCAACTTCGTTTTCACTGGTTACAGTGGTTTTAGATCATCTGAAATTGTATTACTTGCAGTTCACTTAGTACAATTTTTTGCAAACCTTCTCCAAAGTCTTTGGAATACTCATATCTTCAGATAAACAATATAAATTTTTGCAAAAATCTAAGACTTTTTTAAATCTTTATAATTTAGAAAGTTTAGTCTCATCTTCACCCACAAATTTATCACTGAGGTAAAAGTAAAGCGATAAGCAGAACTGGGAACAGAGCACAAACTGGTGATAATAAAGACTAATATAAGAAAAGTATACAAGAACGTAGAGAAAAAATACAGTGAAATCGACGTGAAAAAGCTGAATAGGGAAGAAATCAGAATGGAATAACAGAAACAATTAGAAATAGAGTTTAGAAGATTAGATAGCGAATCACAAAGCTGGAACCTAGAAGAACTGTGGAACAATTTTAAAGAAGTGATCAAATATACAGCAGAAAAGATATATGGAAGGAAACTAACTGTTACAAAGCATAAGAAAACCTGTTGGTGGAACAAAGAACTAAAAGAATTAGTAAGAAGCAAAAAAGTAACAACAAAAGTGGAACAGGATAGGAAACAAATGAAATTAAAAAAGGAGTAAAGGAGGCTACGACCAAAAACTGGGAAGAATCAATTCCAGAGCAGGAAACTCTGGAACAGTATAAGAATCTCAAGAGAAAGAAAGAAATTAATCAGCAATATTAAAAATAAAAATGGGAAAATAACAAAAGAAGGCGAAGAAAATTTCGGAGCACGGGCAGAATAGTATAAGGAAAAATTCAACACAGAGCATCAAGGGGGTGAAGGAGTAGGAGAAACGGACTATTTAGAACAGTCAAGAGAGGAAGAGGTACAAATATAACTAGGGAGGAAGTCTACGAAGCAATTAGCAGATTAAAAATAGGAAAAGCCTTAGGCAAAGATAGCCTAAGTCTACTGCTTTTCATTATTGTGATTGATAGGCTGCTAAAGAATACACGACGAAAAGCACTAAAGTCTATTGTGGGATACAAAAACCTTAACCTAATACAAATAGACAACCTGTTGTATGCGAATGATATAGTATTAATAGCAGATATACTCAATAACGTACAGAATTAATGGATATATAGACATCGAAGATCGAAGAACTAAAATGGAGTTAAACACGAATAAATGGAATTGAACAAGTACCAAATTTTACTACCTTCCTGATCATTAAGCAGTTGTTTAAAATAGCAGAGCATATCTGCTCTGTTTTTCCTTTATATCTCCAAATACTAGTTACCTCATTTTTACAATAAATGTTTGGATTGTTCCAATTTGTCTTGAACTCTTTATTACTTGATAATAGTTTCATATATTTTTATTTGTATAATAATCTTCTACCGTTTTAGTTGTTTTTCTAGACAATTCTTTTTTTTTGTTGACAGATTCGTTTGACTAATTTTCTTTCATTATCATTTGATTCCGTTTCCTGTTCTATCTCTCTCTTTCTATTTTTCTTTGTTTCTCACTCTCGTATCAAGGCACCCATCTCTTCTTTTACATTTTTTATTTCCTAGACAAAGTTTTGCTGATTCGGTCATTGCTGACTGCTGACTTAATCTTGGAGTTTTTCACTGTTATGTTGTTGTCTTTATTTCTTGGCTGTTTTTTGTTCTGGTAATTCTTGTCTAAGTTTGGTTATGATTGAAATTTGGCGACTATGGGTCGTCAGCTCCTCTGTAACTTCTACAATCTCAATGTTTTCTATTTATTAGCACAAGATCGATTTGGTTTTTAACTTGGCTATTTGAGGAAAATTGTTTTATGTATGTTCTTGTGATCAAAACATGCTTCCTATTCTCATTTCATTAGTCTTTTGCCATTTTTTCATTACTTTGCTTATGTAGGCTTTTTTCCCTGTCATTGTGATGATTTCTTTCTACCCACTTTGGCGTTTAGATCCCCTAGTATTATTTTTAGAGCATATCCAGAAATGTCTAGCATCTCACTTTTTCATAAAACTTATTCTTTTGCTTCCAAATCTTCTGCAGAGGCTCGACAGTTAATACTTATCTTCCTATACTTTCCGCGTACTCCTGTGTAGCATAATTTATCTAATATCGCCTTGGAATCTATTACCATCCACTTTATTTTTTCGTTGGTTATAAATCCAACATCAAAATACCTATTACCATCTCCACTTTTAAAAAGGCTTTTTCTGTGTTAGTTATTTCATTTCCTTGTTGTCTTGTTTCTTGAAATCCTAATATGTCCAATTTGTACTCGTCCATTATATTTTCTAGATTTTTTAAAGCCTCTTCATATGTGCTTCTTACGTTTCATGTCCCTGTTTTTAGTTCTTTGCTTCTTTTTTCTTGAATCCTTTGTTCCTGTATTCTCGTTATCCATTTTGCATCTCTTCTTCTTTTCTCTCCAGCCTTGCAGTTTCTTCAGTTTCTCTGGTGAATATTTAATTGTTTTTTGGCCAAACTTTTGCAATTTACTTTGTTAAATGTCGAATTTCTTGGTGTAATTCTAACCATTCTTTTTCTCATTTCTCTTCTTTATTTAGTTTTCTTAAATTATTAGTTTCAGAGTACCTTATTTAAGTTCACCCAACATTCAGTTCTTTTAACAGCTGTTCTTGTTCTGATTGCAATGATAACATTAATTTCACAAGTTTATTTCCATATTTTATGTATACCACTTTGACGTTGTCATATTTACTTGTTCCAACCTCCAAAATTCTGTACACGTGCGCACCTTCATTTTCAATCACAATCTCTCTTACCGAGTTAAATTTTTGGAGTCGATTGTTTATCTTTATACTTTTAATATTTTTGGTTTATGACTTCAGTCTTTAATCACAGTTTAAAATCACCATATACACAACTGTTATTATATGAACACCTATTCTATTTTTAGATTACTTTTTCATTTTGTAAAGCGGCACTGTGCAAACATGATTATCGTGCCATCACCTCTGTCGAATATAACAAATCATTCTTTGAAATAATTTATTTTAAAATCTCATTACAAATGCAAAAAATGATGAAGCAGTGGAGGTTAGCGCAGTAGCTATCAACCCCATTGCTTTACAATTGGTGCGAATTCTTCTCACATTAATTTTCATTTTTTCCAGTAATAATTCAAAAATCAGTTTTGGAATTATACACTATTAATCTTATAATTTGGGGGGTCCTACTGCTTGTTCTTCATATTCTAAAGGCATATTCATATCAATATAAACTTACAATTAAAATTTCTATTATTTTTTATTTATATTTCTTATATATGCACATACTTCTACTGGATCCTCTTGAGGTTCTGATTCCTGGAAGTAGAAGGCATATTTCATAATGGGTCCACATTTGCTGTATCTCCTACATTTACTTCTGAGACATTGTGACCTTATAGCAATTATGGTGACATTGAAGCTAGAATACTAGCCTCCCAGGTGGTCAGCAGACACATATTTATGCAGGTGATCTGCCTCCTGTACCTCACTGGTGTTTTAGGAATAAAGCTTTTTGTTGCCACTCCAGCACTGTAGTGTAAATTGAAATAATTACTTTAATAATACATCATTTTTCATTACTTTCATTAATTCTTTCCGTTGTATAAATTACTACTTGATTGTTGCTTAATAAGTTTCTTAAATGTTTCAGCAGTTCTTAGGGACTGTTCAAAATTATGCTCTTCCATAAAATTAATCAGCCACTCCTGTCCTCTGCTATGCATTTTTCAATTAATTCTGCAAACATAAATATACAGCACATTATTTTAAATTTATAACCATATTACAAGTTTACCTCCCTACTCGCAGTTTTTCACCGTCACACTTGGTGTGCTTTTGAACATCATAGTTTTTGCATCACGAGCACTACAAAACTGCTTAGCAAACCAACAGCCAAATTAATTTAAATTTGCGCTCTACGAATGTTGAGAGGGAGAGGGCAACTTGCACCACAAAATGGCGAAGAAAAATAAGTCGGGAGATCGGTAAACAGGAATCACCACACCAGGTGCCCATTCTTGCCCCTCTGTTCATAGTGCAGTATACCTTTTGCTTGGACTCTTCAGCACAGATTACATATCCTATTTATATGTAATTTTTGCTCTTCAGCTACGTTCTTCTGCATCGGAAACACCACTCTTGTAACGTTCAATTTTATTGGCTGTTGGCATTGCGGACAATTCTTCTCCCAAAGAAGTACCACGAGAAAATCTGCCAGAACCTCAGGATAAACTGCAATAGCAGCAGCTTGGCGAATAGTGAGATTGCATCCTTTGCACAGTTAGGCCGCCATGATCAATTTTCGAATGAAAGAGATAGACATTAAACAATGTTTCCGGGCATAGCTATATATCCTACTTCATTGTTGCTTAATAAATTTCTTAAACGCTCTAGCAATCCTTAACAACTGTTCAAAATTACGCTCGTCCATAAAATTAATCAGCCACTCCTGTCCCTTGTTATGTACTTTTCAATTTATTCTGCAAACATAAATATACAGCACATTATTTTAAATTTATAATCAAATTATAAGTTTACCTCCATATTCGCAGCTTTTCACCATCACACTTGGGTGTGCTTTTGAACATCATAGTTTTTGCATCACGAGCACTACAAAACTGCTTAGCAAACCAACAGCCAAATTAATTTAAATTTGCGCTCTATGAATGTTGCGGGGTAGAGGGCAACTTGCACCACAAAATGGCGAAGAAAAATATGTCGGGAGATCGGTAAACAGGAATCACCACACCAGGTGCCCATTCTTGCCCCTCTGTTCACAGTGCAGTATACCTTTTGCTTAGACTCTTCAGCACAGATTACGTACCCTATTTATATGTAATTTGTGCTCTTTAGCTACGTTCTTCTGCATCGGAAACACCACTCTTGTAACGTTCAATTTTATCGGCTGTTGGCATTGCGGACAATTCTTCTCCCAAAGAAGTACCACGAGAAAATCTGCCAGAAGCTCAGGATTAACTGCAATAGCAGCAGCTTGGCGAATAGTGAGATTGCATCCTTCGCACTGTTAGGTCACCATGATCAATTTTCGAATGAAAGAGATAGATATTAAACAATGTTTCCTGGCATAGCCATATATCCTACTTGATTGTTGCTTAATAAATTTCTTAAACGCTCCAGCAATCCTTAACAACTGTTCAAAATTACGCTCGTCCATAAAATTAATCAGCCACTCCTGTCCTTTGCTATGTACTTTTGAATTTATTCTGCAAACATAAATATACAGCACATTATTTTAAATTTATAATCAAATTATAAGTTTACCTCCATATTCGCAGGGGGGTAAGGGGTGGCGCCAACATCTAGACACCCAAATGCCAACCTCACCTACACGTGGTACCCCCTGTTAGATAACAGACGAGGCTCTGGCGACCCAGGATCGGGGGGTATAACCTGATACCAGTTGTCCCGAGGTAACGGGGCCCTTGTGGCTGGGCTAATCACCCGCACAAGGTAAACAGATTCAGAGAACAAACAATCGCCTCGGAAATGGACGGAAAACTGGGAAACGGACTCGGCGCGAATCACGGATAAGAATTGGAACGTGGAATGTAAACGGTATAAACGGAAAGGAAGTAGAAATAATAGAAGAAATGGCCAAATATAATATGGAGATGCTAGGTATAAGTGAAATAAAGAAGAAAGGAAACGGAAGACAACTATTAGATCAAGGTTACCAGCTTATATACTCAGGATCAGCAGGACGAGCTAAAGAGGGCGTAGGAATAATCCTAACTACACAGATGGCCCAACAAGTAAAACAATGGGAAGCGGTAAATGCAAGGATATTATATGTAGACCTAAAACTGCAAGAAGAAATAACCATAATACAGATCTACGCCCCACAGAAAACTCCACAGAAGAAGAAAAGAGACATTCTACGAAGAACTCCAAGTACAAATAGATAAAGGGAGAGAAAGAAGCAGACACATATTAATAAATGGAGACTGGAATGCCAGAATAGGAAATAGACAAGATATAGGATATGGCACGATAGGTAAATATGGAGGAGAATCTACCATAAATAATAACGGAAGAAGAATGATAGACTTTTGTGTTACCAATCAAATGTTAATCGGAAACAGCCACTTTAACCATAAGATAATACACAAAATTACTTTTGAGGCAGCAGGAAGAGAAGCGAAAAGCATTAACGACTATATAACATACAACAGAGAAGCGAAATATGCCATAACAGATGTAAAAGTAATAAGGGGGGCCGAACTGCATACAGACCATAGACTGCTAATAACAGACACCAGATTTTATAGCAGGGAACCCAGGAAACAAAGAGAATATCAGAAAATAAAAATATTACTATTAAGAAAACCAGAAAAAGCAAAAGAATTCAAAACAGATTAGAAGACACCTTAGAAGGATGGGAAGCGAAAGAAGCAGAAGAAGGAAACCAATGGCCCATGGAAAAGAAGTGGACAATACTAAAACAGAAATAGTGGAACAGGCAGTAAAGACCTGCGGAAAGGTAACAGTAAAGGGAGATCAAAAAGAACCCGGTGGTGGAACGAAGAAGTAAAAGATAAAGTAAAGATCAAAAGAAAGCTTGGAAAAGGTATATACAAAGTAAGAAAGATTGCGATAAACAACACTATATAAATAAAAGAAATGAAGCCAAAGAAGCGGTACATAGAGCAAAACAAGAAACTTGGGAGGAATTCGGAAAAGAACTAGAGACGAAATTCAACGAAGATAACGGAAGACAGTTTTGGAAAGTAATCAGAGGGCTAGAGGAAATATGGAAAGCAAGTATGGAGTATAAGGAACAACAAAGGCATAGTAGAAACAGAAGAAGGAAGAATCTTGGAGGCAGGAGAGAGTATTACAACAACATATTTAAAAAGATGATAATATCCGGGGCAGAGAGAAAGAGGAACAGTTCAGGAAGAAGAAGAAGAAATAGACATAGAAATAGAAGAGGTGATAAAAGCCGTAAAACATATTAAACAAGGAAAAGCAGGAGGTAGAGATGGCATAACTCCAGAAATGATAAAGAATGGGGAGATAGAATATTAAAGTGGATAAAGAGATATGTCAACTAGCCTGGAAAGGGAAAAATACCAGATGACTGGGAAGAAAACATAGTGGTACCTATACACAAGAAGGGAGATACAAACGATTGCGGCAACTACAGGGCAATATGCCTTTCTTCAATAGTACAGAAGATATATTCAAGAATACTAGAAAGAAGATTACGAGAAGAAGTTGAAGAAAAACTATGTGAAGAACAAGCCGCTTACAGGCCACAGAGGCAAACACAAGATCATATCTTTGTACTAAGAACAGTTACAGAAAAGAGATTAGAAAGGGAAACCCTTTGTATCTAGCATTCATAGATATAAAATCAGCATTTGACACAGTACCCAAACAAACAATATGGAATGCGCTAGCAGAACTAAATGTATCATACCCACTACAACAGGCCATAAAAGAGTATACGTTAATGCAAAAGGAAGAGTGCGAATTAAAGGGAAAGAATCTCAAAGCTTTGAAATGGAAAAGGGATCAAACAAGGAGACTCACTGAGCCCCTACTGTTCCTAATAGTAATGAATCAGATTATTCAGGAAGCAAAAGAACCAAGATTCAATGTGAAGGTAGGAAATTGGAATTTAGAGCCCATATATATACAATGCCTCGTATATGCAGACGACATCGTGCTTCTAGCAGACTCAACTAGAAAATTACAACTAGCAATAAACAAATGGAATAGAGCGATAGAAAGAAGAGGTATGAAAATAAACACAAACAAGACTAAAATTATGAAAATCGAGAAAAATGATACAAACGAAAACACAAGAATAATATGCAATGGGGAAGAACTAGAATGGGTCAATAACTATGAATATTTAGGAACGATAATAAATAAAACTGGCACGATAGAACAGGAGATTCTGAATAGAAGAGATAAAGCAAGCAAAGTATATTATGCGATTAACAAATCAATAATAGCGAAAAAAGTAAGCATGCAAACAAAGCTTAGGGTATACAAAAGCATATACACACCAGTATTAACGTATGGGGCGGAGAGCTGGACAATACAAGATAAAACCAGAAGCAAAATTACGGCGAGTGAAATGAAATATCTAAGAAGACTAGTAGGTAGAACAAAAAGAGATCGCTTACGAAATACAATAACCAGAGAAGAAGTAGGTCAGCAACCGCTAATACAAGAGGTAGAGAAGAGACAATTACAGTGGTATGGGCACATAGTGAGGATGTCAAGAAATAGAGACCCCAGAAGAATTCTAGAAGCAAAGCCAGAGGGAACAAGAAGCAGAGGAAGGCCACGAGAAACATGGGAACAGAGCTTAGAAAAGAGGGTAGAACAGAGAGGAAAACACCTAAGAGAAGTAAAAAGAATGGCAACCAACCGAGACAGCTTCCGGAAGTGGTTAGAGGACCCGACGCTTTAGGGCATAAGGGAGAAGGAAAAGAGAGGGAGGCTATAATTCGTCCAGAAATGTGAAAAACTGGGTAGGTCAAATTTTCACTGATTACATTACTTTCCTTATAGGATAAAGAGAGTAAAAAATAAGAGAAGAAGGCCTAGACTGGCTCTGGCGAATATGCAAAAAAGCGTGGGAAGCAAGAGTAATACCAACGGACTGGGAAAAAATCTATTAATACCTATATACAAAAAAAGAAGAACAAGTAAAATGCGATAACTACAAAGCTATATGCCTGCTATTGATAAACTTTGAGATCTATACAAAAATAATAGAAAAAAGAGGAAGACAATTCATAGAAAGGGAACAGAAAGAAGCTTAAAAATTAGTAAAGAACTTATTTTAGCGTTTATAGACCTCAGAGCAGCGTTCGACTCAATATAACGAGAGATGGTATATCTAAAAGAAATTAATATCCCAAAAGCACTCATACAAATAATACCAAGCATTTACAATAAAGTAAAAGGAAAAGTTCAGATAGTAGGAGCTAGATCAGAAGAATTGGCTGGAAGAAAGGAATCAAGCAGCGGGATAACTTCAGCTCCTTCTTATTTATAATAGTAATGAACCATCTGATTAAAACACTAGACAAAAACGGAAAAACTTCAGACAATAATAGGATATCAAAGACTAGAGCCGATAAAATTGGACACACTAATGTATTCAGACGACATTGTGCTAATAATAATAAAAAAAAAAGTGCAGAAACAAATGAACATATAGACAGAAAAAAGTGAATTGATGGAAATGGAAATAAATACATAGAAAAGTACGATAATGGTGCTAAATGAGAAAAAATAAAATATAAGAACACAACACTTGAGGAAGTAACAGCCTATGAATATCTAGGGAGCCTTATAACAAATTATGGGAACATAAACGTAGAAATAACAACCAAGGCGAGAAAATCGACTAAACTCTACTATGCGCTAAATACAGCTCTTAATTTGTAAGTATCACCATTCTTCGCTTCAACATTAATTATAGCAGTAGCTAAAATAACATGATCATCGTTGGTTATTGCTTTCAGACTAATGCCGATGTTACAGACCAGTACCACGGTGCACTTTGGACTAGTGCCTTTCCAAGCAATACCACTTTTCCGGTCTTCTCATTATTACTTGATTCTATCAGGATGACTTCTCGTCGGAAGATCGCAATCCAAAACTGCATCTACCGCTGTTATGAGCTACTCTCACTCGTGCTGCGATCGTCTCGATCATAGAGAACAAGTTCTTCTTCCTTTACCTTCGGCACTCCATGCTCCAAGTTTACTTTACAACCATAAGTTTTCAAAATGTTCATTTCGAGCATTATGTCGTTTTCAATGTCTGCTATTGGTAAACGATGTTTATTTGGGCTTCTATCTATCCATGTATATTTGCTGAAGTTCCAGATGCCGTTTGAAGTGCCCACTTGGATGACAGAAAACGTCGGGTCTCGCAACAGTTTTCGTCGTTCACTGACATAAACATTATTGCAATTATGCTTGCGAGTCGCAATATGCATTTCCGTGGCTAAGACTTCTCTGTTATAGATTGACAAAACGCCATTTTCCATCAATCCCATCTAGTTTTCCTACTGAAGCGCCCCAGAAGTGCTTTGCAGCTTTGCACCGACTTTTGACAAATTATCTCACAGCAACTCCAGCGGTACAATCACATCGATATTTTTTTTTCTTCAATAGTTTTAATTTATTTTCAACCGGGCAGAAGTGTGCATGTTTGTCGGCAATAAAATCAGACTGGGCACAATGGAAAAGAAAGTCCCAGAAGTAATGCAACAACTCCATGATAATGTGACTGATGACCATATGAGTATTTGAAAGACTTTGCAGAAGGTTTGCAAAAAATTATAGTACTCACTGAACAATCTTTGCGTGATTTTTTCACACAAGAAATGGCTATTTTCGCGAACTAAATTCTTCAAAACATGGCACTCCTTGACTGATAGTTTAGTGTATTAATTTTTCTCCAATAAATGTTAGTACCAAAGCTAAATGCACTTTAGTGTGTCCAGTAAGGCCCTGAGCTTAAAAATTAACTGGTACGTATAAGTATACTTAAATAAAACTCGTTCACGCCTTCTATAGTTCTATTAAATCAATCTAGATGTAAAGTGTTGGTTTCCACAAATCAAAGAACTTCCACATTGACATGCTGATTAAGTCTGGTTTTATGTCTCCACGCAAATCTTCTGACTATTCTTCACAAAGGGAACAGTAAGATCACAGTGAATATACTTTTTGCTTACATACCTGGAGTATTTACCATTATGTAATTCTTCGAGAATGTTTATATGGTATTAATATTAGAGCCAACGGTATAACTCCAGAGTTGTATAGTACATAGCTAGATACGTTTTAAGATCGGGTTATAGAAAATAATGTTTATATTTAATGTAAGTTCAATATTATTCTTCTTAACTTGTTCTTTCCATTTCAACTTCGCATACCGGGTCATACCTAGGTATTTCGCGCAATTCTCAAAAGAGACAATAACGTCATTCATACTAAAGGTAGGTGAATTAAACAATCTTCTGTTGGTAAAATAAACATGGCTGAATGTCAATTAAATTTTTCATTTATTAATGCAGTCAACAGCACTGTCGCATGTTCTTTGTAATTTTTCTATTTTATGACCCATTACAAGCAAAAGTGTGTCATCAACAGAAGTAGCTACTGTAATTTCTTAGATCTCTGGAACGTTGCTTTATGTAAAACATCTAGAACTGGTGTCAGAACGCTGACCTGAGACACAACAGCATAAACTTCTTTGAGGTCCTGTTTAATACAAGTTAATCTATCTGCAATACAAGTTGTTAATATTTCAACTTACTGTTTCGGGAGAATTTCATTGAATTTGTCAAGTCCTTGTGTCAGAGTTTATTAAACATCACACCACACTTCTTTATTTTCCTAAAAACTTCTATTACGCATGTAATCCAATGTACAACCCTCTTCAAACTAAATGACACAAGGTAATCCACTTGTGCAAGACCTTTAAATACACACAATTAATAATATATAACAATGATTTATTACATTTTGATTTCAGTTTTGAAAGTTTAAAGAAAAAAATTAATGGGTACAGAGATGCTTATCATCCTTTTACTTTCCATCCACATTCCAAAGGTGTATAAGAAATCAAAATTTAATTAGAATTTTGAGATGAACCATTAACAGATCATAGCCGTTTTAAACAACACATACTGCTCATAAATTTTGTTACTACATAAGAAGGCACAAACGGCATCAAAACCCAATCAAAAGCTCAATTTACAGATAGAAGGACATAAGTTAAACAAGTTTCTAACTAAACAAAATTAAAAACAAATGAATTACCATTAGTTCCATCTTTATTTCAGTCTTAAAAAATCAATACAAAATAATGGTAACTACAGTGAATTTACATTATGAAAAGTATGAACAAACACAATTCGATAATAAATGCAGATACAAAGTCACAGACAATACTATTAAATGCTTAATTCCCTTTAACTTCCTTGCCTCCATCTTCTTGCCCCTTGTTTTTGATTGGTTTCGATAGCTCTCCGGTCTGCTGAATAGGGATGGTGCGTTGCTCGTCTTTACCCTGCTCCGCTCTTGGGGCTATGATGCTCAGCACTCCATCCGAAGACAAGTTGGAAACCACATTTTTGATGTCATGGCCATGGGGCAGGACGTACCTTCTTACAAAGTGCCTGGAGATAAACCCATGCTCGTCCTGCTTCTCTTCATGCTTGCCTTCCACTGTGATGGTGTTGTTGCCCGTTACTTTAACGCTTATCTCGTCCGGCTTGAACTGCTGCACGTCCAAGTCGACCTGGAACTTGTCCTTATCGGCAACGATGGTGGAGCCGGAGTCGCTGGCGGCAGCCGCAGTACGCCACGGTCTATAGTATCCAGCAGGGCGGTGCATGGCGTGCGTTACAGGAGACAACAAGTCGTCCAAGTCCAAGCCGACGCCGAAGTGCTGGTCCAGGATGCGTGAGGGGCGCATCGAAAACAAGTTGTCGTTTAAAAGAATGGGTAACAGAGACATCTTTACTCGACACTTTTATAATATGTCGTATAACACGTATACACTCTGCTTCGCTTAGCTTGCGAATCAAGTAAACCACAAAATGTGATCTCTGAAGTAAACCGAGAATGATGCTGCCAGTAGAACACAGACCGCTAATATAGAGGTTAGTGCGCCGTTCTCGAATTCGAATCTTCTGGAACGGTGCCAGTCCAGAACATTCAGGAACCGACTAATGTAATCGCTGACTTCACTGCTGTTCACAAAATATTTGCACATTGATATACATGATATTTTAAAATTATATGTTGTGAGTAAGACGTAAACAGGTAAACAAAAAATAAAGTTTGTAGTTGTTTTAGGCTTCTATACATTCAAATGAGAAGTCTTATGTAGAGTAATGTCTTTCTGCCCATCCTTTTATTTTTCAATTTTTGATCAAGGCCCTCCAACCTGAAGATAAGTTTCTATTTTCTGTCATTTCTGACATCTGTCAAGTCTTATAATTTTTGATCTATGATAGACAGAAAAATAACGTTTTCAGTAGTCAACTAAGGACCATAAGTCAAGTCCAGACGCCAATAATCAGCCTGATCGGAAAATCTCGAGACCGAATTGACCGGAAGTGGCCGCAAATTTTTGTTTATGTATAGAAGCCCCGGACATCTGTGGAACCGGAGTTCCACGTCCGTACTTGTTTATAATTTATTATATCATTTTCTTCATTTAGTGCCTTATTCTCTAAGGACGTAGATTGTTCAGCTAGGATATCTAGTCCCATCTCAGACCTTTTTACTCCTGATTTGGCTTTCTATAATAAATTTCATTTGCTTATATTTGGAACTTAGACTATATGATCGAAAAGTCTAATTTTCTCTTTTCATCGCATTTAAGAAGTATTTGTTTATCTCACTTTTCGCTGTATTTTAGTGTTTGTCATTTGTTGCATTCATGAGCTCTTTCCGTACCATTCTGTAAGACAATATCTAAAACTCTCCATTTCTTGTGCTACCTCTGTAAGAGTCCATGTCAAATATAGCATTACTAGAAAAGATAGAGATTATTCTTTTAAATTAGTCAACTATGCTTTCAATAAAAGTCCATCAATAAAATTCTTAATTTTACTAATGTTATTTATTTTTACTGTATTAAAAATTGCAAATGCTTCTTCAATAAATAGTCTATCTGGCTCCACTAGTTGCTGAGATTCCGGTGCTAAATGTCAAAAAAGGCTCGCCTTGTGTGATATTTAATGTCCGTGCTAACGTTCAGCTTCTGGTTGAAATAATAATAAAAAAAACCAACTACAAACATGTTGCAACTTATAAATTTCATTTAAAATGGAAGTGCTAATATTTTGTGAACAGCAGTGAAGTCAGCGATTTTATTGGTCGATTCCCGAATGTTCTGGAGCTACGTCGTTCCAGAAGATTCGAATTCGAGAACGGCGCACTAACCTCTATATAAGCGGTCTGTGTTCTACTGGCAGCATCATTCTCGGTTTACTTGGTTCGCGAGCTAAGCGAAGCAGAGTGCGTACGTGTTATGCGACACAGTTGTGATTATAAAAGTGTCGAGTAAAGCGAAGATGTCTCTGTTACCCATTCTTTTCAACGACGACTTGTTTTCGATGCGGCCGTCCCGCATCCTGGACCAGCACTTCGGGGTCGGTTTGGACCTGGACGACTTGTTCTCTCCTGTTAGCACTCGCGTTATGCGTTGCCCTTCTGGATACTATAGACCGTGGCGTAGTGCGGCTGCCGCCAGCGACTCCGGCTCCACCATCGTTGCTGATAGGGACAAGTTCCAGGTCAACTTGGACGTCCAGCAGTTCAAGCCGGACGAGATAAGCGTTAAAGTAACGGGCAACAACACCATCACAGTGGAAGGCAAGCATGAAGAGAAGCAGGACAAGCACGGGTTTGTCTCCAGGCACTTTGTAAGAAGGTACGTCCTGCCCCATGGCCATGACATCAAAAATGTGGTTTCCAACTTGTCTTCGGATGGAGTGCTGAGCATCATAGCCCCAAGAGCGGAGCAGGGTAAAGACGAGCAACGCACCATCCCTATTCAGCAGACCGTAGAGCTATCGAAACCAATCAAAAACAAGGGGCAAGAAGATGGAGCCAAGGAAGTGAAAGGGAATTAAGCATTTAATAGTATTGTCTGTAACTTTGTATCTGCATTTATTATTGCATTTTATTCGTTCATACTTTTCATAATGTAAATTCACTGTAGTTACCATTATTTTGTAATGATTTTTTAAGACTGAAATAAAGATGGAACTAGTGGTAATTCATTTGTTTTTAATTCTGTTCAGTTAGAAACTTGTTTAGCTTATGTCCTTCTATCTGTAAACTTGTACATTGGATCACATACGTAATAGAAATCTTAGGGAAAAAATAAGTGTGTTCTGATGTTTAATAAACTCTGACACGAGTACTTGACTTACAAATTCAATGAAATCCTCCCAAAACAGTAAGTTGAAATATTAACAACTTGTATTTCTGATAGATTATTTTGTGTTAAACAGGAGGATAAATATTCGGACCTCAAAGAAGTTTATGCTGTTGTGTCTCAGGTCAGCGTTCCGAGATGTTTTACATAAAGCAACGTTCCAGAGATCCAAGAAATTACAATAGCTAGTTCAGTTGATGACACACTTTTGCTTGTAGTGGGTCATAAAATAGAAAAATTACAGAGCATGCGACAGAGTTGTTGACTGCATTAATAAATGAAAAATTTAATTGACTTTCGGCCATGTTTATTTTATCAACAGAAGATTGTTTAATTCACCTAGCTTTAGTATGAATGGAACTATTGTCCCTTTTGAGAATTGCGCGAAATACCTAGGTATGACCCGGTATGCGAAGTTGAAATGGAAAGAATAATATTGAACTTACATTAAATATAAACAGCATTATTATCTATAACCCGATCTTAAAACGTATCTAGCTATGTACTATACAACTCTGGAGTTACACCACTGGCTCTAATATTAATACCATATAAACATTCTCGAAGAAAATCTAATGTTACATAATGGTAAATACTTCATGAATGTACGCAATAAGTATATTCACTGTGATCTTACTGTTCCCTTTGTGAAGAATAGTCAGAAGATTTGCGTGGAGACATAAAACCAGACTTAATCAGCATGTCAATGTGGAAGTTCTTTGATTTGTGGAAACCAATACTTTACATGTAGGTCGATTTAAAAGAACTATAGAAGGCGTGAACGAGTTTTATTTAAGTGTACTTATACGTACCAGTTAATTTTTAAGATCAGGGCCTTACTGGATACACTAAAATGCATTTAGTCTTGGTACTAATATTTATTGCAGAAAAATTAACGGTTGGACATTCTTAATTAGCTTTAGTACACAAAACTATCAGTAAAGGAGTGCCATGTTTTGAAGAATGCAGTTCGCGAAAATAGCCACTTATTGTGAGGAAAAATTACGCAAAGTTTGTTCAGAGAGTACCATAATTATTGGTCGAGACTCGAAGCAGTTGTATCAAAAACGATGCCATTGTGTTATGGGTAAGGTAACAAATCACGTTTTACCAAATGGGAGTTTCATAGGGAATTTAAGCTGTCATCGAAGCAACTTCGTTTTCACTGGTTACAGTGGTTTTAGATCATCTGAAATTGTATTACTTGCAGTTCACTTAGTACAATTTTTTGCAAACCTTCTCCAAAGTCTTTGGAATACTCATATCTTCAGATAAACAATATAAATTTTTGCAAAAATCTAAGACTTTTTTAAATCTTTATAATTTAGAAAGTTTAGTCTCATCTTCACCCACAAATTTATCACTGAGGTAAAAGTAAAGCGATAAGCAGAACTGGGAACAGAGCACAAACTGGTGATAATAAAGACTAATATAAGAAAAGTATACAAGAACGTAGAGAAAAATACAGTGAAATCGACGTGAAAAAGCTGAATAGGGAAGAAATCAGAATGGAATAACAGAAACAATTAGAAATAGAGTTTAGAAGATTAGATAGCGAATCACAAAGCTGGAACCTAGAAGAACTGTGGAACAATTTTAAAGAAGTGATCAAATATACAGCAGAAAAGATATATGGAAGGAAACTAACTGTTACAAAGCATAAGAAAACCTGTTGGTGGAACAAAGAACTAAAAGAATTAGTAAGAAGCAAAAAAGTAACAACAAAAGTGGAACAGGATAGGAAACAAATGAAATTAAAAAAGGAGTAAAGGAGGCTACGACCAAAAACTGGGAAGAATCAATTCCAGAGCAGGAAACTCTGGAACAGTATAAGAATCTCAAGAGAAAGAAAGAAATTAATCAGCAATATTAAAAATAAAAATGGGAAAATAACAAAAGAAGGCGAAGAAAATTTCGGAGCACGGGCAGAATAGTATAAGGAAAAATTCAACACAGAGCATCAAGGGGGTGAAGGAGTAGGAGAAACGGACTATTTAGAACAGTCAAGAGAGGAAGAGGTACAAATATAACTAGGGAGGAAGTCTACGGAGCAATTAGCAGATTAAAAATAGGAAAAGCCTTAGGCAAAGATAGCCTAAGTCTACTGCTTTTCATTATTGTGATTGATAGGCTGCTAAAGAATACACGACGAAAAGCACTAAAGTCTATTGTGGGATACAAAAACCTTAACCTAATACAAATAGACAACCTGTTGTATGCGAATGATATAGTATTAATAGCAGATATACTCAATAACGTACAGAATTAATGGATATATAGACATCGAAGATCGAAGAACTAAAATGGAGTTAAACACGAATAAATGGAATTGAACAAGTACCAAATTTTACTACCTTCCTGATCATTAAGCAGTTGTTTAAAATAGCAGAGCATATCTGCTCTGTTTTTCCTTTATATCTCCAAATACTAGTCCTACCTCATTTTTACAATAAATTGTTTGGATTGTTCCAATTTGTCTTGAACTCTTTATTACTTGATAATAGTTTCATATATTTTTATTTGTATAATAATCTTCTACCGTTTTAGTTGTTTTTCTAGACAATTCTTTTTTTTTTGTTGACAGATTCGTTTGACTAATTTTCTTTCATTATCATTTGATTCCGTTTCCTGTTCTATCTCTCTCTTTCTATTTTTCTTTGTTTCTCACTCTCGTATCAAGGCACCCATCTCTTCTTTTACATTTTTTATTTCCTAGACAAAGTTTTGCTGATTCGGTCATTGCTGACTGCTGACTTAATCTTGGAGTTTTTCACTGTTATGTTGTTGTCTTTATTTCTTGGCTGTTTTTTGTTCTGGTAATTCTTGTCTAAGTTTGGTTATGATTGAAATTTGGCGACTATGGGTCGTCAGCTCCTCTGTAACTTCTACAATCTCAATGTTTTCTATTTATTAGCACAAGATCGATTTGGTTTTTAACTTGGCTATTTGAGGAAAATTGTTTTATGTATGTTCTTGTGATCAAAACATGCTTCCTATTCTCATTTCATTAGTCTTTTGCCATTTTTTCATTACTTTGCTTATGTAGGCTTTTTTCCCTGTCATTGTGATGATTTCTTTCTACCCACTTTGGCGTTTAGATCCCCTAGTATTATTTTTAGAGCATATCCAGAAATGTCTAGCATCTCACTTTTTCATAAAACTTATTCTTTTGCTTCCAAATCTTCTGCAGAGGCTCGACAGTTAATACTTATCTTCCTATACTTTCCGCGTACTCCTGTGTAGCATAATTTATCTAATATCGCCTTGGAATCTATTACCATCCACTTTATTTTTTCGTTGGTTATAAATCCAACATCAAAATACCTATTACCATCTCCACTTTTAAAAAAGGCTTTTTTTCTGTGTTAGTTATTTCATTTCCTTGTTGTCTTGTTTCTTGAAATCCTAATATGTCCAATTTGTACTCGTCCATTATATTTTCTAGATTTTTTAAAGCCTCTTCATATGTGCTTCTTACGTTTCATGTCCCTGTTTTTAGTTCTTTGCTTCTTTTTTTCTTGAATCCTTTGTTCCTGTATTCTCGTTATCCATTTTTGCATCTCTTCTTCTTTTCTCTCCAGCCTTGCAGTTTCTTCAGTTTCTCTGGTGAATATTTAATTGTTTTTTGGCCAAACTTTTGCAATTTACTTTGTTAAATGTCGAATTTCTTGGTGTAATTCTAACCATTCTTTTTCTCATTTCTCTTCTTTATTTAGTTTTCTTAAATTATTAGTTTCAGAGTACCTTATTTAAGTTCACCGCCTTAACATTCAGTTCTTTTAACAGCTGTTCTTGTTCTGATTGCAATGATAACATTAATTTCACAAGTTTATTTCCATATTTTATGTATACCACTTTGACGTTGTCATATTTACTTGTTCCAACCTCCAAAATTCTGTACACGTGCGCACCTTCATTTTCAATCACAATCTCTCTTACCGAGTTAAATTTTTGGAGTCGATTGTTTATCTTTATACTTTTAATATTTTTGGTTTATGACTTCAGTCTTTTATCACAGTTTTCCATCACCATTTACACAACTGTTATTATTGGAACACCTATTCTATTTTTAGATTACTTTTTTCATTTTTGTAAAGCGGCACTGTGCACACATGATTATCGTGCCATCACCTCTGTCGAATATAACAAATCATTCTTTGAAATAATTTATTTTAAAATCTCATTACAAATGCAAAAAATGATGAAGCAGTGGAGGTTAGCGCAGTAGCTATCAACCCCATTGCTTTACAATTGGTGCGAATTCTTCTCACATTAATTTTCATTTTTTCCAGTAATAATTCAAAAATCAGTTTTGGAATTATACACTATTAATCTTATAATTTGGGGGGTCCTACTGCTTGTTCTTCATATTCTAAAGGCATATTCATATCAATATAAACTTACAATTAAAATTTCTATTATTTTTTATTTATATTTCTTATATATGCACATACTTCTACTGGATCCTCTTGAGGTTCTGATTCCTGGAAGTAGAAGGCATATTTCATAATGCGTCCACATTTGCTGTATCTCCTACATTTACTTCTGAGACATTGTGACCTTATAGCAATTATGGTGACATTGAAGCTAGAATACTAGCCTCCCAGGTGGTCAGCAGACACATATTTATGCAGGTGATCTGCCTCCTGTACCTCACTGGTGTTTTAGGAATAAAGCTTTTTGTTGCCACTCCAGCACTGTAGTGTAAATTGAAATAATTACTTTAATAATACATCATTTTTCATTACTTTCATTAATTCTTTCCGTTGTATAAATTACTACTTGATTGTTGCTTAATAAGTTTCTTAAATGTTTCAGCAGTTCTTAGGGACTGTTCAAAATTATGCTCTTCCATAAAATTAATCAGCCACTCCTGTCCTCTGCTATGCATTTTTCAATTAATTCTGCAAACATAAATATACAGCACATTATTTTAAATTTATAACCATATTACAAGTTTTTCACCGTCACACTTGGTGTGCTTTTGAACATCATAGTTTTTGCATCACGAGCACTACAAAACTGCTTAGCAAACCAACAGCCAAATTAATTTAAATTTGCGCTCTACGAATGTTGAGAGGGAGAGGGCAACTTGCACCACAAAATGGCGAAGAAAAATAAGTCGGGAGATCGGTAAACAGGAATCACCACACCAGGTGCCCATTCTTGCCCCTCTGTTCATAGTGCAGTATACCTTTTGCTTGGACTCTTCAGCACAGATTACATATCCTATTTATATGTAATTTTTGCTCTTCAGCTACGTTCTTCTGCATCGGAAACACCACTCTTGTAACGTTCAATTTTATTGGCTGTTGGCATTGCGGACAATTCTTCTCCCAAAGAAGTACCACGAGAAAATCTGCCAGAACCTCAGGATAAACTGCAATAGCAGCAGCTTGGCGAATAGTGAGATTGCATCCTTTGCACAGTTAGGCCGCCATGATCAATTTTCGAATGAAAGAGATAGACATTAAACAATGTTTCCGGGCATAGCTATATATCCTACTTCTTTGTTGCTTAATAAATTTCTTAAACGCTCTAGCAATCCTTAACAACTGTTCAAAATTACGCTCGTCCATAAAATTAATCAGCCACTCCTGTCCCTTGTTATGTACTTTTCAATTTATTCTGCAAACATAAATATACAGCACATTATTTTAAATTTATAATCAAATTATAAGTTTACCTCCATATTCGCAGCTTTTCACCATCACACTTGGGTGTGCTTTTGAACATCATAGTTTTTGCATCACGAGCACTACAAAACTGCTTAGCAAACCAACAGCCAAATTAATTTAAATTTGCGCTCTATGAATGTTGCGGGGTAGAGGGCAACTTGCACCACAAAATGGCGAAGAAAAATATGTCGGGAGATCGGTAAACAGGAATCACCACACCAGGTGCCCATTCTTGCCCCTCTGTTCATAGTGCAGTATACCTTTTGCTTGGACTCTTCAGCACAGATTACATATCCTATTTATATGTAATTTTTGCTCTTCAGCTACGTTCTTCTGCATCGGAAACACCACTCTTGTAACGTTCAATTTTATTGGCTGTTGGCATTGCGGACAATTCTTCTCCCAAAGAAGTACCACGAGAAAATCTGCCAGAAGCTCAGGATTAACTGCAATAGCAGCAGCTTGGCGAATAGTGAGATTGCATCCTTCGCACTGTTAGGTCACCATGATCAATTTTCGAATGAAAGAGATAGATATTAAACAATGTTTCCTGGCATAGCCATATATCCTACTTGATTGTTGCTTAATAAATTTCTTAAACGCTCCAGCAATCCTTAACAACTGTTCAAAATTACGCTCGTCCATAAAATTAATCAGCCACTCCTGTCCTTTGCTATGTACTTTTGAATTTATTCTGCAAACATAAATATACAGCACATTATTTTAAATTTATAATCAAATTATAAGTTTACCTCCATATTCGCAGCTTTTCACCATCACACTTGGGTGTGCTTTTGAACATCATAGTTTTTGCATCACGAGCACTACAAAACTGCTTAGCAAACCAACAGCCAAATTCATTTAAATTTGCGCTCTATGAATGTTACGTGGGGAGAGGGCAACTTGCACCACAAAATGGCAAAGAAAAATAAGTCGGGAGATCGGTAAACAGGAATCACCACACCAGGTGCCCATTCTTGCCCCTCTGTTGACAGTGCAGTATACCTTTTGCTTGGAATTCTTCAGCACAGATTACGTACCCTATTTATATGTAATTTGTGCTCTTTAGCTACGTTCTTCTGCATCGGAAACACCACTCTTGTAACGTTCAATTGTATCGGCTGTTGGCATTGCGGACAATTCTTCTCCCAAAGAAGTACCATGAGAAAATCTGCCAGAAGCTCAGGATTAACTGCAATAGCAGCAGCTTGGCGAATAGAGAGATTGCATCCTTCGCACTGTTAGGTCACCAAGATTAATTTTCGAATGAAAGAGATAGACATTAAACAATGTTTCCTGGCATAGCCATATATCCTACTTGATTGTTGCTTAATAAATTTCTTAAACGCTCCAGCAATCCTTAACAACTGTTCAAAATTACGCTCGTCCATAAAATTAATCAGCCACTCCTGTCCTTTGCTATGTACTTTTGAATTTATTCTGCAAACATAAATATACAGCATATTATTTTAAATTTATTACCAAATTACAAGTTTACCTCCATACTCGCAGTTTTTCACCGTCACACTTGGTGTGCTTTGAACATCATAGTTTTTGCATCACGAGCACTACAAAACTGCTTAGCAAACCATCAGCCAAGTTCATTTATATTTGCATTCTATGAATGTTGCCGGGGAGAGGGAAACTTGCACCACAAAACGGCGAGAAAAATATGTCGAAGATTGGTAAACGGGAATTACATCGGGTGCCCATTCTTGACCCTCTGCTAACTATGCAGTATATATTTCGTGGACATTAACAGTAGTTTGGCGAATATTGATATGGCAACAGTTGCACTGTTCGGCAGCCATGATTACCTTTTGAATCAAAGGCAATAAACAATAGCACGTCCGGCACAGACATTTTTATTAGCTTAAATTTCTCTCTTGCGCAAGTCATACAGATTACGTTTTCGTATTTTACCATTAAGTACAAAAGGGTGCCACTGTTCCCAATTATTAAAAATTACGTTGTGAGAATTAACAGTTTTAATTACTTAAATTAATACAAATGACAGTTTCACACCATTGCAACATATAACATTAAGTACTTTACGGTTCCTAATTATTGAAAACTAAAATATCTATTCAAGGTATAAAATTTGTGAACAGTAATGTGCTATTTGAAGTAGAATGTGACTTGCGCACAAGAAGCATTTTGAGTAATAAACATCTCTATGTCCTGAAACATTGTTTAATGACATTCTCTTTCATTCGAAAATTGACCATGGCGGTCGAACAGTGCAACGGTTGCGATCCCACTATTCGCCAAGCTGCTGCTATCGCAGCTAATTCTGAGCTTCTGGCAGATTTCCTCATCAACCACAGGTTGCTTCTTCGTGAGATGAATTGTCCCCAGTGCCAACAGCCGATGAAATTGAACGTGCAAAACTGGCGTTTCCGATGCAGAAGAAGGAAGGTTGCTGAAGGGTCCAAGCGAAGGGCATACTGCACAGTGTCCAAAGGGGCAAGAGTGGGCACCTGGTGTGGTGATTCCCATTTACCGATCTCAGAGATATTTTTCTTCGCCGTTTTATGGTGCAAGTTGCCCTCTCCCCGTCAACGCATCATAGAACGCGAATTCAAGTGGTCGAGGCGCACAATTGTGGAGTGGTCTTTTTTCTGCAGACAGGTGTGTTTCAATTGGCTCACCAGCCATTCCGAAAAGATAGGAGGGCCGGGAATCATCGTCGAGATTGATAAGGCCAAGTTTGGGGAACGGAAGTACAATCAAGAAGGACTCGAGAAATGCCAGTGGGTTTTTGCTGGCTTTGAACGAGATTCGAAACGCGTGTTCCTTGAGCCAGTTTCTGACTGTACACCCGAAACCCTTCTGACTGTGATTCACCGCTGGGTTCTTCCTGGAAGTACCATTGTGTCTGATGGCTGGCAAGCCTACGCTTCTTTGGAGGAGGAAGGCTTTCACCATTTGACGGTGAACCACGCCATCAAGTTTGTGGATCCTGACAACCCTAACATCCACACGCAGAATGTTAAACGTTTATGGAGGGATGTTAGAGGCGCCATCCCTCGATACGGCCGTAAGACACAGCATTTTGCAGGGTATCTTGCCGAATTTATGTTCAAACGTGTTCACAAAGATGAAGATCTAGTGCATGCCTTTCACCTGGCAGCAGCCAGCTCCACCCTCTACCACAGTGATTTGATAGACTACAAGAAACGGCCCTTTTCAGGGCTACAATATGTTTACGAAAAGGAAGTCACTTACAGAGGCTTTTGGCTTTTTATTTTTTAGTTTGTTATTTTAGTGCCTTTTAATTGGTCTTATATTCCAATTAAGATGTATTTTTAAGCTTTTCTAAATTTTTTGCATGGAATTTCTGGTCTTTTTCAAATTCCATATTCAATAATGTGTTTTATGGGAATGTTTTTAACAGAAAATTGGTTTCTAGGTGATAGCGTGCTACTAAACAACCTCCATGAGAATGTTTGTTGCCAGTTCTTTTGGACATTTTACTTTCGTTGTGCTCATCTCATATTTTTGTTCTACACTTTGGCGTCGATTATTGTCTTGGTACGTACTGCAAACCATAGCATACTATAGTTGCCACCAACTACTCCAACTTCATTTTCTGATACAATCTAACTTCAACTCGCCTTGGACGTACAGAAATTTGAGCTCTGTAAACAGATACATCCTGACAGATAGCCATATCATCAACATTGTGGTCTGTAGCTATCTTTTAAGGAGGCAAATCATAGCTTCAAGAGTTAAGTAATGTACCATTTCCATTCAACAGACAAGTGTTCCATAAAAAGCCATCAAAAACAAGGGAGGTTAAGGAATGAAAATGTAGTAAGAATTTTACAGAACTTTTCATCGTATCACATTTCTTTTTGTATATTTTTAGTCCTGACTATAATCTTCCATACTGGATCTCAATATTAGCAAAAATATAATTAATAATTCTTCTATCATGCATATATAAAAACTTGTTAAATATAGCATTTCTTAAACCTTAGATAGCCACAGCATGGTGTAAGTATAAGCAGTGACTTTTGGTTTACCGTTTAGGTTATCCTGAATGTCCAACAGTTGAAGCCACATCAAAGTAACTTTCAATACAATATTACAGTGGAAGGGATAAAAGATAACAGGATGAGTATAGGTTTATTCTGGACGCTTTGTAAAAAGATATATCTTGCTTCATAGTCATGAAATCAACAATGTACTTACCGTTTATCTGCAGATGTAGTGCTGAACATGATAACTAGAAGTAAAGCAGGGCACAGATAACTTATACACTATCCCAATCCAATAAGTCCAAACAACTAAATGGGAATTAAGTATTTGACACATTTTTTCTTTTGTGTAATGTTAACATGTTGCAGTTACCAATAATTGCACTGAATAAAATAAAAATATTTTATTATTTATTATTCATTTAAAAATCGGTGTGGTATTCAACGGTTTGTACAGATTTTGTAAGTGTCATGGTCCAATTGATAACTAAAATGGAAAAGTGCCAAAAGAGCTTTAGTTAATCATCTGAACATCATTCCAAGTCATCAGATCTTATTTATGGTAACGACATAAGCACTAGATGGTGTTAAATTAGAAGTCTCAAATTATTTGTTAGTAAATATTTTACAATACAATATAAAAGGCAAAACTGGTGAAAAACGTTGAAATGGACATATGCGCCAGGAGCTGCAAAATATTGAGTGAGCACTACTGATTTTTTCAACCATAGCCGTGAAATCAACACAAAAATGATTGAATCGTAAATCAAACTTCTTGAAAAGTAAGATGGATTGATTGAATATCATGTAAGGTACACTGGGTTAAGTGAAAACTGTAGCCAAAAATAAAGGTATTAAAAGCGCTTTATTCAGGTAAACAATAAGGATTCTGCAAAGATTCTGATTCACAGAGAAGTTTCACATTATTTTTTTATTTCTTGAATAAAGAGCAGCTTCTACTAAATTGTTAGAAGTGTGTAGGTTTTACTTTTAAGTTGGTCGAGACAACTGGAACTGATAATTAAGCAGCAAGTTCCTCTTGCTTCAACTATTCTTTTTATTGTATTTTGTAATTTATAATATTCATATTTTATTATTCTCATGCAGCCTAAAATTGTTGGTAACTATATAAAAAATAGATAAACTGTAACTCATTTAGAAACAAATTATAGAAACTGTATAAAACAAACCTATGATTCTTTAGAGATCAAAACGTTCTAGTACATTTAAATCAAAAAAGTAAAAGGATTGAGGGATATAGGAAATATGTAAAGATTTCAGTTATCGATATTTAGTGTTCTCAGGTCCGTCAGCAGTAAGTCTAAGCATCTATCCGCGGCTTTCTCTTTTCCCCCCCTCTGTTGCACTATCAACTATTGAAACTATCAAAACTGATAAATAAAAGTTTAATTCTTAATTGTTGTATTATTTCTCGTTGTGTGTAACCAAAAAATTTAAAGGTTGGGAGGAGGTTTTGTAGCTAGGCTTAAGACGTGTATATTTGAACTTTATGAATCAAACGGAGTTCTTATATACTCATAACAATGCTGTTCACGTCGTAGGGGCCACCCACAATTGGGTGGGTTTTAAATAACTATGCATGAACCCACATATTGTTACTCTTTTTTAAGACTGATGTAATTAGTGGTAAAACATTTTTACACAAACTTGTCATAGAAGTTTTATTTATCAGCCTTGAAAGTAATACATATAATGCTAAATATAAAAAAATAAACGATAATTCGAAATAAAAAAAATTAGAAAAAACAGATGCTGACCTTCGTTGTACTTCTTGTCTTCTTTTTTCTGTCCCTTGTTTGTAATTCCTTTTGATAAAACGCTCGTTTGCTGAATAGGGATGGTATGTTTGCTCTTCTTTGGTTTGCATCAAATTGAAACAACCGCCTTGCATAACAATCCACCAAAAAAGTTGGAGATCACATTGTTGATGTCAATGTATAAAATCAAAAGGTGCAAACGAAATTAACAAATAATTAGCTTTAGGATGAACTATTTAGATCAGAGCCGTTTTAAACAACACATACTGCTCACAAATTATGTTACTATCCAAGAAGGCGTAAGCAGCAGCAGAAACCAAACAAAATTTTAGGTTACAGATAGAGAAACGTAAGTTAGACGAGTTTCTAACTGAACAGTCGGAATTAAAAACAAACGAATTACTAGTTTCATTTTTATTTCAGTCTTAAGAAATTAGTACAAAAGAATAGTAACTACAGTGAGTTTACATTGTAAAAGATAAGGACAAACAAAATGAAATAATTACAGGAGGTAGGCAAAGTTCCAACAATACCATTAAATGCTTAATTCCCTTTCACTTCCTTGGCTCCATCTTCTTGCCCCTTGTTTTTGATTGGTTTCGATGGCACTCCGGTCTGCAGAATAGGGATGGTGCGTTGCTCGTCTTTACCCTGCTCTGCTGTTGGAGCTATGATGCTCAGTACTCCATCAGAAGACAAGTTGGAAACCACATTTTTGATATCATGGCCATCAGGCAGACATACTTTCTTACAAAGTGCCTGGAGATGAACCCATGCTCGTCCTGCTTCTCTTCATGCTTGCCTTCCACCGTGATGGTGTTGACGCCCGTTACTTTTACGCTGATCTCGTCCGGCTTGAACTGCTGGACGTCCAAGTTGACCTGGAACTTGTCCTTATCGGCAACGATGGTGGAGCCAGAGTCGCTGGCAGCAGCCGCAGTACGCCACGGTCTGTAATACCCAGCAGGGCAGCGCATAACGCCAGTGCTAACAGGAGAGAACAAGTCGTCCAGGTCCAAACCGACGCCGAAGTGCTGGTCCAGGATGCGGGACGGCCGCATCGAAAACAAATCGTCGTTGAAAAGAATGGGTAACAGAGACATCTTCGCTTTACTCGACACTTTTATAATCACAACTGTGTCGTATAACACGTACACACCCTGCTTCACTTAGTTTGCTAACCAAGTAAACTGAGAATGATGCTGCCGGTAGGACGCAGACCGCTTATATAGAGGTTAGGGCGCCGTTCTCGAATTCGAATTTTCTGGAACGGCGCCAGTCCAGAACATTCGGGAATCTACCAATGAAATCGCTGACTCCACTGCTGTTCACAAAATGTTTGTACTATTAAATATAAATGGAAAGACAAAAGTACATCTAGCTGTAAATAAAACAAAACACACATTTAGCACAGAAATCTCAATAACTAGTGGAGTTAAGTAGGCTACTTATTGCAGAAAGCTTTGTAGTTTTCTGAATGGATTCAAGCATTATTAAAAAGCATAAAGAAGCTTTCTTTTGATTTTAGAGGCAACTACGCTTAAAAAAACGTTTTTGTCTTTGATCAGAAATGACACTTTCTTTCAATTACGCTCTCTGACTGAAATCGTTATTATCTACTAATTTCTTCTGTGCATTTGTTTTTTAAAACCAATACTAGATATTAAGAATTTGTTCGTGGAATTTAGTTAGATATTTTTAGATAAAAATATATATTAATTTTGACTTAAAAAAATGAAAATATTTCTCTATTGAACCCTACCTCTGTTAGTTTAGAAAAATCGTCTACTGAACATTGAGAAATTCTCCATCCACAGAAAAAATAAACCATTGAAATAGAAAATTAAATTAATTTTTGCGTTTGTGCAAATTTGATTAAAATATGAATTAATTTTAAAATACAATAGTTTCTCTTGCTGTAGTCCAGTCTGCTTACATTTTTGCAGACCTCATATTTCTTGTGGATTCTCTCTTTTACCTGGTTCTTCCACCATGTCCTTTCCTGTTGTAGGTCATTCTTTTTATTCCACAAATTTCTACTGATTTTCAGTATAATGTATTTTTAAGTGTATTCCATATTTTCTCTAATGTCTGCTCTTCTTTTCCTAGTTCTAGTTTATGTAATTTTTTACTAGATTTTTGTTGGTGTTTCTTCCTATTACTTTCGTCCTTTTCTGTTTTGATTAGTTGAAAACTCTTCCTTAATTTTGATGTATACGTCATATAATCAATTATACTCCTCACCTTTCTTTTCTCTGCTACTAATGTATATATATCTTTTAACTCTTAAACCCAGTACGTGTTTCTTATTATTAGATCATTTATTTGGCAAAACTATCATTTTTCTTCCATTTCTGTTTATTTTTTTCTTTCCTATCTCCCCATACTTCCCATGCCTATTCACGTCTCTTTCTTTTTGGAATTTCAATCCCTTATTATTATTATATTTTTGTATTGCTTCATCCGCTGTGTTTATAAATCGTTATAAAATTATTTTAATTTCTCCTCCTCACTCCCTTTAATTGGTGTGTAGATTTGTATTATTACTATTTGTTTACCCATTTGTATATGTATCGCTACTATTCTATTTAGGGCTAGTTGCTTCATACTTAATAACCCTTTGATTAATTTTTTCGTTTATTATAATATGTGGCCTCTTCTTTGATCTTTGTTCCATCAGTACTCCTGAGTAATACATACTGTATCTGCTAGTTAGTTTTATTATTTTATTTTCTTTCTCTAATTTCAGTCCCTTGCTATGCACCGTTAGTTTTTTGATTTCTTTGATTCCGTAATCTTTAGTAGTTCCTCCTTTACTATGTGGTCTTCTATCTTTTGTTTCTGGGGAGATCTATGACTAAATGCCTTGTCTTTTTTGTGTTTTGTCCTGTTTTTATATGCGTATTATCAATGTTATTTGTTGTTTATGCTTTCTCTATTACTTATTTGTTCCATCTCCAGAGTTCTCCTTTCTTTTGTTCCCTTATTTCTATTATTCTTAATTGTACCAATGTGACCTCATCTCCCCATTTACTATCACTTTACCATTTCTTAATATAACGTGATGCCTGCTTTTGTTTCTCATTTGTTTTATGTAATCCGTAATACTCTTCTTATTTCTTGCATTTCTTTAGTATAATCTTTAATATATACTTTTGTCTCTTTCAGTTTATTGGTTGCCTTTAGAATTTTCAATTTTTTTGTCCAATTATTTGATTCCATTAGTATAGGTCGGATTTCCTCTGTTTGTTATTTCGTGTTTGATTGATAATCTTAGATCTATGCCTCCCAGACTTCTTACTCTCCTTTAGTATCAGGTCACGTCCCTTTTTTTTCTTCACTTCTATGTATAACTATTTTCTTCTTTCTTACTTCTCTTTCCAGCATCTCTATTTTCTTGATGTTCCATTCTTTTCTGTAGTTGGTGGTTATCTCTTTTTAATACGGGGTTTCATTTTTGAGTTTGTCTAATTCTTCTATTAAACTATCAAAACTGATAAGTAAAAATTTAATTATTAATTGTATGCAGCCAAAAAATTTAAGGGCCTTCGAGGAGTTTTGTGGTCACTCTTGTGATATTGTAACGTTTTCGCTTTCCACAATGACGAATAACACGTGCAAATTTACTTAATTTACATATTTATTTTACTTACAAGCGATCAAAATTACTTAACACTATTTATGTACATAATACGTACAATTAATAAAAAGTGAAAAGTAAAATTACACTATATTTATCTGTAGCACTATTTATGTTACATTCGCACAGTTTTCGACGCTTCAATTAACTTCCAGGCCTGACTTGTTGCACGATATTTAATGGTTCCAGAAAGTACACGAAGTTTTAAATAAACATATGGCAGTTTTCTACTGTTCGAGCCTCGCATATGTATCTGTAGCGTGGCTAGATTCTTGAAAGGTATTATATCGGGTGCGTCTGGATATTGCTCGGAGGGGGGGGAGGTCGTTGAGAAATTTATTATTAGCTGATAAAAAATTATTAGCAAGAAAGTCAAACGCCCACTTATTCAGAATTTATTTGTTCTGTTGCTATCAAAACCATAGATTACGGAATTTACATTTTTTTATAAGCTTATTATTTTAAAATGTTCTACCTTACAAGGAATGTCATGGAGTTGTTCTGCTCCGATCGTCATCAAATTTGGTATACAGCATGATATGACTGAGGGATGAATACATGTATTTCTTTTTGCTGTGTCACCCAAGACAGACGAGATAAGAAAGGTCAAAATGACGAAACATCAGGCATACATTGTGTTGTGTGTATATTGTCCATATCACTATTTTTTCTCTCGCGTCAACAAGTGTTCTTCTATTCTCTCCAAGATGGCCGACCCCATAAATGTTCAATGCATCAATTTCAAGCAGAATGTTTTGTAGACATGATCAAATATTCCTTCTTTAAGGCAGGATACATACGAGAGAGACCTCCCCCATTTGAAACTCCTGCCACTGTTTGTTTCCCAAGAACCTTCGAAAATTGCCAGAAGGACATCGAGGGCGAGCGATGCAATGCATTATTCTTCATCAGATGTGCTACTTGTCAAATGTATCTTTGTGTTCAACACTTTTTTGCAGTTAACACTAATGATATCTCTCATATGCATTATTGTTAAGCGGTAAACTTTCATACTTCATATCTCTAAAGTTTTACATAACATGTATTCATCCTCAGTCATATCATGCTGTATACCAAATTTGATGACGATCGGAGCAGAACAACTCCATGACATTTCTTGTTAGTTCATGTGCGATTAAATTACTGGTACAAATATTAACAGACTTGATTTGCAAAGCTTTTGTTAGGTGTAATATTTTATCCATTGAAATATAATAGGAGTATACAGTGTAAATCTAATAAATCTGTTAAAATCAGTAAAAGATTTATATACATACATATATATATAATTATAAAATAAATTCCATAACAAGTCTGTGTACATTTTTTTACCACTAATTAGATCAGCCTTAAAAAACAGTAACAATGTGTGGGTTGATGCATAGTTATTTGAAAGCCACCCAGTTGTGGAGTATATATGTAAGTGACCCATACAACGTGGACAGCATTGATTCATAGAGTTCAAATATACACGTCTTAAGCCTAGCCAAAAACCTCCTTTCAGAGCTTTAAATTTGTGGGGTACACACAACGAAAAATAATACAATTACTCATTAAAGTTTTATTTATCAGTCTTGAAAGTAATACATATAATGCTAAATATAATAATATAATTAAACGAAAATTCGGAATGAAAAAAATAAAAAAAAAACAACAAATGCTGTTCTTCGTTTTACTTCTTGCTTTCTTTTTTCTGTCCCTTGTTTTTAATTCCTTTTGATAAAACGCTCGTTTGCTGAATAGGGATGGTATGTTAATCTTCTTTAGTGTAAGCACCAGAAATCAAACAAAATCTCAGGTTAATTAAGCAGTCGGAATTAAAAACAAACGAATTACTAGTTTCATTTTTATTTCAGTCTTAAAAAATGAGTACAAAAGAATAGTAACTACAGTGAGTTTACATTGTAAAAGATAAGGACAAACAAAATGCAATAAATGCAGAGGTAGGCAAAGTTACAGACAATACTATTAAATGCTTAATTCCCTTTCACTTCCTTGGCCCCATCTTCTTGCCCCTTGTTTTTGATTGGTTTCGATGGCACTCCGGTCTGCTGAATAGGGATGGTGCGTTGCTCGTCTTTAGCCTGCTCCGCTCTTGGAGCTATGATGCTCAGCACTCCATCAGAAGACAAGTTGGAAACCACATTTTTGATGTCGTGGCCATTGGGCAGGACGTACCTTCTTACAAAGTGCCTGGAGATGAACCCATGCTCGTCCTGCTTCTCTTCATGCTTGCCTTCCACCGTGATGGTGTTGTCGCCCGTCACTTTAACGCTGATCTCGTCCGGCTTGAACTGCTGGACGTCCAAGTTGACCTGGAACTTGTCCCTATCAGCAACGATGGTGGAGCCGGAGTCGCTGGCGGCAGCCGCACTACGCCACGGTCTATAGTATCCAGAAGGGCAACGCATAACGCGAGTGCTAACAGGAGAGAACAAGTCGTCCAGGTCCAAACCGACCCCGAAGTGCTGGTCCAGGATGCGGGACGGCCGCATCGAAAACAAGTCGTCGTTGAAAAGAATGGGTAACAGAGACATCTTCGCTTTACTCGACACTTTTATAATCACAACTGTGTCGTATAACACCTACACACTCTACTTCACTTAACTTGCCAACCAAGTAAACTGAGAATGATGCTGCCGGTAGGACGCAGACCGCTTATATAGAGGTTAGGGCGCCGTTCTCGAATTCGAATTTTCTGGAACGGCGCCAGTCCAGAACATTCGGGAATCTACCAATGAAATCGCTGACTCCACTGCTGTTCACAAAATGTTTGTACTATTAAATATAAATGGAAAGACAAAAGTACATCTAGCTGTAAATAAAACAAAAAAGTTTTCATTTTATTGCTTTACAAATAATCAAAACTTGCTTGATTGACGTTATACACATCTAAAAACGTTTATCGAAATCTAAATTGCCTGGTGCTTTAGTTACACGTTTTTTTTTATTTTAAAATTCGGCAAACGCCCACAAGAATGTGTAAATTTCTTAGATATTTCAATTTTCTCTAAAAAAATGTTGCATGAAATTGAAAACACCGAGAATTATAAATCTCCCTAATATAATTTTATAAACAATTCAATGCGTAACTATTTATCTAAAAAAGCATTCGTGACGCTTAAATCCACCATTAGTAGTATGTTGCTGCCGTCCTATTTTTTTAATTCCTTAACTTTTCATTATATAAACTAAAGTCTAAACGTTAGCGCCGATACAACATTTAGCACAGAAATCTCAATAACTAGTGGAGTTAAGTAGGCTATTTATTGCAGAAAGCTTTGTAGTTTTCTGAAATGATTCAAGCATTATTAAAAAGCATAAAGAAGCTCTCAACTACGCTTAAAAACGTTTTTGTCCTTGATCAGAAATGACACATTACGCTCTCTGACTGATAACGTCATTATCTACAGATTTCTTCTGTGCATTTGTTTTTTAAAATCAACACTAAATATTAAGAATTCGTTCGTGGAATTTAGTTAGATATTTATAGATACAAAAGATATTAAATTGGACTAAAAAAATTCTAAATATTTCTTTATTGACCTCCCATCTCAAATTTGTTAGTTTGGAAAAATCCTCTACTGAACATTGAGACATTCTCCCTGTGCAGAAAAAAATAAACCATTGAAATAGAAAATTAAATTAAATTAGTGTGTTTGCGAAAGTTTGGTTAAAATATGAATTAATTTAAAAATACAATAGTTTTACTATAATTTTTCTAATAAACATTTGTATAATCAAGTTCAAATATCTCATGAACAGCGTAAGGCTGTACTAAATAACGAATTCTATTGGTGAAATAACGAAAGTTCTGGTTCAGAATGACAGAAAAATAAACTGTAAGAGTAACAGCAATGTCGTATTATTGATTGTGGGTTATGTCGCTTATTCGAAAAGTGATTATGCCAGCCGACCGTTGTAATGGTTGCGACCTTACTGTTCGTGAATTTCCTCGTTGGCCACGGGGTGTTTCGACGGGAGAGGAATTGCCCGCGATGTCAGCAGCAGATGAAAATGAATGTCCAAAAGTTGAATTTCCGGTGCGGCAGGAATACGAATGATAAGGAAACCCAAACAAGAGGTGCAAAGAGTGCGCTGCAATGTGCACAACAGTGCAAGAGTTGGTACGTGTGCGGCGATTCGCATTTGCCGATCCGCGACATATTTTTCTTCGTTGTTTTGTGGTGCAAGTTGTCCTTTCCGCGGCAACGCATCATGAAGCGCGAATTCGAATGGTCCAAGAGCACAATTGTAGACTGGTCTTTTTTTTTGCAGAGAAGTGTGTTTCAATTGGCTCACTAACCACTCTGAAATGATAGGGGGACCAGGAACCACCGTCGAGATCGACTCGGCCAAGTTTGGGCAGCAGAAACACGGTGGATTCGCCCTGGCACTACTATTGTATCGGACGGCTGGCGAGCTTATGTGTCTCTGGAGAACGAAGACTTTCACCACTTCATCATGAAGCACTCCATCACTTTTGTGGATCTTGATGACTGTAATAACCATATGCAAAATATTAGACGTTTGTGGAAGGAGATTAGGGCTGCCATTCCATGGAATAGTTGCAGGGCGCATTATTTTGCAGGCTATCTAGCAGAGTTCCTGTTCAAACGTATTCATGGAGATGAGAATCTCGTACACGCCTTCTATCTGGCAGCAGGGGAGCTGCACCCACTACCCCAGTGAATTGGACTATGGAAACGGCCCTTTTTAGGGCCACAATTTGTTAACGAAAGGGAAAACAATCCACAGAGGCTTTTATTGTTTTTGCAAATATTACTATATATTGTTTTCATTATTTCCTACCTTTTCCTGAATTTCACTCCTGTATTTCAAACCGCTTTAAATTGTTTTCCAATTTCTTTGATCACTATTTTCTTGATCTATATTTTCTATATTATCTTTTGTTTTTTGTTCCAAAACATTATTTGTCACTTGTGTCATAAATGACCTTATCCACCTTACCCTTCTATTCCTAATTTTATTTGTTATGCCGTTATTTGGGAGCCATGGTGGTTTAGTGGATAGATCACTAGACTACAAAACCAAGAGTTGAAGGTTCGAATCCCGCTCTTGCCAATTCAATCACTGGCATTTTAAGGCCCAGCTCGACTCAGGCTGGAATAAATGAGTACCTGGAGGTCAAACTCTGGGGTAATAATAGGCGGTCGGTACGTAGAGCTAGCCACGTTACTACCTTGTGTTCCGTTGGCTCTAAATTGTAGGAGACCTATCCTATTACGACCCCAAAGGGCTTTCAAGGCCTGTTATGGGGAACTATTATTATTATGCTTGAGTTTTTAGTATTTTGGATCGACATCTTTGAATTATTGCAAGATTTATTTTAGTGGTACATGCCCATAGTTCCACTCCATATGTCCATATAGGTTTGATAATTGATTTGTATAATAATAGCTTTTATCAATAGATAGTGGGGACTTTCTTCCGATCAACCAGTTCATCTCTTTCTGTTTTAAGACCAGTTGCTTTTTTTTTTGTTGATATGTACTCTCCAATTTAATTTAGTATCCAAGTGTAGCCTTAGATATTTTACTGTTATAGTTTGTGGTATTTCTATGTTGTTAAGAAAAATGGGTGGGCATGGGTCTCTGCGTAGGGTAAATGTTAGATGTGCAGATTTTGTTTTTATTTTAACATTCCACCTTTTAAGCTAGTGCTCTAGACTATACAGATATTCTTGGATTAGAGTGCATGCTCGAACAACTTCATTGTGGCTAGTCATGACGACAGTGTCATCAGCGAATGTATCGATTGTGACATTTGGTGAAACTGAAAGATCTGAGGTAAATAAGAGATAAAGTAGAGGACCCAGCTCGCTACCCTGAGGTACTCTAGATTTAATTGGAAGGAAAGCGGAAACTTCCTGTTTTACTTTTGTTCTGAATTGTCGATTATTTAGATAACATTTAAGTAAGTTGAAGAACGCTGGTAGGTGAGTTTTGATTTTATATAGTAGTAGCCCTGGTGCCATACCCTGTCGAAAGCCTGGCTTACATTTAAGAATACTGATATGCAGTATTCCTTGTTGTTAAAACTAGAGAGATGGTTTGTGTTAAAGATGGGCGATCCGGTCATGAGTTACTCAAAAGAACCATCTCTTGGTAGGGAGTGAGTGAGTTATGACTCACAAAATAACAGCGGTAGCTCTTTGATCTCCCGCCTCGATCTGATTCATAAGAGTTGATCCCTTTGAATAACTCATAACGGATCGCCTATCTCTACTAGAGAGTGAGTGAGTTATTACTCACAAAATAAGAGCGGTAACTCTTCGATCTCTCACTCGATTTTCAACATCTGCAAACTTCCTGTCTTAACGTATGGAATGGAAACAATGGCATTGACAGTTAAATCAGCAAATAGACTCAGAATAACACAGAGAGCAATAAAAGAATCATGCTAGGTATAAATCTCAGAGACCACATCAGGAATCAGGAGATAAGAAAAAAGACAAAGGTAGAGGATGTCCTGAAAAGAATAGCCATCCTGAAATGGAGTTGGGTGGGGCATGTCGCCAGACAAGACAATATGAAATGGACCAAACATATATTGAACTGGCGACCTAGAAGACATAAAAGAGGAATTGGACGTCCCCAAAGAAGATGGATAGACGACGTGAAAGAAAAATTAGGAAAAAGGTGGCGTGAGATAGATCAGAATGGAAAAAACAAGGGGAGGCTTATGTCCAGGAGTGGACCGAAAAAAGCTGATGAAGAAGAAATTTAATTTTGAGATCATTTGTGGTAAACTTACCACACCATACACATATATGGGCTATCTTCTAGTGCATCGAATGCATTATTTAATGGCAATCCTATTTTTCCTTCTTTTAGCTCCTTTTACTACTTGGGTGGTATAAGTACTATCTTCTTCCTTACTAGTTCAAGTCATTCGCGTGTATTCTTGTTGTTTTCTATTATTATTTGTATGAAATAATGAGTTTTGTTGCATCATAAATTGCTACTGTTTGGGCGGAAGAGAGAACTGACTCGTAGATTGTGAAGGATAAATTTGCTAATTAGTTGTCCGAGGATAAATCTGTGGTGACATATTTGGGTTAATCATTGTTTGTCCATGTCGATTAATTAATGGTTGTGAAACATAAGGTTGACTCTGTATATTATTTTGTGAATTAGGAAAAATCCCATACCTGGGCCACTTCCTGCTGGTACCATTTTATTTGTTGCACTTGTGTTGTTTATCCCCGGTATAAACCGGGTTCCCGATTATATGCACTATTATTGATTAGCAATTTATTTACAATTTTATTATGTTAAAATTATGAAGAGATTAAGTTTATCACTGCCCGTCCAGGTAAAAGGTCACCGCGCTAGCACTTATCTTTCGAATTGTAGGACACACGTCTTTACGTTTCGAAACTCAAATGTGAACTAATAACGGATATGATGTCATGAATCAAGTTTTGATATTTAGTGGGCTGAGTAAACCAGTAACCATTTGTTAAATCTTATGGCTCCTTCAAAGACTTGCTCCACCATTCATCCTGCAATTTATCGATTTATAAGGAATACGCAAAGATCTCAATAACGCATTTAATAGCTTTTGTTACTATACTTTTGTAACATTAAAAGTTCCTTCTCGCTTACCTAGTAAAGCTAATTTGTACTCTAAATCAGAATCGTATTTGAATGATACTTCGTGATCGCTGATGATCCAAAATTTTGTTTTGCATCGTATTGCACTAAATACTTTTAAAATGTGCATTGTGTTGATCCAACAAAATGTGGTCAAGTTCAAATCCAAAATTAAAAAAAAAGGTAATAAAAATTTAAATGAGGAATCAAATACAAGAAATCAAATTCAGATTGGTCAACCAAAAGTGTAGTTAAAGTGGTTTCTAAAACGATGGGTGTAAATAGTGTTCAAGCAATAAAAAAGCGATCTTTTGCTTGGTGGTAACAACAAAGAAATTGAGAAAGATCTATTGATGCAAAAATTATTTTTATTTTATTCATGCAGTTCAATGTTGAAGGCAATTTTTTTCTTTTTTAATAATACTATTTGCATGTGCAATGAGCAACAAGATTGTTGCATTTAAACTTATAAATTGTGTGCAATCACTAAATTTTTACTGTATTGTTTGAACATTGAATTCTGCTGTAAATCGTCAAATTGTTTTTTTTTTTGAAACACATTAACAAATAGAAATTCTAAGTGATCAATTCATACTTTATCAACCCTTATAATGGTTACACAAAGAACAAGGATGACGTTATTGTAGAATACTTATAAAATTAGATTTGATGACACCATCCTTAGACACTATGGGAGAATAAGAAAGTAGCATGTATCAACTTATTTAAGCACTACTATCAGAAGCGAGCAGGATTGCCTTTAGAGTTTGAAACCCAAGTTTGTTATGACTTTTTACTGTTGGAAGGATGGCAACTATAACATTCAGTCGATGTATAAATAATCTTGACATCCTGTATTTCAAAAAATACACAAGGAATTATATCAACACTGGTCTTGGAGAAAATTATTAAAAAAACTTATATTTTAGACAACTTACTGTATATAATTAAAAAGAAATTAATTACTAATTCTCTTTCTTAGTTTTTAAAAAATTAGCATAAAATAATGGCAATTATAGTAAATTATATTATAAAAACTACACTCGAAATAAGTTATAGAAAATACTGTTACACTTCATTTCTTTGACTCCATTTACCTGCCCCTTCTATCTCATCTGAAGAGTACATTGCTAATGTTGTCACTACTGGACAAGACTTAGTCTTATGCAGTAGTTTGAGTCTTATACTGCTCCTGCTCCTTTGTATACTGACTTTTCATTGTGATGTTGCTTGATGTTGATCCCATCTGACTTGCATGGATGCCCCTATTGATCCTATAGCAATGACAATACAGCTAAAATCATCACTGTTTGTGGGTGTAGAACGATGATTTACAATGTTGGTTACTAATCAAAGATGTTATTTAGGGCCAAACCTATGCCAAAGATCTGGTCCAGGATTAGCAGCAACAATAACCCATCAACTGTAGTTAGGAAATGCACAACCGAAAAGCAGAGCAGTTCAAATTACTTTTTGATTACAGCAATATAATTGCAAAAACCGTAATAGTCTCTTTGGATACTTTTCCTTTCCTTAAATGACCAAATGTGGCCCAAAAAAGATCTGCTTTCTGTGGTCCAAGTTATGGGGGTGGTGGGCAGAGCTCGGCAACTGCTAGATGGAAAGCGTGTACAAGATCTGCATATCCATGAATCCGTTTAAACAAAAACTCGGCAAGATGTCCGTAACGCGTCCTGTCACCATACCTTGGGATGGCACTTCTAACATCTCTCCACAAACGTATACCATCCTGCGTCTGAATATTAGGATCATCAGGACTAACAAGTGATAGAATGGTTCATCGCAAAATGGTGAAAGTCTTCGTCCAAAGAGGCATAGGCTCGCCAACTATCAGACACTATGGTAGTGCCAGATAGAATCCACCGTCGAATTACGCCCAGAGAAGTCGCAGCTGAACAATCTGGGACCGTCTCGACGAACACGCATCTTGAACCTCGCTCGTAGCCGGTAACAACCCACTGACAATCAACACGCCTTCCCCGATTGCACCTCCGCTCCCCAAATTTGGCCTTATCAATCTCAACGATGATTCCCGGCCCTCCTAGCATTTTGGAACGGTTGGTGAGCCAATTGAAGCACATCTCTCTGCAAAAGGAAGACCAGTCCACAATTGTGCTCTTCGGCAATTTTAACTCCTGCTCAATGATCAATTGTCGAGGAAAACGCAATATACACCAATAAACGACGAAGGCAAATATCTCTTCGATTGGCAAATGCGAATCTCCGTACCATGTACCCTCTCTTGCACTGTTGTGTACGTTACAGCGTACCTTCTGTGGATTTTGCGTGGGTCCTCGAATAATCCGCTCTCTGTCGCACCGGAAGCTCCAGTCGTCGACAATTAGTTTCATCGGCTGCTGACATTTCGGGCAATTCTTCTCCCGACGGAGTACCCCGTGGTTAACAAGAAAATCCGCTAGTAATTCAGAATTGCTTGAAACTGGGCCCATTCGACGAATGTTAATAAGGCAACCATTGCACCGTCCCGTAGCCATGGTTACTTTAGAACGCAGAACACATATACACAGATATGTCAGTTAAATGGAACGAATAGCAATTAATCTTACAGTAAATAAATATATAAACAGCACAATCATAGTTTTGTTGTTAAAATTTGTGCAAAGTAACATGGCCGCTTGCACATGTATTTAATGTTTTAAACAAGGAAAGATAAAGAACTCATACTAGTAGAGACAAAGATGTAGCATAAGCGATAAGCCTATCAAAGCGTTGGCATCAATGACGTAACTTTAACCCTTTGACTACAGTTCTATGTAGTAATAAATAAATAAAAAAAATTAAAGGAACTTAGTTAATTATAAAATTGTAGCGTAAAATAAACTCCCATAAATTGACGATTAGTTTTTCAAATTGTAAAGTGTAAAAATTAAAAGATAAAAGCTTACCTACGCCCATGGAAAAATGGCGTCACGCAGCCTATCGGAAATTTTGGTTACTGATTGTGTTTTGGTGTTGTTCTTTTCTTACTTTCTCTCTCTATTTCTTGAGGTTCTTCTTTTATCCACTCCCTTGTACTCTTAATATTTTATTACATTCCTTTCTCTTTTCATTGTGTTGTTCCCAACCTTAAACTTTATGAGTTCTTAGGCATTTTAGTCTTACCTTCAATTTTTTTGTAGGCGTTTTTACAATTTTTGTTGAACCATTCCTTTTTATGTCTTATTTTATTTTCTATTATTTTTTTCCTGTTTTATTTATTGATTCTTTAATATCAATCCAACTTTCTTCAATTGACCCGTCTTTTGACTTACTTTTTATTTGTTTTTCTAAATCGTCCATATATTGTCCTCTTATTTTTTTTATCTTTTAACCTTTCTATATTTCATTTCTTTTTTATTAGACTCCCTTTTGTTGCTTTCTTTGCTTTTGTCGTATCGTTACCATGAAGTGATCTGAATCGGCGCATGCATCTCTGTATGTTCTTACATTTGTTATTCATGATTGATGCCTTTTTGCCTCCTGTACATGATTTATTTGAGATTGTGTCTTCTTATTTGGTGATGTTCATGTCGCCTTATGCTTTATCGAGTGTTTATACTTAGTACTGCTTATTATCAGGTTTATTTTGGCAGCTAAACCACATCGTTGGTTTTTACGTGCATTGTGTGTTTCCTCCTACTTGACTTATTATGTACTCTTTGCCGATCTGCCCGTTGAAATTCCCCAGCACTATGAATAGATCTTATTTCGACATTTTCTCTATTTTTCTTCTAGATTTTTATAGAACTGGCCTTTTTCTTCATCAGTTTTCTCTCTAGTCTAATATAGGTAATTCTTTCATAAATTAATTCAGCTTTTATGATTTTTTATCTCATTGATTTTGACATATAAACCCAACACTAGGCATCCTTGTTTTTCAGCTTCTAAGTAGATAACTGTAGATTCCTTTTCGTCAATTGTTTCTTTTCCGCCCCATCTTATCTCTTGTAGTGCTGTTATATCTGTTTTGTACGTTCCACGTACTAATTTTAATTTTTTTATCTGTTTTTTCCGTACCAAATTTCTTTGCTTTTCGTAGCCATTGTCGTTACCATTTATTATTTTTTACCTTTCTCGTTTGCTAGTTTTTTGGACCAGTTCTTGTAATTTCACTTATCTGTTGGTTAAGATCATCACTTACAGTGTAACAGATGCTTCTTATAGTATTGGTCATCCGATTCTTCTTTTGTTTTATTATTAGTATTTGTTCTTTTTACAGCTCCTTCTTTTCTGTACATTAGCGCCAATAAACTCTGAGCTCAATATTTGTTTTTTTAGGTATTGTTTCCTTGTTTGTTATTTCTTTCGTCAGCAGATCTCCCTCTTTTCTTGATTTTCTCTTCTCTGTTTGTTTTTTCTTCTCTTCCGATTTCTTCTCCGTTTTCTTTTTAAGTTCCTCTAGTTTCAATTTTTCATCATTTACAACTAACTTATCATCTATGATTATGGTCCGGTTTTCTTTTTTCCTAGCTTCTATTAGTGGAGTATTAGTTTTTTTCTAGTTTCTTTTGTTTCTTTGATCTCTATTTTTGTTCCCTTTAGTTATTTTTGGTTTTTAAGATTCTATATTTTTCATTATTGTAGTCAATCCTACATTGGTTGGTCTATTTTCCCCTTTTTTGAGATTCCCTATTCTGTTAACCGTATCTATTTTATTTTTTTCTATTTTTATGTCAATTTTTTAATCGATTCAATTACCACATCCCTTAATACTTCTATATTTTCATTGCGCTCCTTGGGGATTTCAAATGTCACTAGATTTGTCCTTCTCTTTTCTTTTTCTAGCATTTGTATTTGCATTTCTTGTTGCTTAATTACTGCCTTCAGCTCCTTAGTTTCATCCCCTTGTTGTTTTATTAGAGAACTCATATTGTTTATTTTTGTATCCACTTGTATTAATTTCTTTATTATATCTAGGAGTATTGGGTTTTCTTCCTTGTGTAGTTAAAATAGCTTTTACGTTGTGAATGTTATAAGAGTGTATTGAATAACGAATTCTATTAGTTGATTCTCGAATGCGCCAGATGACTCATTCCAGAATATTCACATTCTCTAATGGCGCTTTAATCTCTATATAAATGATTCTAGCCATACCAACAGCATCAGATAAAGTTCGCTTTTGTGTTTAGTGGTGCCGATTCTTTTCAACAACATCTTGTTTTTGACGAGACTGCCCTGGTTCTTAAACTAACAATTTGGGGTTGGTTTGGATCTAGATGACTTGTTCTCTCCTGTTAATACCCACGTATGCTGCTGTGCTGGGTACTACAGAACTTGGCGATTTGTATATGGTTCTAGCAACTTCGGCTCCACTGCCATTGCCGATAAGAACAAGTTCCAGGTCAACTTGGATGTCCAGCAGTTCAAGCCAGAAGAGTAGTGTTCGTGATAACACCATTATTGTGAAAGGCAAGCATGAAGAGAAACAGGACTAGCACGAGTTCATTTCCAGGCACTTTATATGAAGGTATGTCCTGCCCGATGGCCACGATATCAAAAATGTGGTTTCTAGCTTGTCTTCTGATGGGGTTTTGAGCATCATGACTCCAAGAGCAAAAATGGTATTTCGTCAAAACCAATTAAAAGCAAGAGACACAAAGATGAAGTCAAAAAGTGAAGGAAAATTAGGATTTCAGCAGTATTTTTCTAGTGCATCTCATCTTTAAATCAATGATATCATTATTTATATTCTAGTAATTGGTTTCTTACAGTTTAATTTTTTGTGTTAGCGTCAGTTGTATTTGTCTTTCAAGACTGATAACTAAAAATATAATAATTAGTCATTGCATTTATTATTGTTTGTTTATTTAGTTAAAACATTTATATACAATGTCACTAAAAAATAATGCAAAAAACAGATAATTTTTGTAGAGATACAACTGAAGTTAGACACTTAACAAGACAGCAAAAACAGATAAATCTGTTAATCTTACCTACAGTGTATAAATTTTTTTATTTCATTTTCCAGGCAAATTAAATATTCGTATTTTGATTTTTGTGGCGTCATACGCGTTTTGATTTTTGTTGCTATAGTTCTCCATACTTTTCTGTCAATAAATTTTGCTTTTGATTTATTTGTTTCCAACTCTCTTAAATCTTCAATCACTTGATTCCACTGTATAACTTTTGACCTTTTGTGGTTTCATTGCTTGTTTATTTATTATGTTCTTCGCCATTCTCCTCACATTGCCCATTTATCTAATTTTTTGAGTTGTGATTTTCTTCATAATACCATCTCTTTTCATGTCTGATAATAACTCAATTTTCTTATTTTGGTTGTGTGATACTACACTACTTACTATATCAATCATCCAAACAACATCGTTTACGCCGGAACTGGCTTTATAATATAAAATATCGTGATATTTTCACTCACCACGCTAGCGAGTAACACTTGCAAACTTACTTAAAACACAATTAATAACGTACAATTATACTATTTATGCGCAATATTTATGCCTATTTGGGGTTTCCCAGAAGGGACTCGAAAACGTCCCAAAATGCCAGCATGGAAACGCCTAGAGTGTTCGCGTCTTCATACGTGTGCAAGCGGCGGTTGGATTCCTGAAAGGCATTATACTCGGGGCGTGGTGGTCGCTACGGAAGGCGTTCGAAAATTTGTTACAATGTATATCAAGAATTACCTAAATATGCTATTGGTCATTTGCAATCTACAACCATAAAGATTAAAAAAGTTGATACCATATGAATTGACAGTTACGGTAGTTTACAGCACACCTTGACATATTATTGAGAAACAGGACTTCAATGACTTCTTCAAGATACTGAAATTTATATTTATTGTTGATGGTGCCTTTAACAGTAAGAACGTTTTATAACAACGAAAAACGTAGTACTACGGGGTGCTACTAAAGGTTTTACATCGGCATTCCCTTATTTCAAAAGCAATACTAACTGAACTATAATAGTTATATTTTATCGGCCATAAAATAACATAACAACAAATTGAACAACTAGTTGTTCAAATCACTTCCCATTTGCAAAGCTAAAGTTCTTCCCAGATCTTCATAAGCGATCGTTTCATAAATTCCACAATTGATTGAAGAGTAACACAGGGTTTTTTCTTCAACTCCGCTTAAACAAAGAAGTTCGTTGGATTGTAGTCGGGGGAGCAATGAGGCCACTCCTTGGCAGCGATAAAGTCAGGGGTGTGGTTGCGCAGCTAGTCCTGCGTGGTCTTGGCGCGTTGTCTCAGAGTCCCATCCTAATGTCAGACCTAGTGGCAAAGTTTAAGTGTTTAGGGATCCAGTCAAGGCAGATAAGCTCCAGGATGTTCTTTTTGTACACTTCCGCATTGATCTTGGCGCCCTGATCGAGGAAAAAAGAGGAGTTTTTTTAATCAGCTATAATGCTTTCCAAAACCATGACGTATACAGGATGAGAGGAGTACTTAGTGGTTCTCTCTTTAAAATTGGCATCCTCCTGGTGTTTTGACTGTTTGCCATCGCCTGGACAGTAAAAATATTTTTTGTTTGTCCAGACGATGTCGTGCCAGCATACCGGATAAAATCGGGTCAGCAAATCTTTGGTCAATTTCTTTCTAGTCGCTTTCTGCTTATTAGTTAGCCACTGGCCCTTGATGGTAAGGTTAGGATAAGCTCCAGGCGTAATCTGACAATAAATCGAATGGTAAAATCGCTCATACAGAGTGCGCAACATAAATTCCTTTTTTCAAAACGCATTTTATGAATTATAACTTTTTTAAATTTTTCTATAATGTAGGTACATATCTAAAGTTTTGATTAACACAGTTTTGAAAATTATGCCAGGTAGGTGACACCCCCCATTGTCGATACACTGAATAAGCCGATTTCTAGCATGAACCATGACTCTTACCAGCATAGCAGCGGGTATGTTGGCAATTTCTGCCGGGATGTTGGCCTTCAGGTCTTGTAGGGTCCTTGGACGGTTGACATAATAGCGCGATTTTAAAAAACCCCATAAAAAAACGAAAGGGGCCAAATCTGGGGAGCGGGCTGGCCACTCCAAATTGCCCCTTATTTAGATGAGGCGCTCCGGGAAGTGTTTCCTCAAAACAGCCATTGATGTCCTTGAAGGGTGAGCCGTTGCTTCGTCCTGTTGGAACCAAATGTCCCCTAAGTCTAATTCGTCAAGTCGTAGAAAAAAATTTCTCCAACATGTTCAAATACCGGTCCGAATTCACTGTGATCCTCATTTTCTTCAAAAATCAGGGACCAACAATTCCAGTTGAGGAAATTGCACACCACACTGTGACTTTAGGTGAATGTAAAGGCCTTTGATGCAATTCTAGGGGATTAATGTCAGTCCAGTAGCGTATGTTCTGCTTGTTGACGCTTCCACTCAAGTGAAAATGGGCTTCATTACTGAAAAAAAAAAAAATTGCGTCCTCAGGAACGTTTTCGAGAAGTGCCTCCGAGAATTTAAGTCCCATTCTGAGAGTTCCTGCACAATCGCCAACTTGTAGGGATAGTAATGAAGATCATCGTGAAGAATTCGCCTCACTGAACGATCGAAAAGTCCCAGGGCAGACGCATGTTTGCGTCCAGAACGCCGCGGGAATCGCAAGATTGAAGCTCTCACTGACTCAATGTTATGAGGTGATCTGATGGGCCGAGGGACTCCAGTTCTTCTCCTTGTCGCACTCCCGGTTTGTCTGAACGTAGTGAGCCATGTAACAATTGATTTCCGATCCGGGGCAGGACCCAACGGGGTTACATTGAAGCGATTTTGGAAGGCTCGCTGGGTTGCGATCACAGAAAATCCGTTCGAAAAGTAGGCCTCGACGGCAAACGCACGGTCCTCACTGACAGGGGTAGGGAACAAAGTTTAGAATCACGCCTCTCGAATGAGACCGCTCCCGTCCAACTACGCATTTCAAGAAAGGAAGTTATGTTAGCGCATCCTGTACCATCGTTTTGGGCAAGTAGTCGCATTGATCGTTGAGGGTTCTTCTTGAGTCTCTCTCAGATGGCTTTGATAACGGTCGACGTGGAAACGTCAACTTGTCGGCCTCGGCCAAGCATACCTTTGTTCGTCTTCAGCTCATTCTATCGTTTGATGATGTCATGGATGGTTGATGGGTATCGAGAAGTTTCTTGGTGCAGGGTGGACGCTCGACTTGAACAGCTCGAGAATTGTGGATCTCCATTTTCTAGGCGGTGCCATTACCTCAAAAAACAAGATAGACATGAAAAGCAGATAAAATCTAGAGAGCAAGACGGCAAAAACGTTTGTTGCATTATCATTACCAATCGATAATGTTTACTAGCTGAAACGTGAACGAACACGTTTGTTCGGGTAATTATCTCGCACCCTGTAGTTAGCCATAAAAAATTCTTTTTTATTAACTGGTACCTTCATCTGTTGGTCTTTATACCCAGACAAAAACTCCAATTTGATGGATCTGTTCATCACTAAAGGCACTTGCTTCAAATATGCGGCAGCTATCCCAAGCTATGACCTTTCCTTCGACCACTCTCTCATAATAGCAACAAGTAGTAGCTTAATCCTTCACAATTTATATTTTATTAGACTGCCCAGTAAAAAATGAATTGAAACAAATATAGCAACAAAATTGAAAGGTCATTACCTTGAAAATAAATCTTAAAACGCAAAACGGAACAGAGGAAGCAACAGTAGAATTTTAACCATATCCTTCAAGAGGCCCAACAAGCCACGTCTGTATTAAATACAAAGAACAATATATTCAGTATTCCAGAGCAAGGTGGCACTAAACAAATGTTCCAAGAGAAAAAACTATATTCTAAGTGGTTTGAGAAAGATCCCCAACTTCAACTATTATGATAATATTGAAAGAAACCAAAGACTCAGGTATCTTTTATTGGCCAGAAGCAACGAAGAAAGAGTAGTATAGTAAGAATACATTGCTAAGAACGTAATTCAAAAACAATGCAACTTGAAAACCGCAAAAACATTATTCTATCCACTGTTAGAACTTCCAAATGGAACAAAACTTAAAGTAGGCTTCTCGTTGAAGACCACCTCACGCCAATTTAGGCAGCATTGCTCTTGCGCCATCAGATTAATCTATAGAATTTTGATTGCTAATAATCACAAAAAATGTGTGATTTATTATGCAAAATAAGCTGGAGTTGCTGTGTGGCTTTTCTTAACTCGCCGACTTACACACATCAATAGAGGAAAATTATATGATGGATTTTGTTGATGATTCCTGGCATAAAAGCTATTTTGGACCTCTTCAAGACTTGTTTTGCTGCTCTTCTTGTAGTAGACTGATTTCATAAGAAGAACATAGGTCATTCAATATAAAACAAAATCTTTCTTTGTTTCTTTTTTTAAAAATTATTACGATTTAATTTTATTAATTCTATATTGTTACTGCCTACCATTTTTTTAAATTAAATTTGACACACAATTTGTCCATCGCTTTACTATACCGTTATTACTGTTTTTTATGTAAGAGGTTATTAGATATAATCTTTGTAAAATTTGAATAATTTTAGGATGCGCCTCGTACAATAAAAAGTTCCAAACGCTTTGTATTTGAATTGATAGTTATTGCCGCTCAATTGGGTTAATAACTTTATTTGGTTAGGTCTTTGCATACTTATTAAGGCTTTTGAGTCTATTGAACAGACTCAATTATGTAATTGCTGCGAGCTGGCAGCTTATAAACCTTTAGAAGTGGACGGTTGATAGCTGCGGGTTCTGTCGCATTCCCAAATGAAAATTTTTGTAGCATTAATTCTTGCGACGACCTCGACGTTCTGCTGCCAAAATTATCTTTGGTTTGTATTAAAAAGATCGTCCATCGCTAAACCACTAGTGTCAATAGGAATCCATTCTATAACAGAAAAAATTTGTATTCATCAGCGTTGGTGCTAGCCAGAGGCGGCTCCAAAGGAATTCCACTGAAGAATTTGGCTAGGGTTGGCGGAGAAACTCTTCTAACAATAACTTTGAAGAAGATTTTAAAAGTTGGGGCATTTTCCTCAGTTTGGGTGTCAACAGACCATGATGCTATTTATGAAGAAGCAACCAAAAGTAAGTTCTGTTCCTTAATAAAAAATTTCGTAGGCAACCTTTTTGAAGGTATGGTAAACGTGCACTGGAGATCTGCGGCGTCAGCTGTCGATAACGCGTCTTCCATCGCAGCCGTTCAGGAATTTTTGAGCCACCACCCTGAGGTGGACGTTGTAGCTTTAGTGCAGTGCACTTCCCCGTTTCTCAAGATCGAATACCTCCAGGAAGCCGCAGAGCTACTTTTGGCCCAAAGAGCTGAGTGTGTGTTTTCGGTTACAAGGTAGGTTCGGCTATGTTCATAGAAGTGGACGTAATGATAAATTTGGTTCTTGAAATACTAGATCCTACAAACTGAGATGGGTGCAAAAAGAGACTGCCATCGTGCCCGTCAATTTTAATCCGAGAGATAGGACGCGGCGGCAGGACCTTCCAGCGGAGTTTGTGGAAAATGGAATGTTCTATTTGACCCCCAGGAGGTTAATTAGGGAAGGGTATTTCCAAAATAACAGGTAAATGTGTAAACAGTTGTTACTAGATTTTATGTAAAAACTAAAAAAAATAATAATTAAAATGCTGTGAGGGCGCTAGTTTGGCCGAGAGGTTGAGGCACTTGTTCAATCTTGAGCTCATACGCTTGGCGAGTTGCTTGCTCAGTCACTAAAAATAATTGAGTATCTGCGATCATTTTGAACAAGGGGTAATCATGGGGGTTACCTAAGGTGTGGTGCTTGTGTACGACAACCGGGCAGTGAGGACGAACATACGAGAGCCACCTTAATCTCTCTAATGACGCCGGGCGCAGAGTCGCACCATTGTTATAAATGTTCTAAAGTTTGTTTATTCAGTTAAATATAAATATTTACACTTTAGATTTTTCTAACAGTAGTTTAACAACTTAACAATAGTTTTTAATTTTACTGATATAGACTACCCTTTTTTAGAAAAAAAAATTATTAAACTGTTTGTTTTCATCTTCTCTTATATGTTTTTCTTCATCTTATTTGTTTGTATTCATCTATTCTGGATGTTGTCACTCCGTCTTTTTCTAGGGTTTCCAATGCTCCTACGTCCTATCGGCGATTTGTCTCTTGTTATCCTAACGTTTCCTACGATCTATGTGCTGATTTTATTTTTTCTTTATGTTAAGCATCCATGCACTGTATTGTTATCTAAAGTTTCGTCTTCTCCCCTGCCCATTAATGCTTTACCAGTTATCCTGCACATTCTCCCTGTTCTTCAATTTTAGAAGTGCGCTGTTTCTAAAAATCCTTCTTCTATTAAGGCACTGTCGTTACTGTTTCTGGCATATTCTGTTCCGTTTTAAGGTTTTCTTTTTTGATAAAGTGTTTCTTAAGTATATCATCCAGACATCTTTCTCCATGCGATGAACAGTAATAAATTCATTTTCCTCTTTTCTTTGGCTTTTGATTAATCCCTACAATTGTTCCCGGAGTCCATTCTGTTTGAAAATATTTCCTAACATTTCTTTTTAGTTTTACTTACTAGTGAATTTGTCTTGTTGCGCGTTTTATTACACTTCTTCATAGGTTTTTGTTATTTTTTTATTTATATTCTTTTATATTCTTCTGATGTTTCCTTTAGAATTCGTTCTTGTTGGGCCGTGTCGCGAGAGTCTCAAGTTTGCCGGTACTATGTTATTCAATTTTTTTCAGCTGTTCTTAACGTCGTATTCTTCTTCTATCCGTTCTTTTCTATGTTTTTCTCAAACGGTTTTGCTATAAGCCAGCGTAGTTCCGTGGTTGAGAGGCGGGCTGTGGTACGGAGGGACCCAGGTTTATTTCCCGGTGTTCTCTGATGTCTGGTGAATGGCCTACTCGGCCACTAAAAATAATTGAGCACCTGTTTCACTTCGGAACAAGGGGTAATAATGACGGTCGTCTAAGGCGCGGTTCTTGCCACATCGCCCCTGTATCAGAGATAGTGCGCGACGACATATAAAAGCCTTAACCTCTCTGTTCACAGGTCGTGCTCCCACACGGGGCATTAAAGCTTACCATTACCATTACCAAATGGTTTTGCTATGAACTTTTTTTATTATTTTATTTGTTATATTAAATGGGTCTCTTAATGGATCGCTTTTAAAGATAAAGCGATCTTTTCAAATACGTAAATTGCCAGAAAGATAGAAAGAAGTCATAGCTAATTCTTGACTCTTGTCGTTAGCAAGCGTAAAGCAGAAAACGACAATGATGCCACATTAATAAACTTTGCGGCATCACAGAAATTAAAACGATTAAGTACCTATTTAGGGTAACATCAAATGAAAAATACGCAATTCAAAAGGACCAAGTTCTCATTCATGAGGCATGCTCTAATACAATAATTAAGATAAAAGGCCAAATAGAATGAGACTTCAGATTATCTCCTTGTAAGAGTAACAATAGCATTTAAACAGTCTTTCGAGATCTACTCAGCGCTAATATAGAAGAAAAGTATAAAACAATAAGAAGACGAACGAGATAGTAGAAAAACGAACTTCAGCATAAAACAAAATTAAGTTTGATATAAAAAGAAAATGTAAAGCAATAAAAACATACAAAAGAAAAACAGCGTGGTTCACGAAAATTATGAGAAATAATTGGAAGAAATAAAGAAAACGATAATGAATATGGTGAATACTATTAAGAAAAGAGGCGTACAACGTCACAGTGAACAAAAAGACGCACCGGACAACTAAAAAAACTTCAAAGAGCAAGAACCGCAAAAGAAATATAAAAATAAAAATTAAAATTTTGTTTGTAAAAAAACAATGACAATAAAACAATACGCAATAAATAAAGAGTTAATAGAAAACAGTTTTTTTTAAATTTATAATTCAAGCCGTGTTATCTTTGCTTGCTTTAAGAGAGTCAAGATTGCTATCAATCTGGAGTTCCATATCAAACTTATGCTAGAAACCTCGTAGTACTTTTTGTAAAGTTCAGTTTGTTAAAATCTATTAGATCATACATGGGCCGATCATTTAATCTTAATTGACTATAACAGAACAATTAAAGAAGAAAAGAAAATCGGAACCCTTTTTAATTAAAAATGATAATTTGATAAACAATATTTACTAATGGCATTTTCTGTATATATTTTTTAGCAAATCTTGTTAACTGCGACAAAATTTAAATAACAAATTTTATTAGTATAACATTGTTAATTGTTGGATCATGGTATCGATTATCTTCTACTCTTCTGCCATCGCTGCTATAAATTCTGAGTTGTTACTAGGCTTTCGGAGCATTTTGACTATGATTTGTTGCATAACGTGCCATAGGTTTTCAATCAGGTTCATCTGTGGAGTCTACCTCGACCATGGTAAAATTTAAATTTTCCATGAAAATAACGTTTTCTTATCGAGAATATTATTATTGAAGACAAGTAGAAGTCAAAGGCACTTACGGTACCATCACACAAAATTAAACGCGATCTGCTACCACATCATATGACACTCCCCCATATTTTATGGTCTGATGAAAAAATTTATTATCAAATTGATTAGACAAATCTTTCATACCCAGCTTCGACCATTGTCACTAAATTGGTATTGCCTTTTATTAGTACTGCAATTAACCTGATCTATAATACCATCTCGATCTTTGTACCATTGTTCTTAGAATTTACTTTGCTATTTTGAATTACCAATTTTACTTAGTGTCTGTTTTGACAATAATTTTCGTAGATATATAATATATATATATATAATATATATATATATATATATATATATATCACTGGCATTTATATATATATATCAATATATATATATATATATATATATATATCATACTATATATATATATATATATATATATATATATAATTAATTTTATTTAAATTAATTATATTTAAATAACTTAGTTCACGGGATGAACCGCGTCTATTTTGAGAAAATTCTCGACGTTTCGGCATAGGCTTTGATGCCATTTTCAAGAGGTTAGCTCTTCACTCGGGGTCTTAATCTGCCTACTCCGCAAGGAGAGGTATGAGTCTTTGAATAAGACTGAGCTTTCGTGTGACCTGCTTGATCTTTTATAGGACTGGAAGTGAAAGTTTATTTGGCGTGAGATGCGTTGGGTTGGGGAAAGTTTGTAGGATTAAGGGTGTTGCGTAATTGGCGGTGCGGAGCAATAAATCATCTCTTGTTGACAGGCACTGTGGCGTTTTCTTTAGTTGCCTCACGTACTATTCTGCCGGTAAAATGGGAAATGGGGGCAATGGTTTTAGCCCCAGAGAAATTAATTTTGCTGTGTTTGGCAAGTGCCGAATCATTATCGCCTTTCTGTACGGCCAGAGAATGCTTGTATATTCGGCTAGGTATTTGCCGATTTGTTTGACCTATGTAGGTCCTTTGGCAGTCTCCACAAGGTATTTCATACACTCCTTGGGATTCATTAGGGCAGTGATCCTTTGCTGAGCGAATAAGCCCAGATATTTAGTTGTTGGTCGTAAAGACCGTGCGAATATTTTGCCGTATTAGTATGCGGCTTATTCTATCGGTGATGCCTCCGATGTAAGGTAGAAATGCTTTTTGTTGGTCAGGAGGGTTTTGGGATTGAGAGTTAGTGTTTTTATTTATATTTTTGATCATATTAGTTAAGGATTTGTTGGAATATCCATTTTGCAGTAGGGTGGTGGTAATGGATTTAATTTCTGTTTGGCGATTTTTCGTATCGGAAAGTCAGATGGATCTGGTTATGAGGGATTTTTCAACCAAATGGATTTGGGCAGGGTGGTGATGGGATTTGGCGTTTAGGTAACGGTTAGTGAGAGTGGGTTTTCTGTAGACAGTGTAATAAAAGCTGTTATTAGAAGGATTTCTTGTTATGATAGTATCTAGGAAGGGAAGGGAATTGTTATGTTCAATTTCCATGGTAAATTTGATATTGGTGTGGATTTGGTTGAGGTGGGAAAGGAATTCTGGAAGGGTATCATGTCCATGAGGCCAGATAACAAAAGTGTCATAGACATATCATATCCAGCAGGTAGGTTTAAGGTGAAAGAAGGCAAGGGGTTTTGTTTCAAAATCGGCCATAAAAAGGTTAGCAATGACAGGTGAAAGTGGGGAACCCATGGGAGCACCATTAGTTTGGGGGTAAAATTTACTTTGGAAGGTAAAGTAAGTATTGGATAGGCAATGGTTTATTAGGGAGAGGATATTGTTATTTATATTATACGTTGACTTTAATATCTGTAGGGTATCAGGAATTGGGATGTTTGTAAACAAAGAAACGACATCAAAGCTAACCATGATGTCACCTTTGCGTATAGGGAAGGTTTTCAGTATTTATAGGAAATGATAGGATCTCTGAGAGGTTGGAGACTCTTGGCAAGGTATTTGGCTAGGTTGTGGGTGGGAGAACCGAACGCACTAATTATAGGGCGTAAAGGAATGTTCTCTTTGTGAATTTTTGGGAGACCATACAATTTGGGAATTCTGGACGATTTTTCTCGGGGTATGAGGAGTTTCTTGGTATCGGATGATAGGTTGGAGTTAGTAATAAGGGTTTTGGTTTCTTTAGTAATAAGGGATTATTAGGTTCATTGATAATCAGAGGATTTAAGTAAATGTGCCTACGATGTAGTCCGCAGTATTTAGGTATCACTGTAGTTTCTGTAATCATTGGCACATTTTGAAGTGGAAATTGGATTCTATTTGGGATGTAGTTCGTTCAGTGGGAGTTTAGGTCACGAAAGTTTAACTGTTTCATGAGCCTAATTTCTGGTTGCTAAGGGTGGAAATGAGGTTCTATTTGGGATATAATTTGATATCAGTGGGAACGGTTTAGTGTTACATCAAAGTTAAAACCTTTTCCAGAGCCTGAATAGCTTCAGAGTTGATATTGAGTAGTATGTATATAAAGTTATATATATATATATATATATATATATAATATATATATATATATATATATATATATATATATATACATATAACTCAATATAATAGTTTGATATACTATTTTAATATTTATATCTTTAAATTTTGTTTATAAATTTTTATATGTTTTAAATAATATTGGGTTCTATATAAAGCTATTAAAACTGCCACATTTAACAATGTAATGATCATATCTAGAGTAATAATTATGTATATACTGTGACAAAGTTGATTTGTTAATATTTAATTAATTTGTTTAAAAGTCATTGACTGACAATGCTTTGAACTATTTATTTTTATACCGGGATGGTAACTAATTACTACATTTATTTCTATAAAAGAGGATCTGTTTTCCGGCGCGCTAAAATCACTTCTTACAATTCTAATATCAATGTCGTGTATAAGTGCTTATAATGAGCCCTAATGGGTTCTACAACTTACAGTTCTCACGCGGTTCTAGTTGCTGAGTTAGACTTGTCAAGAACCTATGGTGGCTATCTCTTCACTGCACCTATCTCAAAGCAGTTACTCTTGGCGACCCAGAACAGTAATACCACTTTCAAACAATTCAGGATGTTAGATTTCTTGAAACTGACCATTACACTGCTTTTTTAAGACTGTTTTGTTCCAGAACTGTGATGATCTCTGGCATCTATAGAGCAAGTTGGGAAGATATCAGTACACTTCCCTTGAGTTACATGTGTTCTTGTTAAAGTTGCATACGATGTTCTGAGTTGCTGTTCGTTGAAGGGTACCTCGAGCACCTTCCAACCTAATTGAGCTAAACAACTTTCCAATCTTTGGTATTGCCTCTTTCTTGTAAGCTAGTTTGTTCCAGTGCTTATTGTACGTTTCAGCGTAAGGTTTAAAAAGGTTAATGTGCACCTATCTTTTGCTTATCTTGCCCCACGAATAATTCTAGTAATACAATGGGAAGTGGAAGCAATGGTTTTTACATGGATAAAGTTAATTTTGGTGGCTGCCGAGCAGTTATTGCCTTTTTGTACGGTCAGAGAGTGCCCATATATTCGGCTAGATATTAGCAGATTTTTTTGATCTACATATATATATATTATATGTTTCTTATCTAAGGTACTTCATATCCAGCTATTTTATTATTGGTCGTGAAGACCGCATGAATGTTTTATTTCATAAATTTATCGATCATTTTCTCTGATATCAATCAAGAACGCTTTTTGTTGGTAGGGAAGGTCTATGTTAATATTTCTGATAAAAAGTTTTTGTATCCTCATGTCTATCGTTTTTTTCCATTTCACTTGACCACCCTCCTCTACGTTGTTTCCTTTATATATTTGGTCACTCGACTTTTTCCTATTTTATCAAGACGTCTTTGTCATCTTAATCTGTTTGCTTTTATTATGTGAGTAATACTTTGTTTGTTGTATAGGTTTGGCTTTTTTCCAGTGATCTACTATTTTACCATTAGTAATCTCTTTAATATCCTACACTCTGATGATTCTTGTTAGCTCATGTTTTATACATAAAATATAAATTTTACATTGTATGATACACATTTACCGCCAGAGTGGTCCAATGATTGAGGCGCGTGCTGCGGTGCAGACGGACCCGGATTCAATTTCCGGTGCTCTCTGATGCCTGGCGGGTGGCTTACTCAGTCACTAAATACAATTGAGTACTTGCGTTCACTCGAGAGGTAATAATGGCGGTGCTTATCACATCGCGTCAAGTCGAACATATAAAAGCCTTAACCTTTCAGTTTATAGGCCGTCCTCCCACACCAAGCGTTAGAACCTTTTGAACGTTTTGAATTATTTGAAGTATTATCTTATATTCTATGTTTTAATCGCTTTAAATTTTCATTTTCTGCCGAACTTAATATTATATTTTTTATTAGGGTCTGTTTCGTCTTCTCCATTGTCTTATATTGTACATTTATTTTAGCGATTTGGTGCCGAGTAGATTCAAAAAGTCTGTTTAAATAATACTTTCTTTCTTTGCACTTTTACTTTTTTTGGGACTTGGTGATATTGATTTTCATTTTTATAATACTTTTACAAGAAGGTAGTCTGAAACCGTATCTGGCTCTCTATGGTCTTTTAGCTTAATTATTATATTAGGATATGACCATGGAGGAGAATTTGATCCATTTGAATTGCGTATTTTCCATTTGATGCTACCCAAAATAGATACTTAATCGCTTTAATGTCTTTGATGCCGCAAAGTTTATTAACCTTGCGTCATTGTCATTTTATACTTCTTAATGGTAGTATTTAAAATACATTTATGACTTCTTTCTATCTTTCTGCCAATCTACATTATTTGTAAGGATTTATTTGTCTTTAGAAGCGATTCATTAAGAGACACAATTTGGGACATCTTCATAAGAGTTGAATTGCTGTTTTTTGCAAGCGCGTGTACCATCGATCTAAACAAGTGGCAGTTAGAAGGAGCTTTAACGTGTTTTGACAACATATGACAGAGCGTTGTCTTATTTAAAGACTATTTTTCATCCCTTCTCACGTATTTAGGACGTTTGGTCTTAGTTAAAATTGATTAATTATTGTTAGCAAAGGCGACTAATGATAGTTTGTCTTAGCTTTAGTAACTCAAGATTAAGCATGCTAAAAACATTCCTTTTTGGCGTGAATGTTGATGTTAACAGTTGGCCTGGCAGGAAAATCAATTTTTCATCACCAGTAACAATGCGATGCGAAAGCTCATTTACTTTTTGCCTATTATATAAAATTTCTCACGTTTTTTAATCTTTCAATGTCTTTTTTATTTAATTTGAATCTTCACTTCCTTGTAACCATTTTCGTGGCTTCCAAATGTTTGGGTTTGTCAGATTAAGTTAAGTTTTTTGCTTTTCACATAAATCTTTATCTAATTTTCGAAGTTTTCATAGATCTTAAATATTATTTATCTTTCTCATTACATTCACCATAAGCTTCTACAAACATTTCCTAAAATTTATCAGTAATTTGTTTATATAGAAGTGATAAAGTAGCATTTCTTGTAAATGACATTTAATTGATTGGAATTCCATTTTCTACGTAGTAAAAATTTAATTATTATAAAATCAAAAACATTTATGTACTGAGTATTAGTGGCAGATGTCACAACAAAAAGTACCGTGGGCACAGCCATTCGAATTTATGTCTGTTCAAGATGCAACCTAAATATATCTACGAGGACAGTTTGATAAGTCAGTGACTTTTTGAATAAAGGATATTTTTTTCGGCAAAAAAAACATAGTCTCCTTTTAACTCGATACATTTAGTCCAACGTTTTTCCAATTTTTTATCCCTTCCAAATAATAGGTTTTCTCAAGGTCCTCAAAATAGGCGTTTATTTCAGTGACGACCTCTTCATTCGACCCAAATCTCTTACTGTCGAGCCATTTTTTCAGGTTTGGAGACAGAAAATAGACGCAAGGGGCTAAATCTGGAGAATATGCTGGATGGAGTAGCAGTTCGTAGTCCAATTTATGGATTTTTGCCATGGCGACTACACGTGTGCAATGTGGTGGAAGAGCACTTTTTCTTTGCCAAATTCGGTCGTTTTTGCTTCAAATTAATGTTGAATGTGTCCAACAGCTCTGAATAATATTCGCCGGTGATCGTTTTACCCTTTTCAAGGTAATAAATGTGAATGACATCGTGCATCCCAAAAAACTGTCGCCATGACTTGGTTGACCAACAGACTCACTTTGGCCTTCTTTGGTGCACGTTCACCCGGAGAAGTCCACTGTTGTGACTGTTCCTTGGTCTCTGGTGTGTTGTGATGGACCCATGTTTCGTCCACGGTTACGAAACGGAGCAAAAACTCGTTCGGATTGCGGTTCAACATCGCCTCCTTTGAAGTAAGTGGTCACTTGGTTGCGCTTATAGTCGAGTGTCGCAATTGTGGCACCCATCGCGCGGATCTCTTTTTCATGTGCAAATATTCATGTAAAATGTGTGCCTTTCATTTTCTTTACAGCAATTTTTGTAGTCTTTGCTCCTTGTACCGGCCTGCACAAGTCCCTTACTGGATAGTTGTTTTCCATAAATGGATTTCCTTCTGTAAGTTAAAGCATTACACTCGCCTATCTTTGGTTCTCTGACACATTGTCTCCATTGTAAACTCTCAGAACCGGTTAAGAGCCTATATATGGAATTGATAAACCTTTTTGTGCTAGCTCAACAGCGTTCGCGTTTCCTGCAATTCCACAGTATTCTGGTACCCATAAATAACAACAAATAGTTGACTCGTTGTAGTCTGCAAGAATCTTAAATCTTTCGCGGCATCCCCATACCAGTCTGAATGTTACTTTTGAGTTCTTTAATACATTTAGGGATGCCTGACTGTCCGTGAATATATTGATTTATTTTATTTCAAATATTTTCTCATGAAAAACGGATGTATATTTTCTAGTGAAAAGCTTAACTGTAAGTTTCCCTTTTCATAGTATATGCTTGTTCTCGTTCCAGACCCCGGATCTGTTCCTATTGCTTATTTCGTTTGTACATTTATATCGATCCATAATAAACACAAATGTGAATGCAAATTTTGGGGTCATATGGTCTGTTCTCGTAGCCGGTATGCCTCCATCCATACATCTTTGCGGGTGTGTGAGTCGCATAGTCTATAAAGAGCCATTCATGCTTCTCCCATGATTTCAAAATGAAGAGGAAGGTCTTCTTAGACCAAGAAAATCAGTCTCTTTTGGGATGCACCTTGTAGAAAGACTTGTTGCTTTCTGGTTAATAAGATTTATTAGTATCTTAACCGAGTTCAAAATTTCATTGGAAATTCGAAATGCTTGTTGGGTAAACATTTTATAATGAGGCGTTTTTTCGCATCCCGTATATTATATTTTGTGCAGACAAGGGTGCTTTCTATGTTGCATATGCAACAGAAAAGGAAAATGTCCAGATAAGGCGCGGAATAATTTTGTCTTGTGCTTTGGAGCACATTGTTCACTTTCTTCGAATGTCCGCAAGTCCTTTCGCTCACGTCAGAAGTTACTTAAGGCGAAAGCGAAAGTGACTGCTGGTGCTGGTGGGAAAACCTACTTGGCGTTGCGCACCAGCGAGACCGGTTTTAAGGCAGCTTATCGTAAGGCTGCAATTTTAAAGTCGCCGACGTCCAGCGCTCGCGAAGTGGTAAACCACATAGTGCCAGCAGTGCGTCACACGCCCAGCTTTCGATAGATAGCGTTCCCCCGGGCGCGATTATTCAATTATGCTTATCCGGTAGCCTAATCACGGATCCTCCCACCAGCGGCGCTATCCGGCTCAGTATGTTTCTAGGTGCGCTGTCGTGGAAGTGCCCGAGCAGGACAGCCTCGAAGTCGACTCCGCCTGGCACCTCCGGCTCGCCAACCTCATCCATGAGCAATGACCACCGACTTTAGCGCAGGTACGTCGCCTTCCGCAGCCTTCGCCAACTGATCGGCTTCCTGCAGGCAAGGTCCCGCCGCTCTACCGCGAGGTCTTCGAGGCCTGCTCCTGCGGCGGCGAGCCCATTCACAGGGACGTGTTCAAGGAGCTGCTGTCCACTTGCGGCCTGGAAACTTCCACGCTCAAGCTCATATGGGACCTGACCGGCTCGGCGCAGGGGCCCATCAGCAGGACCAGCCTGTACAAGGCTCTGGCGCTCGTGGCCTGGGCGCAAGAAGGCAAGCCCCCGTCGGAGAAGCTGTTCGAGAACTTCAACGCCGAAGGTCTGTTTGAACCAGGATGTAGAAGAGACGTGAAAGTGTTGTTTGCAGAGTATCCTGTCCCCGAGCTGAGGGATTTGGCTTTGATCAAAAACATCAAAGCGCAGCTGAGCCCGCGCTCTAATCTGGCCACTTTGGGGCTGAGTTACGCCAACATCAAGCAGCTGGACAGCATCGTCGTCGAGCTCGTGCCCGAGAAGAAAGGACTCATCATCAAATACTCTGAATATATCGTCTCCTCGAGAAGGTTCGGGTTAAAGGTCACGAGAAGATACAATGACTTCGTGGCGCTGTACGAGCTCCTGCTGGCGCGGTTTCCATACAGGTATTTTAATTGTTTATTATTATTCAGCGTTGAAGGCCTGCGCCCCACATGGTTTTTCTGTTAAATCACGCGCGCGATATTTGTGGGCCAATAATGGACGTGCGGAATCACACAATTTTTTTAATGTTTATTTTCCGTGAGAAAACGGTTGAATTAAACATGTACGCGATAAATAATTTATCGTCAGACGTTTTGTAATTCATCACTCAAGATTACGTTAAACTTGTAGTATCTTCGGTTATCTTTTAAGGAGCTCAAATGTGGATATGTAATGCTAATTTATCAATTGTATTTTTCGATTTTTGTTGTTGCTCAACGATTCTGAAATTATATAAGAGCTAAATATAGAATAACATAAATTACAGTATAAATAACTGGGAATTGCTTAAAAATTACATATAAAGTTATTTAGATGAAATATGACGAACTCCTCGGAGCGTATTTTTTCTGATCCATTGCAAGGTAGGCTTACATCTTGAGTTTGCTATTTGTAAAGGTAAATTTATACTATCGATCCCGGTACGGTGTATTTAACTTCTGACAATGGCAGAGAATGCTTAAAGGTGGATTTATGTTATAGGATTGGGTACCATGCGGAATCGTAAGAATTAAAATCTTGTTGCAAGCATTTGCGAATATTTATACAGCCCAATGTATCATGTGTGAGAGAAACGGACCTCGTCTTAAAAATACTTGCAGTTAAATTGTTGTATAATCGAAGAATATAAATTATTTTTAAGTTTACTGAAGAATACTTTTTATCTTTTTCTGGCATGTATCACTTTTGTTTGTTTTTGAAGTGGCTCTATTAGCTAGTTTTAGCTGTTTTTTTCTATTTTGTTTAGAAAATAAAGTAATTTATCTTTTATGCCGCAATTAAATACGTGAAATTTATGTTTCTTGAATATTGAATTATTTTGGCAATTGTGTATCTAATACAAATAGGAAAGTAAAGAAGATTTATACATCACTCCAAGATTAGATTAAATTGCGTCTATACATTGGTAATCATTTTTCGGAATCAATTTGTCCAAACAGTACTAAGGGCCGATAAAAACAAAAAAAAAACTTATTTTACATTTTTACAATTTTCTTACATATATAATGTTACACAGGTGTGAAAAATGACGCCATCCAAGTGGCGGGCGTTCTTATCATTGTTACAGGCGGATGGAAAAATTGTCCATACACTTTTCAAGCATAGGGCGTTGAATTACTCGAATTTCTATAGTTATGGCTTCCGAAAGAGCTTCAAGAGTCTGTAGTTTTTCAATGTGAACCGGAGCTTTCAGGTTGCTCCATAAGTTTAAAGATCTGGTGATCGAGGGGACCACTCACATCCCCGCGCAACGAAATGAGGCGCCTTGTAAAATGTTCCCATAGGTTCTCTTGGGGGATGGCAAGTAGCTCCATCCGTTGAAACTAAATTCTATAGAGAGAAATCCAATGTTTTCTCAATTCAGGCGTCAAAAATTGTCGCAAACTTTTTAAGGTAACACTGTGCGTCCGTTTTCTCGGAAAAAGTGGTGTCCAACTATGCCAAATTCAGCTATTCCGTACCATACACTCATTATATGTGTAGGAACCTTTGGTGGACTTTCCATGAAAATTTTGTTTGTTTACAGCAATCGATAGGCGAAAATGAGCCCCCTCGCTTGTTAGAATAGTCATTTTCGAAAGTTTTCAGCGTTGTTTCTACAAACGCAAAATCGCCATGTATAGTCACTTTCCTTCGATTCTTGAACCACCATGTTTTTGCAAGGATGAAAGTGGAAGTCAAAGTGCAAAATGCCGTACAGTTGAACGGCGAGGGTTGGCTTTTACAACCCGTTGAAATCTTTCGATGTTTTTGGTGTTCTAATTCCTCGAGCTGTTTTAGGTCTCCCAGTTCCTCTCTGAATTCTGAAGTTGTTAAAATATTGCAGTGCTGTTGGACGAGATGAGACGGCACCGCATCTACCAATGTTGAAGTGAGTTTGAAATCTTCGCTGCGCCTGCAGCATCAGATGACCAGTTGTCGTAAACAAAGACACATTTTTTAACCATCCACTAGTCTAAGGCACTGAAATGGCAACTAACGAGTGTATATCAATCATTGTGCATGCGCTAGTTTTTCTACCAATGTTATATACGTCTCAAAAACGTAACACATCCCTGCCGGATCCTATACGTGTTGAAGTCAGGGTGTGGTTTTGCACTTCATATATTGATAAAACAGCGATAAGTCAGACACTCGTACGGTTTACTGTTGGGAAAATAACAGGAAGAAGATATTAAAAAATCTACGTGGCGATGTTAAATTCAAAGGCAAGAAAATTTCCTTCTTCACTGCGGCTGACTAGAAAAATATACGAAATAATATTTATGGCCTGAAGAAGAACAAAAGATGGAAAATGAAGAATGCGGAAAATAATATAAAAAATATCTGAAGCTAATAAAACAATTTAAGCAGAACAATAAACTATTTATTGCAATTATAATGAAGCAGCCGTAAAGTCACGGTCGTAAATTCGTTTTCGGAGAGCTTTAAATTGCTGAGTTATCTAAGAGATACTTTTAAGGTGCTTCCGAAACTGCCCAAATATTTAACGGGACAAACAACGGTTAATGTAATTTTTATTTGGAATACGTGCGCCGCACCGCGGGATTGATGATTAGTTTTTGTAAAGACGCCTTGTTAGGCAGGTGCTATGGAAAATTAAAAGTCATAGATAAACAGCTAAATGCGCATTGTGGTAAACTTGAAGGCATACAGAATCAGTAGAATAAACTCCATAGCACAGAAGAAAACAAAAGAAACTTTATTGCAATATCTTGTGGAGTGGCCTATAAAAATTAAACAAATTCAAAAGAAAATTCTTCCCTTACTTGTTCTGGCTGATTTTATCGATTACAAACGTTATAAACAGTTTTACTGGTCAAAATGTGTATCGATTATTAGCGGAATATACACGTCGAACAGTATAATACTAATAAGATGTATATATCGCACATCGCGTAGGAGTATGTCCTGCGATTTTAAAATTATGGCTCCACTGTCCAGTTGACGTAAATTATCTGTTGTAGGGTTGTTTGCAGTTGCGGTTTTTAATAAATGCCCTCGAAATTCTTGTTTAACTTTTGCTTTTTTTGGGTTTTTACTTTTTACTCCATACAAATTCTTGCACGTCATTTCATTCACCAATTTTTTTCTAAAATAGGCAACTTTCCAGGAAAATTTGAAAACAGGGCTCTGCTTCCTTTAAGCACAGTTAGAATTACAAAATTTAAATGCTTTCTTTCTATATGCGCATACGTTTTGTATTTTCTGCTACTGCTTTATTTTTAGTTTGACATCACTCACTCAATTATCTTAAATAGTTTCTGGACTTTTTCTTCTCTCAAAGTCGAGTCTAAGTGAATTTTAGTCTTGGTGCTAAGTGAAGCTTTATAATGGTTTGGTTAATAATTTTATAAAGCGAACAGTTGTTTCCCAACAGTTGTTGCCCGTAATTGCAAATAATTTACTTAAAAATCATAGTGAAACTATTATAGACTTTAGATTCATTCTGCTGTTATGTTGGTTAAATCAACCTGCAATTTAGGATTACATGTTTCCTATGTCTTGATTGGATTTTTTCATGCTTACCTGACTTGTTAGGTTCCTGGGTTTCATGCGAACAATTTTAGAGTGTACCCAAAAATTCCCTTTTCCCATTCAGTAATAACTATGGTAAAGTATTTTTCTCAAAAAATTAAATAGATTATAACATTGTGTAACTGACAGGTGATGCTTTACATTTGGAATACTTACACAAAAAAATAACTGAAAGTTAAACCACGGAATATTTATCTATACATTTGAACAGAAAGTAAGCAAAGAAATGGGGCGTGGTCCTCGGCTCTTGATTTACACGAGGCGGTCCGTGTGTAGTAAACAAAGATAGCCTATACATTTGAATGGAAAGTAAACAAAGACGGCTGATATGAACTTAGGCGTGCCGCACTCTGAGCGTTTAATTTACACGAGGAGATCCGTACGTTCATGTACGCACGTCGAGGACGCTCGCTCCTTGTCGAATGGACCGCTACAGCCGGGCGTTCGATTCAGTTAAAAATTTATAGCTTGCAAAAATTTGAGGGAAGGCAGGTGAAAAATTGTCAGCCTAGGACGCAAAAAAATTTTTTGTGGGTAAAACCAATATAATTAGGGTTTTTTAAATTCTTAAAGTATAATAAAAGATAAACATACAAATTTATTTATTTATATCATCTGATTTATAAACACGTTTTTAACGCTTAGATAGTTTATTGATCTAGCTATCATAAAACCGTTCGCGCTAGTTTGGGCAGCAATATCGCTGTTAAATCTCTGTCCTCTCAAGTTATATAGTGGTTCAAACAAATAGCAATCGCAAGGCAATAAGTCTGGATTGTAGGAAGAGCGTTCCAGTCTTGTTTGGAGTATAACGTCAATTTTTGTCTAGTTGGACAGTTGTATGGGACCAAGCGTTGCTCTAAAGCAGAATAATGTTTTGGAATGGAAATTTGCACTTTTTCTTTTCGCTAACTTGAGTCTTTTATTTCCAAATTGTGCCTTGAGTTATCTCAAAATCTCAAAAAACGACGGTCTTGCGTTGGTTTATCTTGGAAATAATTTACTCCAGACTTCAAAATTCTGTTTCAAATGATGTGTCATGCATTGTGTTTTCAAAATGGTTTACATCGTGAAGCACGTTGGAAAGGCCACGTGTTCTGTTAAATGAATAAAATTTGTAAACTCTAAATGCACCGGAATATATTTTTTGTACCAGGTTTGCCCCGAAACTATTGAACCTATTAATATAACGAACCACAGGTATGTTGCGCGGAACAAACTTTGTATTTGTTTTTTTTTATGTTCAAATTGGTTTCTTTAGTAAATAAAAATTAGGAGAAACAAATTTGCAAGATGTAATTCATATGGTAAAGCGTTAAAATGTTTTTGGTACCATTTTAATTTTATTCTTAAGCAGTTCTCACATTTTTAACGCACTTACTAATTTTCAGTGGCTGTGTTTTATACGTACACTTACGTAATATTTCAAAAAGATACTCAGATTAATACCAGGGTTAATAATTGTGTTTACAGAGTATTTTGGGCACTCCTAGGAATGACTTGTATAATACCATTTTTGTATTACCTTTAATTATTTCAGAATAATTCATTTACTTTAAATTGAACCATTTTCTAATTTTTGATAAAAAATAAAGAAATAAGTAGCCCAAAGATAAGTTTGGAAAATATTTTATAGGTAATGCTATGCCCTTATAATTTGAACACAGGTTTTTATCTCCTTTCTTATAAATTGGACAAATTATTGTGTTGTTCCACTACTCCGGCATATGTTCTCTCACCATACTCTTTTGATTAATTTACAAATTCTTGTAGTTTTTTCCCTTTATGGTTTAAGTCTTCTGCTGGTATTCTATCTTCTTCTGCACATTTATTGTTTCTCAATTTTATGACTTCACCTTCCACCTCCCTGTCTTCACCTAACCTTCTAGGTTTTTTTTCTCAATATATCTTCTTTATAATTATTGTTTAACAGCTTGTCAAAATACTCCACTTGCCTATCTAGTTTATTTGTAGTGGTTCTTAACAAACGATCCTTTTTATTTCTGCAAAAAGTTGACTTAGCGCTGCCTTCTCAACTCTTTACTAACATATTGCTCTTCAACTGCTTGTATCTTATTTTGCATCTAGTCTCTCTTTCTTATGTCTACATATAGTTTTTGCTCTATATTGTAGTTCTTTGTATGCATTTTTATTCTCCTCTGTGTCCTTTTTAAGTGCATTATTGCGTTTTGTTTTGTTTTGATAAAGCCTCCTTGTACTGTTTGTCATACCAATCCTTTGTTTTATGTTTTTCTATATTTATTAAAGAATTTTTCACACTTTTTGTTGTTACTTTTTTTATTTGTACCAATTTGACTTGTATATTTTCTGCTGATTTTTTTCCTTCTAAACATGGTGTTATTGTTTACATTTTTTCTGTGTTGTATTTTCTTATAATTGCATTGTTTGCTTTCTTGAAAGTTTGTAGTTCTTGCTTTAATTTAGCTATAACCAAGAAGTGATCTGAATCGCTATCGACACTCTTATAATTTCTAACGTCTTTTATGTTCGCTTTCTACTAAAACGTAATCTATCTGGTTGTACGTTTGACCGTCTGGCGATTTCCATGTCATATTGTGGATGTCTTTATTATCAAAACTTGTATTCACGATTTTTATGTTGCTCTCTGCAGCAAACCCAATGACTAATTACCTGTTCTCGTTACTTTTCAAGTGGTTTATTTTACTTCCAGTCACCTGCTTATATATATTTTTCTTCCCCTTTACGTTCATGTCGTCCATGACAATTTTTAAATCGTATCTTGGAATCTTCTCCTTTATAATACTTATCTTTCTGCACCTTTCTAACATACATATTCGATTTGAATGTGCTTTAAAATTATCTATTGCATGTTTCATTTTGTTGCTTAAAACAAACCCCGTTCCAAAATATCTATATCCATCTCTTGTTCAGTTATAAATATATATATATATATATATATATATATATATATATATATATATATATATACCCGTCTATTATAACTGACTCCTCAAATGTTTGCTTTGTCTCTTTTATAGCAAATATGTCTAGTGAGCAACACTGCATAAGTTTTGCTACGTTTCTTAAAGCCCTTCTTTATAAGTACTTCGTATATTCCACGTCCCAATTTTAATGTCTTCTTTTGCCATTTTCACTTTTTGTCAACATGACTCTCTGTATTATGTTCTCTTCTCTGGTGATATACACTTGTCAGTTTACTTTTTCCATTTCAATGTCCTTTCTATCACTATATTTTATCACTAGTTTTTTGAAAATACCTCCAACTTTTCTGTTACGATTCCATTTCCACACTTGGTCTTTCACGACCACTTTATTGTATTTCACTTTGACGCCTTTACCTTTGTCTCTTTCTTCTTTCACTAGTTTTATTATTAATTTTTCCTTTTCTCTTTCCTTCTTTGTCATATCCTCGTTAATGTAAATCTTGGATCGTGTATTCGCTTGTAATTTGTGCTGCTTTGCATGACTTTTGCCTTATCCTTTTCGAACTCTGTGAGGCACATTTTGTCTTCTAATTTATATGCAGTTTTAATTTCGACGCTCACTTGCAATTTCTCTTCTATCAAGTATTTGTTAGCGATTTTTGGTACAGTAGGATCATTAGAATGGAATTTGTAGTCCTAATACTATTACTTTTGCTTTTTTTTCTCAATAATTTGTTCTCTTCTCTTATCTTTTGAGTTCTTTCTTGATTAGCTTTTGATTGCTTTATATTTGCTTTTGATCTATCTGTAAATCTCTATCTATGTCGATTAATAGGTCTAATTTTTCATCGCCCCCTTTGGTTAGCTTTGTGGGAGTTTTTCGGACTATTATCGAATACTTCATCCTCTCTGTCTCTTTTGTTTCTTCCCTCATCTGCCGAATATTCGTCTGCAAACATTTTTTACTTTAATAATTTCACACTTTTTCCTTGCAAACGTACCGCCAGTGCTTTCAGCTTTGGACTTTATTGCTTATCAGCCAGCGCCAGGTTCTACCTACCAGCTGATGTCCTGCGCTAATATTTATGTTCGTAAATAGTATTTCTATCTTTCTTTGTCTCATCTGCTAACTCTTCCTTTATCAGCTCACTGCTTAATGGTCCCCTCAGAGTACGTTCGGTGCTCTTACGTACTTGCTATGGAATTTCGCAACAAAGCACTCCAAACACTGTGTTTACGTGTGCAGCGGCGCGCACCCACGCAATCTGTATATCATACATATAATAAATAAATTTAGCCTCTAATCACTTTCTTACAAACTTCTTTATCAGTTCGCGTTTGTGCTTTGCATTTTTAAATTTTCTAACATCAATTCAATTATTTTATTGCAAGGCCTCGTAACTCTATGAAAAGTAGTCGGCAACTTTCATCCTCAACCTATTTTAACAGAAACTTGGCTATTGCATTTTCTCTAGAATTTAAAAAGAAATTTTATAGTAGGATAAAGCATTGTACTTTGATAATTTTTATTGCTCACAGAACAATAAAAACAAGCTTATAAGAATTATCTTGCAAATTTACATAATTTGTTTAAGTTGATGCTATTTTTATACCTCCTTGATTTTACTGTGCAGAAAATAGGACGCCACACAATGATAAGACTTCCGCAATTACCAGACTTTATGGTACCTACTATTATTGTTATCTAGCTCACTTTGTCAACGGTGCGCGATCACACTTAATTTCGGGGAGTTTAACATGTTGTTTATTACAGACTTTCAAGAATACTGAAGCTCGCTTGTGTTGAGATAGGCTTAGATTAACTATAATACATATTTTTATGTTTTTTATTCCGATTTATATTTTTATTTTCCTTATCCTATAATAAGGAAAGTAATGTAATCGGCGGAAATTTGACCTACCCAGTTTTTCACATTTCTGGACGAATTATAGCCTCAGGACACCATAAAAGTTGGTTTTATCCATTGGTTCGTGTGTGTGTGTGTGTGTGTGTGTGTGTCTGGCGGTCTGCCAGTAAAGAGGATATCTCGAGAACCGTAAGAGCTACAGTCTTGAAATTTGGTATGCAAGTTACTTGTAGATGGGGGACGCAGTGCGAAACTTTTGGTAAAAATCGGCCGAGTCGTTTGGTCGCAAGGTCGCAAAATCGGTCGCAAAGCGGTCGCGAATCTAAACGGTTGAAGATACAAAAAATTTATGAGAATGAAAATGATTTGTTATCATGAGATAAACGTGAATTTAAAGTAAAAGTTGGTAAAATAGAAACCTGAAAAAAAATTGAAGCTCAGGATTTTTAATATACCGGGTGTTCATAAAATGTTTCGGGAAATTTATATTACCGGATAGATAAGACCGAGACGAACAAAAAATAACAATGAAATATTTTGATCCGAGGTCAAATTATAGCCGAGAGCTTCCTGGCTGACTGCAGGAGGACGGGGGGAGCGCTTGGCCGCTAGGAGGGAGCACGCAGGCGATAATGGGGAAGGCCGTACGGCCGAGCTCGCACGGTTACCTTTAGTGACGTAGCAAAATTTTAAGTATGAGTCAATTATTGTCTTGTACTGTTTATTTTAATCAGCTTTCGAGTGTTGGACTCGCGCCTCGTCCTTTTTTAAAATAACAAGTTTCGGGACGAGAGCAGCGCAGGGCCGAGACGATGGACCCGGTATAATATATAATAATAGGATAAGGAAAGTCGTGTGATGTTCACACCAGATTTTTTTGTTAAAAATTACCCGTGCAGCATTTATACAAAGGGCACGACAAATTATATTTATTAAGCTAGTTTATTGCTGTGTTTTTAAACTTGTCAATTTTTTTGCATGATCTTCACCATCTCAGAATAAAATGTTGATGTTTTTTGTAATTGTATACAGATTGATTGTTACCAATTTTTACTTTAGGGCTACTCTGAACAGATTTTGAAGAGCACAGTGTAATTTACAAGGTTTAACAATAAAGTAAAAAACGCGCTTATTGACTTTTACAGTTGACGTTTCTATAATATAATATATAAAATAAATATTCGTTTTTTCTGACATGAAGGAAAATGTTCAGAGCAGTAATCAATTTAATTTAATTTAAATCAATATCGTAGGTAAATTATTAGGTATGTAAGCGTTTCAATTTTTGACAAATTTATTAGAATGCATTATATTTAGTAATATATGCTTCCTGCTTGGATGCATGTGTCATTAGTTCGTATGACTAGTTTCAACTTGTTCGCTCAAGTAGTTTGTTTACACGAATTTTTTTCAGTAGACATGTTGCATGTTTTTTGTTAAAAATGGGTAAACTTGAATATCGTGCGGTTATAAAATTCTTCGTTTTGGATGGATTAACCCTTAAGGAAATTCACCCGAAGTTGACAAAAGTTTACGGGGACTCTGCTCCTTCCATGTCAACTGTTAAAAAGTGGGCAGCTGAATTTGAACGTGGTCGCACATCCCTCGAAGATGACCCACGTGAAGGACGGCCAAAAACCACAATGATATCGTGTTGGGCGATAGGCGAGTGAAGGTGAGTGAGATAGCTGAGGCTGTAGGGATATCGGAAGAAAGGGATGCGAAACATCTGCGCAAGTTGGGTGCCGCATTTGCTGAATGCCGATCAAAAGCAAATGCGCAAACTATTTTCGCAGCAATCTTTGGACCGATTCAACAGGGATCCGACCGATTTTGAGCGGCGATTTGTCACCATGGATGAGACATGGGTCCACCACTACAAGTTAGAAACGAAACAGCAGTCTAAGCAGTGGGTGGAAGCCGGTGGTTCAGCGCCAAAGAAAGTGAAGTCGATCACATCTGCCGGATGGTCATGGCCAGTGTGTTTTGGGATGCGAAAGGGATCCTGTTAATTGATTATCTTGCAAAAGGCAGAACAATTACAGGCGAATATTACTCCAACCTTCTTGACCAGCTCGATGCCAAAATTCGCGAGAAGAGGCCTGGCTTGAAGAAGAAAAAATCATCTTTCACCAGGGCAACGCACCTGTACACAAAGGTGCGTTGGCGATGGGAAAACTGCGGGATTTGGGGTATGATTTGCTCGGCCATCCCCCTATTCTCCTGATTTGGCACCCTCAGACTTCCATCTATTCCCAAACTTAAAAAAAATTATTTTTGGGACGCGCTTCGCATCCACTGAAGAAGTTAAGAGGGCCGTTGATGAATATTTTCACAATCTTCCAGATTCTCACTTCCGAGAAGGAATACTGATGTTGGAGAGGCGCTGGATCAAGTGTGCTGAAGTCAAGGGAGATTATGTAGAAAAATAAAATCATTTTTTAACTGAAAGTCGCAGTCTTTCATTGTCAGGCCGAGAACTTTTTACCTTACCCTCGTACGTATTATTTTGTGTTGTGTTCGGTACATAGGAGGGAGTGCTTACTATTATGCGAAGCACTTGTTTTGGAACCACTGTAAATATTGACGGATAATTATGGAAAATTTGACGCGAAGAGCCTTGCTTTCATTTGTTTTAATCCTTCATGACTTATAGATTCTTAAAGCCATTATTGAACGAGTATGCAATGCTACTGCTATTGTGTTACTTTCGCTGGCAAATCGTATACAATAGACATAGTGCACGTTTGTTTGTGGGCCTTCCAGCTGTCTATTGGGCAATTCGGACTTCAGCAGTTTAAATATATAATCGGATTTTTTTAATATGAAGTATAGATCTGTGTGTTATACCTTAACAACGGCCTGTACGATATCTGAAAAATAATAAAACAATACACTATGTATGGTATTTATAATTAAGTGTACTTATTTAGAAGTTCTATGGCCATTTTAAATCTATAGTGGTAATTCGGGATTAATTTTCCTTTCTCCAAAATTGGCGTTATTTGTTTCAAGAGTATCATCTTCTCAAAAATATTTGACAAGACAGGCAAGATGCTCATCGGCTTGTACAAAGAGAGTTTTTACAACAGTATGATCTGTCCAAATCTTCCATTTTTTTGGTTTGGATAATTTCGTTGGAAATTTGGGCGTTCAAGTGCTTCTCTTGGTAGAATCCTCCTTGCAATTGAATTAAAACCTGGGGCTTTTTAAGGTTAATTTTAGTTTATTACTTAGTTTTCTTAAGATTTTTTTTAAAAAGGTTTCTTATGTGCCTTAGTTGTTTTCTATAGACCTTAGTTATTTAGGCAGCCGTTGGTTTTTCCGGATAATTCTGTATTGCTTAATTTTTTAGTTAGTGCAACTATTCAGATCTTTGGAGACTTTGTTAAATACCCTTTTATTTTCATCTGTTCTGATTGATTACCAACATTTTTTTGTTTTCCTTTAATTAAAAAAAAACTTTCTGTTGAATATTTATGCCGTGTATTGAAGTTTATAATAATAGTTCCCCGTAACAGGCCTTGAAGGCCCTTTGGGGTCGTAACAGGATAGGTCTGCTACAATCTAGAGCCTACGGTACACACCGACGTGTACTACGTACCGACCGCCTATTATTACCCCAGAGTTTGACTTCCTGCAGTCTGAGTCGAGCTGGGTCCTAAAAATGCCAGCGATCGAATTGGCGAAAGCGGGATTCGAACCCGCAACTCGTGGTTTCGTAGTCTAGCGACCTATCCACTGAACCACCCCGGCTTGCATTGAAGTTTAGTATTCTAAAATACTCCAGGCAATCTTCATTCTTAATTCTCTATTTTGGAAGGCACCAGAAAGCCTAGATATTTAGAATTCTCGTTTCTTCTTATACTGCTTCAATGGTTGCTTGTAGATATTCTTTGTAGCAATTTTTCATTTTGTAATGTATGATGTTATTGTAACGCTTTTGCTTTCCATAGTGGCGCATAAATTCATTAAAACTACTTATATATTTTACTTATAGGCAATCAAAATTACTTAAAATTATTTATATACACAAAACAGAATTGATAACATATTTATTCGTAATACTGTTTTGCACCCACACGGATATTTAAGCAACTCAAAACGGGTTCCAGAATGTACGCAAAGTTTGCAGTAAACATCTGACAAGTTCTCATTGTTCGAGTCCCTGAATGTGCGCGGCAGCATTTCTGGAAGGCATTACATCGATTACTTGACCGTGAACGCGGGTCTTAACAAAAAAACTGCGACTATGGGTGCCTATGAGACGGTGCGCCTACGGGGGATATTCAGAAATTTCCCACATTCTTTATTTTAATTGCTTTGTATTGCAATGCACCATCCGGGTATTTTGCGTGATATATTTTATAGTTGTAAAATGTTACACGACTTTGAGTAAAATGCATATTTTTTTTTTTCTAAGTTTATGGGAAACATTTGACATTGGATCTTATTTTCTTTGTTATGTATTCTATGCAGTTTTTACTTGGTGTTTTGAGTATATTTTGTTTAATTTCTCTTATATCTATAGAGTAGCGCACATTTTTTAAGACCGGTCTGAAATATTTTTCCATTTTGGTTTGTAGGTATGGAATTTTGTATTTCTTTTTGGATAAGAGCTTTGCTTATGGATGTTTAATCTAGTTAGATTATAAGTGCTTCTAAAAAGGTGGTGTAGACATTTATTTTTCAGTTCTTTTTTTCTGTTATATTCGTCTTTTTTCATCGGTTTTGCCATTTATTTGAGAATAATTGTTCTTGGTACTTGGGTAGTAATACGTGATTTTTTATTTCGTTGTTTTGCTGTTTCATCTGAGTTTCGACTTCTTTGTTGTTGTTTGCTATTGGTGTTAGATCTTGATTTAAGGTTAATTGTAGTTGACTGAAAAACATTATTTGTTGTCATAGTAGGCAGCGTAGAAAATATATTTGGAAGTTGTGTATAATGCATATGTGTTATGTTATCACAGAATATAACGTTTGATTGTTTGGGCGGATTGTCTAAGCAATTGCTGTAATTGACCATAGAGGACGTTACCACATATAAACTGTATGTTTCCGGAAAAGTTAAATGTATAACCATTAATACAAGGTTACCATACGACAAATTGGCAGTTTGTTTTCTTAAATATGTGGCTAATAACCATCAATAGTTTTATTTTATTCTAAACCTTAACCACGAGCTTCTAGCAACCGCTTCGCAGCACGGCTGCGGTCGTACTTGTCAAGTTTGTTCTAAATGTCTTAAAATAAAATTTTATAATTCTCTCGATTAAATAAAACACTTGTATTGTCTGTCTTCATAATACTAGACTGAAATTAAACACCCATTAGTTTACTTTACTAGTCTTCTATTTTCCATCTGCTGACAGAAAAAGATAGGGTTGCAGAGTGGTCGTAAAGAACCTGTGGGCGGAGCTACGGCTGAGCTAATCTGCGCGACCATGAATTTAGTTATAACGAGCAGTGTCGTAACGTGTAAACCAGTGACGTGCCATTTGGGTTTGAAATTATGAATAAAACTGATCAAATTTGAAAATCTGTTGATTTTGCAAGCAAGTTCAATGTTTTTTATGTTTTTTGTTGACAACTTGCAGTTAACAGGGCTGTTAATAGTATTGGAAATAAAAAACAACTTTAAATAGAGAGGGAGAGAAAAAGAGTAGTCTAAACATCTGTGCACCGTTTCCGACCGGAATATTAATTTGTTATTATTTGTTGGTAGTTTTTTAAGTCGATAATCATATGGAAAATTACAAAACAGTAAATTCTTGAAATTTCAAAAATAAAACGTGATCTACAATTGTTGAAGTTCAAGCCAGCCTTGTAATTTTGAAATGGAAATAAAACGAAGCTGAATTCCAGATACGTGACTGCAGCTTAATGCATGAATAAGTGCGGCCTCTGACGTACTGTTTGAAATGCCATTTGGAATGTTAAAAGGATTTATAGTGGCTGCTACTTGGAATCGGGTAATGACTGCGTTTATTTAGCCTTATTTGTCCGTAGTTACGCAACTGAAACTTTGAAATTACCTGTTATGTGGGCAAATTAAAGGGAACAACAATACTGCATTTAAAAGTTTGAACAGACAAAATTAATGTCACGTGAGTACGGGTAGAATATTTTCATGTAATAAACATACCGAGCGAAGATGAGTAGCTTTCGGCTTGTTTTATACGTACGCTTATTGTAGATAAATAAATAAATTTTATTTTCAATTTTAGAGAGCACAAAAGTTGCTTGGGCAAAGTATAAACAAGCACGTTGTCAGATGATGTAAGAACCATTTACCATTAAGTGGAAGTTTCCGTGACTTTCTATTGTTGTATGTTTATGGACATTACAGGGCAGAATTTACTATGAAACGTCTTTGGTGGTTGCTTTGTGAGAATTTTTTGGTTCTAAGATAGGGAGCTAAACGATGGTGAGGTTGCGGTTTTTATAGATAAACGTACAAGCACTGCTAGCCGCTTCGGCGCCTTGCTGATAATGAGAACAGAACAGATTTGAAGAGATTTATTCATTAGTTAATATAAGACCACTACAGTGTGACTTTAACAAATTAAAATTGAAAAGCTGTAAAAGTTTTAGTGTCATATAATATCAGGAACAATAACTTTCTACTTCAGAATGTTGCTACGCGACAAAACCACGTAGACAAATTTTGTTCAGTGACGAAATGTTCACTATGAAGGAGGGAGTTTTTAATTTTTATAATAATAGGGTGCTATGTACTAGTTTGCAAGAAGCTATTGAAAAGATTTTGGTAGTTTAAAGAAGCTAAAACCAAATTTGATTGATTATGATATAGTAAATGGGGGAGAGTTATGACAATTTAGTGAATTTTCTTTTTGTGAAAAAGAAATAAAATGATTGCCTGGCCTGCAAATAGCGATTAATAATTCCAGCAACACCGTTCTTTATTGTAGGGACATTTTAATTAATAAAGCTCGAGATGAATGCATGAATTTACATTTCAACTGTTAAGCCATAAGTCACCGCATTGAGAATTAGGTCCAAATAGGAATATACCGATCTCAGCTGAGTTAAAAAGTTTTATCAATAGACCCAAATATGCTGATCGTGGCCTTCAATGTTCGTTTTATTCCAAACAGTAAGACGATGGAGTGAATCAAATAAAACCATAATTATTTTTCTGCACAACATTCTGATCTGGGCAATGGATAGTAGTTCTTTGATCCCGCTATCTCAAAATGTGGTTGTGACAATAAACTTGTCGTCAAATTTCCATCCTCAAAGTATCATAAGCCCAGATTATAGATAGCATGTTCAATGTATAATAGTTCATAAGAAATCTTGAATTTTTTCATGTTTGGGCAGCTGCATAGGGCGGGGATTCACGAAATAAACCACAAGATTTGACGTTACGGGAAAAACCTTGAAAGAATTACCAAAGCGCGGACTTAAATTCATATTGTTCATTTTCAGCGCTATACTACGTCTGCACCATTTTCCCGCATAATTTAAAGTGGCTCAAATTGAACTTATTCCAAAACTAGGAAAGCCTCCTCCTAGCTGCCCATTAGTTTATTTCAAAATTATTCTAAAAGCTCCTGTTAAAAAGAATGAAACTTCTTCTTGAAGACCAAAAATTGCTGCCGGGTCATCAATTTGCATTCAGGGAGGAATATGCCACCATAGAGCAAGTCCACAGAATAGTAAACGAAGTCAATCAGACATTTCAAACCAAGAAGTACTGTTCTGCTGTGTTTTTGCACCTTTGACAAGATCTGGGATACGAGACTGCTGTTCAAAATTAAAAAGATCCTGCCGCACAATTATTGTCACCTTATAAAATCATACCTGACCAACAGGCACTTTTAGGTAAAATTCCAACTTATGGAATGACACACCATAAATTCGGGAAGCGTCTTGGGCCCATCTTGTACTTACTGCACACGGCAGACCTATCCATTTCAGAAAATATGCTGACAGTCACTGATGACATTGCTATACTAACATCTCACGAAGCCCCAGTGGCTGCCTCAAGAAACTTATAAACCTCCCCGAACCGAGTTCAAAACTGGATGCGGATTTGGCGTATCACAGGAAATGAATCGAAGACAACCCACGTTACTTTTACCCTTTGAAAGGAAAAGTGCCCACCAGTGATACTAAATAATGCTCTATTCCTCCAGCAGGTGAAGTAAAATAATTAGATATGCATCTTCACTGAAGGTTAACTTGGAAAAAATATATTTTCAGCAATCGTAAACAACTTGGTCTGAAGGTTATTATATTCTTCTGGCTATTTGGGCGCTAATCTCAACTAACACTATCTAACAAGGTTTTTCTATATAATACTGTACTAAAATTTATTTGGGCATAGGGGTAACATGAGCAACTCTAAATTGGAAATTCTACATACGTTCCAATCCAAAACCCTACGAACCCTAGCCGGTGCCTTATGGTACTTGAAACGAAGTATTCTATCATGATCTTTTAGTGAGCACTATTAAAGGTAAAGTTTAAGCACTGCCGCAGCTTCCTCGAAATTCACAAGCAATTTCAGCAACTTTTAATCATTGTCTAGAAGTAGGTGAATACCGCGAATAGCTTCCTAAGTCACGCGGATCTTCTGGGGACGTTGGCGACTTTCATTTTCAACTGCTTCTCTTCAATTCAAAAATTGTTTATTCTACGTGTACACTTAAGTCTCCTTAAGAGTGCTGCCTCCGAACTGTGCGTTAAGGCTTCTCAAAGTTTTCGGACAGTGAGAAATTTGATAACCTGTTCTGCAGTGGACTAGGGTACCTCTTGCTCTAATTAAAGAAGAAATAGTTCGAGGTACTCCGTGGAGGGAATCTTCTTCAGGCATTTGCACCTGTAATGCCTATAGCCACGTTCCTCTCTGTTCACCCTGGTTTATATTTGAATCACCAACGTATGTTATAGTTTAAAAATGCTGTAATTCGAGATTACCAAGGCGTTGCATTTTGTGAGTAATATTAATTTTTCAGATTTTATACACCATGTAGGTCCACAAAATCGTTAGTGTATTCATTCTAAAAGCTTCTTTTTTAAAGACAGTAAAAATGTATGCCAATTCGACGGGACTTATTTTAAACAATGACAGAATGTTTTGTATTACTAATGTGTCTGTCACCTTGATCGCATATCGGGAGTAAAATATTTTAAACTAAGTGTTTAATTCTAGCTGGATTTAGTGACAATATTTGTGGTTTTCTATAATCAAACTTGATCTAGTTAATAACAAATGGAAAAAATTGGCACAGCCTTTACTTGATGCTTTTTAACGGATCATGTATAAATTATGGATACAGAAAAGTATGCGTTGAATAATACAATGGAAATAATAAAAATTGTTTACCGATTTGGTGCATATTTTAAAAAATTTGTTTCGCTTTTTTTTTATTGTTTGTATTCATGTAGTTACACGTTATTTTATTTACATCTCTTCTTTTTTTAGTTCCGCTTCTCTCTTCTGCCTATATTTTTTCTTACTGTGGAGTTTTGTTCCATCTTGTTAAATGATCGCGCCAGATTGGTTGTAACAGTTCATAAGTTGTTCTGTTTTGGCAGCTACTTCTTTATTTGTTTTGTTGTTTGTGGTAACAGCCTTCAAATAAAAACCAGTACATCGACTTCAATGTCTACTAAAAATCCAGGGACATCAAATTTGAAAAATGTAAAATGTAAAATCTTACAATGTAGGGGGGTACTAAGAAGGAATTTTTCGAAAATTCTAATAAAGAACAAAAGAGCAAAAACTGTTTTCATTTTGTTTGCGAAAGTCATATACAAAAACGCCTAAAAATTGAATTTTGGATTTTGTGCTAGTCGATCCCTAAAAAATAATGAACTTCTAACCAGAAATTCTTAATTTGACATTTTTAAAATTATTATGACCTCTTCGTGCTTTTTTATTTTATTATGATTTTTGTGCCTTGCTGTTTTAGCAATTCGTTGTTTTAGCGTTTTCACCATTTCAGTTCTTTGCTTATTTCTTCTTAGTATTTTACCTTTACTTCTTGTGGTTTAACGCTTGTATTGCTATTTTTTATACTTTGTTTCTTCTTCTGTGGTGATTTTATTGCACTTTGTTGCTACCATCACTAATCTATGTCCGTTTTTGATACAATTCAGATTTGTCGTATAGAGTATCATATTTTGTGCATTTGTATTATAAAGTTTATTATATATATTATATAGGATTTTGCTATTTAACTTTAAAAAGGTGTCCCAAAATTAACGCAAGATTTAAATTAAATAGAAAACAGTTTTTAGTCTTTTGATTGTAATTTTTTTATTGAATCATAAAGTACATAGGATAGGGAATAACACATCGGGCAAATGGCCTCCACGGCTTTGCATACACATACGCACTCGTTTGTCTGAATTTTCCATGACCATTCTGCATAAATGTGGCTGAATTTCGTTGATGCAACGTTGAATTTCCTCCTTTAATGCACGCGTGGTTGTGGGCTTGTTGACATAGACCTGTGATCTTAAATAACCCCATAAAAAGAAATCTAATGGTGTTAAATCACACGATCTAGGGGGCCAATTCTGATAACCGAAACGAGAGAGTACACGACCTGGAAATGTCTCATGCAGTAATTGAAGTGTTTCACGGGCTGTATGGCATGTGGCACCGTCTTGTTGAAACCACATATTGGCCACATCAATATCATCCAATTTTGGCAAAAAGAACTGAATTATCATGTCGCGATATCGAGCACCAGTAACAGTCACTCGTTGACCAGCCTCATTTTTAAAAAAGTATGGTCCAATTATGCCTCCAGCCCAAAATCCACACTAAACAGTGACACGTTGTGGATGCATTTGTTTTTCGATAATCACATATGGGTTCTCAGAACCCCAAAAGTGGCAATTTTGGCGATTAACAAACCCATCAAGGTGAAAATGTGCTTCGTCGCTTAGGATGATTTTGCTCGAAAAATCAGCATCCATTTGTTGATGCTCAATAATCCATTCAACAAACTCTCTTCGCTGTACATGGTCATTAGGCTTCAGTTGTTGTGTTAATTGAATTTTGTAAGCATGTACGCTGTAGAGAGCTTCTTGAAACTTGCAATTCTTGTCCACGACGCCGAATTGAGGTTCCTGGATTGTCACCGATACTTTCACGCACTGCTTCGATGTTGACATTTGAACGGCTTGTTTTTGGACGACCAGTGTGTTTGGCGTCACCAACGGATCCTATCTCTTCACAGTTGACGAAATTAAAACACTATTCCGACCATATTTTGTATGAAATTTTCGAATAGCGGCCGCCAAGCTTTCATTATTTTTGAAATATTGTTCAATAATGAAGACACGTTGTTCTATCGTGTAACGCTCCATTTTTACTAACCCTAAACTGTCAGCTGTCGATTTGTTTTTGTTTTAGGGTTGTCAACACTTTACTGCGTAAATGGCGGCAAATTTAAATCTTGCGTTAATTTTGGGACACCCTTTACATACCATATATGTATCTATCTTCTGAATCTTGTTCTCAACATAAATTTTATGAAGTAATTTATTTTTATAATTAAATTCTATTAGGTCCTTTAATTTTTCCAATTTTCCCATTCTAATAATAATAAATTACGAAATCCTATACCTTTATTTCTTATATTACTATTCTCGATGATATCGCTTTAAAACAAAATACGCAGTTATGTACACTTTCTTCTACTACTATTCTCACCACCTCTTTTGATATTTGCCCTAGTATAGATAATAGTTTTCTTCCAGCTTCATTTTTTCTTGCTTCATTTTATTTCCCTATCAATAAAGTAATATTTAACTTACCTATTTTAATTTATTTTAGTCTTATTTTCTTCACATGTTTCTCATTTGCTATGCCACTGTTCTTGATTATATTCAACTTTCTGGTTTATACCTCTTTCAATATTTCTTTTATCTAGTTTTTTATACGACGCCCTTTAAATGTTTGTTTTTTTACCATCTTTCGCATTCTGTAGTGATCTTTCGATCTTCTTGCTTTTTGGATCTTATCTTGGCTTTTTTTTATTATTGTCCACCTCTCCTTTTTCTGCTTTATATTTTCTTAATGTTTTCAATTTCTCTATTTTGTGAGTTTTACCATTTACAAATAATTAATTATATAAAAGTTTTCCTTATATTTCTCATATCTTTTTCTTTGAATTCTTTGGATAATACTCACTAATTAAAGATTTCTGTTTTTAACGTTCTTTGCTAAATTCATTGTCTTTAATTACTCGTTATTAAGTCTGTCAATATTAGTCTGGTGTTCCGATACTCCTATTCTTTTTTAATAAGTTTCTTACATTTTGAATTTTCTTGTCTACTATATATCTCAACTCCAACGTCCCTTAAATGATCTTTATTTTTTCTTTTTGTTCAAATCTGATTTATTTATCATCAACTTCTATATTATAATCCTTTTTTATCCCCTTTTCCAAAATTTGATTTTATTTTTTAGATTATTTATTTTGTATTTTAGTATATTTAAAATTTACGTTTTTAATTCAGCTCATTACTTATTTCTTCTCATCTAAGCCACTTAAATTTTTTGGTTTTTTTTTACATCTTGTGGTATCATCTTAATTGTTTTATTTTAGTGTTTTGCCTTTACCTTCACGAATACACTGCACCTAAAACTCCCTGCGGTGTTTCTCCTCGTTATGAACTGTTTTTTGTCGCTGCTGCGTCATAGAAAGAGTAAGGCTTCGTTGAACCCGTTGAAGATCTCATTCTTATTGGTGTTGCAGTTTGATTCTTTCTTTGATCACTTTGCTACTTGCATTAGTTTTACGAAATTGTTTTATTGTTTTGTATGGTCATTTTTTGTGTGATCTGTTGGTTTTCCCTTCTGACATTTTTTACTATTGTTTTAGATGATGTTGCAAATTGTTTGTGTATACTTTATAATCAAAAATGGGAAACTTTTGAGTAGTTGAGGATTGAAAACGATGAATGGCATGCAAACAACTTTTTATTTTGAAACTTTGCGAGTTGGTTGAATTTATTTTTATTACTAAATAGAGTGCATTTCGAAACAATAGAGTAACTCTGCGGTGGAGAATGCGCAAAATCTAGTGTATTACAGAAAGTGTTTCTGTTGGCTGTGCACTTGAAATAAAATATTGCAGCAGGAAAAGGTTGTAGGCAAATGGTGGGGATGCAAGGCTACGTCAAGGTAACATGAAAATGAGAACGTGACATATTATACAATTAATGCTTCCATTACAGAGATAACACAAACCGGACTAGTTTTTTGTGTCAGAATTTAATTGTTTCACTTATTGTGCCACTTGTTACGTTATCCGACTAGAAATCCAAATCATTCACATTTATTTTATCAAGCCAAAACTATTTCCACATATTTGCCATGTATATAATAAAACTTTCAAATTTATTTTTATCGTTGAAATGTGTATTATTCCTCTTCATAAATTGTACAGTCCAGTAATATACATGGGAAGCTTTTACAACGTTTTTATTTTGTACAATACCATTTTTCAGTATACCAAAGTCTTGAATATAATTTTATTGTTAAAAATTTGTTATTTACAAATATAAGCTACAAATACTCAAAGAGTACTTGAACTTGTTATTACATTCCAATCAGTGATAATTTGAACATCGGTTGTGTAAAAATTGAAGTAGGCGCATAATGCGTGTGTAACGATAGACTAGATGGCGATGTTAGAACGCACAGAAAAAAAAGGTAGCCAGTCATTCGTACAGAGCTACGAATGCAGTTATAAACAAAGCGAAAAACTATGGAAATGGAGGATGCGGTTTCTTTGGAATGTACTAAAAAGCAAAGCTAGTGGGCACTCACCAAATGCGCGTGAGCTATAAATTATCAGCAGCTTTCCGACTTGCTAGTGATAAACAGGATTATTACGTTCGGTATACTGTTACTGTTCAATAGAAGTACCAAGAGTTGCTGTAGTTGTACATAGTTGATCATGAGATTTGATTGTATTGTTACAACAGACCAGTTTCCGGAAAAGAAATGCCAGTCTGTGGAATGGCAACATTGAAAACCATCATTCCAAGAAGCTACAGCTCAGATTGTTTATTTACAAGCAAATTGAAATTGTCTTTTTGGACCAGAAAACAACTAAGCGGCTCCGTTACGGGAAATAAATGCGCGGCGCGTTGCTTTGACATGATAGTACATGCGGACATGTTAGTTATCATACACTTGCTATCCTGCAAACTGTAGGGTAAAATGTGCTGTCTCACACTCAATATTCACCAGATCTTCAGCAAAATGATTATGACTTTTTTTTGACATAACTAAAGATCCGACAAATTTCTCATTCCATTTACAGTTTAGTTGAAACAATCTGAAGGCATGCTAATAGCTGTAGCTGTACATCTAGAGACGTTTTTTGAGTGTTTGGCCATAGCAAACGAGGAATCAGAAAAAAATCGCGACCAGAATTGTTTATTTAAAAATTTATAGCAATTTTTTTGTTGATGGAAGGAAATGAGAACGTGACACGTTGCTTCAACTTAATAATGCGCGGCTACCTGCTAGATGCTGTACTCTTCAAACGTGGAGCTTAAGTTGGCTGTCTACCAGTGGCGTTATGGCTTACAGCAGCTTTACGGAAACTACCGCAAAGGCAAAAGTGCATAGACACTGAAAGGACATACTTTTAATAAAAAGTATACCCATTTATTCCTGATAAAAGATTAATGTGGAGAAAAGTATAGTGCTAACCATTTTTAAAGATGTCGAGTAAAAGCCAACGATTACAAATGAGAAGCGGGAAAGCAGGTTTAATATTTTGTTTTTTTTGCAACAACTCGGGTGTTACCTTTTAATTTTCTAAATTTAATTGTGTGATTAAAAATGTAGTATTTTATAAAGAAATAGTGGAAAATGGATAGATGAGCAACGAAATTTTTCGATGTTCGTGAATTTGATTTATTTAAAGATTTGAGTACTGTAAAACAATGAAAATTGTTTTATTAAAGTTTATTATATGCGGAAATGGATGTGCGAGTTCTTTTTCGTAAGCTTCGGAATCAATGTTTAACAAAAATATTTTACCCAAAGATATAAATTTGACGTGCACATGAGAGCAAAACAATCGACTCACTAGCTGCACGCACATTTTCATCTCCTGTCTCAGTCTAAGGAAAATGAAAATAAAAACATTAACGGACAAAGAGTATCTTTATTATTGAGCTTTAAAAAATTGTTGCTCTTGCATTAATCGAATGACGTATTCAAAAAATATGTATTGCAAACGGGGTTTTACGAATCTTGATAATTGGAACACACCATGTATATGTGATTGGCATACAGTACGCTTGCAACCCGGTAATTCATCTCAGCCCAAAGTTGACATAAGTGACGTTAAGATACCACAGTCGCCGAAGCAGCCCAAGCAGTTGCATTGTTGAAAAAAAGCCTCAGCCAATCGGCTGTGTTGAGAGTGGCTACGACCACTGACAAGAAGGCGGCCGTAGGCGCGTGACAACGCAGAGAGACGATCATATCAATATCCCTTAGAAATCGACATATGACTGGCGTTGACCTCAAGCAAGAGGTGTGGTCGCCAGTGCTTGGATAGTGAAAGTAGCCATCCTGGCCCAAAAAAGGCAGTTGCGGGCCCCAAGCTGACTGCAATCTAAAAGCAAAGGCGACTGCACTTTACTCTTGAAGATATCAATTGGGACCTCGGCCATTGGAGTCAGATATTATTCACTGACCAGTCCAGGACAGGCCTACGTGGCAATGACACGAGACATCGGGTCTATAGAAGGCCAGCTGTATTCAAGAAACTGTTGCATATGGAGGTGGCTTTTGCATGTTCTGGGCGAGCATTTTTATGCATGGAAAAACTGAGTTGGTTTTCGTGCCCAGTAGAGAACACGGGGGAGGTTTAACAACGGACCGCTACATCAGGGACGTTCTGGAGGAACATGTTCCGTTTGCGGGCTTTCTTGGTGAGGATTTCGTGTTAACGCACGACAATGCGTGATGCCACACCGCGCGAGTTACTACTACCAACCTGGTCGACATCGGTATACCGAAGATGGACTGATTTTCATGTAGCCCAGACTTGAATTTAATTGAGCAATTGAGCCCAGACCAAAAATCTTTCACCAAGGAGCGGCGTTGATTGAAGAGTAGGAAGCATAAAGCATAGAAAAAGTTATCCAATCTGTGCGTAATCGCTTGGAAAGTGCAATTAGGAGTAGAGGTGGCAACATCGTGTATTGAAAGAATCATTAAATTAATTTAAACTGAGAATTTTATTTTTTTTCATTCTATAACCACCTTTTCTCTTACAAACTTGTTGTGTTACACATATTCTTAGGCCAATAACTTTGCCAGAGCAGGTCCGATTCCAATCAAAAAGGTATAATTTGAAACCACAGTTTTTAAGCGTTTAAATAGTACACTGAACTTTACTTGGAATGCTATCGGAGTGGATACATAATCTCTCAAAACTTGAGCATGTTGCGGAGTCGATTGTTTTTCTCTCAAGCGTATATCTTTTAGATTACATTACATAAAAGTTGGCTTTTCTTTTTACAAAAGCAGAGGATTTTGTTTTAATGAATCTCTCGGACAAAGAAACTTGAAATTCGACGTAAGCACCCAAATAATAAATTTAAACATCATGCGCTTGGGAGAATGAAAGTGGGTAAGACTTATCTTCATAGGTTTCTCAATTGCGATAGGTTTCTTAGGCTCGATAAAATATCGAATTAGTCGTAGTTGAATTAATGTTATCTTTCTTCAAAACATACTTTATCGTAGTCTTTTAGTTCGCAGTGAGGATGACGTACAATGTAAATGGCTTTGCAAGAGTTTGTTGTGGTTGTTCATAAAAGTGGGTTTATAAAATAAATCGTTTTCAGCAGGATTTTAATTTTACTTGTGAATTTGTTATTCCGAAAAGAATATTTTTGATTGTGCGTAGTCTTTAAGTTTTTGTGGTAGCGTATATCCAGTTCAAAGACTTTAGATCAGCTGGTTCATGCAAAGCAAGAGTGAAGATTGGAATATTTTGGATCGTTTGAGTCTTGTGCACTATAAAGTCAGTACTGACTATAAAAAATATCTTGCTGAGGTTCTCACTTTCAGTCATGTTTTTAGAACTATCTCTTGATATGTTTGGTTGAAGGTCCTAGTCCTTTTTCGCTAAAATTGTTATCATTACAAAACACCGTTTATAATCAATGACTTTGAGTTTTTTCAGCGATTGTGATTTGAAGGCATACATTATGTGATTTTGAGAAATGAACGCCTCCTTCAAAGCAAAGACTCTATTGTATAGAAATTTTTCGCACTAATGGCCCTGTAGAAGCTTTTTGTCTTGTGTTGCTTCAGTTCTGTATGAGGAAGTGGTGTTTATTACTGTTTGTTAGCATTAACCCTTAAGTTTATTTTTATTGTGCCAGATCATGAATAAGTTCAGCTTATGGACTTTCGCTTGAGGCTTTTTGACATATGAGTCGCCAATTCTTATCAAAATTAGTGTTCTTAAGTGTTTTTAAATTTTGTGCTTTATAAAAGCTGCGCGAGTAAGTATCTTATAGAAACTTAAATGTTCAATATTTTTGGACATAATTTAAATTCACACAATTGATTCGATCGATTATTATAAATACAGATGCGAGCAATTTAAAATTCTGGTCAGCGGCAGCGTATCGAGGAAAAGGTCAGACCTTGTAAGCTATCATTAGTTGTGTAATTATTTATAACTTTCTATTGCAATGTTTAATTTTAAACGACAAGCTATTAAATTTTTAAGGTGTAGGAGCAATAAAAACCTCCAGATCTAGACACTAGTGAGAATGAAACGGACTCGTCCAGAAATGTCGATGCTGAAGTTAACCTTGGAATATTAAGATACAGATAATACGAGCTGAAATACAATCGGCTGTAAATTGTAGCATGCACATTTGCAGTTAGCAATTAAATGCTCATTTAAAATAATTGAAAAGCGTTGACGTAGTCTGCGTCAACTTCTGTGCGAGTCGGTAATTGTTAAATTGGAAATATATATGTAATATATTTTTATATAGTTGGAAGTGTCAAACGCGTAGTTTTTGTACTGTAGACAATTAAGCTTTTAAGGTTTATTCTACTGATTTATTACAATATCCACAAATTTGGTGGAAGTTGTACCCATTTGGCCACAACTTGTCAGTTTGAAGGTTTGATTCTCTTAGTCGCACTAATATGAGTGTAGTTTGATATTAGGGTAAATTTATAATAAATGCCGTTATAATTTGTTTGATGCCGCCACGGAAAGCAAATGAATTTTATTTTATAGACGTTTGAAGTCTTACTGTGATAAAAAAATATTTTATTGTGTGGAAGGGTGCTCAAATTCAAGTAGTTGAAGTATATGGGAATTCTGCATCAATGTCGAAGATTGCATGTAGAAAAAATGTGTGGGGGTAGAATTCGCAACTGTTAACCACAATCTGCAGGGCGGATTCACTATTTCAATACCAGAGATGAAGTAACAGTGGACAACAAGAGATGAAAGGATTAGGAAGACGGCAAAGACAGTTTTATCGGCTAATAGAGTAATGCCCATATTTTTTTTGTAATTTTCAATAGGCCGTCCTGATCAATTACTTGCAGAAGAGAAAAATAATAACATGACCAATTTTAAGGCAAGTCTACCAATATAATAGTAAAATTAAATGAGTTAGGTCTAAAAGTAATTTCCCATCCCCCGATTGTTCGTATTTAGCCCAAGGCAACTTTTTCTCCTCCCAAATCTAAAAGCTTGGTTTAGTGGGAAAAGCTTTTCGTTCAATGATGATACCAGAGCTACTGTCAATGGGTATTTTTCAGCCATTGGGAAAAAATGTTTTTACGGTTTAAAAAAATTCTTTGAATGTAAACTGTTGAAAAATAATATTATTTTGTTTCAAAAATGTTGTTTAACTTTTTACCCTAATTATATATATAAAAAAAAATTATGAGTGCTGCTGCTGCTGTCACACAGGTCAAAGGTCAAATCGTTCGTGCCTTTCCGTGCCGACCCGAGCGCCTGAAGGACAAATTTCGGCCCGGCGAGGCGACCGAGGTAATATATTTCCGGAACCGCAAGCGATGGAAAATTTTCGTTTGAGAGCGGGTAATAAAGCACTTATACATAAAAATTATGAGTGCTGTCACACAGGTCAAAGGTCAAAGGTCAAAGGTCAAAGTTCAACTCTAACTGAGTATACGTAAATGCGTTGTCATGGCAACGGCTACGCCAATTATGTCAAACAGAGCTTTTTAATCGTGTTTTTATTTATTTTTAAAAAATACTATGCGAAGGGGCTCAAGTATGTCGTAGTTGGACAAGCTCTCCGGGGGGCCGCTGCCAGACCTTGTTATTTTTAAACAATACAATTTTTGTAATCCGTCCGGTGTCTTACTATTTTAGTAGATTTTTTATTAATTTGTATTAAGATTATTATTAAATTATCAGATAATTAATTCGGGGCTTGTGTTATTCGTAGAGCTTCAAAAAGTAACGATAACAAAAGGCAAAAATAATGGTCTCAAAAGGCTTCGCCGTCAAAGCAAATCAAATGTACAAAGACGTCAAAATTTGTGTAGTACTACTTCAGAAGGATGTAAAGACTACAAAAGTGATTTTAGCGTAAAAATACGTCATAATTAATTATCAGAAAGGTCGAACAAAAATGTCACGAAAGGTTTATGATGTAATGTTCTAATTTTCTTTGCTCTTAAGGCTGGTTATTGGGAAGTCCTGACTTGCATCTGCTAAATTATATGTTGCGGTCACTCTTAGAAGCTCCGACCTATAAGAAATGACGCATAGGTTGGGAAAATTTGCTAGACTTTCATTAAGCGGTGCATTTGGATTTAATTTATTGATTTTCTGTTTTCGAATAGATTTTTTTTGAGAACTTTATAGCAAATAGAATATTTACATTATATGAGTTCGTAGCGAATAAATATAATATTTGCGTTATAGGAGGGGACTTCCAGTGAAGTCCATCTTCGTTTAAATCGTCAGATCCTTGGGCCATTTCATCTGAAGTCGTCAACGGTGCGGATCTGCTGTCAGTGGTTTCGGAGTTTAATTTGGATGACCTTCCAAGGCGGTCTGATGTTTGATAATACGTTGATAGATATTATCTTCTACGTATAAAATTTAGGGTTAAGGGTAATTTTCTTCCGACTACCTAGTACATACTTTTTAACTTTTTCATTTATTTACGCTATTTGCTAATACAAGTTTTCTAAGTTATTGAAGTGGAGTCCCAGGAACTTTACTTCATTGGAATGTTTAACTTAAGTATTGTTAAAGGGCGACGGGAGAACGGGTGACGGGTTCTATGTCAAGATATATCTTCGTTAGGTAGATTTGAAGCATTACTTGTGATGTTTGGATCGTCATTAGAAGCAAGAATATCTGCATCGTCAGCGAAAGTGCTCATTATAATGTCGTTGGAGATTGGTAGGTCAGATGTTAAAGAGTAGATATAAGATAGGGTCGAAGACATGTCCTTGGGGCACATCCGAGTTTATTAGTTCAATTTGGGACACACCATTGTCAATTTTTGTTTTAAAACTCTGCGTAGTAAGATATGAATTAAATAGGTGTCCCAACTTGTGGGGAGAAGCTTTCTTTATTTCTATAGTTGCCCTCTATGCCATACTTTCACGAACATTTGTCAAGTGTAGCTTATATAAAATTTATTGTGGTGGGACTGTTAATTGTCGATGGTTTTATCGAAAATAAAACTGATCATGGAATAACCATTAATTTTGCAGCGAGCCATAAGTTGTTTTTCTTACGTTAAAGTTAGTTCTCCTAACAGATTTGAGAAAACCGAGAAGAGACTGATAAGTCAGTATGATTAGATATCATTAGGAAATTCTTCGGATTTGGGGAATTTAAGATTAAATGGCTAGCATTTAATTCCTGGTTGTTTGGTATGGCTGATGCGATCAAATTGCATTTTAAAGCTTTGTTGTGAACTTTCTAATGGGCAGTAATATCTATAGAGGCGCTTAAAGTTCCTCTTCTATTTCTTGATCTATTGGATCAGATTTTGGTTTAAAACTTTAGCTAGATGATGTGTACATATACTAACTTTCTTCTTAGTTGTTCGCATCCACTTACTCCCTCATTGGTCGAGTAATGGTGGGGTGTGAGAGGTCTGTCGTTTGAAGCGCTTTCCAAAGTGGTTGATCATGAGAAGATAACGTTTTAATGTGTCCGGGGAATGTTTTGTTGCAAGATTTTCTTATTTTCTTCTAAATTTATTACTTATTTGATTGAATTTACGTTTGATTTTATATTGTGTATTTTTGACTATTTTTATTACCTCGTAGATAATGTTAGGACTGTTTATTTTGGTGTTGTTAGATTATGCAACAGCCTGATGTATGAATTGTAGTTATAAGATGGGTTGTAGCTTGTTAAATTCTATTTAGAGTTGCTATATTTATATTTGTATTTAAATTCAACGTGATGTTGGAAAAGTTTTTTTTATTACTAAGGGAAACATAATTTTTGAACTGATAGAACGGGGCAGTAAATGGCTGATAGATTTATTAGAATTGGAAGCCTTTGACTTGAATTACTTTAGCTAGAGATGCGAAAATAGTGTAATATAAAGTTATATTGACATCATTTAGCCTGCGTTTCATGTAGCAATAGCCATGACTGGGTTTATTTATTAATAATTGTAGTTGGTATGTTTTTACGCTAGTGTGGTCCCATGGTTTGAGGCGGACTGCAGTGCTAACAGACCCGGGTTCCATTCCCGGCGCTCTCTGACGCCTGTCGGGTGGCCTAGTCAATCTCTAAAAATAATTGAGTACCTGCGTTCAGTCGAACAAAGTGTAATAATGGAGGTCGTCTAAGGCGCGGTGCTTGCCACATCGCCCCGCCTCAAAGATGGGCACAGTGGCGGACAATGAAAGCCTTAACCTCTTTGTCCGAGAGCCGTGCTCCCACGCGGGGTGTCAGAGTTTTACCATTATTATTAGTTGGTCTGTTTAAAATCATTATTTCGTTAGAGGAGTTGGATACGTACGTAGAACTTTAAAGTCGTCAGTGAATTGTAGGAGACTTAGATTTTGTTATTGAGAAGAACGTAGGTAGGATAGATTTGAATTGGTAACAACGCAAGATGTTATTCTCTTAATTGAGGAGGTTTGTGAATTGGCGCGTGTTCACTTGAATTTAATTTTTTTGTAATTCTTGGAAGACGGTACAACCTTTATAGTTAACTGGGCGGGAAACCTCACTTTTAGTTGCTATGTTTTTTGATTAGTTGCAATTTTTGGTATCGTGAAGTCTATTTCGTTAAACACAAGTATGTGATCTATTGCAGTGTGCTCTTATTAACTTTTTACAGCGGAGCTTATAGAAAGTTAATGAGGTTATCATCCTGTCTGTCTGTGTGTCTGGAGACACTATAACTTCCGTTCTATTGAATGGATTCACTTCAAACTTGGCATACACACATCTTAGGTCAGTACCTTTTATGGGATTGATTTTCAGCCAAATCGGTTAACGGAAACCGGAAGTGACCGTTATGATTTCGAAAATTCATTATACTCACATATGTCATGCAGCATATCATTCCACAGCATTTTTGACGCTGATCATTATGGAGGCATTAATCTTAATTCCTTTCAAAAGTTTTTATTCCAATTTCATCGCACCGCTGTAGAAAGTTTCCTTTACGGTATTACACCGTTCTTGTTTGGTTATAATTTTGATACAGTGTACATTGCACTCCTTCAGTGTTAGTCCTTGAGAGTTGAAAGGTAACGTTTTGATTTTTTGGAGGAAACGAGGACACTATGAATCGTTTTATTGGTTTTAATCGGTTCTAGATCAATAAATAATATGCTATTTTAATACTATTTTGCAGGGGTGGTATTGTTTCATTTGATGCGTGATAGATTATATCATACGTATTGCACGTATTCATTGGATTTTTTTGTATATATTTTATCTACATTATAAGTCAAGTATTTTTTGTATATTGTTCCTGTAGCACATAATAAAGATTTTACCATGTACAAATACAGGTCTGAATCGGGATTGCTAGTTTTTATTTACTGGTGGAATTATTTTCATTATCACTAAAAACTGCACTTTTCTTAGCTGCAAATGGTATTTTTTCGTTTAATGTTTTTAATGATTTGATAGTTGTAAGTAGCTACTTTTATCTCCAGATTGTTATATCGCTTTTCATATATTGTTTGATTTGTTGATGTTTCCGGGTTTTGAGATAAGTGTGATGATAGTAAGTTTTGATTTTGGGTGCCGTTGTTTTGAGATGTATGTTGTTGAATAAGTGGGAGGTAATTGGGCAAGTAACTTATTTAGGTAGGCAATGTAACAATTGCGTTGTTAGCAATGTACCAGCACGACCAATGTGGTGGCTACGTGGTTAAGGTGCTTAGCGAATGGCTTACTCATTCACTAAATATAATGAGCCTTCTAAAGCGCGGTGCTTGTCACACCGCCTCGCGGCAGAGATAGCGGACGCTTATCGCGCAGTAAGGGCAAACATATGAGAGCCTCAACCACTCAGTTTGCAGGTCCTGCGCCGACGCGGGGTGTAACGTCTTATTATTATTATTAACTATTTATCAGCGCATCATAAATCCATAATATATATATTAGACCTTAATAATTTTAAAGTTAAATAAATAAGTGCAGTTGACCTTTTGCCTTTAGCAAAGCGCAAGTAGCACGCACAATGCAAATTCTTTTGGAGAGAATTTATAAAAGGACTGCCTAATACTAGGTTGTCCCAAAAGTGAACTTGCGAAAAATCAATTTTTATGGATGACCTTACTTAGAAAGGACAAAAACTGTTCTTCGAAGTAGAGATCATTATTTTCTATGATTTTTTTCATCAATCTGCAAGTTTTCGGATCTGGTCGAACGGACGGCGTTGAATCGAAGAATGGCACGCTTCTTCAACTTTATCAAATGATTTGAAGCGGCGATCACGCAAGAAGTGTTTTATTGAGCGGAAGAGACAATAATCGGACGGGGCAGCATCTGAACTGTACACTGAATGCGGAAGAGCTGCAACGCCGTCAAACTCTTCAAATCTCTCTTCGATTTTCTTTGCAGTGTGGGGTTTGGCGTTCTCTTTCTCACGAGGTGAATCAAGGTCCACCAAACAAATCATGATCTTGCTGAAACGTTCTTGGCGCGGAACCGACGGCGAAGTTCGCCCTTGTGGAACCTATTTTTTCTGACTTTTGATTGATTAACAAGATTCATTTTGCTTTCAACGTTACAATTTACCTTTAGAATCTGCCATTCAAAGGATAGTTGAGCAGCTGGCGGCAAATCTCGACCCTTTCGGTGGCTTGCGCTTCAGTGAATTAATGCGGATTCTGTCGGGGCTTCTTGTGCACAAAGTCGAGCTTTTGGAGCTGTCAGTTGATTTTTCAACTCAAAGAACTGATCTCAAATCTCGAGAGCTCGACGAAAGCTCATCTTCATAGGGTTCAAGCAAGTCTTCATTGTCCAACTTTAACGGCCGACTGAAACGAGACTGATCTTTGAGACTTATGTCGCCGGAAGACAATAAAGTAGTGGAGACTTCCTTCGGCTCCAGCATCGCAGATTTCCTTTGCAGTATCTCATGATGAAAGCTCCCACTTTCAGAAATAGTGCATCACCCGAGTTCAATTTTGTCTAAAAGCATTGAAAACCCAAAGATCCAACTTATTACTACATTATAAACATAAAAATCAAATTTTTCGCAAGTATTGCAGAACTTTTACGACAACCCAATATTGCCGATTTTATTTGAAACATTCATAAAGCAAATATTACAATGGCGAAAAAATGGGAAAGAAATTGGAGTGTTTATAGTACAATAAAGAGTTTAATTTCTTAAAGTTGAGTTAAGGTTTTACATTATTGTAAAATATGTGTAAAAATAATTTTTTTTTAAATTCAGCTTGTTGCACTTGCATCGCGATGGAAATTAGCCCCTTTTATTACTTGATGAACCTGAATTTTGCCTTTAGAATTATCAGGGGAGCATAAATCATCTGATCATTTATTTCTTGTACGTTTAAAGCTGTAAATTCTGTGGTGTAATCCTGAATATGACATTGAAATGAATTACTGTTAAAGAAAATATTTTACTTGGATAATGTGATAATTGGAATTTAAACCATCAATTAATGTAATAATTAAAAAGAGAATTAAATGATAAAGTAAAACACATAAACAATCAAATTGCTAGATAATGTGGACTTTGTAGCTAGTGGGAGTGGTAGCGACAAGGTCCACCTTATTGGGTCGCCACGTATGCGTAACTGAAAGAAATCGATTATGGATTAACCAACATTTATTTTTATCATTTAATTGAAAGTCGATTTTATGTGCAACCAATGAGGCACATATTAATAGTTGATTTTAGTATAGTGCGCCTTACTTCATTTGCCTTAAATTATAATTCACTACAAAATGATATGTTACACGACTTTAAAAGTTATTAGCGACCATAAAAAATATTTTGTAAGAGCACTTTAAGGCTGGTCTCTGTAGAAAAATTATAACACGAAGACTCATTGATAGTATTAACATTAAAAGCTTCGGAAATTTCATAACTCCTTGCTATACTTCAGCAGAAATGCCATCGCATTCCCACGCTTGAGGATGTGATCACACACTCCATTGAAAAACATTGTGAAAGTGCGACGATTTATTACTAGAATTACTTAAATGAAGTAAGATAGTAGACATAATAAAATATTGTGATTCTATATACGTAATAGAATCAAAAAGTTTCAGGTATTTCTTTCGTTAGATCAACTTTGTGGAAATAAGTAATAGTGCCAGGTGGTGCGCATATTGAGATTTCTTTAATATTATGACGTTGTTCTTTGCAAGGTATTGAAGTGTAATGTACAGGAATAATATCATGGCAAAGAAACCAATTATTTATTTTTTGGACGTTTTTTCTTCTGTTCCCTTGTTTTTGATGTGGATGGACGTCAACTTTGTGGAATGTCCTCAATACTAACAACCTTCATGATGGTAATTCATTGAGTAGAAAGCAAAACTTTATGTTGGAACATTGTTTTGTTGCTAACATTTTTTAATTGCTATTATACTAACTACACCGTACACAAAATACTATTATTGATCACTACAAAACTGTGTCGTAAGAATTTGCTGTAGTCGTCAGGGACTGTTAGTCTACTATGTACATATATGAATAGAGGTTCAAATTGCACGCCGATTTCATTGTTGAGTAACGAAGTACATAACATCCGATTAAATATTATTAATTATTAAATTATTGTATCTTGGGTTTTAGGTAATCTCACGAAAAGAAGTCGCACGGTATTAAATTATAAAATTTTGCTGGTCAGTCAATGACGTTATTTCGTAAAATTATGTGACCAGAAAATTATTTTTGCGGTAACTCGACTATTGCTTGAGCTATATGGCAGATGGCACCGTCTTGATGGAACCACGTTTGTTCCAGTTCCAAAACGAAATTGGGTTATCAGATATTGGTAGCGATGGACATTTATAGTTACAGTATTTTCAGCATCATCTTCAAATAAGTATAAGCCTTTCATGCCATCTGCCCAAAATCCACGCCAAACTGTGACTAGTTGTTTTTTTAGGCGGAGGAATAAAACAAAGTTAGATGGACTAAGATTTGGTGAATAGAGGCTTAAGAACCACAGAAATACTTTTTTTTTGCCAAAAATTTGATAGCCGTGTGACAGGGTTTTGGTGCAACATCCGAGTGCGTATCTGGTCGCACATGTGCCATTCTCTTTTTGAGTTTCTGGAGGACTTTTCGATAAAGAATTTTATAAACAGTTTGTTCTTGTGATAAATTCTTTGTCGACGATCATTCTCGCTTTTGGGGAGTTTGTAGTACTGGTTTTTTCTTAAAGCGTAGAAAAAATCGCAAGAAGAGAGAGGTAGCCGCGTTGTCGGTTTGTGCATAGTATTGCTAGTCTCGTTGTTTTTCTGTGATACTTTTTAAACGTATTTTATTTTTATAATTTGGCAAAACCACAAATAAAGAGCTAAAAGCCCCAAGGCCTTGAAACCTAATGGTTGCTTATATTAGATTAATCGATAGTCTTTATTTATCCTCTATTACTGCTAGAATAAAGAAATTAAAAACAATTTCCTAGTTTTCCAAAAGTGAAAAAGGTGAATTTTCTAAACATTAATTCTATGGGGAAAATTTCAAATTTGGCCTTCTAGATGACGACGGTTTCACCTATATTTTTTAACCAGATTTTGAGGCCGATTTTTTATGGCCGTTAGAGGGCGGACAAGTCAATGTTTTAAACTTGTAGTCAGGACTATGAAATTCACATATAAACTGAATCAACTATAATGATTACGAATCTGAAGTTAGAATTTATTTAGAACACCAAAAGAAGTACTTAGAGAACAAAGATTTGATGACCATGTTGCTCTCGAAGTGTTCGAGTACGATTTGGCCACAAGTGACGATTGAAAAGGAGAAAAGTTGTTGCACTTTTTCGAGGCGTCACAGGCCAATTACGGGGTTAAAATGGATCCTCGATACACGAGCGATGAGTTCTTGTAGCTCTCACTCCTTTTTGAACGTGAATACGATGGGGCGCTTTTTGCGTACAAACATAGTACTGATTACCAGACAACCTAAAAGCGGCCCCTTTCGTCGGCGTAAACGAAAGTACCGACCTTCTAATACGTTCCGCAAACGTGGCATTTCTCAGCTTTCTCTCTCAACAATTGTTAAACTATATTTACGAACAAACGGTTTTCTTCTAAGTAAGCGCTTTTAAAAGTTACAAAAATAAGATATAATAAAGGACCTCCACTTTAAACAGCGTCATTCACGATTAAAAAAATGCTGACTACAAGTTTATTAGAGGATTGAAGAAGCTTTAAAAAATGATGAGAAAAGTGATTTTCTGTATTTATGTAGATGTGGTAATCGCAAGCGTGGTCCAGTTGTCAAGGAGCGGGCTGAGGTGTGGACGGACCCGGATTCCATTCCCAGACCTCTCTGATACCTGGCAGGTGGCTTACTCAGCCACTAAAAATAATTGAGTACCTGCGTTCACTTCGAACAAGGGATAACAATGGTGGTCGTTTAAGGCGCGGTGCTTGTCACTAGAGATGGCGCGCGGCGACGGATCGGTGAAGGCAGCCTTGTCTTAACTTCTTAGTTTGCAGGCCGTCCTCTCACGCGGGGAGTTAGAGCCTTACCATTATTATTATGCAGATGTGGTAGTTGTGGTACAATTTTGGTAAGCTCATGTCATTCAAAGAAGATTTAGGATACCCGGCGGCATGTATTAAGTATGCCTTAAACGTTTCACAAAAATTATGTTTTTTTCATATAATAGAATAAAATAGAAAGATCCGTTAAAAATTTAAAAATTGAATAAGAAAATCACAATAGTTAAGAACTAGGGAACGCATGTTTTCTTTGAAGGTTTTATGAATAGATTAACTAGATACTTCGTTGTTGTTTCTTTCCGTATTGCGTCAGTTTAAATTGTTGCTTACTACACAGAATAAAATCTTTCTTTTTATTTCAATTGATAACTGTAGATTTACAGCATTCCTTAATTAATAATAAGACAGTGAAATTGGTGTACGATCTAAGTTTGGTGAATGACTGTAAACTGAGCGACTATAATAGCTGATCTGCTCTAGTAGTGCTGAATGGCCGGCATTCATGGTGCAATTTTAGCAGGATAATGCTTGCCGTACATGATGTATCTCAGATATTTTATGTTTTACTCGTTTCTTGAAGATGTTGCCTATTAAGCTTGTGTGTGTGAGTAGGTGCAACACTAGTTGCGGCAGATCCTGGATCTGGAACACACCGAACAACAAGTGTGGAGCCTCTGCTATAGGATAAACCCAGACGTATGTTTGACTCTATGTCAGACAATACTGCTGAATGTATCGCAGTACGAAGCGGTGTAATGCACTATTAAAGATGACTGAACCGTGTATTCGCGATTCCTCTGTAATTATACTGTTGCTTTGTTTTGAAATCATGTGGTGTATTTACATACTAAAGCTTTCTCCTCGGTGTGCAAATTTCATTGTAGGCGAGCGCATTCCATATCGCTTCAGTGCGCTACTCATGCATACAATAGTAAAAGCAACATTTAATATTGTAATGAATTTTCAAATGCACTCCCCCCCCCCTCCACATGCAGACCGTTGCGTTTGAGGTTCGCAGTCACAGTTTATGTTGCCGTCACGGTCGAGCGGCGGCCATAATGCATAATTTTCAGATATTTATCAGATGGTTCCTATAGGCCTCAGAACAGGTCTTAAGCTGCATAAATATCACGCAGCAAAGCAGTCAGGAGTAGTCAAATATTGGGAAGCAAGTGACTGTTTTAGTGCAATATAAATAGCGTTAAAAATCAATACAGTTACATAGTGTAATTGTATGTTAGTAATTCTTTGCGTAGTGTATAATAATAAAAACAATGGCCGTAGTATTAAGCAAAAAATTATTATTTGGTGTTAACACCGTTTTGGAGAAAACAATTCCATTTGATGAAGCATGGTTTAATGGTGATTGGTTCCAATGACTTAGGTTAATCGTTGAGATCTGAAACTCTTCTACCTTCGCATTCTTACGTATATGCTGCAAGGAACACCTAAGAAACTTAAGTTTTTATGTGATCTTGTCCATTTAATTTTATATATAGTCTGTTATTCTAAATAAACATTTAGAGGTTTTCTTCTCATTTATAAATTTATCTTCTCTTTTATTTTTTATTTTTTAGAGTGCTCACATTTTATAGTTATAGAGAGAGAGAAAGAAATGCCGAGTGAGAGGTGGGAGTGAAAGAGAAAGAGGAGGAGTGAGGGGGAGAGAGGGGAGAGAGAAAGGAGAGGGGAAAGAGAAAGGAGAAAAAACGAGAGGGTGTGTTCACTTTCATCTGACATTTATTTTTTTGCTTGATAAATTTGGATGTATTCGACATTTTAAAATTGATTATGGAAGTAAAAATTTACTTTTTTAAAATAATCTTGCGGTTCTTTATTTTGTTGAATTAACGTTTATTGATTGTCTTTTAATTTTTATTGGTATTTGTTTTATTTTCCATAATCTCTCTTTTGATGTACTTCTATCTATTATAGTTCGAGATTTTTTCTAGATATTGTTATAAAATTTTATTTTTTTGTATTTATCAAAAATTACTGTTAGTATTTTATCATCATTTTTATTTTTGCCTCAAATATAAAGGTGAAACAGTGGCTGCTCGTTTAAAATGTTTTGCTTGCCTCTAACTTGTTGAGATTGCATGGTAGAACAAGCAGAACAACCTTACATTAAGTGCAATTGTTGCTAATTGCAGGGAGTGCCCTTGTAGATATAGCAAAAATGAGGATTGCTTGGAGTTTAAAAGCATGTTAAGCAAAGTACGCTACCATTAAATTTATTTAAATATTCTCGTTTCCCATGTGCCAGTTTACGTAACGTGGGAATGTTGTTTTCGGCTTTGCATCGTTTTCATGCGGTAATCTTTTAATTCATTTTTTTCTAATATATTTATAATAAATATAAGGATAAACTACAGTGTAAGGATCTATACAATGTTTTCTGATCAGCTAATAAAAAACTGAGAAAATGTTTAAAATAAGACAAAATAAACTATTAGTCACAAAGATATGTTTGGTTTTGTATATAATAAAACGAGGAGTTGTCTGCAAAACGGTATGTTTGGCGTCTTAGGATGACAATTTTTTAGCCGCCTTTCCTCAAATTTTTGCAAGGTGGGAACGTGAAACAATTTATTTATATTTGATAACAGTGGGATAAGTCGGTTCGGTGACCTTACGAAAGATATGCAAAATTATTCTGAAGATAGGCAACCAAACGTACGCTCAGAGCTTAGCCACGCCACATTTTATATTACCTGTTTTTGTTTACTTTCTGTTCAAACATATAGACTATTTTTGACTCATTTATTTTCAAATGTATAGTAGATAACGTGGAGAGGAGTGACGAACCACTCCACTAATTTAAAAGTCAGAAGAGCTCGAAAGAGCGGCAACAATTCCACATAGGAATGTACTGCCGGATATATATATAGTAGATAACGATGCTTTTAAAGTGAGAACAGAAGAAAAGATTTGAATTTGTAATATTTGTCAATTAGTTTTTTGATGTTTTCAAATAATAATAACAATATAGATTCTTGACGCAAATAATTATTGAAGAGTAGGCTAAACCACTTGATACAGCAACAGACTTTGCTGAAGATGGACGTTGGTCTTCATAACGTTATTTTATTTGCGTAATCTATGGCGCGGGCCTTCTTTACTTGTGACAGGGTGTGCTGACAGACTTAAGATTATTATAATCATAATTTCCAATAAGATATTTGAACAATTTTTTTTCATTTTGGTTTCAATGGAAAAGCCAGCTTGTAGTTGACGTTGACTTTGCTTGCTTAATTGCAGATGGTTAGGCTTAACTCTTAATTTCATTATAAGTAGTGAGTGATAGAGGATGTTATAGATGTTATATCGTAATATAGAATTCAGTTTTGTACTATAACATTATTCCACTCGCACTGTACTACTTATTTTTAATTATTTGCATCCACGATGCTGTCGGTTAACAACTTTTGAGTCCGCATCCGGTAATAATGCTTAAAGAGATTAACCAGTTCCAGAAGCTCGGTAATGACGCCTGCATGATGTAGCCGCCTCTGCGATGCCTTAAGGTGTTTCTTTCTATGTTAGCGGCTGATGAACGTTGCAGATGACATTGGGCAGCTTTTCGTGTATTCAAAGATGACGGTATTCCTATGTTTTAGAGCTTACGAAATGGTTAGAGATACTTTTGTATATTCTATTTTTTATAGTTGTTTTCTAGAAATAAAATTTTCGTTTTTGTTTCTAGAGTAGCTTTTGGCCGAGAATTATGATTTTTTCTAGAAATAGGATCTCAATGTTTTTTACGTTTAGTTGTACGAATCTATTATTAATCGATGTAAGTAGACTGGGTCACGATAAATAAAATTGTAATTAAATATATATAAAGAAATATGTGACGCTAATCACCGGTTCGATGATCTGACATCTCGTCGCTGATAATAACGTCCTCAAAGATGTTATTAGTCAGGAGGGGGGAGAGTCAACGAGATGGGGATGGGATGACCACTGAATAGCTTCTGTCTTGTACTTTGGGATTTGCTCCTCTAACGATTTGACGCCCTAGATGTCAAACGAAGTTTGATCGAAGAGAGAAAAATTTACAAAAATGTTTTTACATCTTCTGGAGTAGGCTATGGGCGCCGAAAGATGAGCGACCACGTGCAACTTTTATTCCTTCTCAAACGCGAGTACGACTTGAGTGCCTTTCGTATACAAACTTAGCAATAATTACTGGACAATCCTTCTAATAGTCTTTTCTAACATATCCTGTAGACGGCCAAACTTCTCGGCTTCCTCTTTCAACGATTGTTAAACGATATTGCAAATAACTATGTAGTATTTTTAAAGTCGCACCATAAGGCAAAATTGCAGTGAGTTTGTCTTTTGTATTATTTATGCATTGCCTATTATTAAATAATGTAGAATGTAGGGCAATGCCTTGAAAGAGATGTATTAATGATGACTTTATCTAGAACTGTGTAAGTTAAATTACTTTTGTTATATTTGTTGAAGGCCTTGAATACGTCAAAGTCATTTCTCTCTTTATATTATTTCGTGATTTTTTTATCATCCAAGCAAAAACTGGCGGTATAAGCAATGCTTCGAATTTGGAATTCAATCTTGTGATTATCATCTGCGGTCTTCATAATACATTATATTTACTACATAATTATAATACAGTCTTTATAGTGCAAAAATACTCTAGTTGGAGGCTTTTTTTAGAATGTTGGTCTTAAAGCTACGATTTTATAGGTAATTAATGTGATTAAAATGGTTATGGTAGTGTAGACCCTATTTTTTTCTCGGCGGGTACAGTTAGGAAAGCAATCACGATTTCTATTAAACTCCAAAGAGAATTGTTAGTCACATCATTGGTTTATAGTGTGTTCTCACCAATTGGATATTTTCTATTCTACACTTTGCAGTCACTTCATCTGGGTTTCGATATAAATCCGAGAGTATAAACTGTTTTTCATCGTCAATGTGAGTAACATTCACAACAATGCCCGTAGTTTGTCTTTTTTTTTTAAACCGGCGCTCAAATTGAGCTCTATACAGTGCGATGGCAATAACAAAGACATTGAGTGTTTCTTGAGCAGGTTGTGATGTTGGAAATTTGATCACACATCATGTAAGTGTTATGAGTGTGTAGTTAATAATAATGATATTTTTATGCCTTATTGAGATGTAAACAAAATATTGTTTTGCATTACGGATTCATTTTAAATTGTTTTGTTGCCTGTTACGTAAATTTGTTGATATTGGCGCAAACGAGTAAAGTCTGCAATAAAAAGTTTTGCTCATTAAACGCTGCATGTCATAAAAACGCGTTGCATCACTGTTACTGCCAATAATCGGCATTAATCACTGCTGATAACGAGCCATTCTCTGTAATTTGCGGATTACGTGCGTTAAACGGCGACCTTTGCTTATTTGGAGGTTATGCTCAACTGCAGAGCAGAGGCATTGGTAAGATGCCAATCCGGTTTTCCCGTGGTGTAGCAACAGCAATTATTATGCACTTCGAAAATAAAATGTTAAGGGGCAGCCTTTGACATGCCCAGGTTACATGAGCTATTTTTGATCACCACATAAAAAAGTGTTTGAGTTATTTGTCTGATATATAATAAATACGTTTAATACAAATTGTAGGACTACCAAGCGTTTACAAAGTATTTAAATATTTTGAGTATTGCAAAATATAGGAAAATGCTTTAAAAGTTAGGATGCTTTGGGACCTTGAACTAGTTTATGCTGACATGCCGTGATAAAGTAGCAAAGAGCACGAGACACTGATTCATCAATAACAGTGCATCCTATGATGCTGTCATTTTCCTGATGTGATTCCAAATATAGACGCAGACATTTTATTCGCCATCGAATTGTGGGTTGATTTTTAATTAGTTTTGGAAATCAAGGTTATTAATCCTGATGAAGAAGGGAGGTTTGACTTTTCTTCTCACGACCTTCTTTACCACCTGAACTTTGAAGATGGCAACGGATTTGTCCATTTCTTTTCGTTGGTTTAAAGATTAATTAATACTCGCCAATTTGAAAAAACTACAAAAAATTAATGTTGGGCATGACGGCGTGTATTTACCATTCAATTGAGTCGATTAGGGTTTTGGAGTTTTAAGCTAGTTGAATCCTAAGCAAGGGATTGTCTTTGTTTGTCAAAATACTGAGATATCTCAATAGATATGTTCCATAAAGAATAAATTCGATGATCATACGAGCTACGGAAGAATCTGTTAGTTTTGAAACCTTCTGGAGAGAGGGTTTTATGAGTTAATAGTAGATGTAATCGCCTTCCATAATGGATGTTCACTCCCGAATGAGGATCTTTCGATGACATGCTCCAGGTTGTCAAATCACATAAATTCATCTATTAAAACAATTCTAATGCCATTTGTGTCTGACGGGGTTTTATCAATTTAAATTGTTTTAATGTCTAGAAAGGTCATTTGTCGCTGTTCCTGGTCAAGAACTTGTGTAGTAATACATCGGACCCAAAAGGCTGCTCTCAAAATGAGATGATTTTCTTGGGGACTAGTGCAGTTCCTGATTAACCGGTCCATTGCCACCATACACAAGTGAATAGTGTTCGCATTTAGTTTTAATTTGCACTCTATTTTAGGAACCTCTCCTTTCTCGGCCTACAGTAAGACTTGAAGATTTTTTCTAAGTCGCTCGTTTTCATCTAGGAGGTATCTTAATGTTCTTTTGTATCTCATCTTCAAGTAACTATCATGACTTTTCTCAAAAATGCCAATGTCATAATTCGCATTATTTTGATTTAACATCTGCACATCTTCTAGATGTTGCCAGTACTGTGATAAAGAAGAAAATGAACTGGTATCATATATTTACGATTTTCGTCTTTAAAATTCCGCCTTTAATATTTTTATGTAACAAAAATAGAAGAAAGCTATTGAGTTTATATAGTAATTTTTTAAACCAAAAATATAAATAAGGAAAAGTCCTACTTGACTAAGTAATTGTCGTTGATTTCGAAGTTTTCTAGCTTTAAAAATTAAATATCTAAATTCTAATTACGAAAGAAAAGATTCAGATTTGTTTCTTTTTTCCCAAAATTCCAAGTCTGATTCTTAATTTTAATCTAGGGCAGTATTAATTTAATTTCATATATCGACATGTAATCATGGTGAAGCGCCATCTGTCAGCTTCGCAACGTACCACAGCAGAGGTTTGTTCTTTAAACATAACCTAAAAATTTCCTTAAAAGCAATATCGTGCATCAAGTAACATTTGCCACATTTCCTTCTTTTCACATTTTAACTGAAAGTGAAGTCTGGAAAATGAATTGTACGGTTTTTGGAGACGATTCTGTTTCTTATAGTGTTTTTAATATTTTAATATTGGAAATTTTGACTGTAAGTTGCTAAATATCTTTGACAGCGAAAAAAAAAACAAAAATAAAGAACTGGAACAATTTTTGGTAGAGGATTGCTGCCGCACATAATCGGAGTTTCTAAAGGATCTCCAAGTAAAACGTCAAGCCGTTTCTAAGCGTCTACACAAACTGGGGAGCATTAAAAAAACTGTTGGGTTTCTCGAAAATTTTGAAAACGATCACTGATCTGAGTTGGGAAATTTTATCACACTAAAGATTTTGCCCTCGCCGCTTCACTTATGTCTAAGATATCGAGTTTATCAACTCTAACTCACCTCCCTTCTTTCAAAGTGGAATTTGGTAAGTCCTCCAAAAAGAGCACAAACGAATAGAAAGCGAAGAAGACTATTTGGAATATTATATAAGCTGGTTTCTTATAAATTAATATTACAGTTTAATAAAAAAGGTCAAGGATTCAGTTGTGTATCTGATATTTTTTTGCTGAATAAAGACTTTTTGTTAAGAGAGGGAAGAGTGATTAACCTATCTTTAAATTATGGATGGAGTAGTCTAAATATCCACAATATAAAATAAAGTTATGTTTTGTGTGTTTATCCGTGCTTTGTTTATGCACTTTTCAACTACAAGAAACACAAAAATCGGTACACAGTTAAGTACTGACCTAAAAAAGTCCGGAAAATTCCAAATAAACCATCAAATATGACGACTTCAAGTTAAACTTCAATTGGGTGTTTCTCATTCAAAATCTTTAAAGACACTGGTAGGTATTGAGGTATTATCATTTTTAAAATTTTGATTAGTTACTGAGAGTAATCTTAATTTTATACAATAATTAGTTCTACATAGTTTAACGGTTGTCAGTTCGATGAAGACAAAGATCTAGAAAACTTTTTTGACTGCTAGTAGAGATAAGAGCGCGTTGTGACGGCAGTGACGCTCCTGTTAATATATTTTTGTTTAGTCTGTCTTTAAAGAATTTCGAATAAAGAAGGATAGAATTAATATTCAGCGTATCAACTATAGAATTCATTCAAGCGCTGATGGTAAACTAATATTTTTTGAGAACTAGTGGATTGAAGTTTCTTTTAGATGCTCGATGTTGAGGTAACTGCTTTTACGGGGAAACGACTAGCAAGGTAGAATTTCCATAATATAATGGTAAATATTAACAGTTTCTTTGGGGATTGCTTTGCTGCTTTTTCGATAATTAACAATAATGCCGTTGGTTTCTTTTGTGACGGAACGGTTTAATAACTCTGGTCAAGAAAGATTTCCCACTGATGACAGGGCATAATGTGCATTGGTAGTACCACTACAGTTGTGAAGGTTCTGAGAAGAATCAAGTGTATTGAGATTAATATTCCACCACTTTTACTAGCTCATAATTTATTTCTTTTGACGTTTAACCCTTCAGCATAGGCAATTTCCACGATATTGCTTCTTTTCTTCAAGGAAGATCAGAAAATCAACGTAAAAAATAGAACTAAAATAATCTGCTTTTTAGCATAATTTTATTAGTCCCTTCCTCCAATATAGTCTTGTTAACTTGTTTTTTTTAATACATAATAGGGAGAGAGTGGCGTAGCTACCGGAGGGCTAGACGGAGCAGTGCCCCGGGGCCCCCAATCTCAGGGGGCCCCTCGGACTCTGACTTACAAACTATAAATTGAACTGGTGAAAATTTTTCCCACATTCGGAATATAAATAAACCGGATTCCAGGAACGCGACTTTAATAATGGCAAGTTATTTGAAAAATACAGGGGAATTCCCAACAAGTCTCGATAAAACCGTGGAAATAAACAATTATAATAAACGGTCTATAAAAATAATCCGTTAAGTAAATTAAAACTTTATTGCAACAAAAAACTTTTTATAGCAAACTTATTCTCATTTTTAATTTTTTTTTCTCGTTTAACTATTACTTGAAAAATAATATTTTTACTTGAGAAACGAAACGCTATTCTTTAGTATATGACACTCCTACCACACTTGTATGAAAGTATTCGTACGAATGTTTGTCGGAAACGGAAGCGTTTGTCTCGTTTTTACTTTCTAGTGTGGGCAAGAGGCAAATAGGCAAATTTGTGAAGCTTCGTGCCACATACGTAGAAGTGTAGTCGGATCATTATAGTATAGGTTTGCTAGTGCCATCTGTCAATCGATATAAAATGTTTACCGGTGAGTCCGGGGATTCCCCAACGACGTGACGGTATATATCAATTACGTTTCTTGTTGATTATGACATAATAAGTTTGCAAAATAAGAGAACTTAAATAATGGATAAAAAGAAGAAACCTAGCGGTGCGTTTAAGCGCAGACAACGTCAGGAAAGAGAAGATACTAGACAAAAATTACCGAAAATTGACACATTTCTTAGTCAGCCGTCCACAAGCAGTTTTAGCCCAAATATTTTGGACAATGTGATTGTGTCTGCTGTAGTTCAGGCTGAGAAGCCTACTGAAGGAGATCTGACAATTATTGCAGTTAAAGATACCGCCATCAGGGAGGATGTCGCTGATCACATCAACGACCACAATGTCTGCGTGGCACAGGTAACAGCGGAAAAATCAACGATCTCGTCAGTTTTCGAAAATTTGTACAATCAATCGTCATACGACTTGGGAAATTTTACGAACATTTTATTGTTAAGTGATGATAACAAACGTCAAATTCTTGGTTGTGGACCTTTACAGCCTTCGGGACATTTTCGAAAAGACGCCCACCAGGACAACAGGTGTTTTTCAAAATCGTACTACTTTTCAACTTCTAAATATGGACCAGTTCATCGTTTTTGGTTGTGTTATTCTAAAATACTAGATGCTGCCTATTGCCAACCCTGCTGGCTATTTGCTTCGCAAAGGAATAATGTATGGTATAAGGGCATTCGGGACTGGAAACATTTATCAGAACGAATAAAACAACACAGTTTCTCGAGTGATACAACTATCGACAAGAAACTTGAAAATGAAATTCGTAAAGAAGCGTCATTTTGGAAAATGGTTCTTCAAAGATTATTCGATGTCATACTTACCCTAGCAAAGAGTTCTTTGGCTTTAATAGGACATCGAAAAAACTTAAATGAGGGGTACCATGGAAATTTTCTGTCCGTTGTAGAGCTTGTCGCCCAATATGATCACATACTGCGGCAAGTTTTGGATGAGCCTAAAGGTATTATTTTTATTTCTAAGTTTTCACCTGACTGCTTCAGAAGGAGGGTTGTTTCTCGAGAGTTTGTATGTATGTATACTAGGACTCAGTATTAGAAGTAAATTTTGTAAACAATAAACTGTCACTTTTTACGTCACCTTGATTTTGTATTTGGAATTTATGTCTTGGCAGCAAGTTATCAGGTTTGTACTAGAGTTGTGAGTAAACCACTATTTATTTTAAATTATATATATTAAATTAAGTCAAGAAAAATAAAATATTATATTTTTTATAGTATTTTAAGCTACTGATTTTAAAAATAAGAAAATTAATGTTTAGTCAGAACAAAAAAGGGTAGATGGTCTGATAACTGATAGCTTACTGCCAAGCCATAAACTCTTAATTTAAAATCAAGATGATGTAAAAAGTGACAGTTCTTTGTTTACAAAACTTACTTCTAATACTGATTCCTAGTATATGTATGTCGATTTATTTGTACCCTGCTATAGCCTAAACGGCTTGATGGATTTTCACATATGAGGTAGTCGTCTTGATAGAGCGAGTGACACAGGGTACAAAAAAAATTTTTCTAAACCCATCGAGTGGGGTATCAAAAAGTTACTGCAGTCGTTTTTTTATTCATTTATTTTTATTAAAATTAAAGGTTTATATTCTAATTATTGTTTAAAATCGTTTTTAGGATCCGTATTCGTCGTGTTCCGAACTCGACGTACTCCAGATTTGTCGTAACCCAGGTTCGTCCTACTCCAGATTCGTCGTAAAACGTATAGTCGGTCAAGAAAGTGGTGTTATTGGTTTAAAAATCTCTACTTAATTAGGATTCCGTACCCAAAGGGTGCTCAACGGGACCCTATTAACGTGGCTCTGCTGTCTGTGTGTCTGTCACAGGACTGTATTTTTTGAACGGTAACAGGTAGACATTTTCTTTTATTTTTATAAAATAGTTTTAATTTGTTCATTAAAATAAGTTACAATTTGTATTTGGTTTTTAATTTTATTATGGAGTCGACTGTATTACGACAAATCTGGAGTACGTCGAATTCGGAACACGACGAATACGGATCCTAAAAACGATTTTAAATAGTTTAGTTGGGGGCCTAGTTTATTTTTTGCCCCAGGGCCTTTGGTTACCTATCTACGCCACTGTAGGGAGACCAAAAAAATTAAAAGTAAACTTGACAAAAAGTCTATAAAACGACCCAAAAAAGTTTATTTGTAGTAAGTTCATCAATAAAAAAGAGATTCAATTATTGTGAAGAGAAAATAATGACACTGGGAGAAACATAAGCCGATAAAGAACAAAGCAAAGATAGGAAAGGATCTGTATTCTGATATGCACTTGTTATTGGCCATAAAGAATGCCTTCTCTTTGCGTATTTTTTAATACACTGAGCTGGAAGAGGAGATACCTGCAGTTTTTTCCTACAAAATAAAATAACCATTGAATGTATCTTTGATTTCCTAAATATATCTTCAGTCTTTTGACCAACAACTCTCCGATATTGCCCGAATCTCTAAATATGGTACGGAATTTTTTGAACAATTAATAGATTCATGTAGACAATTTATGGCCGTTTTTAAAGTTTATTCCAGTTTACGAATTAATAGGACCTTTATTTCCAGATTTTTAGGTGATGAACTAGATTTTAGATTTTCAAACTGAGTATGAAAATGTGAATAGTTCTGAGAGGTTCTGAACGGTCTTAGTGATAACATGAAGATATGAAAACTACCGCTACTGATTTTTTTTTGAATAGAACCAGGCCCCACGTGAAATTATGTCTTTCCATCCGGAGTTTCTTATCTGCACTTTCTTTTTCTTTTTAGGATAATAAAGTTTGGGCTGCATTAGTTTAGATTTAAAATCGCCATCCAAGTTTATATGGTATATTTGGGAATTAGGTCACCATATACTTTTTTTGTTTAGATCTTACAGAAGAACATTAAATATTTTTATAGCAGTTTTAAGGACACAAAGAAAATAATACTTTTCAGCATATTTTAGATAAAATTTGGTTTTAATTAACTTACAATTATGGTTATGACACAAAGAATATAATAATATATGGAGATTACACACAATAGAATATAAAAGACAATTTATTGTTTTGTGATATGAGTTTTTGTTGTCTAAAACATTGCAAGGTAAATTGAATTCAGTTTCCTATAAATTTTAACCCAAGGTTACAATTTTTTCACGATCCCGTGTGTTTAGGAATTGGTTAAATAATATTTCTAAATGTTCTAAACGTTTCTTATCTCACACTTTAATTAGTTCTATTATTATTCTATCTGGGTCTGGAATGATTTTTGTTTTTCGTTTGTTTGAGTGTCTGTTTTATTTCGTGTTTATTAATCATGGGTATACCTTTGGTTATATATTTTTTGCAATCATACAGTGTGTTTCTTATGTCATTGACTAAGTCTACTATCTCTTTTTCTTACTATTTCTTTCTAAAAATTCTTGACTCTTTGGGTTCTTCAGTAGTGTTTCTAATAGTTTTTTTTTATTACACTGTTATATGCCCTGCATTACTCGCCTCCTAATTTCTTTATTAATATTTCATTTCTTTTTTAACGTACCTGCGTTTTCTTTGTTCTTTCTGTATGATAATTTTCTTGTTTTTTCTTTAAGTTTACCTTATACTTTGATTAGACTTTATTTTTCAAGTATTTTGTTTGCTATGTTATAAATTATGTAGTTGTAAAGATTTTTGACATTTGTGGTCGTCTCACAGGTTCATGCCATATCCCATATCTGCACAATCAACGCTTTTAGCCTCACTTTCAATAGGATTTCTTCTCTCTAATTCCATATTTGGTTCTACTTCCGTTTCACCATTTGATGATCTCTCATTTCGTGTTTATGAACTGAGATGATAAAGTCGATCTCGTTTTTTGACTTCATTAAGGATGCTTTGTCTATTTTTAATGCTTATTTTTAGAAAGAATGTATGCACTACTTTTTTACTGATGTTTTCCAAAAAAGTTTATTGTTGTCTTTTCTTTGTCGTTACGCGTTTCTACTTTATGTCTCTTCTTTGGCACTTCTCAATTTTGAAATTGAAATCCACAATTTGAAGTATATAGTGGACTTTGTTTTATCAATAGCTTTAACCTATATGTTCCTTCCCTTGTTGTTCTGTCTCTGCATGATTAAGATTTTCGACTTTTGGTAATATTTTCACAAACGAGTGAATTTTTTTGATGCATTTTTTGTTTATCAAAATTTCGACCTCATTCATACTTCAAAAGTTTTCTCCTTTATAATGTAAACTGTTCTCTATTTGCAATAGCCTGCCTTCTAAGCCAGATATTGTACCCAGAGTCTTAATATTTAATATCACATGTCAATTTGTTTTTTTTTTAGTATCAAATAAAGAGTCCTCTACAATCTCAGTGGGAAATAAATCTACTCTAGAACCTCTAGAGCCTATGTAACTTTAATCAATATTAATTCCTTTAGTTATCATTATTGGGACACGATGTGATAAATATTCAACACCATTTAAATAATGAATAATATAAAAAAACTGTAAGCTCAAAAAGGAAATTTCACTTTAAGAATAATACTAGTTTCTTACTTTAAACAATTAACCAGACTTGAAGTTAGGGAAAGAGCAGCTGTACTGATACAATTACCGCATGCTGCACTGTATGTGTGAAGATTGATTTACGTGACCTTTGAACCTTTGACTTATTCTAACAACTATTTCAGTTTCTTTTCCGTCATTTTTTAGTTTTTACTTTATGTGCAGGTGTTTTAGCTTGCTTAATAGTATGAATACTTATTACTTTGAGATTACATCATTATTTTTCGCATTTCTACTATAAATGTGCGCCTTGCATATTATTTTTATTTACAAATTTTCACTTTCTGCATTTATCAATTGCTGCAGTAGATTTTTGTTCTCGTTGCCATTTAAACTGATTTTACGTGATCTATTTATTATGAAAAATTTTAGAAACTTTTATGTTTTGAATAGAAGTGCCACATCTGAGACATTTCTGCCTTTCCGATGTATCCTATGTGTCACATAGAAACACTAGGGGTTGTCAAACGGTATTTTTGGCGTCCTAGCTGACATTTAACTTAAATTGAAACTCCGCTCCGCGGAAGCAAACTAAGTGGCCATGACAGACGTGCTTTTTGCGTTCGGTAATGCGGCGGCCCGGTAGCCGCGGCTGACCGGCCATTCGGCAAGGAGCGAGAGCGGCCCCGACGTGCGTGCACGGATCTCTTCGTGTAAATCAACAGCTCAGAGCGCGGTTACGCCACAATTTATATCAGCCGTCTTTATTTACTTTCCGTTCAAATGTATAGGCTGTCTTTGTTTACTAAGCACAGACCTCTTCGTGTAAATTAAGGGTCCAGGACTATGCCACATTTTTTTGTTTACTTTCTGTTTAAATGTATAGATAGATAGATAGATATGCTACTACTACTAAAGGATGGTAACTAATCTTTTTGAATTTAAACAGAAATCACAATTTCTATAATAGATTGGAGGCTTAGATCGCAAGCATCTTCTAATTTAAAACTTTGCAAAAACTGGATTATTATATTGTTATTAGTTTACTATATGTGTGGTTTGAATGGTTGCCGTTAATGCAGATTAAAAATATGACTAATGTAGAATTGATGGGTATGTTTAGTGATCGAAGTGTGTTGACTATGTCAATGGAGAAACACACTTTATAACGCCCAGCACTTGCAATGTTACTTACAGTCAAATATTCTATAGTGCACGTATTTATTGAAGATGTATTGTTCCTGTTAACTGAAAAACTTTGAGCTTTTGTATTTTTAGAAAGTCATTTGTAATTGCAATCAACACTGTTGTTGATGTAAAGGCTACCTACGTGCTGAACAATCATTTAAGAAATTTTAATAATGTGGATATTATCTTCGAGGAAATATCGTTTTACAGAAACAACCAAAGTAATTTTTTAAAGGTTTTTTTAATGAAAAAGAATTTTGCTGATTATTTTTAGCAGGAAAACTGCGTTTTACGAAGAAAACACTGATAAGCTCTACTAATGTCATAGTATTCCCCTTGCTTTGACTGTTTTCTACCTGTAGATAATAAAGAATAGATAACAACATAATAACATACCATTGTTTTCAAACCATTGCCGTTTTAAATGTGCATTATCTTTACAATTCAAGAATTTAGTGAAGTACTAGACGTTTCTTAAATCGATATTTCCTGTCACGTCATTTCACAATTGAATTTTTTTAAATTGGTATAATTCAGAGTCCGTGTGCTTCAATTAATTCAGTTTTCTTTACGATCTGCTATGCTGTATTCGTGGTGAACTGAGGTAGAAGTTGCACTTCAACTACTGCATGACGCAGATAGAACTAGCAGCAGTTTTGCGCCATCCTATTCTGTTTCTAAGTCTGAATAACCCGTGTCTCAGCATGCTGTCGGCTTTAGTAATATTCTGATGAGGATCGTAGCAGTTGACTATTTTGCGCTTGTGCAGTAGTTCCTAGTCTTTTGACTGCGACTAAACTTTCACTTGCAACGTGGAGGAATAATAAAATCGTAATTTGGTTTTTATGAGTGAGGTATGAAACCTCAAGTCTGCAGAAAAGTGTTCAATATGGAGATAGTTTCAGTTAGTAGAAAGTGCACGAGTAGGCGAACAACATTGAAGTAGGAGATCAGTTTACCTGGAAAATGAAACAGCGGTAACAGTATGTTTAGCAGCAAATCTATAACTGTAGATTGGTTACTGTTGTGCCTAACGATGACTTTGTTTAATGATGAAGCTGTTTAATAATTTTAAGTGTATATTAGCATCTGGACCATTATATTCGCAAAGGAAACGCTTTTTTTCTATCGAACCGCGACAGGGGATGAGTTCTGATTGAATGGTTGTGAACCAGAAAATAAGAAACAATCGATGCAATGAAAGTATTTATTATCTGCAGCCAAGAAAAATTGAGTATGGAAAGATTATGATTAGTATTTTTTGAGATGTTAATAGTCCTGTATTAGTGCACTTCCAGAAAGGTCAAATTGTGACTTGAATATTGGTGCTTTACGACAATGTCCGCCTGTTATAAAACTGCACATGCGTTAAATACTCTGATATTTGGAGCGCCGAAACATCAACTGTATAGTCAAAATTTAGAACAATTAATCTGATATTTGGAAGCAAACAGAGGCGACACTGTATGAGTCAAAACTTCAGACACAAAGCTTATTTTGCTAATAGATGGATCAAATGTGTTGCGAAGCATGGCGGCTTCTTCTTCTTTTCCGTGCCGTTACGTCCGATTTCTTTTGGGGTCGGCTTTTCTGGTCCTTTTCGCCTGGGAGCATTTGAGTCGTCTCAGGTTTTAAACCTTTCGTCTTCATATCTTTTTTAATCGTCGGGCGCCCTGGTTTTCTTTTTGGTTGTTGTATCTCCATGAATGTTGTAGTCATATGGTCAGGATCGCTACGCATAACATGTCCGTATCAACGCAGGCGATTTTCTGATATTTTATCTACTATCTTCGCAACTACCGACATCCCTGGATTTAGACCCTTTCCATTTTATATTATTCCAACATATGTTGATATTACCTCTGTGGAGAACTTTTGTCAATTCTTGGCTGCGTCCAGTCAGAGAACTAATTTCCCAAGTAGTTATGCGTACATTAGCCACGTTGCGTCTACAATAGTCGTTTGCGGGGGACGCTCTAGCATTTTGAGGGGGGGACGTCCTAGCCCTTATATCTCTCTTTCTTATTTGTGCTTTTATTAGACCAGAAGGAAATATGTTTCGCTGTGTGTGTTGCCGGCCGGTTGCCACTTGACGCCAAGGCTGTAATATTTCAGAAAGACTTTGAACGCCGCCGTTGACCTATTTGAAGTTTCTTCACCGCCATTGTATTCGTGTGCTCCAGCCTAAGCCCCCAGCTTATCGTATGGTTGAGAAGTCTGTGCCAGGAGTTTGATGACGGAATAATCTTCTCCAGATGTTTTTGGGCCGGGTATTTCATTTCCACGATACCATCCATATCTGGGAGGCGTTTTCCTATCCACCACCCGAGGACGCATCCGATGGGAGATGTACCAACTCCACACGGGGCGAAGCATGGGGACAATTTTTGCAAAAGTTATTAATGAAATTTTCATTAAGTGCTTAGTGGCCCTTCCTTGTACTTTGTAAAGTTATTTTTTTTATAATTGTAAGTAGTAAGTGCTAGATTTACATCTGTTAAATCTTTAGTTCGAATTTTTGGAATGTCAGACTTTATGTATTTTGAGATCGGTACGAAATATCATGGCCTAGCCTGGAAGCTGCGATATAACTTAATCCTAATTTTATAAGGCATGCAAATTAATTATTAGAATTTTCGCTGAATTATAATATTAATTTATAAAAAGTCGATATTGAAAAAATCGCCCTTGCACCATCTTATGGGGAGCTTCGGAATTTTACTTTAAAAGAAAATGGGTGATTTGAAGCTAATAAACTTGATTAGACTTTTCTCGACACTTTTGAAAGAATTACTTCTTCAGCAGCCAAGTGTTGTAGACATTTAAAGAGGTGGATGGAGTTTAGCAGATACGTCCATCCAGATCTACGATCATTAACCATATGCAGAATCTATTCTTGTAAGAACAAGTTTAGTTGTGAGTTTGTGAATTCTTCTCAGTTTGTGTAAATGCCTAGAAATAATTTGGTGCTTTACTTAGAGCTTCTTTGCGACAGCAATTCTTTTTCAAAGTTGATTTAGCTTCTCATCTTCAAATTTTTTATCTTTTTAAGATGTTCGACATCATGCAAGTTAAAATTTCTACCTTTAAAGCCATTGGAAACACTTCTTGCATGTACTATGGGAAGCAGAAGCCTTCTCCAAAGTCACATAAATCATTTCCTAGACTTCAACAGCGCTTTTTTCAGTTGAAACGCAGGTAGTGTTACAAACACGATAGTGTTTTACCATTGATTATTATGTTATGTATAACTAACCGATGCTGTTTATGTTAGTGTCACTGTGAATTTGAATAGGTATTATCATCGACTATTAGTCGCATGACAAAAGTAATTGAAGTTTTAATTGATTGCTTCTTCATAGCACATCTAGTTATTTTACTTTATAACATTTCTCTATGTTATCAGCTAATAGTTTGGTTAAAATTGTATATTTCATTTAGGAAGAAAAAGCATCGTTTTTTTCCAAGGCAAGATCCTGAAGATTAAAGATAGAACTACCAAATGGACGACCAGTTCGCCATAATAATGAAAATAATTTTGTATGGGTTTTTATTTTTGCAATAGTGGTATAGTCCATATGGAACGTGAAGGCTTATAACAATTGTCCGACCGACTTTCCTAATACGCGAAGTGGCGTAATTTTTTAATTAGCTATTCAATTATGGACGCTAAACATAAACATCCTCGCGTATCTGCAATTTAAATAACAATGATCTACTTGTTTTCCCACGGGGAAAGTTGCTAGCCTTGTTCGCCGGATATATGCATAGCATTGTGGCTTTATGTATACTAACATGTATTATAAAAACAAACCGTCGACCGCCCTTGTAACCGAATGGAAAATTTTTTGTTTGCCTAGTAGATTTGTAGAATTACGCCGTGTCTACTTAAAATAGAGGTCAACAGTTTGTCATCTAAAAGAGGTTTTAGTAAGCTCACATTACAAGTAGGGCCGCTAGAAGTGCTTTACTGAGTACTTTTTATTGCAGCCTTCAAAATAATTAGAAACTTTAATTTTTTGTTATCAGATTAAAATAGATAATTAATTTGAAACAAATTTTTTGATAGTAAATGTGCGAATTTAGTTAGTAATACCTTAAATAAAATGCAATGATTAGAAGTTGTATTGGGGATGGGATTCGATTTAAAGGTTATACACGTTATTGTTTTCTTACAAAGGCGGCGAAGCTTAATCAGCCTGTGACTATTTTTCCGGAACGGGGTTAGATATTATCCGGCACGTTAAGGCCTTATTTTATTCAGTAGTGGTGTTTGGTGCTCATCTCTAAACCCGTGTCCCATCTCTACGGTAACCTTTACTGTCTGCCAACCTACCCTCGTCGCAACAAAACGGAATTTTTACCGCCATCCGGGATTCCGATTTGAGCCCTCGTGAGCGACGGAGCAGAGCCAGCCGACTAGGTGCTCTAGTGCGCTGTGCTTGCACGCTGTCGCTTCCTATTGTACGTTCCTCCCGTCCGTGGTGCCCCAAGATTGAAGCCGCCGGCCAGTCGACCCAGGTGCTCTATTGCGCTGTGCTGGCACGATGTCGTTGCCTATTGTACGTTCCGCCCCGTCCGTGGTGCCCCAAGACTGAAGCCGCCAACGAAGAGCACGCCGAAATCTGCCGTCCATGTTACCAGAGACCATTACTTGCGTCGGGAGAGCGCACAACTGACCTGCCGGCCACCATATTTGCAGTTATTCAAGTATAGTTGTATTGTTTGTTTATTTTTCTCAGTTTCGTTGTTTGCTTAATTGTTACTTTGTGGTTAATTTCAGTTTTGCCCAATATATAGTTTACACAGCTCCGTTTTGCTTTATTTCCTGTTTTACTTATCGAGTCACTTAACTGCGCTAAATTATCAACCAAGTGGACTTGTCTTTAATTCTAATTTTAATGCCGGGATTTGAGAAATATTTCTTTGATCCAATTATTTGTAAATGTGGTTTGTGGTTGTGGTGTTTTGGTTATCTACAGTACGTTACCGTGATCCTCGAAACCACGGAGGTGCAGACTCATGTGAGTCATCGACGGATGCGTGACGCAAACGTAGATTGGTACATGACGTTCATAAAAAGCTTGTTGAATAACGATGCGGTTTTAGGGGGCTATGGGATCGATTGAGTGATAACCCTTAACTGGAAAGCATTGCTACGTGGTATAGCGACTAAAGTTGAAGGTATACCTGACTGCAAAGCTTGTGAGGTAAACGTCGGCGTATATAATCAAATTGGGTATTAACTTTAACTTTATATGTTTACATGAAAAGTCTTTTATTATTTTGTTTTGTGACTGGGTTGTTGAAAACTCGACACGGTGTTCCTTGATGCTCATTCATACAAATAGTGATCGTAATCTTCTTTAAGGTCGTTTTTTACTAGTGAAGGTATGATGCCTATAAAAGGATTTCGATGTTTTTAATGATATTTAGTCGTACCATTAAAAAAAATAGTATAATACTTTCTTGTTCACTGGATATCAGAAGATATTAAATTTGACATTATTTCCTTAATTTATAATTTTGATAAACCTAAAGTACTTCAAGTAGGAATGTTCAACATGCCAATCTTTATATTAACATAAAACTTGATGTAGATTAGAGAAGAGAGTTTAATTATTTATTTTGATTGGGAATTAAACTCGCGTTTGCTAGCACATTAGCAAGAATGATAAACAGCAATTTATCCAAATTATCCAGAAAAGATTTTAATGCCAAATTATCATCTTGTATTTGTACATAGCACGACATATATAGTTTAAGATATTGTAACGAATTTTTGAACGCCGCGATAACAGCACCATTATCTTGCGAAGTTTGCGGCGAATACCGGGGTCTCCACCGAGGCGTCACGTAGACGAATGCCTTTAATGCGCGAACAGCTGCCGTTGAGACCCCACAATGCTTGTAGACGTGCGGCAAATAGAACAATTTTTAGATTGTACCAGAAGGTTTCAGCTCCATGAAAAGGTTCCAGAATAGGTGTTGGATGTATAAACAGCACGCAGCGGAGCAATAGAAAGATTCAAAGTCAGTTACCGCTAAAAATGTCCAACAAAATATAAAAACATGAGTTTGAGTTGAAAAGTCAGTCTTTATAGAGAAAAATGAAGTAACCCACTAAACCAAAAATGAAATGCATGGCGGTATATTTGGAAAAATATTATTAGGATAATCAACTTTATTTTTTTTTATTAAAGTCCTTTTTGTTTCGCATAGAATAATCCCAAGGCTTCCACCTAAGAAAATAGTGTCGGACGCTCACTTTCTGGAGTCGAGGAGGCGCGCGCTGCAGCGCTGGCTCACTTTGATCTGCCGACACCCCGCCATCTGTTACGACGCTTTAGTCTCCTTCTTCCTCACTGATCAAGGACCTGACATACAGTACCGTATCAGAGACATATTCAGAAGAGCCCCCGACGAATTCATGACTTCCGATCTTGCGGCTACCTCTAAAGTAGATTTGTCGCAACTTCTATACCAATTTAGAGATTAATCCGCATCTTTTTCCAGAACCTCCTACCAAGCGACTGCTCCGAGTTCGCCACCAGCCGGGAGCAGGTCCGCTCTCTTGTGTTGGTGGTCAGCAGGCTGAAGCAGCTGGCCGACGCAGGCGTCGAGCGTGCACAGGCCTATGCTCGCGATTCCGAGGACCTGGCCGGTCAGCTCAAGACGCTGGGGGGCTTGGGCTACGAGCAGCTGGGAAGCGGGCACTGGAAGCACATGCAGAAGGGCTTTACTTTGCTTGCAGAGTAAGTTGGAGTCGGATGAAACTTGTTGATGCTAAGACGTGGTTTCAGGAAGCTGCTGGCTATACCGAGCAAAGCCAACTACCACGCCAATGCGGAGCAGGTGACGGTGTGCGAGCGGCTTGATCTGCTGCTGGACGTGCTGATAGCCCACCGAGACTTGTGCGAAAGGCTGGAGCGGGGACTGGCCAATGACCACCAAGCGGCTTTGGCCAAGATGCTGTCGCTGAAGAAGCGGAGAATTCAGGGCGTTATTCGTGGAGCAGACGTTAGTATTAGTGTCTTTTGAGCCCTAAAAATCAATATGAATCAAACTGAGCAGTTGGGTGTAAAATAATCATAGCATGTCTACCATTTTTCTGTTGTCGTTATATATGGTATACCATCCTGTAACACAAATAATTTTGTTTGTATTACAATGTGTCATTTTTTTATTTTAACAAAGATCAATATCACACTGGCTTGCATTGCATGAATATGAAAGGTGTCCTTTGTATACGTTAACTTCAATAATTTTGGTCATAGTTTCTGTGTAGAAAGTCAGTCAAGTACTGCGTCAAACCAAAATGCATATTTACACCAAACATACTGTCTACTCTACTGAAAGTATGGAAGATATGGTTCCAATTTGAAGTTCCCATTGGTTGTTATGTATTATATAGATTGTCATTTGTATCGAAGATCTACCTCTCCAGAAGCATAGATGTTGCGCTCACTTTGGGAGCAATTTGAGCTTGTTGTGCTCTTATTTAGTTAAGGAAAAATTGTGGCCTGTGGGTATCTTTTGGTTTGCCTTCTTTTTGCTCACAACTAAAGTTAATTTTCCTTCCGCTTAGGACCAAACCGGTTATGTGAGGTCTTCAGCCTTTATACCAACACTTTTATCAAAAAAACATTTTAGAGAAAATTGGATTATTTTAGGAAACCACATTAATATGCTAGCGCCTCGCATGGTTATGTAGTCTATGACTATCTTAGAACACAAAAAGTACTTTTTTTGTAAGAATTTGTTTTGGGTTTAAATTTTTGGATGAGAAGGTAGTATTTTATTTATTTGAAAAATCTGTTTATTCTGATTTGTAGATTTGATGCACTGCGTTTACTCATTTAAAATTTACTGCCAATTGCTAAACATCCTATAGTATCTTAACATATCCACAGGAAACTGCAACGTTGCAACTATTTACAACCAATTTGCGTTTTATTCTTAGAGTAGCTAAAATTTCTTGAGGCGTTCTGCAATTGTTTCCGTGGAAAATAAGTGAGCACCTTATTAAAGGTATTCTTCTTCAATATTTTCATAAAACTTTAGCAAAGCATTCTTTGGGTGTAACATGGCACCGCTTGTGGATATTCGACCGAAACTCCCCGTTGGGGAATGGCTTCTTACCGTGCACTGCTTTTATCGTCGTGTCAAACAATGCGTAGTCGTTTGGCGCAAAATCCGGCGAATACTGGACATAAGGTAGTACAGTGTACCCGAGAGCCTGCAGGGTAGCAACCGTTGGCGACTGAAGCATTTTCTGTGCTAGTGTTGCTGAATAGGTCGACGGAGTCGTTTAGTACTTGCAGTACTGCTCACCGGTAATGCTTTCAGAAATGGGCAGCCAATCCACCAGCATAATTTTTTGCTGATCCAAAAACATAAATCTGCATTAGTTTTGGAATATGTAATTCTGGCTGTAGCTTTTTAAGACGAACGATTCCAATGTTCTACCGTTTTATATATTGGAGTTTCTTTTCCGGCATTTGGTGCCAGAACTATGACTCTACTAGACACATCGGATCATCTGCAGCAACTATTGGCACATCTCCACACTACTTTTGCCAAACGGTAAGAGTATGAAGAACCCACGTGCACAGATCTTTGCAATTTTTGATTCTCCATGGATGATATTATCCAAAGTTCCATTGAATACGCGTTAGATATTGTATCGCTGCTTTTGCCCTTCTCAGCAAAGTTTTGCTGCCTTTTGACTGATATCCGATGAAACACAGTTCTAGGAGTCGGTAATGTGTTTCACGAAACTGCTACTAATTTCGTATAGATATCTGAAACAGGCCCTTCCCTTCTAAAGAAACCATGTCCTCTATTGACACTCATGATTGTCTCTTTCCATAGTTTTTCACTTTCACTCCACTCGTAGCGCTGCATGCACCATTTGGTTTTATCACGCGATACTATAATTTATTTTTTCACAAGTATTGGGTGCGCATTTCAATCTGCGATACAATTGGAGATTTGATGGGGAGTACCAGTCGTTTTTGGATGTCCTAGCCAGTTGTGATTATGGTTAAGAACCAGTTTTCGGTAAACCTTTTTGCAGCAATAATAAATTTAATGCAACTCTGCTAATGTTGTTTTTTGTTATATTTTAGTAAGCTACAAAAATTCATTGTTATAAATGTTTCAGAGCGAAAGCGTCGAGCAACTAGAAGCAAGGATGCTGGCGCAAGAAAGCATAATCTCGAACATGGCGCTGAGATCTGACTTTAGCTTGTATTGTGTGCACATGGAGACGCAGCTGGTCCACGCCTATTTGGAAACTCTGTCCTCCATTTTCACTAGTCTTATTTGCCTGCAAACGCGTGCTCATTCTGAGGTATGTTCATAGTTAGATATTCTAATGATTACACGTGTCAGCAGCTATAGCACATAGCACTTATGAAAAGCTTGAACCTTTATTTTTGTTTTTGAAGTCATTGATTTCATGTTTAAATTCATTTTTTTTTGTAAACAATTTTTAATATTTCGTAACTTCTTGTTAATCAAACTATGACCACTTTTAACTTTAAAAACTTTTTGTGATGTCAGACGTTGAGAATAACTGGTTTACCGTTTATCAGATTTTAATAGGATTTGAACATGAAAAAAGCATTCCTGTCTCTCCCCCTCTATTTGTCAGATGTCAGTCTGTTTCTTTTATTTCTCCGGCTAAAAATAATTTGAATTAGCGCTGTTTTTGTACTTTCGGTAATATCTAGAAGAACCTATATAATCAATGAGTTAAAAATTGTCTTTACAAATCTTCAAACGCCACAATGAGGGCGCCGACGTCTTGTGGAGTTTGCGACTATTACCAAAGTCGCCGTTTTTATTGCCGCCGTGCCGTCACGGTCGAGCGGTGAACATACGGTGTTTGTACATGTAAAAGAATTAGAATAATGCTGAAAATTTTTAATTTGTACCAAGCGATTCCAGTGTTACTAGAAATATTTAGAACAGATGCTGAAGGTATATATAGCATGTAGCAAAGCATCTAAGGTAAGTCAAATACCGGAAGCAAAGTGAACTGTGGTAGTGGGAAATAAATTGTATTCTAAATAAATAAAATTATGGAGTGCGATTTTATGTTAATAATTCCTTGTGTTAGTGTACATACATGTTATTAGATAATTCAGTTCTCTTTAAGTAAATCAAATAACTACTTTAAAATAAATGAAAGCGTGTTGTTTACCACTATTGAGACCAAAACTGTTACAATATTTCAGATGAACCCTTCAAGAACTTCCGCCAATGATGAAAAAAAGCCTATATCAATCTTTAGCTGTCCAAGTGTACTACTTTAAAGATAATCTTGTAAAAGAAAATAATTTTTTTTTGATAAACCTTAATCATATGTATAAATTTAATTCATTTTAATTAATTCAAAGGTTAAATTTAGGTCCTTTTGTTTATATAAAAATTTACTGTTTTGATATTTATGCATTCTTCTGGATGGTACTAGAAATAGAACAAGAATTGGCACCAGAGCAGAGGTTTTTTGCAACGAAAAGTACTAATGTCTAAGATGTAATATCTGCGTGTAAATTTGTTTCCTTTCGTTGAGAATCAAAACACCAAACATTTTCTTTTACATCGAACGTCTTCCGTAAATGCATCAGCGCACGTGCGAGGATTCATACAATGGAAAATTTTCAGATGCTACTAGAAACTTCGTGTACATTCTGGAACCGAGTTTGAGCTGCTTTTATAACACGCAGCGTGGTAGTCTGGGCACGTCAAGTGCCGGAAGCCAACACAGCCTGAAGTAGTGCAACATAAATTGTGTTACAGATAAATAGTGTAGTTTTACGTTACTAATTTTATGTGTTGTGTAATGAAAGCTATTTATTTTTATTTCATATCATATTTTACATGGTTTTTGGTGTTTTTGTCCATTCCTAATTGTTTTAGTATTTTTGTTGATTTTTTTGCACGTAAGATATAGTAGATGTCATATACAATTTTTTTAAAATAGTAGAATGTGTTTAAGACCTGTGAGTACAATTCTTTTTTGTTCACTTTTGTTTTGTCTTAGCACAATAGTGATTCAGTTGTTACTACATAACTTTTATATTGTGAAGAATACTGAATAGCGTCAATGTCATTAGAAAATGGCTTACGATGCTAGAAAAAACAGATTTTCTGTGATAATTGAGGAAATAACTCAACAAGTGAAAGAATCTTTAAGACATAAACTAAAAAATCTTGGCTGCTGTAAAGAATGCAAGTGTTACGAACTTTCTGTAGCAATCGTTACTACTGCTGCCCTCCAACGATTGTTCCAGTCATGAATTCCGTCTTACTCTGGTGCATCGCCGTAATGGGCGTTGACGTTACATTGACATTACGAAATATATAGCAACGTCGTTCGTGTATTTCCGCATGGCCCGAACGCGTTACTCTGGCAGCTAACGCTTCTCACACGGCCGGGGACCGGAGACCTCCGTTTATGTTTTAAAGATATTTGATTTGATGATTGTGTAGCCAGAAGCTCAACATCAAAGAATCAATCGCCTTGTACAAAATTCTAAAACGCGATTTGCACCTTAGAGCCTACAAAATTTAACTTGAACAAGAACTGGGGAACACGCTCCATGCTTATCTATTGAATTTTGCTAATGAAACGGTGGCGCGCTTTAACTTCGATAAAATTCTGTTAGCGCCTAAGTTAATTTTTACTTAAACCCCAGATAAAAATATTCGTTTTCTTGATAGCCTGAAAGTTATTGTATGGGTTGTGATAACCGCCAAAGGCATAATTTGACTGCTTTACTGTGAATGTGGACTGTTACTGTAAAGCGAGAAACATTTATACGACAATTTTGGGGCTCTAATGCAGTTATATGGTTCCAACAAGAAGAACGACATATTACACATTGACTCGCCGCTTGGTGTGAGAGAGTTATTCTAGAACAACTTGATTTTGTTAAGGAGTTTTCTCGCAGTTCAGTTCTCTTCGACGCGTACTGGACAGTCTTTCTTCCCGGTTCGAGAAATGTCACTAATTTTGTTATTAACGTTATTCAAAGTTAAATACATTTTTAAAATTCTTTAATGCTTTTTTAACTTCTCTAGCAAACCGCCAACAATTTTTAGACACTTTGTTATGCACAAATTGAATTTGACAGAAGAAATACGTGTTTCTATGTTAGGCACAAAACTTTTCAGACTTTCCACGTATTATAACTTTTTTAAACGTTTCTAGTAGTGTTATAAAATTATAAGTGCAAAATTTAACAATATTTTTTGCGAATTTGTTCGAAAAAGTTCGAAAAACTCATACATCGAAATGGCAGTGGGAGATGCCTCATTTTGCTGAATGTAAATCTTTGCCACTAAATAATTTTCTATTTTATTGACATTTAAAGAGCGATTACATTTTGCAGTACGAGGGTTTCTCTTTTGATAATGTGAAATTTGTCTAACTTACAGTCGTTACTCGCTTAGTCTCCATCTTTGAGTATGATCGTGTACTTGCAATTTGAGTAACAATTATTTATTATCGATAAAATTAATAGGGGATGTTAAATAGAGATAAAGGTGGTTGGACAAACCAGAGTTCATCTATCTAGAAAAATTTAAGCGTTTTTCTTGCTTGTAAAACCTTGTTATTTTATAAACGGTGTACAATGGAGGTAGCGATTGCAAAGTATTTTGCTTCTATTATTCAGTATCAGTCGGTTAAAAGTTTTCAGATCCTTGTTTAGCTGACAACTATTCTTTACTATCATGAATTATTCAATTTTAATTTAACATCTTTAAATCTCGAACAAACTCTTAAGCTAATTCGTCGCCGTGACGCCATCCTCATCCTCACAATTGCCATTTTAGCTAAGTCACCTATGAAGGTACTGAGAAGGCATCTATTCGGATTTGGTCTATTTTTACTTAAAACAGAAGTTTCTTTTCTTGAGAAAGGATGTGCCTAACAGGAAAAGTAGAATCATGTTTTGACCTTAGCACTTTAAATAAAAGTGTTGTTGTTATTAGTAAAAATAATCTTTCTTTTTGGAGAAGCGATAAACACACGTTCTCAAATATGTAGAAGAATTTTATTGTCATTAAAGGGGGAAGACAGAAGAATAGTTGATCTATAAAAGCCATAAAAGTAGAAGGCTGAGATGTGTAGATGAAGCAGCAGTCCGAAGCAAGTTCTATAAAAAATATTTCTAGATAGACGATGTTAGCTCGAGTTTCTGGTGAGACATTTCAAAATTCACAAAAGCGTAATACCTTACAAATTTTACGAGTATTTATCTCTGCACGATTGTTGATTTTTGAGGGATCATGTGATAGATTAAGTCGGGTAGTATTTTTTACTATCTTATTGAACCGCCGGAGAAGTATATTCGGACATGAAGAATATTTGCAAGTTTTACAATGAGCTGGCTGAAAATAAATCGTTTGTGAAATGTCTAGATCAACGTTCATGTTTTTAGAGATGGGTTAGATTGACATAAAAGTGTTTGATCTGCTATACTGTTGTGTAGATTATTATGACTGAAATAACTTCACCATACAGCGTCATCGCTGTCAGAGGTTCATATACACTCAACTCTATTGTTAACTTATTGGAGAGGCAGGCGTGTAAATAGCCGTACGGCCCGTTTTGAAACGTAAAATGATAAGGCCCAAATCGTCCCTTAAACGGCCAGCGCGAAAGCGGATGGGGGCGGCTACCGATATCAACCGAAAGTAAAGTCAAATCACTCACCTGAATCGGCTTCGGCTTCGTCGACGATGGTTTCACGGTGGCCACCTTGATGCGCTGTCTTCGTGTATGTTGCGGGATGTTAAATGCGGCCGTACTGGACGCGATGCGGTGTGAGTATATGCGGGTTGTTAAGCACGACCGAATTGGCCGCGTTGCGGAGTGCGTATTGCGGGGTGTTAAAACACGATCGAATTGGCCGCGCTGCGGTGTGCGTATGTCGCCGGGCTTCGCGCCTGGCTTAGCGGTAGTTCTTTTGCGGGAAATTTTAACTCGACAGCACCTTTCATATCAAAGGGCGCCGCCGACGGCGTATGCAGACTCGCCGACTGAGCAAAAGCCCATATGCCGTTTTGTGTGCGATGGCAAAACGTAGCGGCAGATATCAAAGCCCCCCAGCATGCCGCCGCGATATACAAGCGGTTCAAGGGCGAAAAGGCCGCCACACCACTTATAGTTAAGTAGTCTGTTAAGGATTGGCTTTTGCTATATATCTGTATTTGAGACTCATTTTCATCCTTTGTTCTGCTTTGCTGTTAGCTCTGTCTGCATTAAAGAAAGAAGAGATATTTTGTCTTTAAAGTTGAAAAAGTAGATTGGACAGACTCTGCGCCATCGATGTTTGCGTTATAATAATCACCTAAAAGTGCTCATAAACATAATTTCAAAAAATCTTACTTTTCTAGGTTGTTGCTTTGAGTGATGGGGTGGGGGTGAATGTATCTAAGAGATGGAGTATTCTAAAACAATTCCCACCATTTTTGAACAATTGTTTCAGCTAGCAGAAGCCGTTACTAACAGAAATTTGTTTCAGCTGGCCGAGGTCTGGCGACAAGTCTACCCGACGGTGGAGAAGTACTTCCCGTCAGACGCAGGCGCAACAAACGGCACGAAGATATCATAGTTCGTGCGCCCTCAATTGAATGAAGAAGGTGCTAGCTAACTAGAATGTATGAGGTATTTTACATTCCAAAGCTAATTGAGATCTGAGTTCCTATACCAGAGCTTATAAAATGTTATCCTTGGTGTACATCGTTGATAGAATGAGTTCATGTTTGTCCAGATGAAATTTGTTATTCTAATTCTGCCGACTTAATAATCATTGCCGAAGGCGAACATGAATGTAAAGTAGTGAGTTATATTTAGTGCAATACTAAGCTGTGTAATGAATAACCTACAGATCTATACATTGTTGATGTTTGTAATAAACACTTGTTATTATAATACGCAATATACATATAATGCATATTTTATATATCAATATTTTATAGCGTTGTGTAAATTTTTGAATATATTTTTTAAAGGATATGTATGACGCATTGATTGAAATGTTTGATATTTACAGGGTGTCCCATAAATTTTATTGTTCAAAAAGATACAAAAATAATAGCGTACCACCTTTCTATGATTCGTTTTAATACACTACTGTTTATTTAAATTACAGTACTAAGAAAAAAATATTTAATATTTACATTTAATTTAATTTAATTATGTGTGGCTTCACCATAGGCTTTTGTAACCGCCGCTATTCTTCTTAACATTATTATTGACACGGTCTTGTATTTCAACCAGATTCTTTTGAGGTCATGGACACTGTTGTACCCCTCGCACAATAATATTCAAAGCATTTTCAATTGGTGAAAGATTAGGTGATCGAGCCAGCTATGGGAGATTTCATTTTGTTAAAGAATGTTTAATGCTTTATGTGTCACGTGTGGCCGAGCGTTATCTTGATGAAATATTGCTTGGGACACCCTCTGGAAGAAAAAAGTACCACGAATTGTAAAACCTTGTCGCTGTAGGTCTGACTGGTTATGTTGTCTCTATTCTGACTAGAGTTGACCTGATATAATTGGGAGTTTCCCATATGGTAACACCCATAATTGGGTTGCTCTCTTTCTCCGCGTTTATGGCGTGTTAATATGCGAACAAGTTTTGGTTTATATAAAATTTGGATTTATCAGAAAAGATCGTTCTATACCAGGCGTGTGTGCTTAGACGCTTTTTTGTTGATTGTTGTAACTTTCGTTGCTGACGCAAAGAAGTCGGTGGTAGTCCCAAAAAAACATGTCGTGCTGTTAGTTCCATTGCAGGTAATCGACTCCAGTAGAGGGAGTAGATAATCGGTAGTGTGTAATATGAGATGCATTCAACTGTGAAACTTGTGTCAATTCTTGACACATTTTTCACAACGTCGACACCATGATTCCATGGCCGCTTCGAACGCTTCTTTAGGAATGTTCTTTGACTACTGGAAAATCGCTGATGCATTAGCGGCATGATTAGTGAATTTGCGACCACGGACAGTGTCTTTTATCGTTGGAAACAACCAAAAGTTGCTGGGAACCAGGTCAGGTGAGTAGGAAGCATGAGAAATCATTTCAAAGTTGTCAGTGTTTGTGGCACCTACCTGGAGGACACTGCAGGATTGTGTGCACAGATTTCACGAAAATGCCAACTTTGGAGGCGATGTATTCCACATTCATTCGGCGATCCTTCAAAACAAGTTTCTCCACTCGCTTGGTCATGTCGCCAGACCGGCTGGTGTAAGGCCGATATTGTCTTGGTTTGTTATCACACGACGTTCTGCTTTCTTTGAACTGTCGCACCCACAAACGCATATTAGACACATCCATAACACCATCACCACATGTCTCACTCAACTGGTGATGAATTTCAATCGGTGTCACACTACGTAAATGGAGAAAACAAAATATTATACGCTGTTATTGTAATGAAAACGTCATCATTTTTAAGTATCGAAAATAGTGCTCACTCTCGCCACTCCTGCTAGAATCCTGAGTGCCGTGCAGTGCTGCCATCTTTGTCACGCATTCACAAAGAGTGCGCGCGTATTTTGAAACAAACCGCATGTTTCTATCTGTTTCCAGTGTAACGTTCCCTAATTACTAATTGGAAAAATCATAGATGACAACTGTCAGTCAGATTTGACGATTTCAAAACAAAAAAGCCCATAATTTATTCTGGTGTTTAATTTGGGTCACCTTCTATACGTTACAGTTCTATGGTGTAAAGCTCCACTGTCAAGGAATAAATAGATAGATAGTCTTAATATTTGATTTTACTTAGTACTAGGTAATAGTATCAAATTATGGCTCCCTTCCTACTTTCGTGTTCATTATTTCTTTTTTGTTGTCTTTTTTACTAATATATAATCTATTATTGATTTTTTACTTCTACTTTCCACTTATCTTGTGTATTTGTTTGTTTTTATGCTCAAAAAATATGTTGGTTACTATTAAATTTTGCATTGTAGAAAAATCAATTGCAATGTAATTCGTACTTTTTACCTGCTCTACCGTTGAGGTCCTCTGCTCTATAAATTCTTCCTTTAGCCTCCTCCATTACTGCCGTTAAGTTAGAATTCTCTTTATTTGCTGTCTTATCATCTTTATTTGTACACTCTTATGATTGTTTTTTGTTTGTTATTTTTATCTCTATATTTCCACTGTATTATTCGTTCCGACACCTTTCCTATTATAGTTTTGTTTTTCTAGTTTATGTTGCATAATAAAGCAAACTCCGGCTGCTGCACGTTTGTTGCTCTTTACTCCGCTGTATATTAGTACGTCGTGTTTCGTAGTGTTTCTCATTCCTTGTATCATTTTCTTTGTTTCTGTTATGATCAGTATATCTAAAGTATTTTTTAAATTCTTTCTCTAATTCACGTTCTTTTTCTTGTAAGCTTTTAATATTCCACGTTTTCAATGTACTATGGACATTTTACATCCGTTAATTTTTCTTGCATTACCATTTCTTCTTATAATCCATTTTCTCACCTTGTTTTTGTCTTCCCCTTGTCATAGCTATGCTGTGTATTTAGTTTTCTGTTGGCGTTTTCTTTAATGCGGCTTTGTCCTAAGTCCCATTTAAATACCTGATTATCTGACATTAACATTATATGCCTGATTTTGACCTGTCTCCTTTCTCGTTTCGTTTTGCGCAATCTTTCTAATGACTCCTGTATTTCTCGCTCTTCTTAGACATATCTTATTTAATATACATGTATTCCTCTCTACATTTTTTAATTTATTTTTACTTTTTATCTTCTTTTGTGCTATCTAATTCTACTAAACACGTTTTCTTGGGATTCTTGATTTTCACTTTTATTCCAGATTTTCTTTAAGAAGTTTCTTATTGTCTCCTTTGGTACATCCTTTTCTTTGTTTTATACCGTTAATCCTTGCACTATTACATTATGTTTTTTGTTTTCTTTCTCCATACGTTCCAATCTGTTATTGATCTTTTTAATCCCATTTTTTAGTTTTACGTTTTCTTCTTTTTTTCAATCTTCAGCTTGAGTTTTTTGTTTTTTTTGTACTCTTACTGATTTGTTTCACATCTACCGTTAATATTTCTATTATGTCTTCTATTTTGTATAATTAATTTTGATTTTTTTAATTCTTTTTTGGAGGATTCTTGCTTCTCTTGAAGGCTTCCTCATATTTTTCATCTCTTCTCTTCTTTTCTTTGCCTCTGGAATATTCTTGGTAATTTATTTTTCGTTTTCGTTTTTAGCCGCTTATGGGAATTTTTTATATCTGTGTATTACAATTTAAACTTATACATCACTCTGGTGGCTCTGTGTGGTGTGTTGCCTATCTTACTGCCGACCTGTTAGTCAAGGCGCCGCTGTTAAATTTTTATTTTATCTAACTTTTGCAATACTCGTCTTTAATGTTCTATTTCCATAACCTCAATCCTTTCTACTATTTCTAAATTCTGATTAATTCAAAGTTTTACTGCTTCTCTTTCTTTTTTTCCATCTCTTGTTGTCTGGACACATATCTTGTATTTGCTATTTCTGTGCCTACACTCATTTTATATCGCCTAATTTTAGACAAACATATGGCTTTTTAAATGTTTTTTTTAAATTATTGCCTTGTTTCTTTTTATAAATTATAGTTATTTTATTTATTTTTTATTTAGAGTACAGTTTAATTTGTATTAGAATTTGTTAGTATGTTTGTGACTAATTTATAATGCTTTTTATGCCGTAAGATTTATGAAGAAATGAAAGTCTAGGAATACATTCTAGAGAAAACAAGGAGCTGACAAAAATGAGATTAATAAAATTTATTGTTTAACAATATTAATTGCACAGATTAGGTTCTTAGTCTTTTCTTATTGTATATGTACTTACCTAAAGGATGAGCACAGAAACATTGGAGCATCTAAATATAACATTGTAAATACAGCAGTTTAGGAGCTGCCCATCTAAACAGATTGTCTAGTCAGCGCAAAAATATCACTTAATAAGAGCATATTTGTCTACACGGTCAGTTGCACGAACATGTCCACAATTCCAACCTGACCACTCGTCAGCTTGTTTGAAGAGCAAATGTTCCTAATTCTACTGGTGCTCGTGTGCTTAAACAATTTAGGAAACGACGTATGGTAGAAAGCAAACCAGGAAGTTGAGGTGAACATAAAAAGACGGATCAGAAGTAGGAACAGAGTGTTGCAGCTTTTTAAAGACAATCTGAAGGTTTCTTCGCGAGAGATGGCCAAGAAAGTCAAAATGTCGCAGTCTTTTGTGCAAAAAGAGGAAGCTAGAGCTGGTTTAAAAAGTTTTAGGGTTTAAACAGACGCTGATTGGAATTCACAACAGAATCAAATAGCACAGTTCCTGTAAGTTTTCGAAAATCTGTTGACACGATATCAGTGCGTGGTGATGCATGATGAGACATATTGCTTTGCCACCTTCAATTATATTGCTGGGCAAGATTACTACACTGCTAACAGCGGAAAAGATGCTCAGAGGACTCTAAAAGAAAGATGACAGCAAAATTCCTTGTCTGGTAAACCACATGCAGTTACGGTTTGAAGGGAAAAGTTTTCATCACTACTATCAACTCAGACATAAACGTCTTATGTCATTCATTCACCATTCATGTTGCAGCATGATGTTAAAATGATGTTTTGGCCAAATCTCGCGCCGTGCTAATACTCTAAGGCAATGAAAGCGTAGTATGCTGCTAACAGTGTGGTAATAGCACCACAACGGGGATTTCTATTTGTAGCATGCTCTTAAGAATTTTTCATAGTGAGTGGTTTTATTAAACCTTGCTTTCCTATCTGCAGTTTAATAGTTTGTTCTATTTATTTTTGAGTATTGTTACTATGATTTTATATACCACATCGAGTAGCAAAATTACTCGATAATTATCACAATTTGTAACATCTTTTTTCTTTGAAATTCGCATTACGACAGCTTTTTCGTTTATTTTTAATTTAATATATTTAATCGAATATTATTTGTTTCAAATCTTCTTTTAAGTATTTCATATTTTTCTCCATTATCCTGGTTATTCCTGGGTTTTTATTGTTTATCTATTTTTTGTCTTAATGATTCTTCAATTTTATTGCTTTCTTTACTTTCCATTACCTAATCCGTGTTTGTCTTTAATTTCTGTTTATTATATACATTTAGGAATTATTCTTCTTTTTATTTCAATTAATTTTTTCTTCTTCTCTTATCAAGTTTTAATTTTTACCCTAGACGGACATTATTTCTCTTTGTATCTATTTTTCATTTTTAACGTTCTACGAAAAGTCGTATTTCTTCTTTCTTGTGTTTCATGTGCACTCTCTTTTTTATTTTGCAACATTTTTTTTTGTTTTTGTTCCTTGTCTAACTGCATGCTTTTACTTGTTGTGTTTTTAAGGTCCTTATTCTTAATTTAATTCCTACTCGTTTATCCCACCATGTTTTATTTACTCATAGTATTCTGGACATTTTTAAATGTATTTTGGATAATTTTGTTTCCCATTCTTTGTTATTATTATTATTATTATTATAAGGTGTTTTTTATGATCCTTGTATTTTTTTTTGTTATTTCTTTCAAGTATTGTTCTTGCACTTCTGGCTTCTGTACTTTGCTCCTGTAACACTGTTCTCTTTTTCTGTTAGTTTTCTTTAACTGCCAGTCAATTTTAGAGATATTTACACCTTTGTAGGATTGAATGTTTTTTATGATTTTATATCTTGTCTATTTCATCTATATGGTTCATTATTTTGTATACAAGCTACCCGGCGATACCCACGTCCCTTTATAAATGTCCTTTCTTGTAGTGTGTTAATGATTGACGGCTGCTTTTTTTGCGAATTATATTCTTATTATATACCTGGACACGGATTTACTGTTTAACATTGAATTTGCATCTTTTATTATTATTGTTATGTATTTTCTAATTTCTTATAAGCCATATTTTTCATTGTTTGTCTTCTCCTCAGTTGAAGAGTATGTATAGTACTACTATATCAATTTTTCTGATACTGTTACAATTTCTTTAACTTTTTCCTTGTTTTTACTTTATTTTTTTAGTTCTTGTTCCCATTTCTTTGAGCTTTTCCTTATTTTCTTATCTTTACAATTTTTTCTGGTTCCATTATTTTAAGTGTTACTTCGATCTTCGTGTTCTTAATTACATAGTTTAATTGGCCATATTTTTCGTTACTTGTATTGCTGTTCTTACTTCGACATATATTTTTAAGTGCATCTTAATAATAGTTTTTTTTGTTATTTTTAACTGCGCTGGTTTATTTATATTTGTGTCTAATCCTTTTATTAAATATTTCATATCAAATATTCTTTCTTTTTATTTATCTTTTATTTTCTTATTTATTTTTATTTAATTTTCTTTCTGCAGTATCTTTATATCTTTTTCCTCTCTGATTTTCTGAATCTTCTTTTTTATCTTCTTCTGACTATCTTTTATAGTTTTTACCATCTTAAGTATTGAAACTAGTTTATCTTTTTTTTGTTTTTCTTGGGATTTTTAAGGTTTTTTTACTTATCTCAAAACACCCTTCCGTTTTGTTTGAAGTTTTTCTTTCTTTACGTATGTTGAACAGTCGTCACTCTCGCCAGTATCCGCTATTTTATTTTCCACATTAGTTTGCACATATAGTTTGCTCTATATTTAGTAGGGGTACCTAGGCAAATCGTCCTTTTGGATGAATGACCTTTACTAGTTTAAACTTTAATATGGCAATGGTTAATTATGCACTCGTTAATCCTATATTTTTACTATCACACCTATGGTATGTGATATGTCGAATTAGCATGCAGCGTACATTTCTTGTTAGTTCTGGTGTGCGGAATTCTCAACTTTACCATTAATTATAACGTTTATGTTTTAAATTAGATATACATTTACTCACAGTTCCTTAGCTAAAACTTTTTCTTACTTTCCTGCTTCTTGCGACTCCTTTTTAGTTAATCAACTACTTTTTACTAATCTCAAAATGTTTCTTTTGTTATTTTTTTTATTGAATCTTGAATTGTTCTCGACATTTCTTCTATTGTCATGTTGTTTATTTTCTCTTTGTGGCTATCTCTTCGTCTCTTATTTTATATGTTATGACTATTTCTTTTATTAGCTTATGTTTATATTTATTATTTGTCCTAATATTTTTTTTGTGTCTTGTTTTTTATTCTTATTTTTGTTAATATTGTGTATTACATCCTCTTCTTACTCGTGTGTCCTTTATTTCTCTTCTATAATTTTTATTAACTATAACGTAATCTATTAATGATCTTTCATTTTTACTTATTACGTTTCTGGTATATATGTACGTCTTTGTGTTTTTAGATTACTACTTTATTAAATTGTTCAGTATACAACATTTTATTATTTTTTTGCCATTATTATTTCTGAATTTTTGCTGCTTTATCATTTTTCTGCCGACTTCTCCGTTTAATATTGCAGTATTAATAATCTTTCTTTACTTTCTTCTGCTATTTCTGTTAGTTGTTCCCAAACTCATCCTTTATGTTGGTTTTTCACTTTCTTTTGGTTTACATACCATTATGATTGTCGTTTTTAGTTTCTCATCTATTTTAATTTTGTAAGTATTTTATATTTTTTTTCTTAATGTAGCATCCTACCCCTTCATGGACTCTATTTCCGTCTTTTACTCACTAGGTCCTCTCTCTTTAATAGTTTTTCTTCTTTAGTCTTCTTTTTTGTTTTGGTAATGCCAATAATATCTGCATTTATTTTTTCCAATTTCTCTGTTAGTCCCTCTTTCTTACTTGTTAAGATTCTGACATTTTATGTGTATATATATGTGTGTGTGTATTTCCTAATTATTTGCACTGTCTTTATGTTCTTTTTCAATATTACTAGCTCTGTTTAGTTTTTAATTTTTTTTCCTGATTTTATGTATTTGTTTTTTTTGCTTGTTTGCGCTTTCATTTATGTGCAAAATAATATGAATTTCATTGTCAATGTCACATTTCGTTTCCCATCCTGTTTAGTCTTCTCTAGTTTTTTGCTAGCTGTTTTTCCATTCTTTAGTTTTTTATTCCATCTCGATTCTTCTCCATTTATTATCACTTTTTGTTATCTTTCCTTTTCTGTTTTGATAAATGTGGATATTATATAATTATTGATAAATATAAGTTGATTTTTCCTATTTTCCAATTTTTATTTGTTTTTTATGATTTCGTTCTTTTCCAGTTCTCTTACACGCGTCCTAGTTCCTACTTTCGTTACTGATTTTTTGTTAATGCTTATTTCCAACTGCTTAATGCCTTCTCTTAAATTTAAGTTGCCGTTTGTATCTATGACTAACAATAAGCTGTATATTACCACCTCATTTTTCTTTCGCTCTTTTTATTATTTTCAGTGTACTTTCCACTTTTTGTAATTTGTCTCGCTTTACTATATACAAACTACTGAATCTAAGATATAAGGGGGTTATCATTCGAAATCCTATGGCCTACCGGTTCACATCCGCGAGTTGGCATAGGTGGGATATCATACAACAATGCAATAAGGGTTTTTAGCGGATCCAGCTTCCAATATGTCATTTCTTATTACTTTTGATCAAGGCAGGTTTTATTTCTGCCATTTCTGACATCTGTCATGCCTTATAATTTTTGATCTGTGATAGATAAAGATATAACGTTTTTAGTACTAAAGATCATAAGTCAAGCCCAGATGCCAAAAATCAGCCTGATCGAAACCGGCTTGACCGGAAGTGGTCGCAAACTTTTGTTTATGTATAGAAGCCCCGGACATTGGTGAAAAAGGAGTTTCACGTCTGTACTTGTTTATTATTTATAACAGTCCTGGGCGGCTTCTGCCGAAATGCCTTTCAACTCGTCGGTTACACTCTTCTGCATATCATTCAAAGCACCAAAATGATGTTCTATTAAATGTTTTTATGGTTGGAACAGTATAATAAGTCACAAGGACACATGCACAAGGAGAACTCACAAATAGAAGGGCTCGAGAACCACATAAATCCTTTTACATTTTGCCAGTCTCATTACTTTTCAATCAAACCTCGTATATTAGCCCCACGGGAAGTAAATTTGTTTTGATATTTTGGAGTGTTAATGCCCCTTAAAGTAAATTTTATGTAAAATTTGTGTGATATGCAAAAAGCTCAGTTATAAATCTTTATATATAGCAAAAAATATAAATTCGTATTGATTCTTTAAAAAAATCAATCAGATTTAAGGTTTGCACTCAAATTAATTTTTATTTACTATTTTGTTTTGAAATTTAGTTTAGCCTGTTTACCTTTTTTCTATTATGTAATTTTTGTAATAATTATATAAAAAAAATGTACCTTTATCTGGTTAGTTCTTGTTTGTGTTTTCATTCATAAATATTTCCACTTGATTTGTTATTTGCTATCAAAGGTCAACTGTCAATAATGAGCTTTGCTACTTGTAAACAATTTCACATTTCTTATATTTGTTTTCACCAATGGATAATAAATAGTTATTGAAATATTACCTTAAATGGCAGTCGAATCACACCTTAGGAGTAAAAACACAAAAGTTCTGGGTGAATGTGTACAAGTTGCTTCAATGGTAAGTTTAAAGGTGACAGTAACAATATACATTAACATTTGAGTTTTATGTATTTAAAATATTGAGTAACGGTACAGACTAAACCAGTGAATAAAAAATTAAAATTTTATTTCGTTTTGCAAATCGATATTTATACAGGGTGGGTTAGAATTAAGCAAACACGTCATTATTTTGTAAATAATGAGCTTAAAAATATAACATATGTTGAGTGTAGAAAAGTAACTGGTTTTGTTTTAGTTGTAGAAAAGCTCAAAACCACTTGTTGGTAACACGTCAATTACGAAAAAAGCATCGTCTATTCATTTTGAAAAAACTAATATATGTGCAAAACAAATTTCAAAAAAGCTTTTTGGACAGAGTACTCGTACTAGAAGAACCATTTTTTCATGCTTTTGCGAAAAGTTCCGCGGAACTAAATGTGTGCGAACGAGCAGCGAAAATAAAATGTGGTGATATCATTTCTGTAAGATCATAACGGAATATCTTTTATTAGAAATTGTATCTGTTGCCGTATAACATTTATCCCCCCTCAGCAATTGTCTAACAAAGATGTTTCGAAAACTGTAAAAAACTCGGAAATGACTAAGAGGAATAAGACAGACTTTGCCAATCTTTTCATCATGGCCAGTGTGGTGTCCATAGATTCATATACAAGCCGAATTTTGAATTTTGAGGCAAAAAGCCAGATGGTAATTTTCAGATCCCTTTGGTATAGATTTTGTATTGACTTGTTTTCTGGTTTTTATTTATTTGAGAATAGAAATGGCGGCTGTGCTGTAAGACTTTGCCTTACTATACACAAAAATATAGGTTTTTTTATTTATTGTTTCAACAATTTAGAAACTTTGTTTTTACTTTACTTAAACATAAAATATTAATTTTAATTTTTATTTGATTGAAAAAATCTGCTTGATTTTAACTTTGCCTTAGTTATTGCCATAGGAAGGTTTTATGTGATCATTTTGACACTTTCTTTGAAAAATTAGTTTATCTTCTTGATTGGGTTATGTAACTGTAAATTCTTGCACACGGAACTTTTAATCTACAATTTCTAGAATTATAATTTTGTAACCGATAGCATTAGCCACATTTGTGTAAATACGACGAGGTTTATTCTTAAAAATAGTTGTAACTTTATAATTGGAGTCGGCAGGTTTCTTCCGTTTAACTTTTTTTTAATTTTACGATGTCCCCTGTTTCTTACCTTTTCTAGTTTTTATAGTCACAAATTTTCTTTTGTTGTATTCAGTATGGTTATTTTAAATAGATTATTCTTTTTTTTATTTTACATGTTGGTTTTGCGCTTTTAATTCTTTTGCCCGAACGTTCTGATAGTACGTTATATATGTATTTTTGGTATGACTAAAAAGTAGTCCCAAGGAACTTTAAATTCTCTTTTGATTCTTACATCGTGCATTTTCCTTTTATAGTTCTGTTTATAACTTTTGATTTTTCTTTTGTATTTCCAAGTTTTTATGTCCAATGAATATAATTATAAATAAATAATATTATTTTGTACGTAAAAGTCAATTTTTCTTTTTCCATTACTATTTTTTGCTATTTTGCTGCATCTTCCTTACTATGCTCATTTCATCATTTATTTTACTATGTCGACGTTTGTAATACATAATATAATTGATCTTCCAGTAATACCTTTTATTATATTAATTACTGCCAGCACAGTTCTCTGGTTGAGGGGCGAGTTGCGGTGTGGATTTATTTTCCGGACTTCTCTGAAGCCTGGCGGGTAGCCTACTCAGCCACTAAAAATAATTTAATACCTGCATTCGCTTCGAACAAGGGATGTAATAATGGCGGTCGTTTAAGGTGCCGTGCTAGCCACATCGCCCCGCATCAGAGATGGTGCGCGACGATTGGGGTGTAAAGTCAGACATATGCGAGCCTTAATCTCTCAGTTTGCAGGCCGTGCTCCCACGCGGGGCGTTAGTGCCTTACCACCACTCAAAAATTTGTCTTCTCTGCTACCTTGTCGCCTTTATTTGGTTCATGCAATACAACAATACCAATTTTATATTCGGAGCTCGATTTTTAGCTTTAAAATTATTTCAAGAATATGCAGGTACGTAATCATTATGTATTTTACTTCTGTTCACTCTGTTGCTCTATTTATCTCACTGTTTATCATTGTATCACCATTTTATAATTATTTTTTTTTGTGTATCGCTACTATATTTATAATCTTCTACTAAAATTCTTGTACGGATAACTTCTTTTTACCTTTCATACCCCTAATGTTCCAAGTTTAACTTTTCTGTTTTATTTCGTTCCTTGTTTTCACATTTCTATCTTTTATGATAACCTTTTTATAATTTGCTACTTTCTTCTAAATTGTCCTTTATCCGACTTTAAATCTATAATTGATCATCAGGTAATGCCTAGTACCTGAATTTTATCTCTTTTTCTTGATCTACCTTGGTCGCTTTATTTTTTATTGTTTTTTGCATATTATTTTATATTAGATAAAGTCGGGTTTTATAGATATTACTACTGCTTTTAATTCTCGTGCTTTATTCTATTTTATTTAAATTTACGTTTTTCCTGATTTTTCAATTCTATCAAAAAAAGTTTTTTGAGTTTATTTTAAATAGGTTTTTATAAACTAGGTGGCGGATAGGGAAATGCTCGCCAGGTATGGCGGGTATCGGGGAAATAAAATACCCGGGGCAGACTTACTTTAAGTGGGAAGCAGCACTTGGAGAACTGACTATAGGTGAGTATATCGGTACAGCTATAGTTTTGAAACCGACAGGCGGACATGAAGACCATCTCGACGGCTGTCGCACTGCGATGTGGAAGGGCAGGAAAATCCACCATATTACCTCTCAAAGCAGCAAAAGCTGCTTACCAATCTGTGGATTGAAAGATAAAGAGAAAGTCTTCATTTTATTGTTTGTTTGAGTTATATTTTAATTTCAAGTTTTATTTTTTTACTGTATAGCTTTAAAGTTCTTATTTTATGACATTCAAATAGTTGCAATTACTTTGTGATGTTTCTTAAAATTTACCATTTATCCAAGGAACAGTTCAACATCCATAATGCCAAAAAAACAGTAGACTTGCGTAAAGAAATGAATTCTACTCTTGTAGAGTTCCGTCAGTATAATGAACTAAATTGCCAAACTATCAAAGCAACTGTCTTTTCGGAAACTCTACGATTGTGGAAATAATTCTAAGGCGTCGTTGCTTATCCTTTTAGGAAGCATTGTTATTAAAAAATGTGTTTGTTCTTAAGGGGCGACTAGCTGCATTGTTTATCTTCTTAGGGATGTTTTCACCAAAATAAAATGGAATGTTTGTTGTTGACCTAAAATCATGTAGCTCGTTATTCACAGGACTTCACCGTCGTTAAAGTTACTTAAATTCTTTATCATTCATTCCCCTAAAGTACCATCAGAAAAGTAAATTTTTGTCATACAAGTGCAAAGCCGCTCCCTTCAAAGAAACTTTACCTTCATAAGTTTCATTGTTTAACTTTACCATAATAGGTATTCTTATTCGTACTTTAAATTTGGAGGAAGAAGTATATGCTTATCTTTAAAGACACCGTCACAGAAATAATTAAAGCCATATCTAGTGAGAAAATCATTGCTTGTTCGTTGACTATCGACACCTGACAATTATTGGAATATTTTCATTTTTTTCCTAGAGAGCGTTGCTGCTATGTGACACTGTTATAACACCGAGATAAAATGTTTTAGTATATTTTTTACATAAATATTGAACAATAAACCCGTTTGAAAAAGTTTCTACTTTTACATACCTTGACCACGATATTAAAGAAGCATTCAATTATTGGCTTGAACGTTAGTGAATATCAAAAACAAGTAAATTTTATTCAAAGAAAATTCCTTTTTTAGTTAAGACCAGTATAAAATTGATTGTAAGATAACAAGATATGATTTTTCATATTTTTAAAAAGACTAGATTTAATCGGAAATTTCTAGATTCTCTGATTAAACAATTGTCAAGAAAGTAAACTATCGGGTGGAACTCGTGCATAATATAAAATTAAAAATAATTTTAGTGATTTAATTATAAGGTAATCGACTCACAATTTAGCATCCCTATATTGTTTCCCAAATTTACCCTAACCCGAAGAGTAAAAATTAACAAATTATTTGTGTTTAAATCACACTACTTCAAACGCTCGTAGCATAAAGTAATTACCATCGTTGTGACACAGTGAGACGAGGATTATTCTTGCCATCTTTTGTTATATGTGTTGCCAATATAACCTCTGTAGAATAGTAGTGAGTAATCTGTCTGGCAGTGTTGTCTACCGGCTCAGTTAATATGTTTTTGTAGTTAGTGTTTAAATTGATTTAGCCAGATGGCACAAATTAGTCTATTATTAAAATATGTCACAAATGGATGATAGATCTTGGTTTCTAATAAAAACATTCTTAAAAAAGCTTGGGCAACACTTAATATTTTAATTTCCTTTTTAAGTATTTTTTGCAATCAGATGGCATATTTTTGATCGTGTCATCTAAACACAAAGTGTTTTATTTGCTGCCGAATCCGGTATTTTTTTAGTAATTTTAACACTGATAAAGATATTGCAACGTACTTTACTAGAAATATAATATGTGCTACCACACCATTTTGTCTAAGCAGGATGGAACTTGAAGCACCATATTGTAGTATGTTCGCTGCGTCTTCTCAAATCTTTTTAGTGATTTTTGTGTTTAAGGCGACTATGGTTTGTGGTATACTGTAGTAAACTATCTTTTTGAGATATCTGTACAGAAAATATTTAAGCTGCATTAGATAGAAGTACCGCAGTGACCAAAGTCCCTTTTAAATGAAGAAATTGTTAAAAAATGATTCAATTTTAGATATGCCGGCATGCAATGTGTAAAATGTCGCTCCATCAAGTTGATAACGTCATAATTGTACAATTAATTTGCATGGTTGTTGAAAATTTTTATATAAACGTAAAAAACAATATATTTTTAGATGCACATAAAACTTTTTTAAGATTAGGAAACAAGATTAGGCTAATACATAAAGTTCTTTACAAACAAAAGTCACAAATAAAAACATCATTCCACACCCACTGCATAACATATGAACTCGTTCCTGGCACCTCCCTCATGGAACCCAAAGTTCTCCAGATTTTGCTCTCTTGAATGTCTCGCTACAAAATAAACAGTCTGCATTATCTTTCGCTAGAGCTTCCTGTGCAATAGGTTCTGATATGTTTGAGCTCTCAAAAGACAGAAACCTCCTCACCTCTTCTTCATTGGTAGAAGTTTTATCTTCATTTTTATTTATCTTGGAAAATAGCATTCATCTTCCATTTGTCTTGCTCTGGGTCGTTCCTTTGCTGGTTTTTGGTTGATCCATCTGGTATTCATTTCTGACGGCAGCTTTGTGAGCTTATGTCCCCTTCTATGAGTTCAGTTTAGTTGCTTTCTTTCAAATGACGATTTTAAAGCGCCCTTATACGGAGAATAGTTTATAATAGTGACTGAAAGTCCTCTGAAAGACTTCTGTTCGATGTTATCTTCTTTTTTGCACTTGGAACTGGAGAGATGTGTTGTGGATTAACGTGGATTACAAGTGTCAATAAGTCTTCAGCTTTTCCTCCTCTTCTCCTCTCACCGCGGTGTCTCAAGATACCCTTATTTTCCGTTCCAGAAGGATGCAGATCATCACCATTATCTTCGTCGTCGCCGCCCTCAAAGTTTACCGTTGTCAGCAACATTTTCTGCTTCATGTTGAGCTGCAATAAAGTCAGTTTCGGAAAACACGTTCCTGTTTGGTGCACTTAATATGGCTGATTGTTATTGCCCCAGTTTGAACCTTAAGATGTACATTTGCAAACTCCTTAGCAATGTCATATATGTCCATCCTGCCTGTTCTCAGTGCCTGTCCAACCTGTCTTTCTGAAACCCATGAATGTTCTATCCAGAGGCTGGATTGTGCAAGGCGGCAAGCACATGATCATTACATAGTTATCTTTTGCCTTTAAGGTAACATCTAGGTTTTTTTTTGTATAGGAAAAGTGTCCGTTTAGCAGAAGTAAAATCGAAGATTCAGATGTCGCTTTTTGATGCTAAATGAAATGGGAAAACCATTCGGTGATAAGGTAGGACTGCACCCAGCTTGATGGATGACAATTTCCTATAACTCCCAGGGTGCTCCTTTCATCAGTTGGTCTGTCCGTGGAAAAATTATCATTGAGGGGACAAAATTTTCTTCTGCACTTATGCAAGCGATGGTGATTTATATTACCACGCCATTTTTTAATCTACCCCAATAATCACAAAGTATAAAACATGATTTTAAATAACTATCCCTGACATTTTAAAGTTTAATCATATTACTACACATCTGATTATTTATTAATATAGGTACGAGAAAAAAAGTTGAATTTTACTTTGCGAAAAGTTTTGATGGTTAGAAAACGCAACGCTTCTATTCACGACCCCATACAACGTCATACTGATGGCCTCTGGGAACCAAAGCGGAATATAAACGCTATAGACGACAGTTTCCTATATGTGCTTGCACTTCCTGGATAAATACTGTACTGTTTCATATTACAACCTCGTTTCATAATACCACAACCTTCCTTACCTCAAATAAAAAAACAACAACAAAAAAGTAACGATAAACTTATTTAGACCGTATTTACTATTAAGGTTAGTGAATGATATAACTCTCAACTCTTTGACAAAAATATAAAAAATGGTAATGAATAGGAATAAATCAGACATATTTTTCTTTATGACAAAAAAGTTGTTTTTTTTTGACATACTCTGATGCTCTTTAGATTTACCACGCCACTTTTTCTATGCGAAATCTCTCCTAAACTGCATTTAAAATGAAAATAACCAAAGACTATTTCCAAAATATACGCAAATGTCTATTTGTTAAACTATATAGATTTTCTCTGCATGTGTCGACGAACACATTTTTTTAAAGAAATTTAAGACAGAAAAAGAATGAGATTGACTTTTTCAATAATAAATTTTATTCGTCCTATAAATCAAGATTATGTTTTTCAAGAAGGCATCCTTGGGAACGGAGACGTTTTTTTCCATTGTTCGTAGTAGTCCCGAAAAGCTTCTTCTAAATATTTTCAAGTATTAAAAATGAGATCCTTTTAAATATTTTTTTTTAGTCAAAAGAACAAATTAAGTTGCAGAAACTAAAATCTCGAAAATAAGAAGGCCGGGGAACCACAGGAATGCTTTATTTCTGCTAAACCCTCATGAGCGTATCCTGGGTTAAAATCGAATGGACGGTACTCCGTTCAAATTTAACCTACTACTCATTGTTTTCAAAAGTAATTGACCATGAAAATTTGATAAAACATCGTTATCCAAACTTTTGAAGGTTTGCGGCTGGTGTTATTTTAAATTATTTACAAAAAGGGGACGACATTGTCGCACAAAGTTGCGAGTCTCATTGCTTTTCTGTCAAACCCCGTATATCGGCCTAACCAGAAGTAAATTTGTTTAGATATTTTAAAGCTTTAATGACACAGCTTTTTGTATGTTTATTACAAAGCTAATCTCATTCTATAACTTTTCTGTGACATGCAAAAAGTTTAGTTCTAAATCTTTATATACAGCAAAACATGTGGAACATTTTTGGTTTTTTTAAAAAATTCAGTTTGATTTAAGGTTTGCATGTAAACTAATTTTTATTTATTATTTTTCTTCGATGTTTGGCTTATCCTGTTTGGATTTTCAACGAACTTAAAAAGTTCGTTACTGAATTCTATATGTCTGTCTGTTGGTCGGTCTGTCGGTCCGTCACAAAATTTGAGATTTTTTAAAATTTGAAAATGGATTTTTATAAGAAATTTTACGCCGATTTAGAATTTGAAATTAAAAAATTTCTATCTCGAATAATTTTCGAGATATTCGACATTACGATTTTAAATGTGATTCTGTCCGTATTTGTCTTTTGTAGACTAAAGACGCTGTGAGCGGTCTGAGAGATAACAAGTGCTGTGCGATAAAGTGTGACCTTTAGTCAACTTATGATATCAACTTTAAATAGTTAACAAACTGTAAGCGAACATTTTTATTTAAATTACTTTAAAAGGATTTATTAATAATCTAAAAAAATCTAATAAGTACCTACCAACAAAATGCTGGCGGCCGGAAACGGCTTTAACATATATATATTAATAACCAACAACATATGAATGGAAATCCTTTACAAATTCCTCAATCACCGTTTTTATCCAACATACAACCCAACTGCTCTTATCAACAAACTCAATATTCATACTTATCACCCCCTAACCCATCCTATTATTTACCACAGTATCAATCAACGTTAAACCAGCCACAAATTTACTCTAGTCAGCATCACGATACAACAATCAATCAATCACATCGAGATAAAAGTAACATAAGCGAAATTTCCGAAGACGATGAAGAAATGGAAATTAATCCCGCTAATAATTGGCAACGCGTTTCCAATAATAAACGAAAACGGTTAACAAAGATTCACACACAAACTACTAATACTGTAAAGGAGCCAGTAACCACAAATAAAAATAGATACTCAGTATTAACCGAGGAAAATGAATCAAACAAACAAAAAAACGAACATCAAAACGTAACTGAACATAAATTACCACCAATTTTTGTACATGGTGTTTTAGATTATGGTAAGATGATCACAAACTTACAAACAATAGTGGAAGAAGAACAATACACCTCAAAAAGCTTACACAATAATGTAGTTAAAATAAATGCAAATACCCCTGATACGTACCGTAAACTTATTAAGCACATGCAAGATAGTAAGATTATACATCACACGTATCAAAAGTTGTATTAAAACATCTACACCGCACTACCCCGATCGATGATATTAAAAATGTCCTTAAAAAATGAGGACACACAGTGTGTAACATTATGAACGTAAAAAACAGACAAAACAAAGATCCTTTACCAATATTCTTTATAGATCTTGAACCAGCTACAAACAACAAAGATATATACAACATACATTCACTGAAAAATAAACGTATTATAATTGAACCACCAAGGACAAACAGAGATATTGTACAATGTACTCGCTGCCAGAACTATGGACATACAAAAAGTTATTGCAGTAGACCTTTTGCTTGCGTGAAATGCGCGGGTCTTCATGATACAAAAAGTTGTCAAAAAAACCCGAGCAACTTCAGCTGTATGCATTTTATGCGAAGGGCCCCACCCAGCTAACTATAAGGGGTGCTCCATATATCAAGAGCTTCAACGAAAATACCAAGCCAATAAGCAACAACCCCAAGACCTCCAAACCTAACAAGAGAAAATTTTCCATTCTTAAAAAGCCAAAATAATCAACCTTACACTAACCCTAGCCAGCCAACACATACACATTTAAATTATGCGGAAGCAGCGCGAAATCAACCCTCATCCTCAGAAGATGTTAGTCTTAAACAGTTTCTTGATGAATTCAAAAATATGTTCAACGAATTACTACAGCAAAATAGTATGATACTAAATATGTTAACTACAGTCATCAACAAACTCATCCAATAATGGCCAAGTTCTTAAAAATAGCACTGTGGAATGCTAACGGACTACAACACAGAAAGCTAGAAATTGGAACCTTCATACGTGTTAATAACATTGATGTGTTCTGATTTCAGAAACACACTTCACATCAAGATCTTATCTAACAATACCTCAATACTCTGTATATCACACAACGCATCCAGATAACACCGCGCATGGTGGCTCAGCTATAATATTACGTAGCTCCATTAAACATTATCAGTTACCTTCATACAAAACAGACTACCTACAAGCCAATATGATAGAAGTTGAGAGGCTGCCAGCACCGCTAGTTATAGCAAGTGTTTACACGTCATAACTTAACTAAACAAATGTTACAACCCTTCTTTGAACTACTAGGACCTAGATTTCTAACAGGAGGAGACTTCAATGCAAAGCATACACACTGGGTTCACGACTAATAACATCAAAAGGCAGAGAACTACTTAAACTAACAATAGATAACAAATACGGTTTTCTATCAACGGGAAATTCAACATATTGGCCCTCAGATTCCAATAAAATTCCTGGTTTACTCGATTTCTTTATTACCCATGGTATGTCAGCAAACTACATGGATATTATTCCGAACTATGATATTTCATCTGACCATACGCCTGTAATAGCTACAGTGAGTGCAATTATACTGTACCAAGAACCAAAACCTACTCTTAGCGATGCCAAAACTAACTGGAAAGTGTTCGAAGACTATATTACTGAAAACCTAGATACAAATATAAGCTTAAAAACAAATCAAGACCTGAAGCACGCAACAAACCACTTTACATCAACAATACAGGAAGCAGGATGGAGAGCAACACCACAAACAAACAACTTAAAATGTAATACTCCTAACATACCCACCGAAATAATGGAGCTAGTAAAAGAAAAAAGAAGAGCAAGAGCAGTTTGGCAGCGTAGTCGGAATATTCAAGACAAAAATAGATTAAATCAACTAAACAACAAACTGAGTCGTCGGCTGCAACAAATAAGGAACGAGACTTTTAAATACTATACAAGTTCACTTTCTGTAAATGACCAAACAATTTGGAGAGCAACCAAAGGAATTAAGCGACCTAAAGAGCATGTTCCACCCTTACAAGATGAAACGGGAACATGGACAAAGTCGAATAAACAGAAAGCTGAAGCATTCGCCGAACATTTACAAAACACCTTTCAACCAAATTCTAACGAACCTGATCAAGAAATTGAAAACTACCTAACTGCTCCACTACAGCTATCGTTTCCAATACGTAGGTTTACACAACAAGAAATCTAAACTCAGATAAAACGGTTAAACAGTAAAAAATCACCAGGTTACGACCTCATAACGGGAACTGTTCTAAAACGTCTTCCCAAGAAAGGAATTCGATTTTTACAAATATTGTTTAACGGAGTTCTGCGACTTGTATATTGGCCTTTGACGTTGAAACCGTCAAACCGGGTAAACCTCCTAACCAAATCAAATCATACCGTCCCATCAGCCTCCTCCCGATAGTATCAAAGTTGCTGGAAAAATTAATATTAAAACGCATAAATGAAAGTGAACTCCAAGAAGAATGGCTACCAAACCACCAGTTCGGCTTTCGAACTAGTCACTCAACAACACAACAATGTCATAAACTGGTAAACACAATCTGTACAGCATTCGAAGACAAAGTGTATTGTAGTGCAGTGTTCTTGGACGTGAGTAATGCATTTGATAAGGTATGGCATAGAGGCGTGGTTTACAAAATTAAAAGTTTATTGCTGCAAAATTACTATCTACTTTTACAATCCTACCTAGCAGATCGATATTTCCAAACAAAAGTAGGCAGCGAAACATCTCAAATAAGAAAAATAAATGCAGACGTCCCCCAAAGCAGCGTTTTAGGGCCAACAATGTACTAATTATACACGTTCGACCTTCCAACCACACTATATACAAGCCTAAGCACCTTCGCTGGCGATACTGCCATACTATCATGTAACGAGAACCCAGTGGTAGCATCAGAGTTGCTACAAGAACACATAAGCTTACTAGAAACATGAATGGGAAAATGAAAAGTGAAAGCAAATCAGCACATATCACTTTTACAATCAAGCACTCAACGTGCCCCCCGTTACACTCAACAACATGCGCATACCCCAAGTAGATGAGGTCAGGTACTTGGGTCTACACCTAGATCGACGACTGACATGAAGGACACATGTTAATAAAAAACGCAAAGAATTGGTACCTATGTTGTAAAAAACTATATTGGCTCATTAGCAAAAACTCAGCCGTTACGCTAGATAACAAGTTAATAATTTACAAGTGCATAATCCGCCGTATATGGTCCTATGGATGTGAACTTTGGGGATGTGCCAGTTCATCAACTCTAAATATTGTTCAACGTTTCGAATCCAAAACACTTAGAATGTTATCTAATGCCCCGTGGTATGTGTAAAGGATGTAATAAAAGCAAGAGCATTAAAACATCACCATACTCTGGAAAACCATCCAAACGTAACCAGAAGATTAAAATAGGGGCGACTGTATAAATGACTGTATAAATTTACATAAAGTTAGCTCATAGATTATCATGTGAATATTCTGATTGCTAATAAATAAATATTAAAACAAAAATGTGATTCTTATAGGAAATTTTACGTTAAATTCGAAAATGAAGTCGAAAAAATTCTATGTCGAATAATTTTCGAGATAGGTCTTTTTAAGTTCGTTCTGGGATTGCTTACAGAGCAATCTCTTCGCCGGCCCTATGTTTTTCTATGAATTTCTATAATAATCATAAAAAAAGATATATCTTTATTTAATTCTAGTTTGTGTCTTCATTAATGAATATTTCCACATAATCTGTTATTTGTTAGTAAAGGTTAACCGCAAATAATAAACTTTATAACTTGTAAACAATTTCCAATTTCTAGAATTTGTTTTCACTAATGGATTCTCAGGATCATAATTTGAATATGTCATGTGAATCATACTTTAGTGTAAAAAAAGCGACTAAAAATTCTTATTTTTATATTGGGGAATGTGTACAAGTTATAATACGTAAAATTCTTATGTTATGTATTTAAAATATTATCTAAAGTCATAAAGAAAATTTGTAAATAATACTTTTTTCGTTTTCTAAATTGACATTTGTACAAAGTAGGATAAAATTAAGTAAAAACTTTTGTTACGCTATGGTTTTGTAATGAGCTTGAAATCAGAATATTTGTTAAGTATAGAAGAGTAATTGGAAAAATTTTGTTTTCGTTAAAAAGAACTTTAAAACACCTGGTGGTAATATGTGAGTTCAAGGTGAAGACCAACTACAAAAGGAAAATTGCGCCCCAGAAATTGTCTCACAAAGGTGTCTCCAAAACTGTAATGAAGTACCGGAAATGATTAAGAGAAGTACGATAGGCTCTACCACATTTCTCGATTCTGACCAGTGTGACGCCTATGGATTCATAAACCAGCAGAATTTTGTGTTTTGGGGAGGAAAATGCCAAATAGTCATTTTTAGTGTTTTTTGGTGTAAATTTTTTGTTGGTTTGTTTGGTGGTCGTCATGTATTTAAAAATATAAACTATAGGGGGTCTTCGTTATGTTACACAAAAGAGTTTATTATTACCATGGTCAAACTTTTAAGCCAATTTTATGTTTGACATTAGTTATAGCTAGGTCAATGTTTGGAGTTTTGCTTACATTCTAGATCAACAGCAGCTGTTCGTTCTAAAAAAGGATCTTCATTATGGTCGATATATACGAGAGGAGCCGAAGATCCCGTAGATCAAGCTCGGCAGCTTTATAAACAATAGTCCATAACTTCGGTCTCTCAAGGCATAATTCAACTCAGTGTAAGTGTGGGCTCTATGCACACCATCTTCGCCAAGAAATTGAATCTATTTCCGTATAAGATTCAATTGCAAACGTCTATGACCGACGTCAATATTGGGAAAAGATTCACTTTTGCAAAAATAATTATGGGGATGGTTCACTGAAATAAAGCAAGTCCATTTCATGTCAACACAAGTCAATCGGTACATCAGACTTAAAGAATTTTTGACATTCTCACAGAAGTCTTTGGTAAGATAGCAAAATTAAAAAAATTATTTCGATTTAAACCCATGTGATTTTTTCTTATGGGGTTCTTAAGGATAGAGTTTATCGGAGCAAGCCACAGTCCAAAGACGAACTTAGAAATCGCAATACAGAAGAGGCCTGGCCATTTCTCCGGACCTTAGAAAAGCCGCAATTGAGAGTTTCGGGAAAAGGGTTGAAATGACTATCTCTAGTGAAGGCAGTCATTTTGAAAACATAATGCTCTGAAATCCATTTATTCATCATCATAATTAAAAAAGAATTGAAATTTTTCTTTAGCAATTTTTTATGAAACATTTTTTATCGCTTGCGTCACATAATGAAGACTGTGAAAATGCTGTAAGACTATCTCATCTCAAAAAATCAGCAAAATATTTCAGGACGAGTCGCTGACGCAGTAATTACTTTTCAAGACTTCTTCTTGTTTTTTTAAGGAAGAAATTGTTAGAACACAACTGAAGCTGAAGTATCAGCTCATTGCTTGAATAATTTAAAGTTTTTGTTTGTTTTTACCTTATCAATGTTAAATTTTTATTCTTCATTTTTCTCTAGTCATAAAAAATCTACTTGTTTTTAACTCTTTAAATCAAGGTTTTATTTGACTGTGCTGAAACCTTCTTTGAAACATTAATTTATCGTCTATTGCGTTACGCAACTTTGAATTTCTGCGCACAGAACTTTTTTATCTAAAATTATAATTTTGTAGGCGATAGCCGTAATCAAATTTGTGTAAATAAGACATATAGGGTTTATTCTTAAACTAGTAGATAGTTATAGTTTTATAATTCGACCCTGAAATTTAGATTCAGTACGACCTTCGTATTAGCAAAAAGCAATCGTTTATCCAGTACTGGTAATAATATTTTAACTAAATATTCTAATCATTATTAAACATAACACGTGATTGTCAACATAACCCTTGGTTCAGTTTGAACTGTATCCGATAACTTTCCATGCCCTTGGCAACACAAAGATCTGTAAGCAGGCAATTTAAATTAACAGGGACAATGATGCGTTTTTAGAGCGATAACATATGACCCCACCGTTGTTTGTTGAACATATCGGGTTAGAGACATATAAAAGGTGAATGTAACTGAGGAAATGCGATTGTTCGACAAGATTCCCGCCATGGCCAAGTTCGCTGTCGTGTTCATCTGTAGTTGCTTGTGCCTTCAGGTATGTGGCCGAATTTTTTTTTTTTAGAAACTAAGTTAAAGTGTCGCAGGCCCTAGCTTTCAGCGAAAGCGATTTGGAGCCGAGCGACTATTACTGCATGGAGAAGCTGAAGCTCGACAAGAAGCTGGTGCTGGACAGCTACGACGAGCACAACGCCATAAAGGAAGGCGATGCGGTGATCAACGAGTTCAACGCGTGTGCGTGGAAGAAGGATGACCTGATGGACGATGAGGGCCACATCAAAGCAGACAACCTGAAGCACATTGTGCAGGAGAGGCTCAAGAAGCTGGTCCCCAACGACGAAAACCAGCGCCAGCAACTGGCAAATGAGGGCGTGGACCACTGCAAGGGCGTGAAAGGGGCCGATCACGGAGACACCGCGATCAAAGTTTACAACTGCCTCCTCAAGAAAATTGGGGAATTTAATCAGTAGGCTTATTGTAAAGTTTTCAGTCCTAATTTGGACCGTGTATAGGTTAAATAAATTTTCATACTGATTTTTCTTTTTTCTTTTGTGAGGAACTTGTGTTCATGCTTTAATGTGCAAATGTTTCATTAAATATCTTTGAGAATTTGCAATTAGATAAATTGTAACTCAGAAATAAAAAATAAGCATTTGTAGCGTTTGGCAACATGATTTTTTAACTTAAGAAGATTTAAAAAAAAAAATAAAATAAAAAGTAGTTTGTAGTAAATTAGATGTTTCAGATTAAGTAGATTTTGACTTGGTTATTGTTCTTTTTCAGTTATTGATCTCAAATTTCTAACGATTTATGTAACTAATAATTGCATTTAATTTCTTCTAAAATACTGGTTACAATGCAACTCCGTATGTAATCCTAGAAGAGTCTACATGACTTTGTTAATTTTATCCAAAGGTTCTCTGGTTTTACTTAAGGTTTATTTTTTCTGTCCTAACAGGGTGTCAGATTCTAGCAGTTCTATTAAGTAGTTCCCTTGTACAGTCCTCTTCCTGTTCTTCGTTGTTCTACAGTTGTGTTTCTTGTTTGCAATTGCTATTGCTACGTTTGGGTCTGTCTTTACTTCTTTTTCCGTATACACTCATTTTCTCTCTTTATTGTTTGCCTTGTTCACTAAATGCCCAAATCGCTTCAACTGATTACGTTCTATTATTTTAATACCAGTGTAGATTCAAAAATTACTCTTCTAGTTGTCCCCTTTAACCTTCTTAACAATATTATCTCACTTTTCTCAGTTTTCGATTATAACTTTTTAGCCAAGACTGTTATGTAAGGATTGGCACTATTGCATCATTAATAATTCGCACATTTGTTTCCTTAGAAGCTTTTTTTCCCAAATAAGAATTCTGTTATCGCGTAATAATTCGTCTACACTGCTTATTATGCATTCTAAATCTTACATTGTCTCAGAACTTACTTCTGCTTCTTTTTTGTCTTTAGTAAGTTACTAGCTTGTTAGCCGATTTCTTTTTTGTTCTTTTTTTAAAATCATGTTGTCTTTCCACGTCTCTTTCGGGCGTCCTGCTATTCTTCTTCCCGTTGGTCTGTTATCTCTTGCTTTCCTTACTGGCCTACTCTAATGCATTCTTGATATGTGGTTATTCCATTGTTGACGACTATCTGCCACCCATTCTTTTGACTTTTTTGTATATTTACATTGGGTCTCCTTGATTTACCTTTCTTTCTTCTTAAAACCCTCATTTCTGCTACCTCACTTTGTTGTCTTTTTGTGTTTTTTGTCTCGTTTCGGAGACGTAGGTTATTATTGGACGAACAATGCTTTTATATATTTTATATTTTACGTCTTGTTGCGAGTAATCGTGGTTCATTATATGGAACCGCGTTTTTTTGCTAACAGGGTATCGTTTGCGTATGATATGATATAATTTTGCATTTTCCATTTTATAGCCATCTAGTTCTTTTGTTTCTTTTATTATTTAAAATATTAAATAAGGTTGAGCTTAATGAGTCTCCCTGTCTTATGCCTGTTGTTATATTTATTGGTTCAATTGTTTTCCCATTATTCTTCACTTTTATTTGCTATTGGTATGTCTTTTATTAGGTTAATTAGGCACTTTTCTTGATTCACCTCCTCCAATATTCCTTAGTTCCGTTTTGCTATTACTTATTTTCAGATAATATTTAGAGCATAGCAAAGTGTGTTTTTTATAGTGGTATAGAACTTTGAAATGGAATAAAACAAAGATGAATTTTTTAAATTGACATGAAATTTACTTTATTCGAAAGATAATCTTCTGGCATTATAATTTAAATATGACTTCTGGCATATGACTGGCTCGGACGTAGTCTAATCTGGAGGTCCAATTTTCAATGACTTTTTCCAACATTTGTGGCCGTATATCGGTAATAACGCGGCGAATGTTGTCCTCTAAGTGGTCAATCGTTTCGAGCTTATCGGCGTAGACTAGCGATTTCACATATCCTCACAGAAAATAGTCTAGCGGTGTTAAATCGCACGATCTTGGAGGCCAATTCACGGGTCCGAAACGTAAAACTATGCTGTTACCAAACGTTTCCTTCAAAAAATCAATTGTGGCACGAGCTGTGTGACATGTTGCGCCGTCTTGTTGAAACCACAGCTCCTGCACATCATGGTCGTTCAATTAATGAACGAAAAAGTCAGTAATCATGGCTTTATAGCGGTCACCATTGACTGTAACGTTCTGACCAGCATCGTTTTTAAAGAAGTACGGACCAATGATTCCACCAGCCCATAAAGCACACCAAACAGTCAGTTTTATCTGGATGTAACGGTGTCTCAACATACACGTGAGGATTACCATCACTCCAAATACGGCAGTTTTGTTTATGGACGTATCCATTCAAACAACAGTGAGTTTCATCGCTAAACAAAATTCGCTTATGAAAATCGGGATCAATGGCAATCTTATTTTGGGCCCATTCACCGAATCTACGCCTTGCTAGGTGATCGTGTGGCTTCAATTCTTGCACGAGTTGGATTTTGTAAGCACGCAAACCAAGATCTTTTCGCAAAATCTTCCATATAGTGGATGGACACATATGCAATTCCTGTGCACGATGGCGGACAGACTGATTCGGGTCTTCCTCTACGCTACGCTCTACAGCAGTAATGACTTCTTCTGTACGCACTGTAGGACGTTTCTGTGGATGCCTATTATCAGTTAGAGTAAACGTGGTGCGAAAACGTTCCATAGTTAATCGAATTAATTGCTCTGATGGACGATTATGTTGACCGTAAAATGGACGTAGTGCGCGATACGTATTTCGAACAGAACCATGATTTTCAAAATAAATTTGCACAATTTGGAAGCGTTGTTAAGGCGTCAGTCTATTCATGCTGAAATGCCAAACCAAACTAAACATAAATCACTTGACAGCTGACAAAATGGCCGCCAGTTAAAAAAGTGTTGCCAACTTAAAGTTTTATACCTCTATAAAAAACACCCGTTACATAACTTTAGACATTTAAGGTTTTGCTGCCACCATAACAATAAACAGAAGAGGGTCCAGGATGTTACGCCTTTAGTAGTCATCATTTCATTTACTACTACTACGTTTTACAAAAATTTCTACATTTTTTAATAGATTGTTTTAATTACCTTTACTAAATCTGCATTAACTCCTTTTTTAAGCGTTGTCATGTTGTTTCTTTAAGTACAATCTCAAATATCACCTTCTCAAGATCTATAAAATATATATGCAGTTTTTTGTTTCCGTTCGGAAGGGATGTTGAAAGTGCAACATTTTCATTTCTACTTTTACTTTCATAAATTGTACTCGCAAGGCTTAGTAGCGAGATTCCCCAGTAATTGTCGCATTTCGCCTCTATCAATGTTTATATGTATGGTCTCTTTGTCATATGTGTGGAAAAGTGCTTAATACACTATTTTACATGACTTTATTTTCTGCCCTTTTTAGTTTTATATATATTTTTAAATATTGCACTGCTCTTTATAAAGCTTTTTATAAAGCATTTCCAGAATTATTTATTTTTGTATTTTATTTTTATTTATTTATTTTGTATATTAGATATTTTTATTGTTCTGCAAACACCTTCGGGTTTTCTAGTAGAAATATCTTTAACGTATTTTTATAACGCCTTATATTATCGGTTAATAAGGCTAGTTTTATTTTATAATTTGTTTCTAATTTTAGTTTTGGAGTGCCTTCGTATGAGTATAATTTTTAATTTATGCATTCTTATAACCGTTCTGACTGTTACTTTTCTATTTTTTACTATCTTGTCCATCTTTCTTTTGAATATTTCTGCCAGGAGAGATGATTGCTATCTGTTTTATATTTTTCTTTGATTCTTATGTCACTAATTTTTGTTCAGAATTTTTTCCATATACATAATATATGTCTTATTTTTACTTCTATGCCATTTGGTTATTTGATGAATCTCTTTGTGCCGAAAGAAGGAATGTACATTACCAGATTATGTCTGCATCTGATTAATCTACAAAATATAAGTCTCTCTTTTTCAAGTTTTTCTGCTACTTCTAATATCTTCTTATGTCTCATTTCTTTTTGTCTATTAAGATTTCCGCAAATTATCACTCTTTCTTTTCTTTGGGCTATCGTTTTCTGTAGTTTGTTTTTCCTTTACTATTTGATACTTTTTGTACTACTGAGTTACTGTATCTTATAATCTACTTTACTGTAGCACATTCTTGATTTACCTTTCAAAAATCATATTCCTTTTCCTTCTTAACTTTGACTTTCCTCTTAACTTTGACCATAAATTTGTCTTTTAGGTTTAATTTCTAACTTTTAGTCCTCCGACGTTGTATGCACTAAAACTACGTTTTTTATTCCGGTCGTCATGCTGCTTTTATTATCGGTTTTTACCTATTTCTTTTACTTAAACCCAATTTTATAACTAAATCTTCTTTACTGTTAGTAATTGCGATTTAGTTTTCATACCTTTGTTAATTTCTTTTCTGGCTAGCTTTCTAATAGTCGCTAGTAATTTTTGCTTTTTATGTTAAATTTCACTAAATGCAGGATTTCCAATAACTTAATTTACTTTTTTTCTTTAATATCATAATTGTCCGGTCAAAGTTTTCTAGTTTTACTACCGCAATCTTTAGTTCTTCCTTTTCAAGCCTGTACCTTTCTATAACTGCAACAACAGCATCGCAGCAGGAGAAGAAACTTTGTTTTATTTTTATGACGTATTCAAGCTCAAAAAAAGTTTTTTGATTATGAAAACTTTTAATGACTTGGGATGGCGAGTATGCTTAGATTCTTAAGAAAACGTGAAAGATTTAGTTTGAAAGTTAATCACAAGGGATATTATAAAAGTTAAGTCTTATAAAAAATTTTAATACCTTATATATAACTTTAATAAATAAATTTTAAACATATTTTGTATGACTTTATATGTACTAAGAAAAATAAAGTTAAATTTCCCACATATAGATAACAAAAGTGTAGTTTGAATGTGCAACTTTAACTATTATTGCAAAATTCAAAGTCAAGAAACATTTTACATTTCAGGAATGAAATGAACTGTCTAAAGATTTATAGCTACAATATATTTAAAATTGTTAAGTAGCTATTCATAATGTAGATATAATCATAGAAATTCACATAATAGGGAGACTACGAGTATGTCAAAATAGAAGTTAGAGTTTTGTTAGTAAATTCATGACTAAGAAAGTGGTAAGTCATATCATGTAATATTTTAATAGTTTTAAAAGTATACTTTGATTAAATAAGTAAAAATTGCACTGAATTACTAATATTACTAAAGAAACATTGAAACTTAATGAACTGGTAAATCAAATTTTTACAATAGAAAATGCTGTCAATAGTAGATTGTTCAAGATTAATGTTTCTACGTAAAACAAGGATTAAATAAAAAAAATGACACAGAGAAGCTATTAGTGAAGAAAAAATTAGTTATTTATTGATATAATAGTTAAAAGAGATAACTCCGCCTGCAGTAACTGCTGGGTGGATTGAGTAGCCCAGTAAGTACTGTTGCCGGTCCCAAGCCCGGATAAAGGAGGAGGGTTGGGCGTAGGGTTAACACCCCTATCCTGTAAAAAAAGCAATGTTGTGAAGACCCATATTGAGCCTCGGAACTACGGACGGATGTCATCCAAAACTGGAGGATTAGTGCACAAAACAGGGAAGATTGGAGGCAAAAAATACGGGAGGCCCAGGTCCAGATGGGACTGTAGCTCCATGAAGAGAGAGAGTTAAAAGAGATTTTTTCTTGAATTCTCCAAAAACTAGTAATTGCTTTACTATTGTAAAAATCAATAACATAATGAGAGCTTGAATCGTGTGTTGTCAAGAATCGAGCTTTTTACAAGAGGCTATTAAATCGGCTATATTTGCTGCTAGCAAACTTCTTTCTCATAATAGAGAAGATGTATTTCCTTCGCATAGCCTAGATGAGTCTATGAAAAAGAAAGAAAGTCAATTTATTCTGGAAGGGCCAAATAAAGCTTCTTTATAAAATAAATATAGAGTGTGAACTAGTGTTTTAAAGTATCATTCAATCCTGCTCCCTTCCAACAATCACTACCATATTCAAAGGCATAAAAAATTACTGAGTTAACGGAGCGAGCAATAACGTCATAGCGGGAGAATTGCTTAGCAATTCTAAACTCGGAAAGCGTCGAATATGTTTAATCCTAATTATGAAAAGTTGCGGATCTGCAGACAAAATCTGTATGAATATGTGATATCTAAACCAAGATGTACATGCTGAAGTTCTACAGCATTACCGCAGACCCGAGCATTTGGTCTTCTTTCTTAAAATCTATTTTTGAAAACAAAGGAACCTACTATAAAATATTACTGCCCAGCTTAGTTTTTTTGCTTACCTGTGTATTAAACAGATTTTGTCCAAGCAATAAGTTACTTATTCTAAAAAACAATTATTAGGGAAGGTGGAAACGTACATTCAGCATTTATTATGACTAAAAATATTTTAATTTTGAAGCTTCTGAGTGTTCAGATAGAGCTTTTGAAAAGTGTTATCGTATTTATGTACAAGTGAGTCATCAGATAGTATCAATATCTTTCATGTTTTCTTTAATAATCTTTAATTTTATTTGTTGGAGCAACGTTGCCATAATTTATTAAACAGTTTTTGTTTGAAAGTCCTTATTGGCTATTTTTATCTGTTGCTCTATTACGTATGTGTAAAAAAAACAAATGTATGTACGCTTTAACTAAGGGGAATTGGTATCATCAATCAATTAGGTAAAGCATAATATATTTGGACTATTTTGGGAATATATTTTAGCACTTGTGCTTTAAAGGAGGATGGGAAAAACTCTCTGGACGCTGGACCCCATAATTAGACACCAAGATCATCTTTGTACGTCTTTTCAGGCCAGCGCTATGACCTTTTTTTCTTCTAAAAGTCCTAAAGTCTATATCTCAGATCGCTTTTTTGGTACCCTCTGAAACTTACCGAATTTGGTGTTGCAAGGTTCTACTAGGCTCTTGTTTAAATCCTCATTTGTCATAGTGCGGTACTTCCTAGTCCCACTATGTCAGGTCAAGTTCTAAGGCCAGCAGCTAAAACGAGATACAATTTTAGGTTGTGATCGCGATAATTTTTTAGAGCAGACTGTCCCCTATAATTAGACACTAAGATCATTTTTGTACATATCTCTTATTTTTCTAAGTTCTAAGGCCGATATCTTTGTTAAGAGAGGTCGTACCGGGTTGCTTCCTTAAACGATAGTGCTCAAGACATTTAGGGCTTTCGATTGACATAGGTTTCGTCTGGGTATCCGAATTTTCGTTTTGGAGCCCAATCTGCCCACTGTCCTTTCAGGACAAACAAGGAATTTATCCTTGGTACTTTTGTTTACTAGAATTATATGTACTGACCTGCCTTTTTCTGGGGTATATTGGGCTTTTGCATTTTTGAAACTTAAAATTTTTGTTTATAATTTGATAATGTTGTTTATAAATAGTAAGTACTGTATGGTAAAAAGGTTTAACGTTTGAAATGGGAGTTTGTCAGTATTCATTAAGAAAATTTAGAAAAATACTTTCATATATATTTAGTCCGATAACAGCTTCCGGTCAATATTTTAGATGGATAGGAAGTGATGTTGCTTTATATTGACTGCTGTTTTTGTAAAGAGATTTAAAGCGGTATTGTTGTGTTACCACACCAAAGTTGCGTTTGAGTACTGTAGCAGCAATGCGTTACATGCATCTTAATTTTGGGCGAAACTGGATAATGTGTAAAAAGTTTATTTTTAACTTCTGGAAATGGTTAATAAAGTAGTGCTCATGACAATAAAACGACGGTTAGACATTGTATGTTAAATAGGAGCATAAAATCATTGATTACCCAAAAGTAACTAGAAAAATGACGGAAAAAATTTAGAAAAAGGCTAAAGCAGCAAGGTAACGGCACCTATAGTGGACACTTTAAGGATTTTTTTTGCTTTTTCTACTCATACATCTAAGTTTATAAACAAACAACAAAGATAGATATTTATTTACGATCTTTGTGTCTTCCGCTAACAGATTAAGATGCACGTTTATCCTTAACTTAAGCGTAGGATTTGTTTTTTAATTTTATATCGGATATGGTTTTGGCACCTGAAGTGGACAGTGAAAACTATGATGGTACCTAAAGATGACATTTTTGGAACCTAAAGATGACAGCCCACTTTTTGAACTTTTTCTAATTGTTTTAGCGCTAGAAATCCCTGAATTCCCTCCTCAGCTACTCCCTGACCCTTATTTGGGTACAAACATGTTATCTACAGGTACTTAGTTAACTAAACTGCATTGAAAATTGAACAAAAAAAAAATACAATTCGAAATTACTTCAAATCAATCTTGTACCTTGTACTTACTTAATTGGAAAAATTCAGTACATAAATGTCATTTACTTAGTCTAATTAAGTTCTTCTAACTCCGGCACTGAAAAATTTCCCTTCGGCTACTAAATTTGGAAGGCGGCGAAATGTGGCCTAAAATATCGTCCGCCCAGCTATAAAATAAAATGTATTCGCTCTGGCCATTTCCACAGCCGCCCATTTTTCTTCTTTGCCTTCACCTTAGCGTAATTTTGGAGAACTTCTATCACTACTCCAGAGAAGACGTTCTCGTCGTAGCGCATCGCTACAAATTCACTTTTCTCTTTTTTAGCAGGAAGCAGCGACAGTCCAGTATTTTCAGCACCTGAAATATCGTCACCCGCGTCACTACCGCCTGAAGATGAATTTAGGCTTATCAGCAATTCATGCTCTGAATCTGTGTCGAGGGAGTCAAGCGATTTTCTTGCAGGTTTTTTTGGAGGGAACAGTTTCCTATTGACATTTTTTAATTGTGCAGCTTTAGCTTTATTTTGTTTCTTTTGTAGGCGAGCTACCAAACGTGCTTTCTTTTCTTCCTTCTTCTTTTCCTTCTCAGCAGGCTTTTTTTGTGTATACAACGTCCACTCTGCTGTCGTGATTACACTAGGCATTTTTTTCTCTTGGCTAGCTTACTACCGTGTTGGTTTTCTTTAGCTTTAGGATAGAAAAGACTCCTTTCAAAAGGTGATGGCACAAGAGTGTTTGAACTTGTACTTGGTGGTACCACAGCCGGGTTTTCTGGTGATGGCACGAAGGTGTTTGGACTTGTGAACCACCAAGGTTCCTCAGCTGGATTTTCAATACCCACATGTTGATGTAGAGGATAGAAGTATATTTGCAGTGTGCCGGATTTTTCGGTCTCAGGTCTGTGTGTGCAGGCGATCTTCCACACTGCGAATAGACTTCTATCCTCAACATCAACAATCCCTTGGTGAAATAACTTCACTTTTTCGGAACCCACGACTGATTCCAGTTAGTCCAGACGATCATTTTTCTGTACTCGCAAGCTATCACAGGAGCACTCGGGTTTCAATCGATTTGTACTGCCGTTGGACACCATGGAACAAGTCCACACTTTCTAAATCCATTCTGTGGAATTGAAGGCTGTTTTATTAACTTTCCTTCAATTAACTCTTTTAATAAGTGCGCAAACGTAGTTTTCGTGACGTTTTCGTCGTTGTACATACGATAATTTCGAACTTTCTCTTGCCAATTCATTTCCAAAGTTCGAAACACTGCCACGTCCATGGGCTGTAGTAAATGTGTGGCATTTGACAGAAGAACACAAGCACAATTCCCTTTTCTTTGCAAAATTGACTCAATTCCATTGATAAATGAGAGACGTGCCCATAAAGAAAAAACACTAGTGGCTTCTCAATTTAATTTTTCAGCAACCATGGGAAAAATATGTTTGGCATGTATTCATAAAATAGTTGGCAGGTCATCCACCCTTTTTCTGACTTTCCTATACCCCAGTCTTTTGGGGCAGTGTCGTATATCAATGAGGACACCCTCGTGTAACGATACACAATCATGGAAGGTGCAAGTTCACCAGCTGCATTGCCTGTTATCAGGACGGTTAAATTTTCTTTTTCGTCATTCCCAGCACATTGAAATATTGCTTTATCACCTTTAGCGGCCAAAACTTTCCCACCCTTCGGATTCAAGAAAAAAGCAGTCTCATCGGCGTTAAAAACACGCCGGGTTCCACACTCAAGGATGTGGACCACCTCATCTCTCTCCAAAATTGAAAAAAACTTCTTCTTCCCATGCGCGAATTTTTTCTTGCGTCACAGCAGCCCGACTCGTAGTCAAATTCTGACAAATTCTTTCTGCAACAACAGGGTGCCTGGCCATAAATCAATGATACAATGATTACCACATCATACTGTAATATTTTAACTGGAGGCATCTGAAATTAAAATAGTCCCTTAGGATGACACATTGGAACCTAAAGATAACACTGGCTGTCAACTTAAGGTTCCCGTCATAATTACACATTTGTTTTCAAATATATTTCAGAAGAATCTACAGCACTGATGTTTAAGCATTCAATTTCAATCCGAGTAAAATAACCTATAGTGGACACATCTGTCAACTTTAGGGGAGACTTGCGGTTTATGGAACCTGAAGATGACAGTGTCCTGAAAGAATTACGACATTGAGTGAAATGTTCCATAAACCTATTCTTCAATATCTGTTTTTGTCGGATATGCTACCAAAACAAGTAAAAAACACATCATGTTTACATTAAACCTTAATTATCGGAAGCACTTACCTTAATTTTTTCGCAAGGATTATTCAGAATTCAAGCTATTTTGCAACTTGTCTTAAAAAAAATTTTTTTACACACAATACAAAATAGTTGGCTTTGTTTACGCTGCTCATTTGCTATCGTCAATAACAAGGTACCATCCTAGCAAATAAAAAAGCGTCAAATTTAAAATATATTTCTTATTTTTTTCAAGTTTTAACACGAAGTGTCATCTATTGGTGCCGTGTCCGCTACAGGTGCCGTTACCTTAATGTATTTACTGACGATGTGTCATTTTAGATTTGATCTCTTTTAAAGTGACCTTGATCTGTACGTAAGAAGAAACTACTCCAACGTCTTATTAAACATCTCGTTAAGCTGCACGTTTAGAGTTATTTAACCTACATTACACCTTTTTATAAAGACCTTAAATGATCAAGTTGATAATAAAGCGCGGTTGTTACAAGAAGATAGTAACCAAAAATTTAGAAAATAGAAAATGGAATCAATGGATTGAATTGCTTGTGACAATTTGCTGACGTTAGTCCAATAAAAAATGTCTAATCTTATACTAAGTACATACTAAAGAATAAACGCATACTATTTTCAGAAAATTATTTCAAAGGATTGGGGAGATAAACACTTGCTTCCCGATTCTTACACTGCAGACCTAATCGTAAAAGTACTCGAAATCGTTAGCATGGAACATTGGATAATATTGGTGACTGGATAGCTTATTAAATTAAAGTTTAATGTGTTGTAAGTAATTTGCAAATTGTAATTTGTTTAATTTCTAAAATAAATATATAAAAAATGCTTTTGTGGGACTAATGATTTGCGAAATAATATTGTACTGCTAAAATTAATACATGTTACTGAAATAAAATTGCGAAGTTCAAGATACTCGGTAATATAAAAAAGATGGAGGCTATATGTATGTTTGCTTACACGAGCGTCAAAGTACAAAGTGGGTCAAAACTCTTCCCCTAACTTGAAAGCGCGTTCTAAAGGTAGGAGAAGTGATTTTATTAGGTGCAGGTAATGGAAAAGTTTTGCGTAGAGAGCCCTTTAGTAGCTAATATAACTATAATCTAAAATCGACTTTGTTGTGGGTACAGAACTTCAGAAGTAACAGTTTTGTATTAAGAAGGCGACGAAACATTGCTGCATTATGGCGAATTTTCCAAGACCTTTATTTTCATTTATACAAGATGGTGGTTGTATAGAAACTTTTAGAATACTATTAGCAAAATCGACTAAAAATGTGTGGAAAAGCATTTCACATGAGACAGTTGTTGTCTTTAACAGTGATAATAATTCTAGAGACATCAATGAAAGGTATCTACACAGCAAACGTGTGGCTGTTTGGTGAGTTAATCATCACTTTTTTGACAAGGGAGGCAACTGGAAAAAGTTAGCTTCCAACAGGATGAAATCACAATTTACAAGTTTAGAAAATGTGAAGAACAATCACTATATTATAAATGAATATCATGCTTATTTTAACGTTAAAATTTTTCTGTGTTTTGTTAAGCAAAACTTTCATACTTTAGTTAGTCCCATTATAGGGACGCTAATATTTACTTATCGAGTCTCGAAATTTAGTGTAGCTGGGTTTATAAGAGACTGTTCTGGATTTTACATGGCTCTAAAGAGTTTCTTAATGTGACAATCCGACCATTCTCTTTTTATATTTTTTTAACAGAACTTTTAACGTTACTTTTATTTGTTTTTGATATTCCCATACACGTGTAACTTGTTTGTGTAGGATCTGCTTAATACTTTGTATTATTGATTTAAATATATTAAATCTATTTGGACCGAAAAAGATTAAATTTGCATACATTTAGGAGTAATTTTCGCATTTTGAAAATAGTGACGTATTAGCGAAGACAGATAATGGCAAACTCAACTTTAGCGTAATTCAAGAAATTACGGTGTTTTCAGTATTAAGTTGTTTTTTTTTAATTTGAAAAAATTGTGTAACTTTGCCTGTAGTAGTCATTGGGTGGATTTAATAGGCTAGTGTCTATTGTTTCCGGTCCCAAGCTCGGATAAAGAAGGAGGATTGGGGTATGGGGCTGCTTCTTGTATTCCCGTAAAATAAAAATATTGCAAAAAAACTAATACAATGACTTGGAATAAGGCAAACCTTTGGCTGACGAAAAATTTATTTTGCATGATGAAATATTGAGTACCAAATACACAGAAGCATGTAAAGCTTTAACAGACTTCGGTATAGATGTAGCAGTGCTGAGTGGGGCAAAAAAGGATATGGTAGCAAAATAAAAAACAATTACGTTCAATTTTGTAGTGGAGTGGACAAAATTAGCCAAACGTGGCGTATTAATGGTCGTACGTAGGGAACTTAAAAAAATATATAAAAAATTGGACAGCTGTGAATTAATGCCTCATCATATTAGTTCTAATAATTAGGACACAACATTATTGTAATAGGTGTATATGCACCTAATGACGACGCCAGGGTTCAAAAGAAAGAAGAATTATTTGAAAATTGAATGCAGTCAGAGATAGAAACAAAAAACAAAGAGATGTAGTACTAATAGATGATTTCAATAGACGTGTGAGAAGAAAGACAGTAATATCATTGGAGAACATGGGTAAGAAATAGAAAATGATAGCTGAGCCAGACTTATAGAAGTTTCTGAACAAAATAATTAACGTATTCTTTGGGCATATGGATCAACACAAGTGTACATGGAATATCGGATGTTCAAGTAAAAAGAAGTGCTTCCTGCTCATCAAACATTTTTTTAGCGAGAGTTAAAAGTTAAAGAGCAATAACCTATAAAACGTGTCGAACAGCCTCAACATACTTTGAAAATCCTCCGTAATAAATCAATCGACTGTATTTCCATACAAATTAAGACTCGCTCAAAAGATGAGAGAGAAATCTAGCGAAAGCACCGAGCAAAATACAGCAGGCTAAAGAAATATATCCATCTTCTAACTAAAGAAGGAATTGACTTAAAAAAAGAAACTAAAGGAAAAAGAATGTCTGGTGGACAGAAAACTTAAAAAATTTCATGTACGACAAGGAGAAATATTAAAAATGGTTATCAACGGAAGATACAAAAACTAAAAAGGACTACATAAGGTACAATTATTCAGTAAAGAAGGCAGTAAGGAATACAAAAAATAAGTACTGGAAAAAAAGTGCAACCAAATAGACAATTGATGAAAAGCTCAAAATCTAGAGAAATATGAAAGACAATAACATTATTAAAAAGAATAGACGAGAAAGAACAATAATACACCAAATTGGCATAGACACATGAAAAGAATACTGAATAATGAACTATTAACGGAAGGAAGAAATAGAAATAAAGAAATATCGTGTACAACTGTCAATGTATATATACAATTTCGTTTCTGTAAGTTGCAGGAAAATCTATTGACTCGATATCAGCGCGTAGCGATGGATAATGAGACATATTGCTTCGTCAACTTTAATTATGTTGCTGGGCAAGATTACTACACTGCTTGCAGCCGGAAAGATGCTTCAGAGAACTGCAAGAAGAAAGCGATAACCATTTTGGAAGATTTGACGAGCCACATGTAGTTGCGATTTGAAAAGCATAGCTTTTATCACCACAAGATCTATCATTTTGGACGTAATTGAAAAAAGTGTTTGCAAAAACGTCTTTCTTTAGCAGCACAATGTTAAACTGCTTCCTTGGCCAAATTTCGCAACGTGCCGCTACTCTAAGGCAACAAAATGGTATGCTACTAATGGTGTAAATTATGTATTAAAACAAATAAATCCACTAAATAGTCCAGAATTCAAGCTCATTGAGCAACATTGGTCTATCGTAAAGAGAATAATTAAGAAAATAGTCCAATAAATCGAAGAGACTTATCCAAGTGATTATCCAATTTCAACGAAGTTCGTGTAAAAATTGATGGCACCAGTATGTCATAAAAATGGGGCTTTGAAATTAACTATGACAAGACAAAGTATATGATTATTGAAGCTCCTAGACAGGACTTGCACCCAGAAAAATGAATAATTAAAAATACAAAATAAATACTAGTACCTTGAAGTTACAATAACATCGAACACTAGAGATGAGTTGATATAAAAAAAAACTTTAAAAGGAAAGGTGGTTATCAAACAACTTTATTTGGTATTATAGAGCAAAAGTATTTAGAATAAAACAAAGAACTACAAGTTTAAATCTATGGCAGAAAGCTGTATTACACATGGAGCAGAAATACTGCCCTTAAACCAAAATGCGAAGAAAACTGGCGAGTGACCTACTCGGTCACTAAAAATAATTGAGTACCTGCGTTCACTCAAACAAGAAGTAATAATGTCGGTCGTCTAAGCTCGGTGCTTGACACATTGGCCTGCATCAGAGATGGTGCGCGACAACCGAGTATAGTGGCAAACATATGAGAGCCTTAACTATTAACCGCTATGAAAAATTTGGAGATAGAAGCCTACACAAAGGAGAAAGAAAGAAAGACCAAAGAAACCTAAAGACGCAAAAATTAGAGGTTTCACCACGATAATGTGTTGCTACACATAGTCTTATCAATTATTGGTAAAAATTGACTTTTATTTTTATACATAAGAAGTTTGTTGACATAGACGAAGATAAGAAGAATCACTGGAAGATTTACGGTGTTCATAATTTTTTACAAATGAAACTGCGGCTTGCATCTGAAGCAAGCTATACTTTTTTTATTCGTATTACTCAATACTTACAAAACAAACAACCTGTTTTATACATATATAGATATACATAATTTATACAATAGATAAGACTTCAACATTTTAATAGGTATGCATGGTGGCAACTTATATTCAAATTTTATCAATCAGTGCTGTTCTGCAGACTTGCGAATTTCAATTTAGTCAGATTTGGACACTACGTTATTGTCACTTTTCCGCACCCCTTTAGTGAACTTGAATTTAACTTGTCACCATTAATAAGATTAATGATATGACGATGAACCTGACGCAGTTACGATACCTTCAAATAGTTTGCGGCGCAGTTGTAGATGAGAACACACGTGCGAGAAGTTAAGAACATCCTATTGAACTCTTCTATAAGAACGACAAAAGGAAAGAAAGTGGTTCCGTTCTGCACACAATGCTGCCTGCATCGATACGAAGCCTTCTAACGCCAAGATGTATCTACAGGACCTTCTGATGCCGAATGAACTGGGGCGTAAATCCAGTGTTTGTGAATGAAATGGACATGAGCAGTGGAAATCCTTACACCTGGAGATTAATTAGCAATGTTGGGGCAGTAGCCGTGCTCGTGCCCGATGCAGTAGACCCTCGGACTGTGCGAGCTGTCCCAAATGCCGGGCCCGCACCGCATGCACAGGCCCGACAGCGTGCAGGGGATTTCTCGGAACTGCCTGAACTGGTGCAGGAGTCCCCGGGCCTTGCGGGCTATTACTTGTCCGTCCATATACATCGCTGGAACGTCAGCCTGATGAAACTTTATCGGGCAATTTTGGGGGGGCTTACCAAGTGAGCTAAAATGCAGCAGCATCTCGTCCGCCCTTAAATCTTGAGCTATGACGTCGTCAGCGTACACGCAAATAATGGCCAAGCAGAGGAAGAGGTGGAAATAGTCCGTGAGATAGTTCGCCCAGCAGGACTCCCACATCCTCAGCGCCACCGCTTCCGTAAATTCACGCTTGAAGCACCTGCAAAATAGTATATCGGTTATGTGTTTTACATCAATGCAAGACTGATCAACGCCGATTTAAAGATATTTAATCCAATATGCACGGACTAAGCGCCAAAGGTTTCCGGCCTGACTATGTTCCAGCGATAATAGAAACAAAGTAGCGGTAGTGCCGGATAGCGCTAAATTTTGCTAAACGTTTGTAAAAATTTTAACAGTCGATTTGTCCCAGTTGCGTAGCAAGGTGGTTGTGCAATGTTGAAAATTTACCACTAAAGAAGGTTTTAGTTAGTCCTAGTGATATTAAAAAAGTTTGTAGTCGGCTTCCTATTCCACTGTAAATAAATGAGCAAAACAATTTGTTTGGGCAAAGAAAGCATCAAAAACGAGCTACGTATAGATCGGCCAGTTGAAGCCGCCTTCGTCGAGCGTAAAGTATTGCAAGATAGGCGTTTAAAACTAAAATAATTATCAGTAAAATTAGGGCTTTTCAATGCAGTTGTGTAGCATCATGAGCACATAATAAGAATAGGACCAAAAACAGCAACGTGGGACATGTTGTGAACAATCTTTAAACCTTTGCCGTAACAACAAAGAAGAAATTCTTCAATCCGTTATTATAAAAGATAAAATCATAATCATGTACCACGATCTCCTAGCAAAAAAAAGTCAGTCGAATGGTGTAGAACGGACGAAAATGGCCAAGAAAGGCAAAGGAGGCTTAATCACCGAAAAAGGTTATGGCGATGGTCTTTTGGGATTTATAGAAAATTTTGCAAGTTGATTCTAACATAGTAAACGAAGAGTATTATGCCAGTTTACTGCAATGTTTTCAAGGAAAAGAGTCAAACTGCTCGTCTTCTGCATGCTAACGCTCCTGTCTAAGAGGCCGCATTTGCCTAGGTTGCTGTGAAGGATTGTGGCTTTGAGAATCTTTCCCATATACTCTATAGCTCAGATCTAGCCCTCAGTTGCTACTATCTATTTTCAAAACTGAAGAAAGAACTTCAGGTTAAAAAATTTAGCAACGATGAAGAATTGCAGAAACATTCTGTAGGTAAAGCTTTAGAGTGTTTCCCAAAGGGTAATGTAGCAATGTAATAAATTTGGTAAAATGTGTAAAAATTATATTGAAAAATAATCCATTTGTTTTAAATTTATCAGTGGAATAGATCTGACTGGATACTTTTAGCAACACTTATGTTATGATTATTCTGTTTTTATTAGTTTCAGAAAATTTATCGTTATTTATTACATTAAAAAATTAAATTTGGTATCAAACATATGTCCAGTGCACAACACAAAAGTTTCTTCTTTTACTTCTCTTGTGCATAGGCTATTAGCCTGTTTCTAACTACACATTTTATGTAGTTATATGAGCCATGTTGGGCGTATCCCTGGCAGGTGGTAAGTCTAACCCGTTAGAAGAAGGAGAATGTACTTTATGACCGCCAAAGGTGTTTGTATGAAGCCCGAAGAGCATTTGATGTTTGCCGTTGTTTTTTGACCTGGGAGTCGAACCGGGGGCTCTCCGTGCGCTAGTGTGGTAGACTAAGGCCTTTATCTCGCGGCTGTCGTGCTCCCACACAAAAGTTTACGATTAGAGAAAGGCAGACAAGAGAACGTTAAGTACAAAATTGTAAATTAGAAAAGGCGGAGCAATAAAACTAAATCCTAGTATTGCTTTAGCAAATAAATTAAACCAAAAATTGTATTGTAAATTTGCAAAGTTAGCTTTGTTTTTCAATAGTGTTAAGATTTACACTATACCATTTATTAGAACAACTATTTTAAATATCCGAATTCTTGGAATACCAAATTTCTAGAATAAAATATTTTGAGTGGGTATTTAAAGTGGAAATACGCCAAAATAAGCATGATCGCCAAATCCGAGAAGCCTCTACAGGAAACCAGCTCTTATAGACCCACAAAACTGCTACCACTGTTATCTAAATTATTTTAAATATCATTACTACATAGAATCAAGGAAATAACAGTACTAGGCGAACTAATTCTGTTGCATCAGTTTCAATTCGGCGAGAATCACTTAATTATTCAATAATGCCACAGAATAGTTAACATCAACAAAGATAATGTTGAAAGGAAAAATACGTGCTTCAGTGTTCTTAGATGTACAACAAGACTTCGATAAAGTCTGACGCAGAGGACTTTTATATAAAATAAAAGGAAAGCTACCTCTTCAAATCTACCTCTTAAAATCTTACTTAACTGATAGACACTTCAAAATCCAAGTAGAGAACTTACTACCAGACTATCATTCTATTAAGTCTGGTGTTCCGCAAGGCAATGTCCTTGGACAGTTCCTGTACTTCCTCTATACTTACTGTAGAGGCAACGGGTTTTGTGGTTGAGGGGCGGATTGCTGTGCTGACGGACTCGGGTTCATTACCTGGAGCCCCCTAATGCCAGGCGGATGGCCTACTCGGTCACTAAAAATAATTGAGTACCTGCGTTCTCTTCCAACAAGGGGCAATAGTAGCGGTCATTTAATGCGCGGTGCTTGTTACAACGCCCCGCATCAGAGATAGTGCGCGACGACTGGGCACAGTAACGGACATATGAGAGCCTTAATCTTTCCGTTCGCGGAGCGTCAGAGTTTTACTATTACACTTACTGTAGATTTTCCAACTACAAATAGTACCTTAATTCGCAGATGATACTGCAATAATGTACTTAGATACTAATCTGCTAGAGCATCAGAAAACCTTCAGCTATACCTAAACCTTCTAAAAATTTAGCTAGATCGCTGGAGAACTAAAGTAAATAGTGATAAATCCACGAAAACCATATTTAATACAAAACGCATTTATAATCAATTCATTCCAAAAAATCGGGGTTAATACCACACACATAAAAGCCAACAACTTAACTTAAAAACTGAAAATACGTACTGGTTAATCGGACGGAAATAGCAATTGACTATACCAGAGAAAACAAACTGCTACTATATAAAGTCATCTTAATGCCTGTATGGACCTATGGGATCGAACAGTGGGGATGTAATAAACAACTCAAACACCAAGATAATGCAGTCTTTTCAATCAAAGACTCAATGGTTCATCAGTAATCAGACCCCAGAATTCCCTCCATTAATGATATCATTAAGAATGCAGTTAGAAAAAGCCAAGAGCGCATTTTAAGTATCACCAATCAACTCATTGCCAATTCCTACAATTACCAACCAATACAATCAATAGAGTTAATACAAAGTGCAAGGGTTAACATCTTCCCTGTATTTATTTATTGGATTGTCCAAAAATTTTTGCACGTTTCACTTTATTTCATATTTTTTGCATTGTTATTGCAAGATTTTGGTATCATTTGAAATCTTGCAATCTCCCGTGCATTATAATATATATTGCTTGTATATTTGTTTCAGTATGGAGCTTATGCGCGAGCAAAAAATAATGTGAATGCTGCACGAGTACAAGTTGACTTCAAAACCAAATGTTGCTGAAACTGCTCTCCGAATCAGTAAAGCATGAGGCGAAGGTACGGTTGGAGAGTCAATGGTTCGAACGCATTTTGTAGAGTTCAAAGCCGGCAATGAAGACTTAGATCACAAGCAAGGAACTGGACGTCTAAAAGACGTTGATCGTCAAGCCGTTCTTGAAGTCACTGAAGAGACTTCGTCATTGACATGCCGAATGTTGGCCGATGATTTTGATTGCAGCCCTCATACTATTGACAATATCCTCCAAAAATTCGGTAACATCTGGAAGAAGACGCGTTGGGATCCACATAAGTTGTTTGCTGCTCAAAAGACGAAACGGGTGAATACCAGTCAAACTTTGTTGGATCGTCAAAATGAAACTCCGTTCTTAGCCAATTGATTAACTTTAAAAACTCGGGTTTGACATTATCGGACTTTCATTTGTTTCGTCTGTTGCAACACTTTTTGAAAACATTGGTGAGATGGGAGAATTGTTTGAAGAATTCTTTGACTCGAAATATGCCGCGGGATTATAAAGTCGGAAAAGTGGGAGAAAGTGATCAGTGTCGATGGAGAATACTTCCATTAGTTGTTATAAGAAAATTTTGTTCAAAATTGTTAAATAAATTGATGAAAATGTAAAACGCTTAAAATTTTTTGGACATCCTAATAATTGAAATTTAATTGCTTACTCTTATAGATATTTAAGCACTTTACAGATGACGAAACCGTACAGGTTAAAGAAATACACGAAGCGGCATATAAAGCGTTAGGAAAAACAAGCAACCAAGAACATCTGGTGGAACAAAGAAATAGAATATGGAACAACACAAAAAGAAAGCATATTTAAGGTGGCTGAACAGCGACAGATAGGAAGAATATATAAGCAAAAGAAATAAAATAAAAAAAAAGTTGCCGAGGAGAAAAGGAAGCTATAGGAGAGAAAATGTAAAAAGATGGAGTTATAAAGAGGAGGAAAGAGATGTTTAGAAGATTGAAAATTTGTGAATAAAAGTAATTCCGCCGAAAGCACATTAAATATAAAACTGATAACAGGAAGAATATTATAAAAAACTGTTAATAGAGAAATAAATACAACAGCACACATAAATCTCGAAATACAAGAAGACCCTGTAAATATTACAAAGGAACTAGTTACAGGAGCACTCAAGGGAACGAAGCGCAGTAAAGTAAGCGGTTCAGGAAATACAACAACAGAATTGATTAAAAATGGAACAGACTAATTGAAACGGATGATTGCGACACTATGTAGCTCGTGCATTGCGACACAAATAGTACTAACAGAATGAAAACTAGGGTATCTTATATTGTCGCATAAAAAAGTGATAGGATGAAATGTCATAACTACAGGGGTATAACAGTAACATTTACGTTCAGTCGGCTTTTTGGAAGAGTGTTAAAGTAACTAATAGAACAACAATATAAGAATCAAGGAGCTGAAAAACAAAGGGACTTAAATATGTTTGTTGCCTATCGCCAATCCTGTTTAAAATTTATATAGAACTAGTAAAAAGGCCCGTCCCAAAGACAGGCTACATAAATAAAAATTGTGCCGCATGTGCCTACTAACTGCAAGAATTAGCCACTTAGTGCATGAAACACCGATATGTGGCGCAAACTATCTAATTACGTTATGATAATTTATATTTTGACTTATAATAAGTCAACCACCCGAGACCTTAGGGTATAAGGGATGGACAAAGAAGAAGAAGAACAAGTCAACCGTGACCGAGATCGGAAATCTAAAACCTTTATGCAAGGTTTGGAAACAAACCGATTCGAATGAGGTATTGGCCTTTGAAATTGGCTCATAACTATAGGAGGAGTCACAAACATTTATTATTAGAATTAGAAAATGGGGAGAAGATAACGTTATGAAACAATTACAAATATCTATATATAAGAATAGAGCAAGATGACTGAGGCAATAAAAAATAAAAGAACGAATAACAAGAGAAAAAATGTGATAAAAAGTATGAATGTTATATGGTAGAGTAAAGAAATAAACATAGAAAGAAAATTTAACTTCTATAGTGAAAAGTATAACGCTATATAGAGCAGAAGTATGAAGATGGGCGAAAGCTGACAAGAAGCATATCAAGGTTGCAAAGAATTCCTAACGAAATAATAAGACGATAGGTCAAGCTAAAACATACTACAATAATGTGGTACGGTCACGTCCTAAAATGGGGGAGGAAAAGAAGTCTGGAGATCAGACAGCATCGACAAACACCGATATTATACGTATGCTTACTTAATGTCATATATTTATTACACTTATAAATTTATGGTTGTTAAAAACGTTACCAAAGCTAAATGAAAACTCGAATATATTTGATTTAAAAATGTGAATTGGCTAGAAAAGTTAGATAAAACTTGTATAAACCTGTCGTATCAATAAGACCCATTGAAAAAATTAGCAAAATTAACTAAAAGGATAATAGAATATTGTCCTTGATAAGTTTGCATAATGTGAATTAATACTTTGCAAACGTCTTTGTCGGTAAACTCGAGTTGAATGTGCTGAAGTTGTTAGCACATTGTTCTGTTGATGAATAACCAAAAGCACATTTTCAATTATCTCATATACAAATGATCTACTCTTAAAACAGAATCATTAGAGAAAATGGAAATGTGCATTAATTCTATATATTGAACGGGGCAATTTTACCTGGTTCGACCGAAAAAGCATCAATTCAGATGGAACTGGCCGCTTGGGCAGAAGATTTTAGTCATCTTAGGTCACAAACAGTACCTTTAACGTCTCCTTCGGGTAATTTAAATTTGAGTAATTTCTTTGTCCAACGAGGCTACAGGCTAATAGTAAGCTCTAGTGACTACTATCTATTTTTAAAACTAAAGAAAGGCATTCGAGGTAGAAAATTCAACAACGATGTAGACTGTTTAGGAGCAATTAGTAGATAAAACTTCAGATATTTTTCTATGGGTACTGAAATACTAATTTCGAGATGCGATACATGTGTTAAAACACGTGGAGGCTATATTGAAAATATTTTGTGTTTACTTCATGTTACAATACAGTATTGATTCTATAATTAATGGTCTTGTAATTAAATCTAAATGTTTTTAATAGTTCATTGCAACGTTAGGTAACAGTAACTTATCGAAATAGACGGTAAACTTACAACAATATCCAGCGATGGCAAAAAAGCAGCTCCGTGGCGTCCCGGTGCTTCTCCAGGTGCTCGTAGAAATGAGGCACCATTATGCGCACCAACTCCCGCAAGTACTTCAAGGACCTGTCCATGTCCCTGTCCGTGGGCGTCGCGACGAACACCGCCCTTTGCATTAGTCCCACGAAGCACCAGAAGGCGGCCACTTCATCACGCAGCTCGCACAGCACCGGGGCTAGAAGGTCGCTCATCCCTTGGGTGTACCTGAAAACGGCCGAGATGAGCGGCGCTCCTGAAACAACTGCGCGCCCTCACCCCAAGCCCGGGTTGTAGACAGCATAATTGAGCAGAATGTTCTTCATTATGGTTAGGTTGGGGTTGTCGTCGCCCGAGAAGAAGGGGTTGCCCCTGTCCGTGCGCACCACGTCCTTCTCCACCACGCTCTGCACCTTCCGCCGGAAGTGGTTCAGCTGGCTGCCGGAGAGCTCCAGCCTTCGCCTCGTTATTTCCTCGTATTCCTATAAAAGTGTCATCGGGAAAACGATTTAAGGATGTTTACTCTGTGATATGCTTTCACAAACTAAATCGATTTAAATGCGGAGCCTACGAATACAAATAAAGTGTTTTTTTGGTTATCTGCATCATGGTCATATGATGTTGGTTGATTTGTAAAAGTTTCCGGAAATGTTTGAATAACGACTTAATAATAAATTTTTACACCGTAGAAATGTTTAAGGCGCAAGAGTAATTAAATTTAAATTAAACACAAATAACTTTAACAGTCTGTGGTTGTTCAATGTGAAGCTGAGCTTTCAGGTAGCTCCATAAGAAATAACCACACACTAAAAGATGTAATCGAGGGGGCCACTCCACATCTTCTCGCACTAAAATGAGGCGCCCTGGAAAAAGTTTTTTTAAAAAAGCCATGATTCTCTTGAGCTGTGATAAGTTTAAACGAAACCCAATAGAGAGCAATCCGATGCCTTCTCAATTCAGGGATAAAACTTTCTCCCAACATCATAAGGTAACGCTGCAAGTTGACCGTCACAGTGGGTCCGTTTTCGGAAAAGTAGGGTTCAATTATGCCAAATCAGGCTATTCCGCAGCACACATTTACTATCGTACTATGTAAGGGTCTGAGACGGACTTCCCGTGGATTATTTTTCGACCGATGCTGGAAATTTTGTTTACAGCACCCGATAAGTGAAAACGAATTGTCACTCATCAGAATATAGAGTTTTCTAAGGTTTTCAGAATCGTCCTGCAACCGCCGTACTTAGTCATTTTCCTTTAGTTCTTGAACCACCAAGATTTTGTAAGGATGAAAGTGGAGGTCAAAGCCAAATTCAGCGAAGTGACCTGCCTGACATGCGCAAAGCACGAGCGTGTCGCACCGCTGAATGTTGAGGGCTGGCCTCCACAGCCTGTGGAACTTTTTCGATGTTTTCTGGTGTCTAACGGCCCGATCACCTCCTTGAGCTGTTCTGGGTCTCATAGTTCTTCTCTGAGGTTATTAAAAGCATTTTATAATGTTGCGCGAGATGAGATGGTACTGAGTTGACCAACATTGAAATGTAATATTTGTTGTGTATGCACCACCGAACGACTGGTTGCAACAAAGGTGCAGTAAATAAAGACGCGTTGTTCAACTATCTGCACCATGGCTACTTAAATGGCAACTGAGTGTATATCAACCATTGCGCATGCGCTAGTTTTAAAAACTTAAAAACGTAACACTTTTTGCTGAACCCTGCAATATAAGACAAGTAAATAATTAAATTTGCAAAACAATTGTCTATAATATATTACTTCATTCATTCATGTATGGCTCCAACTTGGGATCTTGTGACTGCCTACATTTCTCTTGGTATTGAGTCAAAACAATGAACGAATGCTATCTTGATGGACTACATTCTATCCATTATTGACAAGCTTCTTTAAAATATCTTAATGAACCTTTCTTTGCGGTTCAACTAGTCCTTCTACTATCCATGGTCTTCTCCATTTTCCCATTCTTCCCAAACTGTTTTTTATCAGGTGGTATAAACTATTGTTTTATTTGGTATATGGTTACTTAATAGTAGAAAATTGAGTTCTATGTTACCATCAAATATGTGTCTTTAAGTAGAAATTCTAATGCATCCCTTTCTGCATGGATACAATAATATAAAAACGTGATTACTTTTACTGCAATTTTATTATCAGTTGTAACTTTTAAAAAATCACTGACATTTGGACATTTCTTTTAGTTTTTATACATGTTGTAGACCTTTAATGGCATGTATTTGTCATTTTGATGAGTTTTAACAGTACAGATTTCTGAATATAAATAGATTTTTAAGAAAATTTTCTTTTAGTTAGAATATCAGATTTTTTATTCCGTTCCACCCCCACTCCATATCCGTTGCAGAATAATCTTATGCAATGCTTTTTGTTATAATTTAAACTCTCAAAAGGTGGGACAATACTGAACTCCTTTGAGTGGTACCATTTACAACTACATTTTCCGTCCAAACATAGAAATTTAGATATCTTAAGTTCAGAAAAATATAGCAACAAGCATAACAGCTAATTTTATTGGTGTAAGACACTCTGCCGTTTTTCCTATTTTGTTATAAGGAATGTTCTCTTCTCATGTTTAATTTGCTACTTTAATCTGACGTCGCCCAGAAACATATTTTTAAACATATAAGTTATTTATATGTAGTTTTGAAATACAAATATTTTTAAGACAATTTTTATTGAAAAGAAACCTTGCAATAATCATTTTAAAGTGTAATCACCATTAACTTTAGTTACTGCTGCTTGAATAGACGGTTGATTCTATAGGACAAGAAGCTCCGATTCTTTGAAGTAAGCTCAATGTTTAAATCGTCAGATTTGCCAGTTTGAAGTGTTAGTCCGTAAAAGCCTCGCTAGGAGAATAGTAAGGATGAGAGAATTTATTCCATCTCATGATGACTACAGATTAAACTACACGATCTTTGATAAGAGAGCGAATGTTGTCCTCATGGAAAATGTAATTATTTTTGCATAAATGCAATTATTTTGGTATAAATGGGGATCAAACCGGCTCAGATAAACGTTACTGTTGATTTTGAACTGGTTTTAGTATTGCATGTTAGATTATATTATTATTATTCTACTAGTAGTTAGAGATAAAGCTCCGACCGCACCAGAGATATCACGCCTTCCTGAAATGAATAATTTTTGGATAGTTTGGCCAGTTGACGCGTAAAATTTCTATTTCCACGCTTTTTAAGAAAAGCCAAGATCCATCTCTTATAAGAAGCTTGTTAAGAAAGAGGTTTTGTTCATTGCTCCAGAGTAAATTGGCAAAAATTCTGACTCGGTCGATCTTGTTATTGGAGAGGTTGTACGATAGCCATCCAGCTAATTTTCAAAACTAATAGTGTTTTTTGAAGCAATAGACGGTTCGACGGCATTGAAGTCTTTAATCAACACCCTAAAGGTCAAATATTAGTCTTCTTCACATCCATTAGAAAGGCTTGATTAAAAATTCGATAAATGGCCTTTTTGATTTGTTCTATTGATTTGAATGTTTATATTCAAAGTGAGAAAACCAATACGACTGATTTGCGTCTTCGGCAAAGCATTAGTTGAGTCTGAAATGATTGAGTGGCTTTTCGCCCTGTCTTAAAGTCATAAAGCTTATGTAACCAAATATTAAATCGTGACGTATTTACTAAATGTTTATATCAAAGGGCACGAAAAAACGCGAGATAATTAATTACTCATCAATTCAATAAATTATAAAAATAGTTATAAACTTTTTTAACACACTTTGTTCAGAGGATAATTATCATTCAATAGTTAGAACCCTTTTTTCACTTTTTGATCTCAAGAACCATTACAGTATGAGGAGGTTTTGGGTAGCTCAAAACGGATATATCTGAGTGGCGCTACCGATTCAATGTACAAAAATACGGGGCGCGCAAAACTGCCATAAAATTGTTCGGAATTATTTTGATTCAATTACCTCGTAGAAGTTTGATTTTTGTTCATTGTAGAACTTTCTCTCTTCAAATTTAATAAAAAACCTTTGTTGAATATCAACCCATTTTAGATTCTAACGCTAAATCGATTTCTGCAGATAAAGAGGGTTTAAAAAGTTCGAAATAGTACGTAGCCTGTCGTCATCAAGTTCAGATTTGTTTTAGTAGTGAAAATATAGAAAATTTCAATTTTTTGTGAGATTTTAAACCAGTAGCAACAGGAGATCAATCCTTTTGGTAGTTTATAGATAATATGTAGTGTTATTTTTCGAGGGAAGTTTAGATAAATTTATATAAACTATTTTAAACTTAAATCAGTGTGTGTAGTATACAAGATTTTTTCTATTTTTTCATTTATTCTCCAAACTGTTCTTTTACAGGTTGTTTTTCATGTTTAATTTGTTGCTTTAATTTTGTGCAATTGAAACAAGTATTAGAAGAAGGTAATGTAAAGTCATTGTTAAAATCGTTTAAAAATATATTTCTGAACATATCAAAAGTTACATGATCTTGATACTTACATTTTCGGCTATAGAACATAGTATGTTTCAATTTTGACTAATCATAATACCATTTTGATAGTTACTTTTAAATCACTTACTTGATCATCTTGGTATGTTAGCTTAATATAAAATCGTTGAAACTGTGGAAATACCATTTTTCTTCACATCAAAAACACTAATATTTTTTTATAACTTTAAAACCGATGCATTTCTTTGTTGCATTTCTTGACCAAGTCTGCGAAATTCTGCAGGTGTATCAAATAAAAGTGGCACAATTTTATATCTTGAGGGATTTCTCATTGTAGTGGTAAAATTCCATTCTCATCTATTGAATATCTTGTGCGACTTTGAGAGAGTGGAGCTACAACCTCCACCCTCCCTCCTGCTTGAGTTGGAACCTATTCAGTCATATTGGAAAGTTGCTAGAGTGATGAGCGAATAGAAGGTCCGCGGATCATGGAACAACGTATTGTGATTAAATTCCTCATTGGTGAAAACACTCTGTCCATTTAAATTTACCACATACTTCAACAAATAGCATGGGGAAAAGTATCTCCTATGTAAGTGCTTCAGAGAGGGCAAAGAGCGCGTCGGCCAAGCATTGATCGTGCAGACGCCCTTACTTGTGAAAATAAAAACAATGCTGTTTATCAGTGTTGGTACTATAAAAAACATCGTGCATTATCGCAATGTGCATGCACGGTGGGTACCGCGCACTTTGGCAGACGTAAACAAAATGGTACGCATGCAAGCTGTCAGTCGTTTCCTACAGCAGTTTGAAGAGAGTGAAGAATTTTTGAAGTCTGTAGTGATCACGGATAAAACGTGGGTGCACTACTTTATTTCCAGTGCCAGCAGTCATCACGCGAGTGGCGGCATACCAGTTCTCCCAAACCCAAGAACTAAAAGTGGTGTTTATTTCTATCTGGGTCATCTAGAAATGTGGCAATTTAGTTTAGTTTAGTTAAAGATATTAGGGATATTACCAATTATTTAATGTATATGCACTTTTGCCATCGTTCAGGTAATTTTCGTAAAGCTGTTTCAAGCGATTCGTTTGGTATGGTACTTGTTGGTAAAAGAGAACTTCTTACTACGAATTTCCTCTTTTAATGCGTGAAACAAAGCGTAGTCGCTCAGAGCAATATGCTGCAAATAAGGCAGTACGCGATGTCAAAGAGTCTGCAGGCTAGCAATGGTGTGTAGTGGAGTTGCTGATGTAACTTGCATTACCAGTCACTAGTAAAGATTTTACCAGACAGCAGCAAATACATTAGTAAAATCTCCTCTTGACCCCAATAGATAATTGCCATTTGTTTTGGATTAATTGATCCCGGTTGTGACCTCTTAGAATGTGCGGACTGATATTTTTTCGGTGTCTCGTGCCAAAACCATGACTAAAATTAAACAGCTGAAGTAACTGCTGTAGCATACTGCTGAAGCATACTGCCAAAAGCTTCTGCTAAGAAATGATAAGAAATAAAGAATTTCTTGCTCACAATGATATACAAAAATTTGCGTGATGGACTTATTGCACCCACCGGTAAGTCGAATGCTCTTCTGTTTTTAGCTTTAAATACAAATATTCCGTGAAATCCAGTTTTGTGGCTACTAATCTTGTATGGATATATAAATTAAAACCGAGTTTGTCATTAAATTGTCGTAGTCTATTGTAATTTATTTTTTATATAATAATAATTTTTAAAGTTCGAAAAGGGAGTTTGCATAACCGGGTTATTCTGTTAACCCTTAAAGCATTTGTAAACACAAATTACAAAAATTTGTCGCTACAAATTTTATTTTTAACAACTTATACTTGAAACCACCATTTCTAAAAGCCAACAAAATTAAATATTAAAATCTTAGAAAAGTGAAAAGTTTGTTTATGTAACAGTTAGTTTAAGAGCTTAGCAAGCTTAGCATTGATCTCCGCGCACAAACTTAACTATTCCATTATGCGGTTAAGACCAAGTCATGCCTAAAATGTCTTTTTCGGAAAGCTTTTAACCGACATACCGCTTTCCGCCATACGTACATCTAAAAATTTCCTGTCTTTTCTATTATTATAAGTTAGGAAGAAATAAAAGTTTTTATAAATATTATATATATATAGTTTTTGCTACTACACAACAGGTTAGTTAAATAAAAAATAAAAAAATACCACTGTTAACTCCAGTTGCAGTTGCTACTAATATAAGCTAGAAATAAAATATAAACATTCTTTAAACATTGCTTTGTAAACGAATAAATTATTTGTAGAATGCTCGTTACTCCATTGTTATCTATGATAGTAATTGTTCAAAAGCAATTGGTGTTCCATTCTCCCCTTTAAAATTTTGATTGTGTAGCAGATTGGAATGCGTGTAGGAAAATAGTCTACATACATTAACAGTGTAATGTGATGCTATCAGGCCGTGTTGCTGGAATGAATAGAAGGAAAGCTAGTGAGGTATTAGTGCAGTGCTGCTAATGCAATTGTAAAACAGAAAACTATAAATCAGACAAACATAAGTAGTGATAGACGGCATGGTTCTTTTTTTTTGAAAGGAGGGAGTGACTGCTTCTGACATATATTTAGCGATTTGGTTGGATTGACGACACATTCCGAAGAATAAAATACAAATTTGGACTCTCACCGTTTATTTATGCGTAATGATTGCTCTCGGGAACTGTTGTAGGTCTGCATGTCGTGGTCTGGTGGATCTTGTGGGTCAGGTTTTATAGAAGCGGAAAAATTTGTTGGTTGGATGGAGTAACAGTTACAAGAGAAAGTAAAAAAAATGCTTGTTAAGAAAGTCATGGTAATTGAACGCTAATGGAGTACTTAGACGGCACTGCTGCTTAAGACTCATCTTTAATTACAGCATAATGTGACTTCCCATGACTTATGACAATATTTATATTAAAATGGTTATTTACAATAATTTATACAAAAAATATATGTATATACAGTTCGTATGTAGTAACGTAGTACCAAATTGTAAAACTGAGTTTAGCTGGATAGCAGGATTGTTGAGCGTGTGTCTGAATTAATAATGGCAACCAAGTGAATTACATACAATTCAGTGGCTTGCTTCGCGAAACTTTAAATACCGTCATCCATAAATACTTGAAGATGATACATTATCTGTCTACAATAGGTTCCTTAAACCTTTGCAACTTAGCAAAAGCAGAAGAGTGTTGAGATATGCCAACAGATACTGCAGCATTTTGAAGTCCCTTATCCCAAAAATACATAGCAGGAACTGTTTATTCCAGAATCAACGGCAATTGATTGGGGGGAATTCTACTAAAAATTATTCACCGCCTCGTGTTTACTAATTTACTAGAGATGCGACGCGTTTTAACACGAGGCAATAGCCACGTTGATGTCACCCTACAAATTTTCATATACACATTGTCTCACGCTCTATATATGTCGAATTCTGCGCAGAAAGACCACGCTTTCTTTAATGTAATAAAAGAAATAGTGTACGGTAAGAAATTTTTCTTTAACGATGAGTTTTACCATGACTGTTGCTTTGCTGCACCCCAAGAATAATTTGTAGCAACTTCTAACAGTGCTTGGGCCCCTAATAACATGTGTATCCCAATAAAAGAATATTAAAGAAAAAACGATCGTAGATCCACTCTTTCTTAACGTCTCGAGTAATTAAAGCAAAGTTTAAAAAAATGTACAGCTGTAATTTCTTCTGGCTCTGCTAGTTTTTTAGTTTCAATCCATCCAATGGCGCTACAGCCCGATTCCGTCTCTGTCTGTTGCCGCTCTCTTTCAGTTTTTAACTTTCAGTATGTCGTCTGCATCTCTGGAAACCTCCTTCTGCCACCTCTTCCGGGGTCTTCCCACTGGCCTTCGTCCTTCCATCCTTGATAGCAGTACTCTTTGTGGTACTCTTTCCTCATTCATCTTCACGACGTGTCCTGCCCACTTTAGTCTCTGTATCTTTACTAAATCGGATATGGGTAATTCTCTGTACTCTTGGTATATTTCATGGTTGTATCTGCACCTCTAGTTTCCGTTATTTTCTTTTGGCCCGAAAATTCTTCTTAGTATCTTTCTTTGGAATGCATCGATGTAGTTTTCCATTTTTTGTGTCATTCCCCATACTTCACATCCGTAAGTTATTACTGCTCTTATTATGCTTTGGTAAATTCTGACTTTATTGTTTTTGTGGACATTGTGGGACTTAAATATGTTTAGCATGGCATAGTATGCTTTGTTCGCTTGACCGACCCTTCTTCTAATTTCCGTTTCTTCATTTCCATCTTTTGCTATGTATACTCCTAGGTATATAAAGTCTTGGATCCTTTCAATATTGTCATCACCTATTGTAACGTTTTGTAGTATTCTTCTTAACCGTGTTTGTATTAGAGTTTTAGTTTTGTCTACATTTACTCTTAGCCCCACTTCCGTTGCTTGTTTTTCTAGGTCTATGTAAATTTCTTTTGTTGCCATCATTGATCTTCATTATGTTAATATCATCGGCGTACGCTGCAAGTTGTGTTGATTTGTTGATCAGAATGTGGTGGAGGTTAATTGATATTTTCCGTATGGCATATTCTAAGGCAATATTGAATAATGTAGGCGCCATTCCATCGCATTGTTTTAATCCTTTGGTTATTTCGAACGGGTCAGTCAGTTGATTTTGTATTTTAACGTATGCCATGGCCTCTGTCATTGTTGCTTTTATTAGTCTGATCAGTTTTCTTGGAATTCCAAATTCATTCATTATGGCGTATAATTTGTCTCTTTTTATTGAGTCGTAGGCTTGACGAAAATCAACGAATATTTGGTGGACGTCGACGTCAAATTCTCAGGTTCTTCTCAGGGATTCTTTAACACCAAACAATTGATCAATAAAAATAGTATATTGTGTATAATTAAGTAGTCTCTTATTTAGTATGTGTGTAAATATTTTATACTCTGTGCATAACAGTGAAATGCCTCGGTAGTTTTTACATACTAGTTTGTCGCCTTTCTTGTGTATTGGAATGATTACGCTATTCTTCCAGTCTTGTGGCATTTCTTCTTTATCCCAAACTTTTGTTATCAGCTCGTGGAGCTGCTTGGTTAGCTTTTCTCCTGCCACTTTATACAGTTCAACGGGAATTTCATCAAATCCAGGTGCTTTGTTGTTCTTTTGTGATTGGATAGCTTGTATGATTTCATCGTATGTGAGAGGATCCAAGGGGATGTCGTCTTGTTGTACTTCTTGAGTTGTTTCTATGTTCTCATGTTCTCCAAGAAGTTCCTGAAAGTATTCTCGCTATGTTTGTTTGATGTTTGATATATCTGAGTTTATATGTCCATTCTTGTCTCTCATTAGTGTAGTTTGTGGTTCGAATACTCCTCTCAGCTTCTTTATATATGCATACGCTTTTCTGGTGTTGTTATCTTTAAAATCTTTTTCCATTTTTATCACTTTTTTAGTTTACCGTTTTTATTTTGGGTAATGAAAAGTGTAAAGTACAAATTCTTGTCATATATAAATTAATAGGTTTTATGTTGTTTCATTAAGGTGTTAAGTAAAAAACATTTTGATCCTTTATATATTTGAAAAATTCATGAAGGATAAGAAATTTAATAACTATCAAACTTTGCAAAATATTGTATAGTTTAATTATCTTACTGTAGAAGATGTTTTAGATGCTTTATTAGATTTTGTTTTGTAATCCTATTAGAGCAAGATAGTATATACGTTGCGAGTGTATCCGTATACCACTCTGTATAGTATAATAGTATATACAACTTATTATTTGTACATATCAGATTTAGGTTTCTCATTAAGTAAAATTTTATCAGCCAAACGTTTTTTTCTTCTACAAAAATGGACTACGATCATTTCCACATATAATCGAAGATTATAGATAACGATAAATATGCATCTTAAGATTTATTTGTTTCAAACTTGTGATATTTCTAAATTATAAAAATTTTGATTAAATTATTGGAGATAAACAAAACCATATTATATTTATAACATAGTGATTGGTTGATTGGGATCGCGCTCCAGTACATACATAGGAGTAGTTTTAGGTTTGTGATTATATTTACATTAAAATACAGTAAATTCAAAGTTAGCAATTAATAAGGATATAAAATGCGTTGCAAGTAAAATAGGAATGCTAAAATGGATGCTTGTAATATTGTTAAAGAACATAAAAATAATGATACATTATTGTACTAGTACCGGTTATGTTCTTGCACTATGTCACTTGTTATCGTTAAGTACTTCTTTACGTCCATTCTTTTTCAAAATTGAGTATACCATAGTGGTAGTATCTAAACTGGTAAGTAGCAATCCTTTCATACTCTAGATAGTAGAATAGTAAAATTGTGTTGCTTTAAAAAATTAAATAATGTTACTTAAATGCATTAGAGTGCAACAAGTTCAAATATAATCCTAAAATAGTTAAAGAAAAACCCCTTGCTAAAGTGAAATAGTTCTGCACACACAATATCGAAGATAAATGTAATTGCAATATGAAACCTAGAAATAAATTAAGGAAAGCTGATAGTAAAAAATTGAAATCACTTTGAAACGCCACTAAAGGCTTCAAAAAGACCTCTGATCTACCACCATTACACGACCAAGAAGATAATTGGTTAATAGCAAATAAGGAAAAGCTGGCACATTTGCATACCATCTAGCCGAAGTTTTCAAATCATATTCTGATGCAATAGATTAAGAGATAAAAGAGCAACATCAAGCGTTTCTATATCATTATATCACTGCTACAGAAATTGAAGGAGCTGCCAAACAATAAAATATTAACATCCATACTAAAATAACTGGTTTACCAGGGAATTAAACTCATGATGATTCTGTATCATGAAATTTTAAGATAAAGGTACTGGAAACTTAAACTCAGATCTATACAGATTATACTTATTACCAAGGATATCCAGAGTTAACTCCAGGGCCGGAAAAAATATTTTTACCGGTCACCCAAAATATTTTTGATATCTTCATATCAAATCTGCATCGAACTGCATGTGAAGCTCGAATATTTGTTTGTAAAACATTACAATGAGTGCAGTACGAATAAAAACATTTTACAAAAGATTCAAAGGTGGACGAGCAACTGTTATAAATGAACCACGTTTTGAAAAACCAATAATCAGGAAATCACCAGAAATGAGTATGTTGAACTTGTATGGGCTACAATCGGCAAAGATCAACAAATAACAGTCCGAGAAGTAGAAGAAGTGATACGTGTAAAATTTTGATGGAAGATTTTGGTATGAAACGTGTTGCGGTAAAATTTGTTCCGCAGCTAAAGCCAGGGCAGAGGGAAGATCGCGCTGCAGTTTCTAATGACTTTCTGCAAACTGCTATTAATAAACAAATTTCTCAAAAACATCATGATCGGTGATAAAACTTTAAATCTACAGCGACAATTTGGAAAAAATAGCTCAGTCGCCCAGTGGAAGTCTCTTGCTTTGCCAGGTCCGCAAAAGTGTTGCTTATTTTAAAGGTGATTGAGACTACTTTTACTAAACTATATAATTTTTTATTGTTGTAATTATATACTTTTATTTATATGCCCTGATAGTTTTGGAACAGACTACGCATTTTGCCTTGAATTTTATTTCAGACGGTTTTTTCTGTATATATGCAAGAAAAAATAATGCAATTGTGTATCAATACCAACTAGCTTTTCGAATTTCCACAAAATCAAAGTTTCCACTTATTAATATAAAGAAAAATATATTTTTTTATTTTAGCCCCGCTCTCTCTCCCTCTCAACGGCCAAGTTTATCTTCAAACCCGGGAAATCTCTTAGTAAAATTCAATCGTCCCAATCCAATCGGACTCTCCTTGAAAAATTATTAAAGAAAAACCTGCGACTCTCTCCAACATGAACTGTTACCCAATCATCAATTTGGTTTTCGACGAAATCGTTCTACAATTCAGCAATTTTATATAAACAATATTGTTCTGCTGTATCAATAAATGTTTGTTAAGCTATTTAATTCAAACTTTACTAATTAAATATTTTAAACAAACATCAAAAATGATATGTTCCAAATTAAACAAATAAACTCAAATGTGCCCCAAGGTAGTGTCTTCGACTCTTTACATCTGACGTGATAATATTTAATGGCACATGAAAAAAGTACTTTTGCCGACAATACAGCGATTACTACTTTCAATGACAATTTAAACCAAATGAAACGGTAGCTAAAACAGTGACGTATAAAGATAAGTGGAGGTACATTTTTACACAAAACGTTTACAACTGGGAATCTGACAGCTTCAACAGTGTTCTTATTTCGTAAACTCAAGTAAAGTACCTGGGACTCTATTTTGACAAGCGTTTAATTTGGAAAACTTACAGTAGCAAAAAGGGCAACGAAATAGACACTAAGAAAAATATACTGGCTAGTCAGAGAAAAATCATCCCTAGCGCTAGAGAACAAAGTCCTAATATATAAACGTATAATTCGACCATTAAACACATGGACGTCAGGTGTGGATTTTGTGAAAACTTAATTTAGATATCATCCAACATTTTTAATCTATAACTTTTCTAACCACATTCAACACACCATGGCGTATGTCAAATTGCAACTTACACATTCCACACTTCAAAGATGTTAGCCAATAATATGTTATAAAACATTATACAGCCTTGAAAAGTCATCCAAATGAACTCTGGAACTACTGACTGCAGATCGAGACATTCAATAGCTTCAACTAAATAGGCCGAGGATCTGACGAATTAAATAAGGATGGATTACACTAGACTTCACATACTCCCTGATAACGTTTGAAGCTCAAATATAATACTTACTGTTAGCTCCCAGATGGCATATATTCTGCTTATAAAGTTTTTAATAAAGTAAAATCACATTAATATTTTTTTGCCTTTACTTTAATGACGAAGAAAGTGGCAGTTTAGAAAACATAATAAATAAGTGTAATATTCAGATGTAGTTAAGGTAAAAAAAGAAGCAAATTGTTACAAATAGGCGTACAAAACACAAATCCAATTTTTGGAATTTTACACGTCATGAAGCAATCTACGAAGACAGAACGTGCATTTTGTGTGCGAGAGTTTCATCAAAATAATAATTCTGCGATTATCGTTCGGATCCTCTTACATTATCATTTACGTAACCCAATAAAGCTTGAGCTTTCAACTTATTAAATAAAATAATGAACAACTTTGCGGTTATTCTAGAAAGGACGTGACGTGTAGTTATGCATATCTGTTATGTAATCTTCCGAGAACTGATGTTTGATTTGCAATAAATACTTATTTTGTATGGTAACGAGATACTTAATTATTCAAATTTCTTATAAAATACATTATCGTCATAAGGTATAAGACTAGTTCTGTGTAACTCTTCAAATGTATAGATAAAACAATATAAAATACGTGGGTGAATCAAATATAAACGAGACTTATTTTTTAAAAAATATTTTATTTGAACTTGAAACAAAAGAATAGCAGATTATTTTTCTACATAATCTCCTGATTTAGAAACACATTTTTCCCAACGTGTAGAATGAAGTTGGTCGTGTTTCCAGCCAATTGCACACATAGACCTCAACCTCCTCATCGCTGTCGAATTTATGCCCTCTCATGGTTTTCTTGAGAGGACCGAATAGGTGATAGTCGCAGGGCGATAGGTCAGGGCTTTAGGGAGGGTGTCCAACTGTCTTCCAGCCCAATTTCTCCAATTTTTTTCTTGTCAGGGCTGCTGTATGGGGACCCATCTTGCGCACACCTTACAAAACCCTAGCTCCTCTGTGATGATCGAAAAAGTGCTGCCATAACTTATTCCAATTTCAGATGCAATCTCATCGATGGTCAGACGCCTGTCACTCTCAATAAATTGTTGAACGCGGACGATGTTTCCGTTGGTGATGCTGGTGCGAGGTCGGCGATCTTGGCTCTCATTTTCAACATTCTCACGACCCTCCACGAACTTTTTGTGCCATGCGAACACACTAGCTCGTGACAGTGTCTCTTTCTTGAACTGCGCAGTCAATCTCCTCAGGATTTCAGCCGGTTTTACACCTTCCGTGGCGAGAAATTTAATGATAATACGCTGCGCAATTGACGACGGCACCTCCTGCTCAGACATTGTCACGACGGGTACTGACAGGAACGAATGAAATCGCCCGCCTGCTTCCCCCACTCCTGACATCCCTATCCAACACCTGACGAAGCGAGAACTCTCGCGCGTTAATATTGCGCGCCCGAGATCAAAAGTCGCGTTTATATTTGATTCACCCTCGTAGGAATACATGAAATAGTTGTGTCACATTTGTTTTACTATAGAATAAATAGAAAATTAACAATATAAAATTGCTCTTGATAGCACATAATAAAAATGAACTAAACACTTGTCCTGCCAAAAATCCATTCTCATTTGTTATAATTTTTAGGCGTAGCTTACGCAACTTATTTGTCAGCAATTTATAACTTCGAATTTTACCCTTCCTTTTCATCTCTACAATCTGTCATATAGATTTTGTTGATGTTGGATGCTGTCTTCATACCCGTTGATTAATATCATGTTATGAAACCTGTATAGGATTAAGATAAAATGATTGTGACAGTTATACCGTGTTTTTTAGGATCTTGACAAAGATTAGAAAAATGCTTTGGAGCATTATCTTGTCGCTTTCCAATTAATTCTAGCTCTAAGAAAATTTTAAGTCATTTTAAAATAGCTTTATATTGTTACTTCTTGAGAATTTTGAAATTTTTTTTCACCCAGAAAAATCTGCATATTAATAACTAAGCTATCATAATGCTTGATGATTGACACTACACAGTCTTCTCTTTACAAGTACAAATGCAACGTTTGATATAAAATATCTTAAATTGAAATTTATCCGTTTATAGCACTTTTTCAGTTTCTATATAGCTACTCTTGAGGCTTCTTAACTCACACTAACCCATTAACTTTGTCAAGTTTATGAAGCAGATGTTTTGTACTTGCAACACATTTACAAAGACTATATTTTAAAAATAGATTTCTAATTTTTATAATAGCAATAAAAATTTCTTGGTTTCATCTATTGGTTAGTTATTATCTGATTTACAACAGAACTTGTAGTTTCTGGCTTATACAATTCACTATATGCTAAGTAGCCCAAGTTACATTTGCTATAGTATTTTATATGACAGTTTTGCATATATTAAGTTTAGATAGTTCAAGATAAAGCTGAAACCTTCACTGACCACATAGAGTGTGATCTTACAATCAACTACAAAAACGCCGATCTTAACCACTACGATCACGTAGATTGCTTTGTGGGTCGTCTTTAAAGGCAGGAGCTCTACGACCAGTAACGCATAGCACTATACAAAGTTTTCCAGCTCATCTGAACCAACCTGTACAAGGCTCCCAGTCCGCGTGCTGCAGATTCTTCCTGGAAAAGCGATCGTCTGTGTCACCGCTATTGCCTCCGCCTCGGCCACTTCCTGAGTCTTTGAAAGGTGGCGGACATCATGATTTTTAAGCTTAAAAAGTTTAGGGCTTTTCCTGGAATTATTGATCAAGAGCTTGTAAAGCAAGTGATTTACTAGCACCGGAGGATAGCTGGCGAAGACCTCCAAATGATTTCGGAGGATCAGTTCGGATTTCGTTTCGGCCACTTCACTACCCTCCTGCTTCTCAGGTTGGTGGCACATATTTCCAAGTGTTATATCAAGAAGCAATCCATCGGTGTAGTCTTTTTTCACGTTTTAAGGCCTCGACAAGATGTGGCCCAATGAGCTAGTGTCCAAGATGACTCGCTGTCGATGATAGAACTTGTTCGAGTCAAGTGTGGTGATGAGGCAACGTCCTGCAAAGCTCTGTTCTGTTCCCGACGTTATATACTGTCTAAGTCCGAAATATACTGTCGACGCCCTCTATCACATTGTCTTGGTATGCAGATGGCACGGTGGTGTTATCCAACTTGCCTTCAACCATTCTTTGTGACCCAACCGTTTTAAAAAAGACTGGACCTCTCAAAGAATTGTGTAACAATTGGAGATTGTTCTCTATCAAGAGACTGCTTCACCGAAGAGATTATTTGGATCCTTGAAAAAATGACGGGCTAGAAAACTGACTGGAGATCACATATAGATAGGACGATAATAAGAGTAACAGTAGCAAAAACGGTATTAAACTCCCTATTTCACTCTGGGATTTGATTTTCACCGATAATTATTTGCCTTATTCTGACGACTTCAATTTGGGGCTGGCTTGCAAAAGTGCACATTAGTAAGCTCCAAGTCATCCAAAATCAGGCTGTATGGTTTGTTGTGCTTACAACTTTTATAAAAACTTGGGCATTTCCGCACTACTTAAGATCTGTGTAAGAGCATCCAAAGACACGGAAACTTCATCATCCGTGGCCAACTACTATGAGGCGTCTGCCACAAACACCAAAAGATTCTAATCTCTTTATGAGACGGCGTAGTAGCAACTTATACGGAATCCAACATTCAGCCAGGTGATATTAAGAGAATTGAGATTACGGGCTGGACCCTGTAAAATCAACTTTAGAGTGTCGTTCAGTATTTCTTTTGTTGGGCTACTGATAATTCAGATCTATTTCTCATACTTATTAACAATTGTTATTTTGTTTCGACATGGTTGCTTACTCAGTTCTTTGATCTGAAGTGTCCACAAAAACAAAATTTTTAATTATTACGGATCAGTTGCTAAAAAAATATAATAAAATAAATGGCCAGCTTCATAGAGTTCGTAACTTTCTCAAAAGTCTTTTAGTGGCGTTTTTAAAATAAAATATTTTATAATTATTTGGGCATTTTATATTACAATTTTGCCACAATATATGTATTTAAAGAGTAAATAGCGTTGGTATAGAACTTTATAACAGTATTGTGCTTATTCTAATGCGGAAGTGGATTTGCTAGGCAAGAACATATTAGATTAAATAATTATTGAAAAAGCTAGACCCAAATTTTGTATTACGTAGAACGAAGAAGTCTTAACCTGCACATTTTTAAATTTATTGTTATTGTAGGAGGGGAAAACTCATATGGCTATTTAATTGGAAAGAATAATTTATTTACTTTTCTAGATTTATGTTTAAAACACAATTAGTCTTCAATAAATGTCAATTAAATTTATTTTTATATTGCAATGGCCGAATTATGGAAATCTTCCTGAGGGGTTGCAGGTAGCCGCGGCGGCGGAACAGCACGTAGGCTTCCAAAGACTTTTAGGGGCGCCTTGAAGGAATACTTTAGTAACTAGCTTAGCGCACCGACAAGGAATAGCAAGGCTTTTAAAAGCGTGTGGATATTTAAGAGTATGTGGAACGGCCAAGAAAACAGTTTCGGACAGTTAGTCACGTACAGTTCGTCTAGTGATTGAAACACGCCGGATAATAGGTGAGCCGATGTAAATAAATAACTAGTGCTAGTGCGTTAGTTAATTAGTGACTAACAGTCTGTAGAAATAAATATTGTGCTTATAGTTAAGTGAAAATAAATAATCGAGTTTGTTTTTGGGGGTCTACTATGGTGAAAATGCAGTAACTATTTACTAAAAATAAAGTTATTTATTGTTGTTTAGTTTTCTGGCTAAGTTGAACACTACTTTTGTTACATATAATAATTTTTGCAGTTTCTGTACAACGTAACTGCTAATATCAAGTGCGATGCTGTTTTTGCTTGTTAGTCGTAAATAAACCATAACTATGTTTATCTTATACTGAAAACGTGAATTCTGATGTACATTTGGTTTTTAGATAGAAACTTTGTTTGTATCTGTACTTTTAAAATGATTTTAGTTTATAAAAGCAGTTGTAAAACGTTTCTTAGTATTAATTAGTCTTTAGTGTTGTTATTTGCCTAGTCCGTAGCTTGAAGTAAATGCGCACTAAAGCTCTACAGGTAAGTTGTACATAGCACTGTAAACGACTATGATTTTTAAAAAGGCCACTAAATTTTGTTAATTTTTTAAGATTATTGAAAGATTCTGTCAAATATTAATTTTTCTAACGATAAAAATTGTAAAATACAAAATATGTGATGATGTAAAGTTTATTAAGACATACTAAAGAAATTTTAAATTGCCTTAATTATGATGCAATAAGAGTGAGTTATAAAAGGCATGATAGGAGTCCTATTAATGAGGAAAAGTTAAAAATGTCAGAGTGTATCAGAAAATAAGTTTTTGGCTAGTGATCAATGATATCACCAATATTTCATAATTTGCTTGCCTTGATTATGAGCATATTATCGAGTTTTTAACAAAACACGGCATTAGTTCATGGAGTTCAACTGGGGTAGGTTGAGATAATACTAGGAAATATATTTTTACTTTTTGTTTGTGACTTGCTTCTATCCATATATGTGACTGGTTTCTTTTGCCCTATGTCTTCATAATTTTTTCCCGGAAGACCAATTAAAGTTTTCTTTGTCCTAGGAAGCCCAAGGAAATGCCTTTACATTAGGAATGGTATAGTAGAACTGCGCTGAGCAAAAATAATGTATTTTTATTCTAAAGGGCAATATATAGACTATAGCGCCATATACTGCTTAATAGAGTTAAAAGCTGATAAGTGTACTTTACGTAAAACTAAGACATGAAAATCACAAGTGGAAAATCATTAGAATTTTAAGATGATATCGTATCTCATAAGCATGCAAGGAGACTATACAAAGAATTCGTGCTATCTTTGTTTATGGATAGCCGGTCTGGCCACCAGAATTACAAGAACAAGAATTGGCTTCAGAGACTAGAGTTTACTGTGGGCGAGAAGAATGTTATGAAACAATTTGTAAAAGGACTGTGCCAGAAATCCGAAAAAAGTGATTGGAAGTTAAAGTAGGCATCTTTGTGGGACCATAGATTAAAAAAATTATGAAGCCTGAAAAGCTCGTAGAAAAGCTCAACAAGGAAGAAGAAGCAGCCTGTGATAGAAGGGTTTCTTGGAAACTATAAGGTGCAAGACTATTAAGGTTTGGACAAGGGCAACATTTTTGGTAAAATGGGATGTTGCATGTCTCTTAAAATACATGCTCCCAATTCTCATCTTGAGAGTTTTAAGGACAATATGGGCGACTTCTCGGAGGAACAGAGAGAAAGGTTCCACCAGAAAATTGAACGCTGATATCAAGGACAACTATTAAAGAGTGTGATGGGAGATTACATTTGGGGATTTCTTTAAGAAAGTCGAAGACACAAATTTGTTGACTCTTAAAGCCACAGCGGCATATAACACCTTCCACATGATTTTTTCTTATTTTTTCTGTTTTTCTTTTTTTACAATCCTTATTTTTATTATTCGCAAGTACTTTAAATGCCGTGGTAGCTAAGTGGATAGATCGCTAGACTACGAAACCAAGAGTTGCGGGTTCGAATCCCGCTCTCGCCAATTCGATCGCTGGAATTTTTACGGCCCAGCTCGACTGCAATAAATGAGTACCTGGAGGTCAAACTCTGGGGTAATAATAGGCGGTCGGTACGAGCTCCACGTTACTACCCTTGTGTACCGTAGGCTCTAGACTGTAACAGATCTATCCTGTTACGACCCCAAAGGGCCTTCGAGGCCTATTACGGGGAACTATTATAACTAACTTTAAATGCTAAACTAATAAAGAGACGGTAATCATGGTGACCCCATATATGTATGTAATATTTACTTATTAACTTCTTAATAAATTTCAAATAAACTAAGAAGAAAAATTAGATGAATCAGTTCTATGGTGACTCACAAACAATGATACACAAAATAGCAGAAAAAGAAAAGATTAGTCTGCTGCTTCATATGAACGTAAAAGTATGAAATAGAATAATATCTAGAATTATAAAAAAATTAGAAAGAGACACAAAAAAGAACAAGGAGAAGTTAAATCATATTGGAGCGGAATACACAAAAACAAAAAGGTAATCGTATAAAAGAATCAAAATTTTTATACGTTTAATGTTTAATATTAATTTATTCATTACTGAAAAGCCAAACGACGTACCTGTCGTCGTATCTCGGCAATCTGCGCCCTCTCCTCGTAGGTGCTCTGATAGGGGTAGCAGTGCAGCAGGAACGGCCACACCTCCTTCCGTAGGCTGCGCTCCATACCGGCGAAGAAGATCGCCTTCCGCAGGACGAGGTCGTCCTCCAGCTGCCCGCGTTCGTTGAAAAGGCCCCTGAAAGTCTCCTCCGTGAGCTTCGTCACGTGGCCCTCCTCGGGGTGCAGCTCCAGATCGGACACTTCGGGGCGGCACACCATGAAATGGCGGTAGGGGAGGTTCTCTTCGTACCCTGCGCAAGTAATCCTCTTAACTAAGGTAGATTCGGGGAAAACCCGAGAACAATGGAAAAAGTTAGATGTGGAGGGTCGTCTCGGGGCGATTTTATTATCTGTACTGGATAAAGGAGCGCGCGGGGCTTAAAGGGCGAGGCTGGAGGAGTTGGTCGGAAAATATATTTGATAAAGTTAAAATTGGGCATCTTTTATTAAGAAAAGTTAAACGGTTTTTAAAGTCATCTCTAGATCTTATAAAGTAAATCGGAGTATTTTATTTATTATTCCAAACTTAATTTTATTATTTATTATTTTTTTATTTTAAAAATAAATAGTCAAAACAAAACTTTTGAACCACTTTTTTCGATTATAATTTCCACAAACATTAACAGCTTTGTAGTATTAAATAGTTAAAAAAATAAATTTAGGTTTATAATTATATTTTTTTCAAAGAAATGGAAAATGCAACATAAAACTAATATTACAACAGCAAAAATACAGAATAAAAATGATAAAAGATTATACAAAGGTGAGTAACTTGAACTAATATTAAAGATGACGATTTTAGTTTTATAAAGCATTATTTTTTAGATTCTCAATTTCTTCACAGAAGTGAATCTCTTTGGAAGAGATGTGGAGGAGGCACTTTGAGGAAGGAAACCAACGGAAGGTGCCAGATTTCACAAAATATTCTAAACAATTCTCAAAGCCTAATAACTACTTTGAAAATGGAATAGGCAAATACATCGACACTGGAAAGGAAACAATCAGAGAACTACTCAGGTTGCTAGCTAATATATCTCCGAGTGTCTGTCAAAATTCAAGATTGGAACCTCCAAAGTAGGCATCTAACGAAAATTGGAAGGACGCAAAGAAAGCGATAGAGGGAAACAAACTAAAGTGATCTCAATTAACTCATTCTAATCTTATAAATGGCCGGGATCTAACGGCATTTATCATATTTTGTTGTAGAAAGGAAGTGACCTATACTACAGGATGTGCGATATATTCAGGATAAGTCCTTTGGATTAATTACAGTTACTTTTATAACAAAACTTGTAAAGATAAGAGAGGATGTGATGTTTTTTTTGCAGTGAAAACTCTAAAAACTGCTTGATATGGATATCAGAGATGGTAAATTAGTCACTTAACCTCTACATCAAGACTAGTATGTATATAAAAGCAGGAGTATTTACAGAAACAGTATTGCACCTACTTGCTACCAGCGGGGAAAATATTGTTGAAAACAATGAGGATATTGTGGGAAAGTATAAAATAATACATCATTAGAATGTTGAGAAGTAAAGCTGCAAGTAGATAACTATGCATAGAAAGATTAATATATGTATTCCTGATGGCTGAAAAAAATAATGGCTCGGGTCACAACTGTCTTCTCTGCTGTGGAATGTTTTAATGGACGAGTTGTTAAAAACACTCAAAGAAAACGACTAAAAAGCACTAGAATATGTAAATAATTTGGTCATACTATCCCAGGAAAGGTGTAATAATATTAGTTACGAAGTGCATCTCAAAAGCCCTAAATCTGATTATAAACTGGACAGATACAGAGGAACAAAATACAAGTCCTTTAAAATCTACCATAGTAGCATTACATAAGGAATAAAAGCTATAAAAGTAACACCAAGAGCGGCGATAGAAACACTGCTTGATCATTCTCTTCTTTATCTTGCAATTATGGAATATAGAAGTAAGACATCTAAAAATTGTGAAAGAATACTAGATATGAAAACAGACCATATGATGCTAAAATTCGCATTAAACATTTCTGAATGTGTTAAAAAACTCAAAGATAACATCGCGCTTGATTTGGGAACGGTGAACTACGGTACTATGGAATTACAAGCAACGATGAAGTTGATGAGCTAGCCAAGAAGAACCATTAAATCCATATATAGGCTCTAAAACGCCTTTGGTAGTATCTAAAGATATAATGCAAAACCGGGTAAGAGAATGGATCAGGAAATATTATAAAAAACAATGGAAAAATTTATTGGAAAAATGACCTGGAAAAACATTTATAAAAGGAGCATTTCATATACGAGCTGAAGAATTGTTAGTACAAAGGGGAATCAATTATGAGTTATTATAGGTCTCTTCACATAGCATTGTTTTTTTAGATGGAACTTTAACAAAATAGGGTTGTACAATGGATACTTGAACCAGAAGAATAAATCAACTGTCCAGTAAGAGACTTGTATATACTTGCTATAAGAAACAAGGATACTTGGAAAAGTGCTGTAAAAAAATAAGAGAAATACAACAAGTCCATGAAAGTTACATCTAACTAATTAGGTAGATTTATAAACTTTATTTCAGACAGTTTTTGTTTGGCGATAGAGCAGGAATGTGATGGTAAAAAATTCTTTTTAGACACCCCAGGATATTCTTTCATACTGGCTGCCTTCACATTCTTAAGAGGGTTTACATAGTCTTCTCCTTCCTAAGGTAATCAACCAGAAAAACATTTTTGGATCTCAAAAATTGATATTATTATCTTTCTAGTATTTGGTACGCTTTTTGTCTTTTTAAGAACTAGTTCACCTTGTGCAGTCTACTGTTTTATTTTTGGTTTCATTTCAGATGTACTGCAATATCAGGCGGTCTTACCGTAGTAACCAAACTAACCAAAATGACAAGTAAACGGATATATGATTAAAACAACAAGCGGTTAGCTAAGTAGTGCGCCCACAGACATTAATCGAAAATCTGGTGTGAACATCACACGACTTTCCTTATCATATTATTATATATATATATATATATATATATATATATATATATATATATATATATATATATATATATATATAATGGGTGCTGTTTATAGCAATGCTTATTGTGCATGTCAGCACTGTTAAGTGGTAAGTAATCGTCGTACGAAGCAGAAGAATAACGTTTAAATTGTTGGATTTCTTTTTCAACTAGTACGCCATGTCATTCATGCTTTGCTTGGTTACAAGAAAGTGTAGACAGTATAGGTCTCACGTATGTTGATTTCTGAAATAAAACACAACTTTTTTAATATTAATATAAAGGTGGTGTCTTTGACCACCTAATTATTATTGATGACGAGTCTTGATTACGACTCGAAGAACAAACGACAATCAATTGTGTATAAGGGTTCTCCTAACACAAAACAAATTAAAGCCTTTACATCGGCAGGAACAGTTAGATGATTCTTTTGAGACTGGATCCTATAGTCCAAAATTTTTTAAGTAAAGCAAGGTTATTAACTCTAGCCAAAACCTAATAATGAAACAATCCTTCAACATAACAGGAAGCGTTACCCCGTTTGAAAATGGGCGTAGTTTTAGCACACTGGTTCTACAGCTTGGATTTTGTTTATTGCAATTTTTCCCTCCTTTTAAAGCTGAAAAAAAGCTTTATTATACTAATGGCGAGAAGGTGCATATGATGGATCTTGTCAATGATCTGTCGTGACATCTACTTTTTAATCTCTAGGACTTAGTACATCTTCGATGTTTGTTTTGACTCTGTTAAGATTAACTGTTTTATAAGAAAAATTATTATAAACTTCTTTTGGTGTTTTATTTCCAAACAAAAATAATTTGATCACACCACGTATTCTACTTTTAACTATTTTAACTTTCCGCTCCTGGATAGTAATGGTAAACACAGATAAAATGCGATAAGTCCCAAATTCTGGACTGTAGCGAGCAAATGGATATAGACTAAAATTGACAGTAAACAACAGTGAGTTAGTAAAATCATTAGAAACATCGAGGCAAGTGGTCCTTTAGTTATAAATTACGCAAATTTGTGGACATTGATAAGGAACATAACCTTCGAAGAGTCGATTCGGGAACGTCTTTACCGCGACGATTCACGAAATTAGGCAACACACAAAACACAGTATAAAGAACAGGCCTACATTCAGGAAATTTACGACCATAAAATGCTTTCTTTTGCGAACGAAATAGATACAAACAAAAAAACTAAACGGAAACAAAAAGAGGGGTTTATAGAGAATTTTAGAAAAAGTAAATTAATAAAAAATTAACAGAAGCAAAAAATGAAAGTAAAGATGATTCTAAAGACGTGATGATTGATAATATAAAAGCCTTTCTAAATAGCAACGACAACATAATGAGATTTAAAAAAAAATGAGAAAGGAACAGAAAGAAAACCACGAAGAAATGTTAGCAGTAAAGAAAGAAAACAATAATATAAAGAAGGAAATACAGGGTTGTTTCCAGAAGTAGTAGTGGGCGAAGCGATGGAGGGGAGTCTGCAAGGCCGGATGTTATGGATGGGAGCCTTGAGAACAGGTTTCGGCCTGCGTACGTTAGTTGAGTGTGGACCACTGTTTTAGTGACCTCCTGTTGTGACGCCTCGTCGTCAGTTGCGATGGAGCGAAATTTGGAGCAGCGGTACGCCATCAGGTTTTGCTACAAATACGACCCGGAAACAAAACGTCAGAGCGAAGAGTGACACACAGCACAATCACCCCGTAAAAAAAGGTCAGAATGTCGAAATCGAAAGTGAAATCGATGTTGATTGCATTTTTTTGACCATCGTGGCATTGTCCATAAGGAGTTTGTACCTCCTGGACAGACTGTAAATGCAAGATTTTATGTGGAAGTGCTCACACGGCTGCGAAATCGGATCACACGCGTGCGACCAGACCTAGTGGGGAAGTGGAAGCTCCACCATGACAACGCGCCGTGCCAAGGCGCGTGGATTGTGAGGGATCTCCTGGCCAAATTCGGCGTTTCCACGTTACCTCACCCCCCCTACAGCCCCGATGTTTTAATAACACCACCGGACTTCTTCCTGTTCCCCCGGATCAGGAGGCAGCTCAAGGGGCATCGTTTCGACTCGGTGGATGCAGTCCAAGCGGCAACGACGAGGGCGCTGAACAGCATTCCGGAGGACGACTTCCAGAAGGCCTTCGCGACTTGGAAGGCTTGCTACCAGAAGTGTGTGGATGCCCAAGGGGCCTATTTTGAAGAGTATTAAGTCGATGTACCAAAATATTCAATAAATTTTTTTTATAAAAATCAGTCCGACTACTTTTGGATACCACCCTGTAAAACAATTCAAAGAAAAATAGAACACTGGGAAAGTTAATAAAAGGAGGAATTTAATAATATCGGGACTAAATGTAGATACTAATAATGAAGAATGCTATGGAAAACTTTATGGAAGAGAGTTATAAGTTAAGAAAAAAACTAAAAAATTAAGAAAAAACATACGGAAAAACATACATGATAGAAACTAAGAGTGTTACCGGTAAAATAAATATACTAAAAGACAAGAGAAAATTAAAGAATTACGCGTAGCAAGTCTATATTGACTCAGACCTAACTAAATATAAAATAAAAATACAGATATAAATCGGGAAAATAATACAAGAAGAAAGAGAAAAAAATTAATCAAAATCGGTTATAACAGTCTAATAGTAAACGAAGAAGTGTGGCAATGGGATGAAGAGAACGATATATTGTAAAAGGTTTCATACGCCGAGCTTTCAAAAAACCAAAAAGTGGATCAACGATGACAAAAAAGCCTATGAAAAAGAAAATGGGCAAGGAATAAAGTAAGAACCAGAAAACCCAACAAGAACACGAAAAATCACTACATGGAATGTGCAAGGATTAAATGGAAAGGGCCAAGAACTGTGTCACAAATTCAGAGAATATAACTTACAAGGGAAGGTCACAAAGTTTGAATTTGATATCATGATTCATGGGCTGCCTTATAGAATTTTGGACGCCGAGTCCGAATCTGCTGTCCGTTTTTATCGACGGTTAATAGTTTTCGAGTTATCCGCATGGGGGTGTAAAACCTTTGCGCTTTGTGCATGTCTTCATTCATAAGCATTTGCATTGTTAATATGTTATGATATTCTTTTGTTAATCAGAACAACATAAAATATATAATTCCAAAAGTTCTTTCTCACCGATTGAGCCACTTTTGCCTTGACCGTTTTTAGTACAGTCTGCACCATTCTATTGACTCTCGTTTTGTTAGAAGACTATAGTACAGGATGGTAGCTTTATTCCTTGCAACAATGGACTGAAAGATTTTTTTTTGTTGTTGCAATAGAGGTTTAAAAATTGTTCATACGTTGCTACTTTTGAATCGCTGATAAAAGTCGGTGTACCCATCTGGCACTAACCTTATTCATGTGAAGGTGCTTATGGAGAACGCGTTGTATGATTGTATGGGAAAGCCTTAACCTTGTTGATAATTTTTTAGTGTTAAACGCCTATCTTACAGTATTTCACAATGATGGCAACGTGATTCCTTAGCCCAAACAAAATTGTGTTGCCCATTTCTTTACAGTGAAATATATATGCAAACATTCACCGTACATACCACCTAAATATTGCTTAATATCACTAAGACTAAGAGCTTCTTTAACGAGAAATTTAAACACGGTTCAGTACTCGATTTTTAACTCAAGTAATTGTTGTTACGTGGCTGAGACAAATCAGTTAGTGGAATTTTTACAAACGTTCAACAAAAAATAGCACTATCTAACCCTAACACAATTTTTGATGCTTATCCTTGATATAAAATTCTCGATATATTAAAAATTGAAGATTTGAATTTAGAAATGATTATATTCTTACCTCTGTGCCATATAGTTTTCTGTTTCGTAACTAATTACTAATTGGCAAATTATTTGTAATTAGTAACAGTTGGCATAGTTCTATTCTATTATATTCTTGCAATCCTCTGATAGGGGGAGATATAAGTTTACTTCATAACTTAAAACATAAACACAAAGTGTTTAAACAACTTAAAAAAACAAATACAATAAAATTTGTTTGCGTACTTTTAATAGCTTTTGTGGCATTTATTTTGTTGCAGCTGATAATGATTTTCTTTAAACTGCTGTTGTGAAGCAAATTAAAGCGAACTTACTTCATTAGCGGACTCAGCTTCCAAGCTGGGGACCAGCTTCTATTTCTTTCATTTCTGACATCTGTCAAGGTTTATAATTTTTGATCTGTGATAGATAGAGAAATAACGTTTTCAGTATTCAACTAAGGACCATAAGTTAAGTCCAGACGCCATATATCAGCCTGATCGGAAAATCTCGAAACTGGTTTGACCGGAAGTGGCCGCAAATTTTTCGGTTTCACCCGCTAAATTTTTGCCGTTTTTCACGTTCATTTGAATATAATCCACTGTCACTTGTTTCAATAAAATTTTGTTAAATCCTGTAGTTTAAGTTTCATACATAGGGTCCGCTCTGCTTTACCTGTAAAGCAAATTTTCGCTTGTTTCATGATGATATCGAAAAGAAGGAGGATTATCATAACAAATGACGAACCATAGATACCTTAAAAGCAATCATTTAAGAAATTCAGATAAAGATATGGTACGTATTGGCAATAGTTTTTTCCAAATATAATGCACCAGGTTTAATTCTGTCTATAAACAATAGTGGCCACTTCCAATGTATTACAATGGACTTACTTTTGTTTCAAAGGCGTTGCAAAGTGGGAGATATCCAGTATGCTTTTATTTTGTTTTGCATGTTTTGTGCCCTACTTTTTTAATTGCTATTAACCGTTTTTGCTTTTTAAAGAAATTTTGGATTGCCCTGGAAATTCGTACCAATTTTTACAAGATGACATCGGAAAATGCTCGAATACGTCACAATTATAGGAAACGCCAGATTTGTGCACATATTCTTTTAGATGACATTTCAACGCATTTTTGAAAAAAGTTTCCTGCAATAAATTGATTTTGTCATTTTTAAAAATGAGAGAGAACAACGAGCATTCTTATTATCGGAAAGATAACAAGGTGGGAACGTGGAACGATGTTCCACAGACATCTCGGGCTTTTTATACACATACATTTTCATTATAAAATTATTTTGGTGTTAGGATGGCCGAGTGACACTTCTGACAAGTCATTTTTTAATTTGAATAAAAAGCTGAAAAAAGCGACCGACAGACAGATGGACGGACAAACCGTACGCAATAGACTTTTATTTTTATATGTATAAGCGTCCAAAAAATTCCATACAAGTAACAAAAAAGATATGTGATGTTTAGAAAGAATGTTTTTTAGCTGAAAGAACTGTTCAAAAGTGATTCGCTAAGATTAGAGCTGATAATTTCGACTTGAAAGAGCAACAACGCTTGAGTAGACCCTCTACCTCCACTAACGATGAGAAAATTAAAACACTGATCGAGAATAACCCGCGTTGAATGACATGAGATTCGACAGATATTACAAATATCTAAACCACCATCAAAGAGCATGTAATGTAGCTTGGTTACGTACACCGCAATTTGACCGATAAAAATGTAATGGATTGCTTTTCTATTTGTAACGCGCTGTACAAACCTAAAGAAATAAACAATTTTTGGAACAATTAGTGACGAGTGATAAAAAATCAATTTGCTAAAATAATTTTGAGCAAAAAAAGTCCTATGGTATGCAAAATAAAGCATTCTTAACTACCCCTGAAGCGGATCTCCGTTTGTAGAAAGTGGTGCTTTGTACAAGGTGGTTCAAGTATGACCGGGACTAAATTTGTGAGTAAATAAGCCACACTGCGCAGCAGCTGTGCAACCTTAAGAAAGTGGGGCCACAACCTTTATTCTTCTTTCTACTCCATTTGGAACCTGTTCATTCCTGTTTCAGTTGCTACAGTAATAAGCGAACAGAAGGTACCGCGGAGTGCAGAACAAAGCATTGTGATCAAATTCCTCGTTGGAAAAAACCTCCCGTGCGCTGATATTTACCATAGACTCCAATAACAGTATGGGGAAGAGTGTTTCTCACGGACCCGTGTGTTTGAATGGTGTAAGGGTTTTAAAAAGAGTAGAGAGCGCGTGGAGAATGAACTGCAAGATCTTCGGCCGCGAACATCCGTCACCGAGCCAAACACTGAACGTGCAGACACGCTTATTTGTAAAAATAGGCGCAGTACTATCAAGGAACTTGGAGAAATGCTGTTTATCAGTGTTGAAAGTGTAGAAGACGACGTGAAAAACAATCTGCACTATTGTAAGGTGAATGCACGTTGGTTAACATGCACTTTATCAGACGTGAATAAAACAGCAGTTTGAAGAAGAAGGTAATGTATTTTTGAAGTCTGAGGTGGCCATTAATCAAACGTGGGTGTACTACTTCATTACTGAAGTAGTGCCAGCATACCAGTTCTTCCAAACTCAATAGAGCGCGGAGGAGCCGTTCGTTAGGAAGAGTGATAGAAAATTTCTTCGAGGATTGGCAGGGAATTATCAATGTAGATTTTCTGATGGACGCCAGAACAGTTAATGAGGTTTATAACTCAGACCTTGTGGTAACAGATGTGAAGGAAAAGATCCGATCCAAGCGAAAGGCAATTGGAAAGTGGGTACCTTTTTTCAAGACAATGCACGTCCCCATACGGGTAAAACGACAATTAAACCTACTCGAAAATTGAAATGCCACATTCGCCGAGCAGTTCTGATTTGGCCCCCAAGTGATTTCTAGTTGTTCAGATGGCTCGAATCAGATTTGCAAGGCATGCGGTTTGCGGAAAACGATGCCGTCATCCAAACTGTTTGAGAGTGGATACGGCGTCAACCAAAAGCCTTTTTTTCAAAAAGGCGTCAGAATGCTTCCAGAAAGTTGAAAAAATATGTTGACGACGGAGGGAAAATACGTCGAAGACTGACATATACTAGATAGTGTTTGGCAATTTTTTTTTAAAGTTAGTCTCGGTCATACTTGAACTATTTCTATCTGGTGGTGTTGAAAAGAAATTTTGCATTATAAGCTTCTATCAAACGACAAGTTGATAAATTTAAATAAGTATTGTTTTCACCATAACGAATTAAAGTTAGCGATTTAAGAAAAATGCCAACGGGGGTGTAATTCCGTCAGGACAATGCTAAATCTCATTCTCTTTGACTGCCGACTTGTCTGCTGCTTCATCTTCTACATTATGTAAATATTGCACCTTTAGATTTTGATTTATTTAGATTTTGCAAAATTTTCTTAATAAAAAAACACTTCGAGAAGTTTTTCACTCAAAGACTTGAGAAGTTCTGGAAGGATGGAATCTTTAAATTGTATCAAGAGAAGAATTGTTGAACAATATGGTGAATACGTAATTAAATAAATAAACATTAACACATAAATAATTTGTTTTTGAATTTTGCTTAATAATCGGCACGAATTTTCTGGACAACCCAATATTTGAGTTTTTATAGTGCTATTGGACAGCTAATTTTATTAAATAGCAATACTTTAAATATTTTTGGAACCAAAATTCACTTTCATTCGAGAGCTTTAATGTTATTACAGTACCTCGTTGCATTCTAGAGGATCAGACTTGAAAATACAAGCTTATCGTTGTTTTACATTTTTTATTTTTTGTTATTGTCCATTTCTTTAATATATAACTAATTATTCTAGTTCGAAAGGTTGCTAATTAAAATTTAGAATTGTAAATGAAAAGTTGTGACAAAGCTTACTTAACAAAAACAATTATAACTTTCCTTATTTAAAATAATCTCCGAAAGGGCGCAAAAAGTTTAACCGCTTAGAATTTGTTGACTTCTAGGCTGCGAGGGTGGGCTTAAATTTTTGCTGATTAATTTTTTATTCGAGTTTTAAATAATGCACAACGTTATGAGCGGAATGGCGTCATTAGTTTATTTTTTAAAACGAGAGAAAAACTAATCAAGCTAATTAAAAAACTTTATAGCGTATGGAATATAAAATAGAAGTGGTTAAGTTGTAGGTATTAAGATAAAAACTAAAAGTTAGTGAAGATTTTTTTATTTTATAAATTGTTTTAAGAAAAACTTCATTAAATTAAAATATAAAATAAAATTTTAATAATAAAATAATAATTAAAAAGGAAAAAAAAATAATAATTCAAGTACGGCCCTTAAGCAGAGATACATAATCATATATCGTATAGTTTCAAGCTGGGACAAAGGGCGCCATGAATGACGTTTTAAAAGCATGTAAACTTGTGTGTGGTAAGGTTGCTAGTCTTACGCATTGTTACGCATTTTGTTGATTAGTATCTTCCATTTTACGAGATGGAAACATGGACACTGAAGAAAGCAGATGTAAAAAAATTAGAGGCGTTTGAGTTATGGCTATATAGAAGAACATTAAAAATATCGTGGACCGAATATGTAACTAACGTAGAGGTGACGAGAAGAATGGGAAAAGAAACCGAAGTTGTCTTCACCATTAAAAAACGGAGACTGCAATATCTTGGACATGTTATGAGAGGCGATAGATACCATCTGCTCCAGTTTGTCTTGCCATACTTTTTGATTTTCTAAGGGTGTAGCTCATTCATTTCCATTTACGTTTTTTAATTGTTTTTTCTATTCTTTCTTCTTCTGTAATCTTTCATAAAGGTTTGTTGCTAATTGTTTTAGGCCAAAAAATCTGCATATAAATCGATAATTTGTACTCTTTGAAACTCTTTTTTACTATTTTTCCATCTCTCTATGCCATAAAGTAATGTAGTTTCCACATTGCTGCAAAACAGTCGTAGCTTTGTTTTTCTACTAATATGTGTAGTAATTGAAGACATTTTGTGCTAATTGTACACGTTAACAGCTACCAAAGCGTAAATCTTCAATCTCTTTCCTCTCTCTGAACTTACCCTTTGTTTCGTCTTTAACTAGTAGTTTGATCTTTTTTGTGTTTATCTGTAGAACTACTCTTTTTGCATTGTACTTAATCTGGTTGTTTATTTTCTTATATGTTTTTTGTTAGTTGTCACTAAGCAAATATTATCAGCGAATTCTAAATCTTCTAATTTGTCGAACACATTTCAGTTGATGTTTGCTTTCCTTTACTTTGTTTTCTGTATTACACAGCCTATTACCATTAAAAATAATAGTGGAGAATGAATGCTCTTTTCATTACAATTTTTTGAGTGAGTTGTTCTTCATGCTCTATTCGTGCTGTAAGTTTATCATTAAAATAATCTTATTATTTCTATGCATTTGTTTGGTATACAATCTTCCATATTGTTGCTCTGTCTAGTAAATCGAAAGCCCATTGAAAGTTTACAAATTAACAAAGATTTTTTATCCACCTCTACTGTTTGTTCTATTATTCTTAAAATGCTTACATATTTTTTTATTTAATTTTATTTATATTTATAATATGCTCTGAGAAGCAATAAGTAAATTTGGTAAACTTATAAATTATTACATAAAAGATGCTTTCCCAATGGAATGCTCCCTTGAAAATAACTATGTAAAACTGATTACACAATTAAATCAATAATGGTCTGGTAATTCTAATGGGTTGTATCTTTTCAACCTATGGGTTGTGTTGCTATTGTCCAGCAGATTCACTGCCAGGACGTTTTTATGGCTTTCGAGATGTATAAAATACTTTGCACTCGCGCACTTTACTTCCTCTTTCACTAATTTGACACGAAGGTTTCGATGGATGACTTTATTTTTAACGTACCACGGAGAATTTGCAGTTATTCTCAGCGTTTTAGACTGAAATGTTTGTAAAATCTCTAGATTGCAGTTACTCGTGGTTCCCCATAATTGCAATCCATATGTCCATATGGGTTTTAATATGGTTTTGTAAAATAATATCTTATTTTCTAAGGATAGCTCAGATTTACGCCCTAAGAGCCAATTTAATTGGTGAGCTTTAAGTCCAGATGTTTTTTTTTGCTAAATGCATATTTTTTCCATGTCAGTTGGCGATAAAAATGCATGACAAGGTACTTGACGTCCTCAGCTCGCAGAAGTTGTGTATTATTAAGGTATAGCGGTGGGCACATGTCCCTTTTCTCAGTGTGAGACCTGCGTGAATTTCGTTTCATTTGCTCTTATGCGCCAGATTCGTAACCAGTCTTGTACTTTGTTGAGCAAAGTCTGTAATCTGCGTGATGTAATAGCAGGGCTTTCATGGGTTGCAAGAATTGCAGTACCGTCTGCATACGTCAGTAGGTATATCGGCTGTATAGAGTAAGTAGGGAATGGGCCCTAGTAAGCTTTTTTGTGGTACATTTGAGCTTATATGGAGTAGTTTTGTAATATCATTTTAAAACTTTATCTGAAAACAGCTGTTACTTCTAGAGGACTTTATTAGTTGATAGTAGGCGTGTGGAAGATTTTTCGTTGATTATGAACAATAGTCTGGTATGCTAGACCTTATCGGAGGGCTGGACTATGTCCAAAAAAGTAGCAGAAGAGTACTTATTTCCTTAATAGGTCGTATTGATTTGGTTTGCCATTCTATGGATTTGTTCAATGGTGGCATGGTCCTGCCTAAATCCAAATTGACGCTCTGGAATGAGATCGTGTTCGTCGAGGATTGGCTTGAGTCTCCGAAATTTTTCAAAAAATTTAGCAATCATTGGTAAAAGACTGAGAGGGCTGTACGATAATGGTTCTTTCTGAGGTTTACGCGGTTTGGGTATGAAAACTATTTGGGGTACTTTACATTGTGCGGAGAAACAGTTTGCTTTTAGACTAGCACTCAATATAGCCCTTTTTTGGTTGTTCTTTAAGATCATCTGTTATCAGGTCATAGCCTGATGTTTTTTGGTTTAGTTCGGACGTTATTAGGAATGTTACTTTTTTAGAGTGATATTTTGTATTAGTGGACTTAGTTGGTCTAGTGTTTCTAAGTAGTGTTGTATTTTTGTTTTCTACTCTAGTGTTAGATCAAAGGGGAACGGCCGAAAGACGTTTGTTAGGTTTTTTGCGAATGTACTGGGTTTTTTTGCTCATTTCTAATCCAATTTCAGTCAGGTTTTCGTATTGCGAGAATTACTTGCTTTGGTTGTTTTAATCTTTTAGTGGTCTTCCATAACGAATAGTCCGTAGCTTCAGTAGCGGAAGGGGTTGAAGTGTAGTATTGTACAGCTTGGCTTTTTTATTGTCGGAAGAGTATTGTGGACCTTGTTTATTTTTGGTTGAAGAGTTGACTTGCTCTACTGCGTCATCAATTTTGTCTGGGGTTTTTAAAGGTATTTCTAGATTTAGTTCTCCATTAATTAGTTCTCTTGGTCATTTTAATTATCTGTGCGTTTAGCGTAACTATAATAGAAGAATGATCTGATTGCATGTCGAGACATTGATTCTGCGTTAAAATAATTTTGTGCTATATTTTTAGTTATCTAAATATCAAGCAGATCTGGAATTTTATTTCTAAGCCAGTATGTGGGCTGTCTATGATGAGATATTATATAATTTTAGTAGTTCTCTGCTCTTGATGGTAGCTGCTCTAGCACCCTAATCTTGGTGCTTAGCGTTAATCGTACGCTAAGCATGTCAAAAAACTGGGTGTAGTGTTCTGTTTTATACTGTGTCTTGGAAAGCTGTACAATGTTGTGACTGTGATTATTCTTATAAAGTTAGTCTTCCATAACTACACTGGTAGCTTGGATATGTCATGACTATACTTGTTTGTTTGATAGTGTTGGATGAAACTTTTTATTATTACCGCTGATTCTCCATGTGCGTCTCCGTTTGGATGTCGTAAATAATATAATTGAGTGTTTTGAAATGACTTCTATTTGTAAAATGTGTTTTAGATGTTAAAATTATATCTAAATCATAATTTGTAATAAACGCGAGAGTGTGATATGACAAGCTATTGGCATTCTATTGTGCAATCTTGATTTATTGAACCATTATTTCAATTAAAAACGATGACCGTGAGAAGGTTTAACAGTACCTTTATATTTTCTGCTAGTTCTAACATTGTTTTTTTTATTTTTCTATGTTTGACGATTGCGCTGCATTTGAGTAGGAAGGAGGTTATTGCTTAATTCATCAGGATTAACAGAATGGTGAAGGTTCTTAATTACTATTCTACAGCTACGTTCTACCTTCATTTGGTAGGTATAGAATTGTACTTGTAGCTCTATTAATCTATTTACTAAAGCTCTGCATGTGTTTGCATCTTCTGCCATAATTTTCACTTGGTTTCTGCCTATGATTTTTAGGGTGTACTTTGTTTTAGCTGTAGTATTCAATTCTGTTATCAGCGGATTGATTAACACGTCTGTAATAAATATCGGTAGTGGTTTTATCGCTTTCTGTTCTGTACGCTTACCAGTTTTCATGTCATTATCTGTCCCATTATCTAGGAGGGTCTGAAAGCGATTTGATAAATTAAGTTGTGGCGATTGATTTATTGTGTTCTTTTGCTTCATTCTATGGTTTACTTCATCTTGTTGACAGCGTTTTTTTCCTTTAAAGTGATTGTGGCTTGCTGATTAGACCTAGCTGGTAAATAATTGGGTTGTTGTCGCTGCATAATCGGCGTAATATTGTAGTGCCACATTTTGACCTACCTGCTGATTAGATACAGATTGTGTATATTGCATCTGTGCTGTTTGGAATTGTGGTTGCATTATATTATTCGGAAGCTGGAGATAATAAGCCTAGTACTGCATTCTTGATGTGTGTGCATAGGGCACTAAGTATTGTTGATTAATGTCAGCCATTGATACTTGCAGCGCGCACGATTTATGCATGTAGTCGTACTAACAATAAGATGCTTATACGCTCCATGGGATCTAAATCCTGCCTGATTTTTTCTTAGTTTTTGGTTGACAGATTTTTATTTCCAGCAAAAATAATAGAATATTTCTAGAATAAAGAAATTTGACAACTAAAAAAATAACATAAAAGTACAAGGCTTAAGAAAGTAATGGAGTACAGAGAAATGCAGTACACAAGAATAATGAACATTAAAAAAAGTAAAAAACTATTATTTTAAATATAATATGCATAAATTTTATATTATAAAAAATATTAATATTTAATATAAATAAATATATTAAATTTGCACATACAAACATAAACAGGATAGTAGCAAGGACATTTATAAAATTAAACTCTTCTGAATATCAACGTCAGATTTGTATCACCACATGCTAAAAAAGCAATTCTCCATTGTGTGATATGCCAAAGTTTTAGATATTACAAATATTATTGTAACAATAAGCCGTGCAATCAATACAACTAGCAAATGCCCTCTGAAAACAAAAGATGATGACGTGTTGTGTGTTAATTGCAAAGAAGCACATCCAGCCAGTTATCAAGGCTGTATTGGAGATAAAAAGCTTCAACAAAAACTATACCTAACCATACGCATATGACAGTTAACTGTAAACAGAGTACAATAAAAGCTAACATACTCCCATGCGACAAACATAATACATAGATATTTAACATACTCACAAATGTAAGTCAACTAAAGCACAACTAAAAAACGACATAGAAGAATTAAAACAAATAACAAAAACGCCTATGGATGGAACATGGGTAAATTGCTGAATCCCCTTATAACATTAGTTAGTAACACACTATAATGGGTTTATTACTCAAACTAGGAATTTTAAACGCTAAAGGATTGCTCTAATGTATGTAGGAAATCGAATCGAATTTGAATACGAATAAATTGATATAATGTTTATTTTAGAAAATCATTTATAGCACTTAGCATATCACCCATCTTAGTAGAAACACACATCAAGGCAAGGTAACAATTATAAAATAAAATATTAAGCATCATAAATTACCACAATTAAAGGCACTATGGTTAACATAAAAAACTTTATGGAGGACTTCGATCAATCCTTTAAATCTCAAGTTTTTAGTAGGTAATTTTAATGCTAAAAGTAAACAGTGGGGCGCTAGGATTACAACGACTGAGAGATGCGCGTTATTAGCCACAGTAGAATAAAACAGTATGAACTATATATAGACGAGTCAACTAATTTATTAGCCTATTGATAGACTAACTAAAAACTTTATCGCGATAAATTAGATGAGCTAGTCACTCTAGATATTTTATTAAAAACTTCACTAGATGCAGATATAACAATAAAACAAACATCTGTCCAAACTGCCGCTTGGCAACCAACACCGAATAAAAACATCTTCTATATTCAGGACGAATGCCCAATATCAATCAATTGGAAAATTAAAAACCAAAAAGTGCTGACGAATGAAACGAGCCGAAAACGATAAACGGATATTTAATAAATTAGAAAAACAACTTCAAAAACTGTTGTTACGGATAAAAATAAATCTATTTCACACTATCTACGTAACTCCTACAGAAAGTGCAAATTATACTCTATGCAATGTAACAAAGAAAATTAAGATATCTCAACTTTCAATACGGCCGTGGAAAGCTACTGTCAAAATTTGAGCCACAAGTAACTAACAGAAAGTAATAGCAACTGTTAAATACCTTTCTAAAATCTACACTATATAATTTTTAGAAACTATAATAGGTCGGGCACAGGAAGCGAAATACAAACTATAAAAAAGTATTACCAAGAAACGACTATACTTAAAGAATTACATTTAAATAAAGCCCCTGGTTACGATCTAATAATTAGTAAAGCACTAAAGAACAGTTCCGAAAAATGTTTTGAAGCTATTATATAATTTAGTGCTATATAAAAACCAGGAAGGCGTCTTAAATCAATCCTTGAAGTTCAGCAGACAATTTCTACTGATTAGTTTGATTGTCGAAATGGGCTTTATTGAGCAAGTTTGCAGTGGTCAATCGGATGCGGAAAACCTTAAAACATAATTCCTACTGCACCGCACCTTTCCTTGATATCAGTCAAGCCTTCTATAAGGTACGGAACGACTCTCACAAGCTAAAATTTTGGTTAGCTCACTAAATATTTTCTTTCAAAACATCATGTCACTAGCAGACACTTCTTCTTTAAACAGCAAGATCCAATCACCATTGTTTATGAAATTAAATCAAACGTATCTCAAAGAAACATTGTTGCACCAATTTATACTTGATATGCACGAACCTGACCACAGCTATTAAAAAACAGCCTAAAACACTGCAAATTCTGGTCCAGAAAATAAAGAATCAAAGTCAAAATCTATGCATGCCACTTTTAATGTAAAAAAATAAACATGCACTCCAGTAACTATAAACGAGTATAAATTACCTGAAGCAAAATACAGCGTACGCCAGGGAGGTATGGAGTTTTTGAAAATACTGTCACACTTATTTTCGAATGAATTTTAAAATTTATTTCTGAGGAACAGCCAGTAACTCAAACCTAGAAATACTGCAGCGCTTTCAAAATAAAGCTCTCCGAGCTGTAGTCAATGCGCTTTGGTACATCCCGAATAAACTCCTACATTTTGACCTGAAGATACCAACCATTAAGGAAGAAATAACAAGACACAGCATCAAATGCAAAGATAGAATTACCACTCATCCAAACGATATTGCATCTTTACTAGTCAATGTAGATGAAGACGCCAGGCGACTGAAGAGATTTAAACCCTCTGACCTTCCTACCAGATTAACATAAAAACAACGTACTCACCGATTCAATAGTAAATTAAGAGGGCTTTTGCTGGATTGCTACTCTCCATGTAATGTATTATATTAGCTTTAAGTATCCAGTTTAAGGCCTACACATGTTATACTTATAGTCCTCTCTGGACTGATTGTATAATTTGTTATGGAGTCAAATAAATAAAAAAAAAATTATTGTTTTTATATATTATTGGTACATTGCCATTTGAGAATACATAACGAAGTGTTAGAAAAAATAATCGGCTGCGAAAAATTATATCAGTTAGATGCCGTACATTTTTGTAGACTGATGGTGAAATTGTCTATACTCATTTGAAGCATGTCACGTGGAATCCTTTAAATTTCTCGCGTTGTGGTTTCGGAAAGGCCTTTAAGATTACGAGGTTTGTCTACGTAAACTTTAGCTTTTAGGTAGCCCCATAAAAAGTAGTCACAATCTGACAGGTCTGGTGACCGAGCTGCCCAATTCACATCCTCGCGCAACGAAATCAAGCGTTCAGAAAAATGTTGTCTTAAAAAGTTATTGTTGTTTTTGGTGTATGGCAAGTCACCCCATCTTGCTGAAACTAAACTGTGTTGAGGTTAATGCGTTGTTTCTTGATTCTGGCTAGAAATAATTACGAAACACAGCACGGCAGCGATCTGTGTTAATAGACACTGTTCGGTTGTTTTCACAAAAGAAGAATAAAGCCTAAGAATGTAGGTTCGAGATATGTATGCCACATTAAATAGTTACTCTCTCGCAACCCAAAAGTTGTTGCCCACCATTGAAAATGTTGTTTGTTTAGCGTTCCCTACAAACGAAAGTGGGCCTTATCAAAACGATATTGTCTGTCAGCAAGTCCAACATAGTTTCTGCGAACTTCGTCTCATGAAGTTGTTTTGGCGCAGTTCTAGAACAACCATATTTTTATAGAGATAAAAATAGAGGTTCAAGTGTAAGATTCTACAAACCAACCTGTCTGATATCCGAAGAGCGGGAGCGTGCCATACTGCTGAATGACAGAAGGTGGTTTTCACCCCTTGTCGCACCCTTTCAATGATTTTCGCAGTCTGCACAGTTCGATCACCTTTAAGTGTAGTCCCCGACTTTAAAAATCCTATTGTTTAATAAAGTATTCACCCACTTCATAATGGTATCCCGTTTTGGAACGCGACAAAATGGTTTTAAAATCCTCACTGTGTGAGCATCACAAACGACCCGTTTCAATGAAGGTGTTGTAAACGAACCTACAAAGTGCTACAGATCAAGGCTCCGTTGCTACTGAAATCGCATCTGTCAATGAGTAGATATCAACCACCCCGAATAACATTCGATCCACCACAGTGCGCATGACAGTCTTTTCAAAAATACCACAGCTCTCTGTCAGACCCTGTTTATTTAGGTATCTATATAGATAAACGTTTAACATGATACAAACAACACCAACCAGAAAACATTAGGCCTTAAACTAAGGTATTGATTGATCGGATGAACATCTCAGCTGACGTTGTAAAAGAGACTCCTTTTATATAAAGTTATATCCAAAGCCCATATGAACCTATGGCATAAAACTATGGAAGACTGCTATTTGTTTTAATAGTGGATATTCCCTGGTGCATATCAAATAAAGTGTTAAAGAAGAAATTAACATGTGCTGTGGGCGATATAAGGATCCCAAACTTGTTACACCATAAAATGCCTTAAAAATGGGGACTTTGTGACCAATTTTAACTATCGCATTTTGCGAAGAAACGATTATACTTTTACATAACTGTGACTTGATAGCTCTAATATCCATACTGGGGCATTTTTTGCCAGGAACGTGGTTATATCTTTTAAGTTTTAGTCGCTACGTCTATTACTTACAGGGTATTTACTGTCTAAATAGCAGACGTATTTTAAGATAGTTGGGAATAGTAAACAAAGTTACACTATGCTAATGGGATTTGATTTGGGATCAGTTGATCACAAGTTTTTAAGTTTAATGCATTTTTTATTTTTCTTGCTTAGTTTTAAAATTTATTAAAATGAATGCTCATTTAAAACTGTAGCTTTTTAAACATATTTAGAGAGACAAAAAAAGCGTAACACGGTGCCACTTTAAGATTTTTACTTAAAAGATATGTTGAACTTTAAAGTCTTTGCTTATGTAGGGTGAATCGATTTATGTAATAAAATAGACAGACACAAAATTTAAACAACAAATTTTATGAATACAATATTTACTCAAATATTTACTTAAGTACTCACTCCATGACCTTTAGCTCTCAGTTAGGGGGAGGAATTTCCCAACTTTTGATATATTCAGAAGAAATTTGTTAGATTTATGCCTGGTTTGCACCAACTTTACATCGTGTCTAATATCTTTTCATTGTTTGCAAATTCTTGTTAAAATTCTCTAGTTGGTAATGCTTACTGATTTTCAGTCATTTTTAACCATGTTCAATCAGTGTGTTTTAGATCTTCCTTTTAGTCTCTTTTCTTCAAGGTTTTCCAATAGGACTTTTTAGCATTGTTTTCTTTTCTTATCCTTGGTATGTGACTTAACCAAACCACTTTGTTGCTCTTGATTTAACTCACACATTTACCTCGTAATTATATTTATCTGTCTATTTATAATTCTAATTTAATAGCCCAAAATGTCCCTTAGTACGTTCCGCTTTTAGTCCTTTGATATATTAATTAGTTTTGTATTTAATAACCACGCTCCTGCCCCGTATATTTACTCAAATGTTCAAATAAAACCTACAATTACCATTATACAATGTTTTTCACTTTTTGTATTTAGTATCGATTCTTTAAAAATGCTTTGTTGGATAATATGGGAACAGGTTTTCAATCGGGTTTAAGTATATATGGATATTGCCCCGATGGAAAAATATAATTTTTTTCTTTTCTTTGCACTCTAGAAGATAATTAGAAGTCCATCACTCAAAATTTTAATGCATTTATCAAAATTCGCGGTTCCGTCACATAAATTCAAGTTGATTTTCTACCATACTAATTGGTACCTCAACACAATTATGCTAATTTTCTAAAAGTGACAGCCCGCCAAATGTTATATGGTAGAGAACGCATCTCTTAGAACAATTCTGCCGATGTTTTTTCGAAAAAGCTGTTAGCAAGGGTTTATTCTTGATGATGCGTTTGTGCAAGTCTACACTGTACAAATAGAGTTAAATGGTATTTTTTGCTTTTTTGGCACTTACGCTAGTTCATTCACTGTTTTTAAGGGTTTTTAAAAGTTTTTTTTATCACTGATCGTTTTGTTTGTTTTGAGCGCTCAGAAAGGCCAGACCTTAGTGCTGATCATTTACTTATTATTATTTTTTTAAATTAAGTAACAATTCTATTCACTATTAACAAGGTCATTTTTAAACACGGACTTATTTTTCTTGCATCCAGGTAAGCATACTATGGTTTAAACAACTAAACTGTTTACAGTTTTTAAACATAATAAAACAAAAAATAAAAGACGACAAAAGCATAAGAAAAAATGCTAAAAATAGTGTAACCTGCAGCGGAACCTCTAAATGGAACAGATGTTGTAATTTAAGGAATTCTGGTCTGGGTTTGAAGAAAGTCATTATTCAAGTGTAACATTTAGTATTTTCTCTTCTAAACTATTTTATAATGGGTGTGGTCCTTTTGGAAATCACATGACATATCTAAATGTTGTCATTGACAATAGTTTTCTTACTCTATTTTTTTTCGTTGGGGCACACTTATCGGCACTATAACTTTAAGACTATTGTGCTTTGTAACATGTACGTACTTAACTAACTCAATATTACATCACATACACCCATGGATTGAGCGAAACTCGAACTCGTCTGCGCCGGTCGCAGACAGAAGAGCAGTGTTTATACCCACAGAACCAAAGCTTCAGCCTAATACTTTGGTCTCACTCTCAGTATATTTTTACACAAATTCAGCTATCTTATATCAGCCTAGAATAATTCAAGCTCGATTATGACAAAAAAAAAAACGGATAGTGAGGTACGTTGAATTCAACGAAATTTTCAACCAAAATTTTCTCCGATTTATTTTTGGCCACTACTTGCTTCTTTTTAATCTCATCATTTAAAAATTACATACTTAATTATAAGCATGCAGTTGGAAGACTTAATTGGTTACCGTCTTAAGATTCTTTTAATACTTTTACCTTAAAAGTAATCAATTTCTGTTTGTAGATAAGATTACGTAAAATTTGCGCTCTTACTGAGTTGCTAAAGAACTGAATTTGAACTGTTCGAAGTCAGCTTGATACCGATAGAAAACAGTAGATAAAAATTGTATCCAACACAAAACTTCATTTTTCTTAACTCCCAGTTTTAGAGTTGGAATATTTCAAAGAATGGTGAATATCTATAGATCTTATCTTAAATATAAAATATTATGCAGCCCTCGAAACTACGAGAAAACGAATTTCTCTTTTTCTAAGAGGAAATTGCCTAATATCTATTTCATAGTCGAAGGGCTTTCTGTCTGTCACGTTGACAAGTCGATCGTAACCTACCACGAGTAATGTAAGCCGTTGCGTGCGTTACCTGTACCTGGTGTTACATGTACGCGATGCAAAATATTGGTATTCCCTTATTAGATATTGATTTTGTACAAGTTAAACAAAACATGCTATGCATTTGAAATGCCGACATCTTTTGAGCTACTGTGCCAGTCATTAAAATTTTGCAAAATGATATGAAGACACATCTATAAAACTATTGAAGACATGATAAACTAGAATTAAACTTGTGTTTATGGGATCGTTGGAGATGTGGGCCAAATAGTATGCGGCTGAGGCTAGCTCAATCAATACGTTGCTACTCATTTCCGCATTACATTTTGTAGTAATCAAACTGGGCTAATTCAAGTTGCGACCGCATGTTTGCCGTACTCCACGTAAGATTAATTGCGTTATTATCATTGCCAATACTGCTGTGTGCGTTTAAAATTAATTAATGTGAGGCCTGTAATCACGTTTTTAAAATAAAAAATATGTGGTTATATAAAATTGGTTACTAAACCACAAAGGTGGTGCGGTTATTGAAAAATCTGCAGTGCGAAAATGGTGCAGAAAATTTAGTATAAAGTAAGGAAAAACGAACGGAACACTCGTTTGTCGTCCTGAACGATTTTATGTGCAAACGTGTGGATGGATTAAAAATTATTAATCAATTCGAGCACGAAAATTATGCAAAGGAGGTTTCATGTGAGTAGGTTCAGTAGCAAAAAAATTGTATGAGCCAAGGGTTTTTGAGCTGATACTCAAGATGCGACAGTAGATGCTGATGTATAGCCTTGTCCCAAAAGTTATGTATCATCTATTCTGCTGTATTAACTATTTTTGAGTAAAAACTGGTTTTGCTATCGTTAAAGGCTTTTTATAGCTAAACTAAGAGCATTTATGTGTAACACTATTACAGAGTATCCAAGTATTATTTTTAGTATTTTTTTTTGGCTGAAGCAGTAAATCATACATGTAAACATAGTTAAAAGAGTTGCTTTCTATCAAATGATGCGGAACCTACACTTCAAAGCGATTGAGGCAATCAAGTTTTATTAATTACCATTGAAGGCATTCGTTTACGATAAGTTCCATATCTGTAGTAGAAGGGCAAATGCTGATATCTTTATCTTCTAGATTAAAATTACCAGTTTTGAGTTTCCTAAATCATGTAAGAACTGACCGAACCCTTGTAATACAACTTCTTTCTTTTAAAGCAATACAACAATACTTGTTGCAAATGCTTTCTTTGTATTTCCATACGAAAGGGTGTATATAACTTTCCAATGTGAACGAAACTCATTCTATGATGGGTAGACCAGAGTTTTATTTGTGCATTCAAACAGATCTCATTATTTTTTCTTGTCATAGAAAAATTCAAGAATAAATAAATCTTATCTGATACTACTGACAACAATGAGTATCCATTGTAAACTTCTACGAGTTTTAATTTTGTTTATAAAGCAGTTTCTCCATGGAAACTATGATTAACACTGAGTACGGTGTAATAAACGTAGAATAAAATGTGATATTAATGATTGCAGTTGTCCAAAAATTTGTTGATTTTCTGAAAATCTTTTGTGCTCAACTAATGGTACGGATTCCTAAGAATCACATAAATATTTCGCTCTTTCGTTTTGTTGTAAGCATTAGGAAGAGATTATACAAGCAAATGTACCATCAATACAAAAATTTTAATGGTTAAAATACATCTAGTGACATTCTTGCACAATTCTACATTTATTTGATCTGGAAAACTAAATTGAAGTAAACGAGCAATGTACTTTTTCTAACTTTACTTATTACGTTGATTGTAATTTAATGAGTTTGGTTATTATATAGTTTAAATTAAAACTTATAAAAATATACATTGAAAATATACAAAATATTAAAATAGTTGTGAACTATAACTATGATAGAACTCTACCGAAAAAATAGCGAGATTGGCTATGACACATTATATTTGCTTAGGTATAGTGTAAAATGAAATTGTTTGGATCATCAAAAAATTATTGTATTCATTTTAAAAAGTTTTGGTTTTTATTTTATTGCAAAGACTCTTACAATAATTAACCTCAGTCATATCCAAAATTGAAATCTTGCTTTTGCTTAATAATTATAAGAATAATTGTCTTTAGAAGATATGAAAATTAATTTAACTTAAAAATAAAGTACAATTTGAAAGAGAGACATGAAAGAGTTTTTATATAATTCCTCAGTTTTTTCATATTTTTCAATTTTTTTAAATTTTTTTTCAAAAAGGAACGTATTGTTCTATTAGTTTTAATATGTCATTAAAACTAATCATTCTTAAGTCTTAAAATAATTCATATAAACAGATACAAAAACTGTATTTTGCTAATTTCTTTTATAAAAATAAGAAAATGTGTGATTAAATATAATAAGCAGTGAAATAAATGTTGCAAAGTGGGACACTACAAGTTTTACAAGCAATTTAAGCTCAACAATCAAAATGTAATCACAAACAAACAACATAACTTTTTGGCTTTTCAAAGATTGAACGCCTTTTTTTCAGATCTTTTCTCAGATCTACTACAAAATCCAAAAATAGCACCTCTTACTTGATTATAAATAAAGAAGTAGAAATGTACAATGGCCATTATTAGCATTTTGTAAAAATCCAATAATAGGTAAACTTTTCATTACATTTGTATAGGCCAGCCAAATAATCTGTCAAATACAGATTGCCATATAAATGTTATAAAAGAAAACAACCGCGAGGCATTAACACTAATTTTTTTACCACTTTGTTGCTGTAGTAGTTGGTACTTGCTAAATTTTTCTTTGTGTCTTGCCATCTAGTAATAAACAAGTAATGTGTTGTTCAAACAATTTATGTATACTGTTTAATGTAGACGATATTATAGAAAACTCAAATAACCCAACAGTGCCAAAAGCATTACAATAAAATGCAATTTGTTATCAGCAGCTACAACCATCACAATTAATCATAGGTGCTGAATGACAAGTAGTAAAAAATAAAAAGCGACTATGTAAAGAAAATGGTAATTTTTTCATTGTAAAGGGGTTTATATGTTTGATAAAATTTCTAATAATAATAACAGCACCTGCATAAATACCACCATTAAGATGTCCCGTGCCATACAAAATCTTTTTGGTACTCTTAAGTAGTTTCCATTCGTAAAGTGACATAATATATTGATTAACAAGGACAAAAGTAAGCTCGCCTCTGTTATGTCAAACCGTTTGCATTTTAGACTTAATTTAAGATGCTGAGCCATTATTAGTTTTTGTGTTGTTAGAAAAAGTAGCATTGGCTCTTCATTTATTCCATTAAAATTTTTAACATTTTTAAACTAATTTTTTTACTTTTACTAGCAGCTGCACCACCTCTAATTACTTGGATCTATGAAACATTTTGTTATACTTATTGAGAAGCGTATTGAGTTGTGCTACCGAGCTGTTTTGTTGTAAGTGGAAGGAAGATTTTTATTGTAATTTTTTATACACGAATCATCCTTTGCATTTGGCTGAGCGATTGTCATTGCAATTGATGCATTGAGCTTTACTGTAGCGGTGACAATGCAATATTGTATGGTATTTGACACATCTTGGACTTTTGTCTGAAACGTTGATGTTTAGCTTAATGTGGTATTTGGCATTTAACATCTACTACTAAGTGAGCTAGTCTTGTTCTGTTATATATTTTCTTATTAGAGGTAATATATACAATTGAGTATAGTGATCAATTGTACAATTAGGTCGAAACTTCTGACCGCCTTTTTTGAACTCCTCATTAAAAAGTAGAATAGGAATGTCTCATCAACCCGACCCATTGAAACACCCCTAAGGGGGGTTTTCCCGCTTTTTTTTATTTTAAAGTGACATATCTCACAAACAATAATATATAGAGTGCTGAGACCTTCATAGTTGATTGGTTGGTCTAAGTTTGAGTTTTCAAGGTGTTTATGAGTTTCAACATTTGTATATATTACCGTTTCGCACCCTGATCTTGTTACTATTAACTGTTAAGTTCGATGAAAAGCAAGTCTTTTTTGTTATCTTTTATTTAATGTTCTAAATATTAGTAACTGATGTTGATCTGTTTTAAGTTCTGTTTCTAGTTCTTCCAGATCCCTAGTTAGATATAAGGTTCTAAAACGCCTCGAAAACCTGTTTTTCTCCGCTAAAGCTACATTATGTTTTTAGTTAGTTCTTCTAATAAGTAAATTAATAATGCGTTTAATTTACATCCAATAGGACAATTTGGAGTAGTTTAGGTTTCAAATTTGCAGAGTGTTGAGTTTGTTCCTTGTGATTGTTGTCGCTTTTCAAAACCTTGTACTTATTGGTGGGGTTTATCCATTAGATTTTTTGTTTGTCTTGTATGAGAAGAAGCTATTACCATAGTAATTGAAGAGATCCATTTCCAATTTTAAAGGTGTATTGTCTTCCATGACACAACAAGCCAGAGCAGTATAAATGAGCACTTCTTTTGAACAGTGAAAGGCAGAGCTATTGCAAGAGATGACTTCAACGCTAAACACGTACACTGGGGTAATCAAAAATAGAAAACTATTAAAAGCCATTATTAATTTAGAGTTAAATCATTTATCAAGTGGAAAGTTGTTAACTGCTTGATCCACTTGATTTTCATGTAGCAAAAGGAAGAAATTTAAACTATCTTAAGGCTGAATCGCGTATAAACTTATCAGTTGATAAATAAACCCAAATTCTAACTAAAGGGAAGGTGTTTAAGCTAAGCAGTAAACGTACGTATTGAAATTTATTCAAAGACTCAGTAAATACCAAAATTGTCAATTGATGTGTCCTTAAAACAAAGCAAGAGTTAATAAAAGTAATAGAACATTTCAATGCGGTAGTATAATAGGCTGCTTGGTTAGCAATACCGAAAAGGGTACAGCACGTTACTAATGCAACCTGCTATGTAACAGTAAAAAGATAATGACAGAAAAACAAAGATTTTGTAGAAGATAGAAATGACAAACGCAGACTCAGCCAAGTAATATCAGAATTTAAAATGCTCCCCATGGAAATAAAAAACCAAACTGTATAAAATTATTAAAAAGCGTTGTCGCCCACGAATCAACCGATCATTTGCTTTGGGAGGCAATAAACTGATTAAAACACTCAACACAATATAAGTTGGCAAAATAAGTTTTGCGAATGAATCAAAAACCAACAAGTTTATTGACCAGAAGGAATTATAATTATTCAACAACATTATTTGAAGTATAGGCCATCGACCTGGAAGTGGCAGGAGGGTCGATGGATTCTGCATGAGCTCACTCAAAGCATAGATGCGTAAACCCAAGAACATCGTTCAAAAGCTGCTCCACCGTCATCTTTGCGCTCTATTTCTGGCCAAGGTTATCACTACCGACGAAAAATAGATCTTCTTTAAGGGTCAGCGACGCCCCAACCAATGGCTTTCACTGGGCCAGCGAGAACTTTCAACTCTACGTCCAAACCGACTTGCGCCAAAAGCCATGCTCATCGTCTTTTAGGACCGAACTGAACCGATTCACTGGGACTTGTTGCCGAATGAAGAGACAAACAATACCAAACGCTACTGCGAGCATTGAGGTCGCTGCAATCGAGCTTTGCCAAGTTGGCGTCGCCACAATGTCATCCTTCAAGACACTGCTCGTCTAACCAAGAACAAGTTGAACGATCTGGACTGGAAGCTGCTTGAACAAGAGGAAGTTTCGGGACATTATTTTCGTCGAGAATTGAATTCTTGATTCGAATTGAAGGATCATGAGTTCTACAAGCGCGGTAATGATTTGTTGCCGGAGAGATGCCAGAAATGCGTCCAGGCCGATAATACTTACTTTGAATAATGTCGTTAAATAATTATAATTATTTCTGGACAATAAACTTATTCTGTTACCTAATTAATTATCTATTCGAAGGCCAAAAGATAAAATGCAATTTAAATAGACTTATCCTTCAAAATGTGCTTACTAGCCAAGAAGTTTAAAGTTAACGATTAAACTGTAATTTCCAAAAATGCATCCACATAAAGTACTTGTCTGTAATATAATTTACAAAATAGGCCCTGAACAACTTTAGAAATTAATTCAAATTTATAATCTCTGTTTAAAGCAATATTTAGACTTTAGTATTATCCCATGCAATGGAATGTTGCAGTAATAGTATGAATACTGAAAACAGGCAAATTAAAAAATGTGTTATCTTACAGATCAATTAGTTTGTTACCTATATTTTTAAAAAAGTATAATAACAGCAAAGTAAAAGTCTCGACCTGCCACACTAGCGTGTGGCGGTCTTGCGTTCGACTCCGGCTCAATAACAATGGCAAACATCAAAATGTTCTTCGGCCGTCATACAAACGGCTTTGGTGGTCGTGAAGTGCATTCTGCTTCTTCTAAATGAAAGGGTTAGGCTAGCCACCTCTACCCGGAGTGTAACATGGTTCAGAGTATCGCACGAATGTGGGGTTAGAAACAGGCTAGTAGACTACTTAAAAGAAAAAAAAGAAGAAAAAGACTTTTCAATGTCTTTAAAAAAATATCACTAAGTAGAATAACTCCAATATTTGTAGAATATGAGATGCCGCCTGATCACCGATTCGGATTCCAGAAGCAACACATTATAATTGAGCAAATTCATCGAGTGGTAGATAAAATTATAAAATACTGAAGAGTAAGAGGTATTGTCTAACAGCATTTATTGACGTTATCTAAGCGTTTGACAAAATTTTGTACGTCGGTCTGTTGTACAAAATAAAAGCTAAACTAAGTCGTGACTATTACCAAATTATATGCTTATACCTATCTCACCGACAGAAGCTTAGTTGTTAGATATGATAAATTACTGTCATCTCTATTTTATATTAGTTCCGGTGTACCGCAAGATAGCAAGTTAGACAAAATATTTTACTTATTATTCACATCAGATTTACCTACCAATGATAGCACAAAGGTGACATATACGCTGATAACATAGCATTTCGAACCTGGTACGGATTTCCGCATCGTTCGAAGTTATTTTAACAATATTCAACTATGGTTCTAAAAATGGCGAATTAAAGTAAACAGCCTTCACGATAAGAAGAGAACTTACCAAATATATTCTTAAATAATCAACAAATACCAACACCAGAATGCGCCAAGTATTTAGGAATAATCTTGATGTTAGGAGAAATTATTCCTAAAATGGTTGACAGAGCCCAAGCCTCAATTATATATTAACAATAAAATATTCCTACATAAAATCGTTCTTAAACTTGTGTAGTGTTACGGAATATAACTTTGAGAAACGGCAAGGAATTCAAACATTGAAATACTAAAACGCTCCCGAGTCAAAGCATTACTTTGGTTGTTGATGCCCCATTGAATCTACCACATGCCGTTATATAGGGCGATTTGGATACTCCAACCCCCAATAAAGAAATACAAAAATATAGCATACTGATACAACTAAGTGCTCACCCAAATGTACCAGTAGAACAATAACTAGAAATCGATAATAAAAAAGGCTCAAAAGATTCAAACTGGCGGATTTGACAAATTCTGTTATATAAAAGGTGACTCTCAATAGACTCTTACCAATATGTACCGCATGTGCTCCACAAGAATCACAAGTTCGCACTGTAACGAGGGTATTTCAGTCCAAAGCAAATCCTAAATCTTTGTTGAATTTCAACAATTATATGAGGCCGGCATTGTCATAAAGCAACCTCTATTCCGGCGATATGCAAGTTTTGCTTCGTCCAAAAGTTAACAGATGCAGTTTCAGCAACCATTAATAGGCTATCATCTTTCAGAAGGTTGCGAACAATGCGAATACTCTTTCAGTACGCAGATCTTCAAGCAACGTTGATCCTTTGAATTTTCAACTGATTTTCATTTTCTTAAAAGTTGTTTATGCTAGGTGTACATTTGAGTCTTCTTAAAGGTGTTGTTCCCAAATTGTGCCCAAGTGTTCTCCAATTATGGAAGATTTTACGCCTATAATAATGTGAAGGTACCTCTTGTTCCGACAACTTGATACTGAGAAAAAAGCGGTAATGCAAGATATTCTACGAAAAGAATCCCATTTAGGCATCCCTACCTGTAATGCTCAGAAACTATGCAGATGGCATTCGCCTCACATTGCGCAAAAATAAAATTCTGGTTTATATTTAATTCATCCACGTATGTTACTTTCTTCTTGCGGTGCCTTCAACGGTCGTTGGCTTTCATGTTGGCTATGGTGGCTTTATTGACTGCTGCTCGGAACAATTGAATGATTGTCTTCCCATACCAATCTCGCAAGTTCAAGCCAGGAAGTCTTTCTTCTACCTGACCCACGTTTACCGACTATTTTTCTCTGTATGGTGAAATGGAGAATCTCATATTTTTTGAGGTGTCTCATTATGTGACCGAAGTACTGCAGTTTTTGCTTTTTTATAGTTTTAACTATTTACAATTCTTTATTCCTCGTTACTACTTATTCTGTGTAACTCATCTTTAATAAACTTCTGAATACCCACATTTCGAAGGATTGCAGTCGTTTAAGTGTGGATTTTGTTAGCGTCCACGCTTTGACACCATACAATAGAATAGGGAAGGCATAACATCTTACCATCCTCATTCTTAGGTCACGAGTACATAAGATCTTTTCATCTTAATGAATGTTGCCCTTGCTTTTTCTACGTGGATCTTAATTTCCACGGTCCCAGTTTCCATTGATGGTATTCCCAGATAAATAAATTTTTTGACCTTTTTCAACGCTGTCTTGTTTACCGATATGCCATTGTCTTCTAGTCCCTTCTTTACTGATGATCATATATTTAGTCTTCTTGATGTTTATTTTTAAGCCGAATTGTTCACACTTATATATTAATTGATTCATTAGGTTATTACTAGCGTGTCATCCGCGTTTCTAAAGTTATTAATTGTTAAACCGTTAATATTAATTCCTTCCTCATCAGCAAGGGTCTCATTAAATATCTTCTCTGAGTACAGGTTGAAGATCAAAGGGACAGTATACAGCCCTGCCAGACTCCTCTTTTGATGTTAATTTCGTCTGGCAGTTGATGTTCTAGTCTTATTGTTGCTGTTTGGTGCCGGAATAAAGTTATTAATGATTCTAATGTCTTTATTATCTATGTCCGATTTTTTTAGAATCTTGACCATTTTATTATGTTTAACGTTGTCGAAGCTTTTTCGAAGTCTATCACGCACATAAATACATTTTGGTTAATATCGTGACTTCTTTAAATCAACACTTGGATGCCAAACAGTGCTTCTCTTGTTCTTTCCGTCTTCTAATTTTTTATTCATTCAACCATGTACTACACGTAGGAAAATTTTTAATACATGGCTTATCAGCCTAATTGTCCTGTATTCGTGGCATTTCGTTGCTGTTCTTTTTTTGAGAATCATTACGAAAGTTGATTTTAGCCAATCCATCGCTATTTCTCAGATCTCATATATGATGTTAAAGAGTTTTGTTAGAGCCTTGATACCGTTTTCTCTTAGAAGTTTGAGTATTTTTGTGCTCATTCAATATGGCCCGTTGCTTTCCCGTTCTTTGCGATTTTTATTGACTTCTTCTTTGATAATTGCAGGTCCTAAAGTAGCTTCCGTTTGTTGTCATCAAATAACTCTGATATATAATCTTTCCATCTGAGTAGTTGTTAATTTATATCTAGCAGTTTGTCTCTATTTCGGTGTTCTATAATTCGAGGATGATGTTCTCGTTTGGTACCATTTTTTAAATTTTTTTATGTAGATGGAAACGGCCATACTTGTTCTCATAATCATCTATTTCGGCACATTGTTGAGCATACCACTTTGATTTTGCTTGTCTTATATTTTGCCTTATCTCTTTTATATTCTCTATTATTTATGTTTCTTTACTTCCTTCTTTGATCCATTAGTCTGAGAATGTCTTCTGTCACTATTTTTGTTTTTATCTTTTCTTTTCCTGTAGCTTATCTTTCTGTACATTTATTACGTATGTTACATAACACTGAAAAGATAAGGATATAGATATTAAAAATTTTAAAATGTCAAAAATTTAAAAAGTAGAACAGGTAATACAAATATTTCTTATAAGATACAATAATTTTTTAATTTAAAGCTCTAAAATACAAAACATTTTCCCAGCGATACCTATATATGAAAATGTATAGCTGAGCTAAAAAAAATGGTGAAACTAAATAGTTGCGTAAAATAATGTGCACAAAATATAAAATACAATCCACATTGCTTATGTATCCAACGATCGCAACTTTTCATTTACAAGCGGTGTATATATGTGGAAATAAGCGAATTACTATTTCTGCTTATTTACCGATAAATTAGCTGCTTAAGCAACGTCAGTAAACACAAATAGAAGTGTCTCGTCAAAGCACTTTTCCTTCTGGTTGAAGGACCGTAAGCCTGAATCAATATTAGTTTAAGTTTCTGTGCAAAAGGGTCTGGAGCGCTTTAATCAAGCCCTTTAAGAGCTTTAACATGCAAACATAATCAATTCATGAGATTCCAACGTTCGTTCCTATGGAAATTTCAACATAAAATGCGATCATTTTAGTTGAAACATCTAGGCAATCAATTTTGTTATTTTATTGTTAGTTTTAATAAATTAAAGGAAGTGTTTAAGCTGTTATGAATTTGCAAGGAAATCTTAAAAAGGTATACATCTGGAAGACAATTTTTTAAATAAAATTGTTAAAATAATTGAGTTGAAGAGTTTAAATATGGAATGTACAAATAATGTTCGTCTGTATAGTATTAGTCTTAATAATAAAAAAAAAGTAGGTATACGGTGTCAAGAATATGCAGAGTTAAATATGAATATAAAATTTTAAATAAGTTAAACTGAAATTGTAGATTAATCGTTTATCGATGTATAATAAATTTTCAAAAACATTTATATTATAACAGAAATAACATATTACAAAGAAAATCAGGAATTTTCCAGAATGATCGCCTAGCAGGGCCACCGAGTCAGAACTTTCTGATTCGTTCTAGAACCGTAGGCTTGAATGTAAGACAGCGCAAATGGGTATTCGTGGAAGTGGAATAGAAGCAGCCCTTGTAAATAAATTAATCATCGTTCAATTTGCATTTAATTTATCATAAAGGCAGTACAATGGGTGGCAAAGATGGTAGAGATTTATTATAGAAAAACAAGTTGAGCAAAATCCAGAAAATGTTTCAAATAGCATCTTGAGTGATAGGATGTTTTAAAAAAGAAAATACCACAAGTAGATTTTTTTGTCATGTAGTGCATAGCAATCACAATCAAGCTCAAATTGTAGTGTATTAAATGTACAGCTGTAAAAAGCTTTGAGCCCACAGAGCAATGAAAATACTCTTAAAGCTGTAGACCAAGTTATAACAGTCGACAATCTGGCATTGTGGTCTGTAAATGATGAACTTCGTGACTTGGTGTACAATCACATTCAATCAAACGATGACTGTGTTTTTAAAAAATTAGTTTGTTTTATAAAACCTTAATGAATGGAGAAAGTGAACTCGGTTAGTTTATTTAAAATCAACCGGATGAGTGTTTTGTGCGTTAAGCAAATTCTATGGACGAATGACGTTCCCAGCAACTAAGGGATTTGATAATTGGAAAAATAACCATATAATAAACAACCATGACAGCAACTTTGATTTCAAAATTTACTAGCAGTCGACATTCACAAGAAGTAAAATAACAAAACACTATAAGGAAGAAGCTTTCTACTGGAAAACTGTACTATTGAGAATTATTGAAGTTGTGAAGTTTTTAGCTTCCCAGGGACTACCAAGTTAGGGTGTTAATGAAATATTAAGAAATCGCTGAATAAAACTGATTTTAAAATTCGATCCTTTTATGGTCGAACATGTGGCAAAAGTTGGGAATAAAAAAAATGTTTCCTCATACTTACCAAGTATAAATGCCAATAAATTAATTAGTGGGCCAAGTTAAGGCAGATACTGCTTAAGAGAATGTAAATGTTAAGTACTAGGTACTTAAATAGAGCTTATGACATTCAAATGAAGCTTAGTGTCTCATTTTTTACTATACATTTGAACAGAACGTAAACAAAGATAGTTGATATGAAATGTGGTGTGGATGAGCCATTGAACATTTTTACAAAATTGTGGTGTAATAATGTTTTATGTGGACTATATGAATTGTATTTCGTTTTATTTTTTAAATCAAATTTTGTTGTTAAATAAACCGGGCGCTCTTTTTAGAGCTCTTTAAGAGAAAGGTAACTAACATCTATTAAAATATTAGAAGCTAATTGTTAGTACTAATAACGATAGATATCATATCAATAGTTTTGACATTTTTGTATAGCTTACGACAGTTTTCCCTCCACTTTAATTGATTATTTATTGGTTTTACGTGCATTTTAAGTAATTCACTACTTATCATGTTTGATTTAAAAAGATCAGTTGCTAAGCTTATAAAATGTTTGTAGAAGCTTGCTATAATAAAGCTCTAACATATTCCAATTGCAGATTTTGGTTTCAACGTTTTAAAAATGGCGATTTTGATATGAATGATAAGAAACGCTTGAGTTAGCTAAAAACTTCTAAGACGCCCAACTGCAAGTATTATTAGATGGAAACCCGGTTTAAACAATCTATGCACTTTCAAAAGCAGCATATATTGCTAAGTCAACAATTTCGGATTGTTAAAAAAAAATCCGGAAGGTAGAAAACGGGTGCTATATGAATTGTCGGAAGGTGGCATTGCAAATCGCTTGAACGTTGCGATTTATTTGCTTGCTAAGCAGCGTAAAAAGAGTTTTTTGTTTCGTATTGTCATGCGGGATAAAATCTGAATATATTTTGATAATCTCAAGAGCAATAAGTCATGGGCGAACTCTGGATTAACAGTCCACTTCAAGGAAAAGTACAATATCCATAGCCACAAGGTGGTGCATCTGGTGGGACCGGGGGCGTAGTCTACTACGAATTACTAAGACCCAACGAAACTGTTATTGAGGATCATTACAAACAGCAATAGTTAGCAAATGCATGATAACTCTTGACCTCGTTGCTTTGGCAGCAAAAAAATGCTAGACCTCCAATAGGAAGTTCTCCTGCACCTCGCGTATGCTCCAGACTTAATCCCAACAGATTAACACCTTTTCACATTAATGTAACATGCATTAGCAAACACACACTTCCGTAATTTCGAAGATATGCGAAAATGGGTCGACAAATAGATTGCCTCAAAAGACCATTTGTTTTTTCGGCACGCTATCAGCAAACTGCTTGGGAAAGCTCATAACTAATATGGAAAATATTATAATTAATATATTAATTTATTTCTGTTAAAGACAAGCCTTTTGATTCAAATATTGATCAGAACTAACCGGAATACCTAATAGGAAGTTACTACCAGTCTGGGGTTTTTGTCGTAATTTTTAGTAGAAATGAAATCAGAAATCTACATAATAATCATCTGTGGGTTAGGCAGAAACCATATGGGATGGTTGAATTTTATCAGCAACCATTTAGCATTAAGGTTTGGTCTAAAATTTTTTGTAATTACCTACTTGGACCAGTTCGTCCACACTACAGTAATTGTCTGAATTTCTAAGCAGCCCTCTGCTTATTATTTGAAGTTCTCTCATTTATAGTACGATAAGATTATGTGGTTGATGTATGATAGAACTCCACCTCACTTCATTACCTCACCACGCTAGTCAGTACCTTAAGAATTGCGCAGCCCGCCCGGTTACTGGTATTAAACTTTGACTTTTATCTGTGATTCCACTTGAAAATTTTATGTATGCTTGATGCATAGACGCTATTCGAATACACCGCGGAAAATTTGAACGAATGCACTAATTTATTGTGATTTGTTCGCCTATGGTGCGTACTTAAAACACCTATTCCAAATGTAATGGTATTGCAGATTTACTATGCTCTTGGGAATATACCATTTGTTGATGTAATTATTTTGCTCCCTCCTATCAGGTTTTACCCCCTGAAGTTTGTTCTATAGTTAACATTTAGCTTGTATAAGTGGGGTAAGTGGGTTTGTTATTATAACACATTCCGTACAATATTAACATAAAAGTAGAATAATAAATGTGTTTTTAACAGATGTACATAATTTTTTGTTATAATGTGACATAATGTGAATGTTTGATACTAGGCTTAAAAAGTTATTTTTAAAGCCAAGAACACTAATTTGGAACATTACGATTTACCTTATTAAATGTAATTCCAGGAACGAAATAAATTTTTTACTTTTGTGAATTAGTAGAATCAGACATCAACGAAAAAACAAGATTTGATATGTTTTGCTGCGATTTAGAGGAAAATCGGGAAGAACCGTTCGATCTGCAGTAAAACGCAAGCTGATTTCATAGTGAACTATTGATTAACTGGCAAAAATATACTGGTTACCATAGCACTGGATAAATCATCTTACTAAATGCAAACTCGCAGTTTATTTTGCTGCTCCCCTCGCAGATAATGGCAATAAATTTTCGTCAGGTTTGAAGCTTAAAATGTAATTTATTTTTTTAAGCAAAACAGCATCAATAAAGTTATGTAGATGTCGTGCAGATATTAATTTGTTATATTGCGTGTGAATACATGTGGCTAAAACAATTTACTGATATTCACTTGCTTAAAACAGAGCTTCAACTTTACTAGATTCTAGTAGTAGCGGGAAAAATATGTTATACATGGAAACCAAATAACAAAACCAATAATGTATAAAAACTATTTGCTAAATTAGTCCGGGAAATTAAATGGCTTCTAACAGAAAAATAATGATTACGTTAGGTACTGCAAAACAATGAAGAAGCTTTAGAGGTTTATTTTACAAGACGATACAAGATGTAAACGCGCACTCTAATACTCAGGTTCTAAAGACCAAAAGGTGCTCTTAAACACGTGTTCTATAATAAAGTATTTTGAGCTACAACAATGTTTTGCTGGATAATAAATTAATTTTTTTATTTAGAGGCACATATAGTATTTAAATACAAATTGGTAATAAAATTAAACGGTCAGCTTTCAATATAATGGGATATTAATTGTTAAATAACTCTCATGTAGTGCCATTGTCTTTTTAATTCATCAGCAGCTATTGAGCTAGGATGTAAATATTGCTCATCAGAAAATCCTACATATTGACCCCTAATAAAATACCAATAAAATGAAGAAAGCATTTTACATCTGACCATTCTCCACCAATAATGATGGTGAATGAAGATAAAACTGAAAAAAATATAACCCAACCTTAACCAACAAGTCAATAAATTGGGGGAATTTCCAATGAGAACTAAGTGAAAGAATAAAACTTTACATTTTATTCCAAGTAATCGAACAACTGAAGACAGAAGTAGAAAAAATGTGGACGATATCCAACAGGTAGATTGGAGCCATACGGTAGGAATTAAAAGAAGAATGGCAATAACTACCCGACAGAAATTTGAGTTAATTGCAGTAAAAACTAATTTTGCATAAATTAAAAAACCACAAAGATAATGACTTCTTGCTTTGGAAAACCACAAAAAGCCGAAGAGACTAATCACCCAAATTTCCCCTATACAAAGAAAAGAAGGATGTGTTAAAGACAGCAAACAAAAAGCGGACTTTTTGCAGAACACCTGGAGAGAAAGAATCATTGGAAGAGAACTAGAAAATAAAACTTTCCGCCCCTAAAAAAGCAGGGCAGAGAGAGGGGTGGTTTATCATTAGTCCAAATAACGATAATGATTTATTCATTCTTGGGAGTATTATCATACAAATTTATTTTATTGCGCTTTTATGTGATTTGTTCAAAAATATCATTCAAAACCAAATCAGCATTATAATAAAAAAAGGTAAACTAAATAAATAAATAGATACGAAATACAAATTAGGTGAGTCACTAACAAGCATTACTATTTTAATGATATGTTTAGAATCGAATAAATTGGCATTTTAGGCTTCTATACCTGAAAGGGAAGCCTAATGAAATCGGCGTGGATGTCTGTCTGTCCGTCGCGATTTTCAACTCGGAAACTACTGAACCTAAAGACATAAGGGAGGTATCATTCGAAAGCCTATAGCCTACCGGGTTCACATCTGCGAGCTGCGAGGTGGGATGTTCTACATCAATGCAATAAGAGTTTTTAGCGGACCCAGCTTCCAATATGTCACGCCTTATATTTTTTGATCTGTGATAGATAGAGACATAACATATTCAGTATTCAACTAAGGACCACAAGTCAAGTCCAGACGCCAAAAATCAGCCTGATAGAAAATCTCGAGACCGGTTTCACCGGAAGTAGCTGCAAATTTTTGTATAGAAGCCCCGGAAATATGTGGAACCGGAGTTCCACGTCCCTACTTCTTTCTGATGGAATACGTAGAATTTAATGGTGAAAACCCAAATCCCGAATGGTTCCATGTAGGAAACTGCCATTAGCTAAAATAAGTAATCCTTGTAAGTGTTACTATTCTCTTTACTGTTTTCAGAGTTTTTTTAGCGATGTCCAGATAACACTTTTGGTTTCTCATTTTTCTGTTTAGTATCTTTCTCATGTGTAACTTGCCAAGTAGAGTTTTTGACGAGTTTCTGATATGTGAATGAATATTGCGAGTTTAACTGGCTCCTAGATCCTTGCAACATTTTTTGTTAATTGGACAGGACAAATAAAAATTTTATAACTTCCCTCTTAAAGATTTTCATTTGTATTGAGCTTCTTGTTAGCTTCCTATATAGTTTTGAAGCATTTATTACTAACATGTTCAAGAATAATTCAAAAGCGATTTTCTAATACCATCGGCTTTTTAAGAGTAAAAAGTACGTAACCGTTTTTTCCTGAAACCTCACTTTTGTTTTTAATATCTAATATGCCTTGGTCTTTTTAAGAAGTCGTTTTGCAAGAACCTTCGCCAACTGAATCATGCACAAGCTATAGCACGACATGTCTTTTCCGTAACATAAGTTACCTGGTGTAAGGACTAACCAATATTGTTGATCAATTCGAAAATCTTAACGCCATATTTACGACTTTTACCTGGTACGTGTTGAGGAAAAGAAAGAAGACTTTTAAATGTTACCATCGTATTATCAATGGCAACAGTTTCATCGTGAATATGTGCTTGTAAAAGACATTTGTGGTCCAAAAATAATTTTTGCAACAAATTAGAGATATAAATGAACTTGTGGGTTCCAACACCTGATTTATTGTTTTAGAAGAGTAACTAAAAGCAAACTATGACCGTTCATTCATTTGCGAATTTCTTCAGAATGTGTGTCTTTCCAGTACTTCGTCAGCACATTTATGTTAGATTTAACTAGCTATCGTCTAAATACCATGTACTATATTTGTAGGGGTCAGTCATAATCATAAGATAATATCTATATTTGCTAAAAGCGTTAAGAATACAGCTAAGCAGTTGGGTTTGAACCCTGAATGTTTCATCGACTTTCTTTGTGTAACAACGGGGATTTTTTTCAACAAACTTGTAAGTTCTGGTTGTTTTTGGATGACTCCAGTCGACGGTTCTGCACTTAAAACGCCTTTTTATTGATATGAAGATGGGTAGTATTTAAAATAAATTGAAAGTGTTTGAGATTAAATGTTGGTCAATACTTGTGGAAAGCGGTGATGCAAGATAATTTCGTATAATAAACTAATTTTATTAGGTTTTCTGTACGGCTAAAAGCAAAATATTTTATTCCCAGAGCAAAAATTGAATAATACAAATTCATATACTGCATAACCACTCGATTTTTTTGCTTTGTGTAAGTAGTTTCCTATGCAAAAAATGTAAATGGTTCAAATTTCTATTACTTTTACTAAAAAGTGACAGCATTGCCAAAGTCAATTACTGCAAGAATCGGATTTATTATTAAAAGCTTATTCAGTAGTTCAATTTTTTAACTCTGGTTGGAATAGTTCATTCCATAAAAAATATTTTTAGTGATGCACTTTTTTTGAAGTGCAGGAAGCATTTCCCTATATTTAAGGGAATTTATTTATTTTGAGAGTTTCGCGTCCCGCATTTCAAAACTTGCGGACGTGCTTGTATTACTTCGTCCGCGCGGGGAATCCGAAATGCGCTAGGCAATAAAGCAAAAGTATCTGAGTAAGCAGTGGCAAAAATTACAAGTGGAAGGTCAATCACAATTAACGTTGTTATTTGATGACCGAGCGTAATTTTACCGTGAGCCTTATATCAAGCAATCGGTAGTAATAGCGTTGTCAATAATGGATTACGCTCCTAATTATATAAACTAGTCCAACAAGGGATGTCCAAATAACTACAGAAAATCTCACTACTAGACATTTATGCTACACCAGTTTAACCTAGTAATGATAAAACAGAGCTAAAACCAAACATAAGAACTTTACTAGGTTAAATGGGTATTAACCTTATAATGACACTATCAACAAATAGCATTCTGAAATTCCAGCAGTTAGAACAAACATGCATTTCTTTTGCGCTCAGGGTATGTATTCCTTAATGGATCCGTGTTCACTGCAGCCTATGGTTTATTGTGATTACCGTAATTAAATAAATTCACAACCAATCTGTAATTGATGTCCCTAAATCACCAGATACAGGTCCTTTACAGGGTGTGTCTGGAAATATTCCGGTTTCAGGATTGGTTTCCCGAATATATGTTGCCTTTTCCTGTACAACGCATCGCACTTGCATAGGATGTGTAAGGCTGATTCTGGTTCCTTGCTACAGAGTCTGCATGCAAGGTCACCATTGAATTTACCAATTTTTCAGAGGTGTTCTTTTACAGTCGCATGTCCTGTAAGAAACCCTATGGTTATCTTTAGCTATGGCCTACTTATGCTAAGGAATCCTGCAGCACTTTTTTGGCAAGGTCCCTTATTGAAGGTTTTGCTGAAATAATGTCCTGGTCGGTTCTTCTAGTACATTCGATGATGAGTGCGTGTCCTCTGCTTAATAAAGCTTCGGGCAGCTCTTCGTGAAATTTCTAATGCAGGTTCTGGGCCTATATAAGCCTCACTAGATCCCTGCTTGGCCAGTTCATCGGCTTTCTCGTTGCCGTAGATATCGCAATGCCCAGGTGCCTATAACAGTTTTACTGTGTTATGTTCTGCCAGTGCATTGAGTTCATTGATGCATTCCCATACCAGTCTAGATGATGCTTTTGTGCTTGATAAAGCCTTTAAAGCTGACTGGCTGTCTGATATAATATAGATCCGTTTGCTCCTGTAAGCCCTCTTACCATTTTCACGCACACACTGTAGTATGACGTATATTCCTGTCTGAAAGACAGAAGCGTACTGACCCATGGAAAAGCTTAGCTCTACCCTGGAAGCTTCAGCATATATTCGAGCTCCGGTACCTAGCTCGTTTTTAGAACCTTCTGTGTACCAGACTAGGCTACCAGGTGCAATTTCCTGTCTAAAAGTCTCGCTCCTATTTCGATCCTGCATTGTCACCTCGAATAGAGAGTCGTCACATATTTGTGAGGTCATGTGGCCCGTCCTCATTTCAAGCAGAGCCCCCAGACTGTTAATTATTCTTGTATGACCTGTACCCGTGTGTGTCTTGTACAGTGAATGATACAGCCCGTAGTGACCTAATCTTGCCTCCCCCTGAATTACTATGTGCAAAGGTGGGAGGTCTAGAAGAGTGTCCATTGCTGTAGTGGGCGTGGTCTTTGTACCATGGCTAGTTTTAGTTTGGTGGTTTCTTGTGTTACTTTTGGCCACCAGACCAAAGCTGAGTATGTAAGAGGGGGTCTAACCACTGTGATGTACAACCAGTGGACCATATCTAGTTTTAACCTCTACAACTTGTCGTACATGCGTCTGACAACTGCTAGAGTTGTTACCGATTTGTTGACTACTTTCTCAATATGACGGTTCCAAGTAAGTTTAGAGTCGAAAACGACTCCTAGATACTTTACTTCTCCCGATATAGTGATTTATTTTTCGCCAAAGAAAAGAGGTGTAAGCCCCTCTAATTTTTTCCTTCGCGTGAAGGGTATAATTTTGGTTTTTACGGGACTGACCTTGAGGCCTTCTTGTTTTGTCCATTCAGTTACCACGTTCAGGGCTCTCTGCATCTGTTCCCTGATCGTGCCTACAAATTTCCCTTCCACCAAGACAACTAGGCCATCGGCGTAGCCTACAGAAGAGAATCCTTCGCCTTTTAAGTCCATCCATTACCAGGTTCCATAGCAAGGGGGAGAGAACTCCTCCCTGAGGACAGTCCCCGCTACCTAGACCATAATAGTTTTGTCATACATTGACGAATAAACCATCATTCCTATGAGCATGCAGTCTATCCGTCTGAAGCAGGTCTTCTCCAGGCCACACCCTCCCAGCGCCGAGGTTATGGAGTTGAAAGATGTATTGTTGAAAGTTCGTTCTACGTCCAAGAAGGCACATAGAAGGATCTCTTTGTTGTCCAGCGTTTTTCCTACTCTCCAAGTGAGGTAGTAAAGTGCTGTTTCAGTTGAGAGACAAGCTTGATAGGCAAATTTGTTCTCATATAGTGGATGGTGTACCAACATACCTCTCCTAATGTGCTTATCAAGCAGTTTTTCCAACGTCTTAAGCAAAAAAGACATAAGACTAATTGGTCTGTAACTCTTTGCCTGCAAATAATGGCCCCGACCAGGCTTTGGTATAAATACCACTCTGGTAAGTCTCCATAATTTTGGCAAGTAGTTTAGGGCCAAACTGGCTCTGGGTACCATGCAGATCTTTATCATTAGAAGTTCCGAGCCCTTCTGTAGCATGGCAGGAACAATTCCGTCCGGTCCCGGAGATTTATAGGCTTCAAATGAGTTTATAGACCATTTGAGTTTATTGAAAGTTACCACTTTTCTTGCAGTCTCCCAGTCTTCCCTTCATGGCTGTGTTGCCAAGATCAAGGGATACCTGGTTTCTCCAGTCTGAGGGCAACTGTTGTATAATTGCAGATCCAGAAAAATGTATCTGAGAAAGTTCGGTCAGTGTTTCTTTTCCTGTTTTGGTGTACTCTCCGGATTTAGATTCCAGAGTACCAATCAAATTGCAGTGAGAGTCTTTTGAGAGTACTTCAAGGAGTCTGGCACATGCTGGAGTATTTTTAATCTCCCCACAGTAAATCCTCCATCATTTTCTCTTGGCGTCTATCAATGCGCAAACATGCATTAGAAATAATCTTTTCCATCCTGCATCATACTTTAAACATTTTATTAATTTTTAAAACCCAAATGCGATTCATATCTTATCAATCATCCAGATGAAGTCGCATATAGAGGTACTACAATATTTATAAAGCAAGATGTTAAACATTGTAACAAAAGCATAAACAGAAATATATCCAAGCTACTAGTGTTACATATGTTCAGACACCAGATAGATAGTAGGTGGAGACTTCAACACCAAGAGTCCACAACGAGGATTTTGATTAACGACTACAAAAACCAGAGAATTGGCAAATGCTGTACAAACAAACAATTCACTTTGTTATTTACGGCACAACCAAGTTATTGGGCATCGGATGAAATTGCCGAATGTAGATTTATTTATTATCAAAGGTTTAGACGCAACCTTGCTTAAATCTTACCTCAGCCCTTGTTGGGGTGCACCTACTAGCATTATAGTCTCAAGGTTTTATTGTGTCTACTAAGATGCAACTTAAACACTACAATGCCGCATGTAGGGTCTGTATTTTAAGTAATGAAAATAAATCCACAAAACAAAATTTATTACAGATATCACTACAAAACTTTAGTAGTCTTCAAAGTATACTCCTTGAGCGTCAACACACTTCTGCAGGCGAGTTTCTACGTTTAGTACGCCCCCTGAAAGTCAGCAACTGAAACGTCCTTCAGAGCACGCGTGCAAGCCGCTTTGACAACATTAAAGGTTCCGTGGTGGCGTCCTTTGAGAGTGGTTTTTATTCTGGGAAAGAGAAAAAAGTCTGCAGGGGCAACGTCGGGGTTGTAGGGAGGCTGAGAAATCGTTGTGATGCTCTTTTTCCGTCAGGTACTCTGGAACCACGAAGCAGGTGTGACATGGCGCATTGTCATAATGAAGCTTCTAATCGGTGGCAATTTCTGGTCGCACTCGGTTGACCCGTCTCTTCAATATTTTTAACACTTCCACGTAGAAGGCACCATTGACTGTTTATCCTTCAGGCACAAATTCCAAGTGGACCACACCTTTCTTGTCGAAAAACACAATCAGCATTGCTTTGATTCTGGACTTGGACATGCACGCTTTTTTTGGTCGAGGGGATTGTGGAGTGTGCCATTCGGTGCTCTGCCGTTTTGTTTCCCGGCCTTCTTTGAACATTTTGTGCCACCTAAAAACTTGTTGTTAAAAGCTTTTGATAAGCTTTCACTGCCGTACGCTTGCCGAATCATTTTCAGTGTTGATGCACTAGATTTTCCAAGACGAGCACAAAATTTAATTGTGTAACGCTGTTCAATGCTTTGCTGCATTTTAAGCTTGCACACACTTCTTTGCAGACGTCCGTATCGCGCATGATCATGCCTCAAACCCCCCTCTACCGACTCCAACCGGGCTCAGCGCCCTCTGACGTATATTCGCGTCAAGACAAAAATATTCTGATTACTTAAAGTACAGACCCTGTATATTTATGAGTATCCAGCCAAACTTCAATTTCCCGCGCGGGGGTGTCAGACAGCGAAATATTTGCCCTTAACCAGTCGCTTACAGCGATCTAATTTAGACCACACTCTAGCAATACCAAGTCTAACAATAATATAATCAATAAACTGGAACATATTTCGAGAGAAAACGAGTGAAATAATTAATCTTTACATTTCGGTGTAATTTGAATTAGGTATTAAAACAACAGTAAAAATTTGACTTCACACATATAAACTGCAGCACGTCAAGCAACGAAAGCAATGAAATATATGTAAAAACAAAATTACCCATAAAAAGAAGGTGCCAATTAACAATACTTACAAAAAATTTAAAAAAAGACTTTATATAAAAGTATCTTGCAATAGTCGCCATAGGTTATTCTTTGTGGAAATCTACAAAAAAAGTGAGACAACTTAAAACTAAAATTAATGTTGCTACATCCCATGTACTATATTCTAAAATCCTATATCTCTGACAGATATTGTTAGATAAAATATCAAAAGCCAAACACCGATCTCTGTGAAACACTATCTAGAGTTCCATAATGCCGTGTTTTTGGCCAAGCATTATATTTGATTTGTACGATTAACCTTCCGATGATACTAAAATTTAGTCGTCACATTATAACTAGTTAAGAAAAAAAATTAATTTTGACGAGGAACCTGCAACGTTTGAATAAAATCCAAGCGTGGTTGGCAAAATAGAGAATAAACGCTATTGAAAATAACTCCAAACATATCACATTCACTATGAAACAAGATAAGTGCCCCTTGAACAGGGGTAAAATATTTTGGTTTAGAATTAGATAAAAGACTAAGTTGACAGACCCATATTTACAATAATAGAAACAGTTGAGAAAAAAATATAGACAAATGTATTAGATCATAGGAAAAAGATCACAGTTATCACTAAACAATAAATTATTATTACATAAAATTGAAGCCCGTAGAGGTAGACATATAGCATGTCAGTTTGTAGATCAGCTAGTATACAGAAATATTGCAATGCTTAAAAAAATGTATTTTGTGATATATCTACCTATACATATGAACAGAAAGTAAACAAAGACAGCGTGGCTGAGCTCTGAGCGTACGTTTGGTTGCTTATCTTCAGGATCGTTTTGCATATCTTACTTTCGTAAGGCCACCGCACCGACTTACCCCACTGTTATCATCTGTAAATAAATTGTTCCACGTTCCCAAGTTGCAAAAATTTGAAAAGCGAGTGAAAAATTGTCAGTCTAGGACCTCAAAAATACTTTTTTGCGGCCAACCCCTCATTTAAAACAATGTTTGGGTATCTTTCTTTATATATGAAATGTACGGATTCTTACAGAAAAATATTTCTGGGGAGTTGTCTTGACAAATACTTTGTTTACTCAAAGTCAACTGTGAAAACAGTGATTTTCTACTATTAATTTGAGACTGAAGAGCCCAAAAAGCACTGTAAACTAATTTAAAGTAATTAATTTTGAGAAAGATTCTGGAACAGGAACTGGAAATATAGGTATGAGTTGAACTCCAACGTTGTTTCAATCTTCCATTTCTTTATTTTTTTTGTCATAATGTTTATTTGCAATTTTGAGTTTTGAGTGTAAGGAAAAACCAAATTAAGCGAATAAGGTAGAGCAGGCACGACTGTGAACTTTAGTTTAATCAAATTTGAACGCCAACACTTGAATACGTCGATGCGTAGTCGCTTCTTGTTGATTATTTCGCTTTCCCTGAATGTTTTTGGCTTGTCCAAAGTGCTGTGTATATTATTCAATAACCGTTTTTCCTTTTTCGAGAAAATCAATCAGCAAAATTATTTTGGCTGCAAAAAAATTCTAGATTATCAAATATACTTTGTTTTCTTCGAAACCAATTTATTGTGACCAATCCACTACTTTGATTACATTTTAGTTTTTAATATACAATGAAAAATTCAGATATTATGCAGTTATAAATTGTCTCTTAAAAAATCCAGAGTCTTCCGCACATCTATAGGGTTCGCCGAGCGAAATAATTTCAGTTTTGTTTAAAATAGTTTTTGGCACACCCTGTAAACAGTGAAGTTCTCTAAGCAGTAGGTATTGCCCTTTGGAAAATGTTAATCGTTTTATTACATAATATTTGCTTAATTACGGCGCACTCTGAATATGTATTTTTAAAAGCAAATTTATGGTACATATTGTATTAAGCACGATATAGAATACGATAATGGACTTATATTTCTAATATTGTTTTCAAAAGTAATCATTTTGTAAACATTCTGTATACTATACTCTAACCTCTGATAGCACTTGGCAATGCTACTAAGTGGTTAAAGTCTCAACGTTGCATCTATTATCGTTCAGAAGTAATAATACCAGAAAATAATATTTTTGGCGTACTCTCTATATGCACCTTTAAAAGTAAATATATAATAAATGCTGTCTTATATACAATCTAGAATGTGATAAAAATATTATTTTTTTATCTAGCTTTACTTATTTCAAAAATGATCATTTTGCAAACATCTTTTATATTATGCAGAAGAACTGACGCCTTTGACGCATTCTCTATATTAATTTTTAAAAACAAATATATGGTACATGCTGTATTACGTACATTCTACAAAGTGGTCTGGGTCTTATAATTTATCTAGCATTGTTACAAAAGTGATCATTTTCTGAATATTCTGCATATTATACAAAAAAGCCTCTGACGTCTGTTATCTAACAGACACTAGGGATTTACCAAGACGCTGTTTAAAAGATGTTTATGATTTTCTAACATAATATTGACTTAGTTACGTTTTTAGCACACCCTGTATATACATATAAACAAACTAACATATTGTACGTACCGCAGCTAATGCGAGGTACAACAGTGTAAAAAGCCATTTTAATATCTCTTTTAGTTTTGAAAATATATGGAAATTTTTTATTATTATTTATTATATTTTTTAGCATTCATGTCCGTTTTCGGACAGGAAGGGGAAGAGGAAATGTATGAGTTGCTCAAGACTCTTTAATTCAAATACATGAGGGTACATTCTGGTTTTTACTAAAAATCGATATCTGCAAAAATTGGTTCCGTCTTCGAGCTCGGATTGGGCCGAGTTTAGTCGTTGACGATTAATTAAATTTTGCAGGGAGGAACTCCCTTAAGGTACCTATTGATCTATGACAGTGGGGTTCAAAAAAGTAACTAAAAACAAAAATTAACTTATTTTTATATTAGTGCTCCAGTTACTGTCTCGGTTACTCTAATTTTTCTTAATTAGTTGTATCTAATTAGTTTGTACTTTAATGAATAAAAGCGGAATTCTGCGACCAAATTTTTTTAATTTGAAAAAACAAAAACTACTACAGAATCATGGTTGGATGTTGTTCTTAGAGATTTGTCGCCTTGTTTTTTATTACGAGTTCTTTTTTAAAATTCAAACGTGGCCGTATGCTCACAAATAGTAAATCGTGCTCAAAAAAAACCAAACGGCAACTCTATTTTATGTGGATACTGTGGGTATCTCTTAACAAGTTATAGTTAAGATGGATGCCTTAATTGCTCAATTTATAGCAAAAATGCATAACCATAATCGTTTGTTAAAAACAGACTTTTGGTGAATCAATTTAGTACCATCAGCTGGTTGAGCACAAAAGAGTTATTAATCCAAGCTCCTAAAATATCTGGAATAAATTTTGTAATGTGATTTTGAGAACTTTAAATCTACCTCCGTACCATATCTAAGCAGTTTAGCCTTTCACTGATTTTTGAGTAACTTAATAACACAGCGAAGTTTAAAAAATGTAGTAGTATATTATCATAACACTCACCTGTGAGTTCCAATACAAATTCAGGATTTGCTCCAATTGGTACATGAACTATTTAGATTTACTTAGTGCGCTAATAAGGTCTCGTAAATACAAAATATACGGAAGTATTTCTTTTATTAAGCAAAATATTTGTAAACTGTGCAAATGCATTTTGTGTGCTTATATTCTGTTTATAAGTTAGTCACTACTTTTTTTTCTTGCTCGTATATAAACCCGCAGTCTGTTCATCCACTGCCCTATTGTAGCACAAATGGTCTTTATTGGAAAAATACGACATTTTAGTCAAGGCACTACTCTTCTTAAGTTTTCCGTATGTCATAGTCCAAAGAGTTTATGTCTGGCGACGCAGACGACTATTATCTGTCGAAATAAAGCAAATCATGTTATCCTTTAACCATTTTTGAACAACTTTTGCTTTGTGAGACGGCGCAAAGTTCTACTAAATGTCTACTCCCGTTGTAAGAAATGAGTTTTGGAAAGGGGCTTAACAGCGATTTTTAAAATAGCATAAATGTAGTTTCTAGTTCAGACTTTTGAGTTTTTGACAAACAAATTGAGTTTAACTTTACCCGTCCAGCTTACACCACCAGATCATAACATACAAGGGTTTCTACACTATACCAAATTTTTTAAGGTTTTTTTGCGCGACTATAAATACACCCTTTAATTCTAATGGTTCTATTATTTCTTTATTATAAAAATTTGTTTGTTAAAAAACAAAATGTTTTTCAGGCCTTTTGCTGTGTGATATCTCATAAATTATTTGCACTTTGCCTCCAAATTTTTTTTGTTGTAGGCTTAAGAAGTAGCTTGTTGCACGTTTTAAAGACCTTAGGTTAGTCTTTTAAAGTGAATTACCAAGTCTGACCATGACTCTCGAAGCGCTTTGAATGCTTGTGGTGTCCGGTTAGTTCTTGGTTTATCGCTGCGTTTGTGACCATCACATCGTAGACAGTTCTTCTTCTTACTCATATGCAACTGTAGAATTTTATGGAATGACTCTTTTACTCGTCAATCACAGCTAACAATGTCTGAAAATTCTTGCAAACAAAACTGCGCTTTTTACACGTCGTCATCAAGTTATTTAAACTTTGTATGGAAATTTATTAGCGTACTTTTTAGCGTATCTTTTTCCATATATTTCTATCCATTTTGGTTATTCCTTTTTTACGATTTCAACTATATTACTAACGTTTGTAACCGTCGTCTATTTCTTTAATTTCCCATATATATCTGTTTATCCTTAGCCTTCAAAATTTTTTCTAATGTTTTTACGTGTTTTACTTTTTAATTATATAAATTGTGTTTTAGTAACAGCAAATAAGGTATCCAGAACTATTTGATAAATAATTGTTTTGCTCTTTATTTTTAATGAGTCACGTAAGTTGATAAAAATAATTGTTATTCGATGCATCATCGTTTAGGTCACAAGCAACGCTAAGGGGTTATCTTAAATTTATTTAGTAGGTTAATGAGTCATGTTATGTTTATAAATTACATGATTGTATTAATCATTTCATGATTTTTTATAATTGTATTAGTCGTTCCTATCTAAAAGTATATTTGTAACTAGCACAATCCGCAGCTTGGCTATTAAATTACATGACAAACGTAATGAAAAACTAAATATCTAATTTGTTAGTTTAGTTGTAATTTTTTCGTTTTTGTAATAAGTTTTTTTTTATTTATTTCAAATAATGCACCTAATCTTTAAGATTAACTAACATTTTATTTATGTCCTAAGTTACTAAAGTATTTATTAGTCCAGATGTTTCCATTGACCCATCCTAGCTATTGAAACATTTTGCACACATCTCTGGCATGGCTACACTTGCACTATACTCTGCTTTTCACTACACTTTACACTACACTAGCTCAAATGGTTTTGTTCTTTTGAGTCTGCGGAGAAGATTTTGATTGACTAGAAGTTGTAGGGCTTCTTGATCTGGATGTCTATGAAGCCTCTCCTCGTGGCTTCTGGCAAACTTCCTGATTACGTCCTCAATCATCTCCAGCTGGAGTTCCCGATGCAGATCCCTGTCTCGCACGTACCAAGAGGTATTTACCATATTTCGTAGAACTAGATTCTGGAATTTCTGGATACAAGAATAATTACTCCTTTTTGTACAGCCCCACAGTTGGATGCCATAAATCCATACTGGTCTTATTACCTGTTTATAAACTAGTACATTATTTCGGGTGGATAGTTGGGAATTTCTTCCCATAAGCCAGTACATGCTGTTATATCTCAATTTTACTTCGGTTGCTTTCTTTTTGACATGCTCTTTCCACTTCAATTTTGCATCTAGATTTAGGCTTAGGTATTTGGCTGTTCCTTGATGTGGAATTATGTTGTTGTTCAGATTTACTGAAAGGTGGTTTATTTTTCTATTCGTGAAGTTTACATGAGCAGATTTTTCTTCATTAGCCTTTATATGCCACCCTTTCATCCACGTATTTATTTCATCAATTGCGCCTTGGAGCTTGGCCGTTGTTTCATCTATATTATCTCCTGTAGCTAATACTGCGGTGTGATCCGCGAATGTAGCTAGTTTAACATTTTCTTTTTCAGGAATGTCACATGTGTACAACATATATAGTACTGGCCCAAGGACGCTTCCCTGTGGGACACCTGCTTTTATTATTTTGAGTTCAGAAAGCACGCTTTCCTGCTTAATTTTAAAGGTTCGGTCTGTTAGGTACGAGTCCAAGAGCTGGACATATTGCTTAGGGAAGTATCTTTTTAATTTCATTAGTAAACCCTCATGCCAGACTTTATCGAATGCTTTGGCAATGTCTAAAAATATCGCTGAGCATATTTTCTTTTCCTCGAGTGCTTTTTCTATCACATCTGTAATACGATGTAATTGGTCTACCGTAGAGTGTTCCTTACGGAACCCAAATTGATGTGGGGGAATGAGTTGTTGATCGTCAATTATCGTCTTCATTCTTTTTAAAAATAACTTTTCAAACAGCTTTGCTATTATAGGTAACAATGATATTGGTCTATATGAACTTACATCGTTAACAGGCTTTCCCGGTTTGGGTATCATGATAACTTCAGCTGTTTTCCACAAAACTGGGACATGTTGTAACCTAAATGTTGCATTTATCAAGTGTGTGAGTTTCATAATGCCTTTCCTTGGCAACTGTTTAAATATCTTCCCAGTGACTAAATCGAATCCCGAAGCCTTTTTTGGGTTAATATTTTTTTTTATTTCTCTAGATACTTCTTTGGGAGTGGTTAATGGGATATCTACCATTCTTGCAGTTGGTTCTGTCTGAGCTTGCATTTGAGTTTGTTCTGCGTTTGGTTGGAAAATGTCTTCTAGATAAACTGCGAATGTGTCTGATTTTTGTTTGTCAGACTTTGCCCAAGACCCATCTTCTTTACGTATCGTTGGAATATGTTTTATTGGTCTGTTAATTCCCTTAATAGCTTTGATCTGCCGTGATTTCTTTAAGGTAGATATTCACTGCTTCATTCCTAATTTTTTGAATTTCCCTTTTGAGTTGTGATGTAAGAGCATTCAACGTATGCTTATTTTCTCTTGTTCTCGATCTCTGCCACGTCTTTCTGGCTCTTCTCTTTTCTTTTATTAAATCTATGATTTCTTTTGGGTAATTATTCATTGTCGGCTTTCTATTTATTTCTGGTGTATTATTCCATGCTGCGCTTTGAATATCCACCAAAAATTTCTCTGCTTCATATTCAAGTTGCTCTTTTGTTGAAATTGGTACGTTTAGTAAAATCTTTTCGCTGAGTTCTGTTTTGAAGCCTCCCCAGTCGATAAACCTATTAGTTAGTGTCGGGTTTAATTCTCTAGTCGCTATTTTTTTCTGTAACGTCAGCAAGATAGGGGAATGGTCAGACATTAAGTCATCACAATCTTGGATCTGTATAAAATTTGTTGGTATTTTTCTTGAAATATAGAAATCCAGTCTAAATTCTTCTAAAGATGCCTGCCGCAGTTGTGGACGAAACGTCAACAGTTTCTGAACTCAGACCGTGGCCTTATAATCCGAAAACCAAGCACACGATGTGAGCTTCCTTTTTGGCTATCGAATTAACTATGGAGACTTTTTACGTGTCTTTACTTTTTCTCAACGTTCTCGCAGAATTATCCTTCTGATTTTTTTGGATAATTAAGGTTGATAAGTAAGCCTGATTTTTTGGAGAAAGTGATAAATGGTGATAAAACATGGATTTTGTATAGGACTACGAGGTGAAAAGAAAAAACTCTTTGTAGCACGCTACCGGGTTTCCTCGACCAAAAAGTCCAACTTAAAGGACAGTTGAAAATGTATAAGCTTCTGTGTTGAGTGCTTAGAAAAATATTCTAGTCCAAAACTTTCATGATGCGTTGCAAAACCGCTAGCAACAATGTATTGATGCTCAAGAATTTTATTTTGAAGAATATGAATTGTATATATACGCACAATTAAACAAATTTTATGAAGATAGCCTTAATACTTACCGGACGTACCTTGTAATTTATTTTAAAATCTTAAATGTTAATCACTTATGTTGTTTATTATTAACAATTATGCCAACTTTAACTGATACTTGAAGAATGAACTCGCGTCTCTCAACAGTGGACATGGCGTGTGCTTCTTCACAACCGTCTTACACCAATGTCTTCAGATAAAACTAAAAAATATAGACATCTATTTCGGAATCCTTAAAAATATTTAAAAAAAAAAACTATAGGATCCCGATCAGCCGAGGCTTTTTTTACATGGACATTCAAAGTTTATCATATAAATGGTAAAATATTATAGAAACTACTAAAATTAGTTTATTTTTAAATTTAAAACATGTTTTGTTTTGTTTTTGGGTTACCAAATACACCATTATTTTGTACAATACTCTGGTAGTTAATAAAATGTTTAAAACGATATGCAGAAAATCATCCGTTGGATTTAGTTTAAACTAAACTTGGTACGTCGAAGCAACCTAGGAACATATCAAAGCAGTTTTAGCAAGCAATCGTTTTTGAGAGCAGATTAAAGCTTCCAATTTGAAAACTTATAACTTAAAAGAAAGCGAAATTAAAAAAAGTCGTTTAGAGAACATTTTGAAATTACTAGGAACTTTAAAAATTTAAATCTAAAACGCTAATTTGAAAAAATCCGGTACAGGTGCGTAGTTACACTGATAAATTGCCTTGAAGCGCTTGAAAGTGTAGGAGAGGAAGTGGCCTCATTCTGCGCACTCAACTTCGATCGGCCTTCATAAATTATATGAAATAACAGATATTCTTATCTGTTGCTGGAAACCATGAACTTCAATTATTGTTGTTTTATTGTTAAGTTCAGAATATGCTTTAAAAAATACAAATTAAAAAGTTGCAAAACGCATAATTACATAATCTAGTCGGGTAACTTTGTGCACATTATACGGTTAAGGGTAAAAATTTTTCCCTAATTTTAAAATAAACTAATGAAACAAAGGATAAATTGAGGGCGAGAAATATAATTTATTAAACGAAGCTAGTCGGGAAGTTTTGTCTACAACATTTATTAGTAACTAACATGTCGTGAACTAACAGAGCTTTCGCTGTCTGTTGTACATGTATAAACCCACTTTTAACTTGTGGCTCAAGTTTTTTTTGTTGTTCGAAAATCGATTTTGTTGTGGTAGAGAACTTTAAGATCACTGTTTCTATAGTAAAAAGGAGAGGAGAAAAAGCAGAAAACGTCGATGCAATAAAACATTCCATTTTTTAGTCTTCGAAACGATCTGCACGCAAACATACCATTGTTTTTCATTTACCTAATCGTATTTAACGGCAAATTTAGTACTGAAACCTTTGTTTTTACCCATACGAATAGTTGTTGTACGGAATCTTTCTGAAAGTGATTGCAAAATGGAAATGTATGAAAACATCTCGACACATAACGCATTTCCACTTGTGTAGATGAGTTAATAAACAAAACTTTTTTTTGTTATTCTTACAACAACACAAAAACTACCCTGAAAAGGTTTTTCTACAACAAACGTGTTCCTACTTTTTTAAGGAGAGAGGCCAATGTGTTATTATTTGGACATTTTTTCCGCCAAATCTCTATGCACACCAACTGAAAAACGTTTAGTTTGAACAGAATGGAGCCACAGCCCACATAGCAAGAGCGTAAGATGTTTCCTGGTCGCTTAATTTCTCAACATGATAACATTAGCTTATTCACTGTATCTCGCCTTGTGTGATTTTTCTGTGGATATGCCTTAAAAAAAGCAATACATCAAAAAATTAGGAAGGAATAATAAAAACTTTTATAATAAGATTTCAACAGTGCACTGAAAATGGGGGACATACTTTTCAAATAAAACTTCTAGTTCTGTAGATGTATACTGCAAAAATAAATTTTATGTATCTCCTTTTGTTTTGTCATTATTTAAGCTGAAATAGATAAAAAATTTAGTTCTAACCTGTAGAAAAAGACGTGGGTTCAAAAACCAACTGTATTAATTAATAAATATGGCAGTCTCATAGTATTGTTTCTAATTTTGATATACAAGTATTTTATAGAAATACAGAAATATTATTTTGACTTATTTCTACTTCATTATGCATAGATTACATAAACAGTCTTCTGCTGAATCTCAAAGACCATTTTTCATACCTTTACCATATTTCATTATTTGTTCCGAACTCATCACAAATAAAACAGGCGTTGTCATCTATGGGACCCATATCATCATTTTTGTCGTCATTTATTGCTGTCTGACAGATTTAGTTGTTGCCTGCAGGACATTAGGCTTAGCTTTTCCGAACATTCTTGTTTCTTTGTTTCTATTTTCTGTTATAGTTCTCTTTTTCTTTCAACATTTTGAAGATTTCTTTCATTGAAATTCTAGTTAGAATTTCTCATTTTGTTTCCTTGATTTTTATTTGTTCTTAGTTTTAATTGAGGCAAAACTTTACTAGAAAAAAGAGATGTCAACGAATCTAATTTCGTAGAGAACCGCTAATCATTGATTCAGGTATTTTGCTCTGCAGAACATTGGGTGCACAGGCGGAAGTTTCAGCCGCAAGTTAGATGAGATTATGCTTAGTTGCTCTTTCAATCCAGCTTTTAATTACTTTAGTTGGAAATTTCACATCAGCAGGTAAGGGAGAACGGAAATTAACTTCTGTAAAGTTCTCCGGGTTAATTAGTGAAATGCTTATAGCTAAGGACTCTTCCACGGTAACACATTTTAAGTATGTCATGTTGAATAGCTTAACTACTTCATATTATTGTTTTTCTAGTTTAATTTTTTGGAGAAGTATTTTTAATTTTTATTGTACCAACATTCTCTGTAATAAGCAGCCTTTAGAATACTGAAAAATGTCAGATCTAGCAGTTGGAGTTGGCAAATTTTCTGGGGTGTAATTGTTAATAACGCGATTCAAATATTTTGATCGAAATGTAAGTGGAATGGTTGTGCAGAGTTCGGAAAATTGGGTCTACATGCATCGGTTTCATGTTACTAAACTGACGAAGCCAAACAAAAAATTTTTGTTTATTCACCTGTTCTTTGAGCGCGCATACACTATTTCAATGGGATTTCCATGTTGAAGATGTGGGATATTATCAATATTTAGAAAGTAAACATAGAACAAAATATTTTGAAGCATTTATGGCGCAAACAACTAATATTAGTATAAGTTTATGTACATTTCAATAAAGTAAATATTTTATTGCTAACGTGTTAGTCCCCTAATATTACTCTCAACAGGGAAAGTAGTGTAAGAGGTCGGATGGGAATTTTGTGTGCTCTGTCCGCTGATTCAAACTTTTTTTTTTAAATTACAACCGTGTGAAGTTTTTGAAAACCATACACAATTACTTCGGCTGAAGAAGCCTGTTAAATTAAGTTCAAATGTTAATCACATTAATTGCAGAGGTATAAAAAATGATCAAAATATTCCTTAATTTGTTTAAACAACTATACCATAAATAATTATTTAAAACATAATTGTCAATAATCAGAATTAAAATAATAAGTATTAGTCATATCTAAGCTAATAAGCAATTGCGTTTGATAGTGGTGTATAAGGGCAAAAGGTAAAGGTCACTTTTTATACATTTAGCAGATTAGTGATTTATAATACTAGTAAATTTACAAGAAACATAAAAATGTAATTCATTATAAACACATTATTGTTGACTAAGATAGTTCTTAAAATAAATTTCTCATTTAATAATTACTCACTCAGTCATAATGTAGTCAATGTAGCAAATACTGTGTCTTTAAGCAGCACCTATTATTACGAGGAAAAGTCAAAAATCTGAAAATACTTATCGAGCGCGTCTCCAGGTGGCGGATAGGAGCGTGGCTGAGGCTTTGCAGTCAAAGCTAGTGGTCAAGTTAGTAGTCAAATTCCAGGCATGAGAAACTGCATGCTGAATTGAAAGCTTCACTGCGGGCCATCCCCTCTCTCTACTGACTTATGAACGACCGGCAGATTTTACAGAGATAGACCACCCTCGTGTTTGTGCCATGCGAGGCGACCCGTGTAGATGGATGAAAGGAACCTGGTGATTGAGCCACTCTAGGACGGGTGAGTGACCTGGAGTGCGGCAACACATCATTTTGGCCTGGATCACCTTGATCAATCGGTTGGCCCGTCGAGTCAAACCGCTGGCAGGAGTGATAGGACATGCACGATCGGGTGACGTAGCGTCCATTTACTTGAGTGCATATTCTCGAGAGCTATATTTCTCTAGTAGCCTTGGTGTCGAAGTTCAATACCTTGTTGTTGGGCTACATAGCAGGTGGGGAGTTAAAGAGATGAAGTTTACTTACCCAACATAAGTTTCTTATAGGAAACCCCACTTTACTAAATGTGTCTGGGGATATCCCTACAATTCAGCAACAGCAGCAACAAGAGGACATTCAGCACGAAAAAACTGGTTTTTGTGGCTGTACACAAGAGGTGTAAAAAAGCCCCGCAGCTTCCAAGCAGATGCTGGCTTCTATAGCTAACCCTGCGAACGAAAGCAGTAAGGGAGTAATTATTACCATCATCACCTCTTTACCGGAGCTGCTACATTACTGCTACCCAAAAGCCGGCTGTTTTAGCTGACCTAAAGGCCACTAGTTCTGGAAAAGCTTCCTTTTGAGATATAGAGAGTAAGAGGGGTTGTTCGTAAGGAAGCTCACCAGCTACTTCCAACTCCAAAAACAAGTCAAGAATGCATATATGTGAACAACAACCTCATACACGAGGCTATAGAGAGGTTCTCAAAAGCCACCTTTGGGTAGATATTATAGACATAGCCAACCTATACAGGAAAATAACCATTGGTCTAGCTGAAATACTGCAGGAAGCGATGTTAAAGGTTTTAGACACTTATATGTGTTTCCCCGAGTAAAGATTCGAGAGTGGCGCATCTTCCACAATGCCTAAAAGGAGAAACCTATGAATAGACTTCTAGTGTTTGGTATAATTGGAGAAATAGTCTCTGCCATTAATAACAAAAGAGAGAAACTGTTTTATGACCTTAAATATTAAAATCGAGGAAGAAAAACGACAATCAAAGAAGAAAGGTGTGTCATTGGATACTCCTCAAATGCAAGAACAGCCACCGTAAAAACAGCAGCCTCTGCAACATTGTCAACAGCACATGACTGTGACAGTACCGCAAGATATGTCCTCCATGATGGAAGAAAGTTCCACTATTATGATAGAGATAACTCCAGCAGAAGGACGAAACGGCAGAGCACGTTCTTTGCGAATGTTCTGCGCTTGCTCCAATTAAAGGATTTACATTGGGGGAGTTCTGGACTAGTATAGCCAGTATCAGCGCTATCCCTCTGACGGACATCATCAAGTTCACCCAAAGAATTGGTTGACTTGAATACGGGGGCACGGGGAGAGGCGATAGAGGAGGTATGGGCCCAATTGAGGCCTAAGTGACTTTGTTACCCTCCACTTTATATCCAGAATCCATAATTTCCTTTACTTCTAAACGCTTAGTTAGAAGATTAAAAAGTTTTCCAATTTTTTCTCAAAAGAAGCCTTGATGATAACCAAGTATGAGCTACTTTAAAAACCTCTTTACCTGAATGAAACTTTTGTCTGTCCAGGTTCTCTTTCAAAGACCCAAAAAGGTAGAAATCATTAACATATTGATTATTTTTGCTTGCCTTAATCTCAACTTTTACTTGTTGCAGTAACCCATGTTAGTTGTTTTTGTTTACAGTATTACATTTAGGTGGAAGTAGTTCAAATATAGTCATCATTAATTTGTCCTTAGAAAGAGAAGTTTTTCCACTAAACTTTGTCTCTTATTTTCTAGTGAAAAGTGCCATAATTATGATAGGATAATCAGAAGTTTTAGAAACGAAACTTTCTTGCGAAGTTATCAATTGGATTACTCTTCTGGACTAGTCAGTTCACTTCCTTGACGGACATATCATACCTCAGGTAAGATTGGGTTACTTTATATCCATCTAGCTATGAAGGTGCATTACCTTTCTTTGCCATTCTCCGTATTATACAGATGCATGTTTTTCCTACTTTACCTTAGTCAGAGTTATCTATTGATTCTTCCCACTGGATGCCTTGATGATACCGTTGATTTTAACTCTTCCTCGGGTCTCATATGTTAACATTTTCTTCCAGGTATCCTTTCCTAACCCAGTACGAACAGGTGTCCATACCAGCTTAGTTGTTTTCCTCTATTTCATTCTACATAGGTTATTACTTCTAGCTTCGTCCTTAATCAACTTACTTGTTCGTACCCATCTCTTCTGGTTTTGTTTATCTGAGGTACTTCATTTCTGCAGCTGTTAAATCTGATTTAATTTGTCTTAGAGAGTTTCCAACTTTGTCTCAGTTTCTGATCCAGTGAATTGAGTGTCTAATGTATAGGTAATTAAAGTTTTGTAATCAAACTGTAGTTATGATGTTATCAATTTAGAAAATTAAACTTTTTGAAAATTATGTTGTTTTTCAATTATACAATAAGTCAACCCATGGGTGATATTTAATTCACCAATTTTGACCTGCCGATTATTGAGGACTATTCGTTTAACTCTCTTCATGTTGATATCTATCTTTTGATTAGAAGGTCTATCAAAACTACCAAAACTCTTCATCGCAGATAAAAATAGCACATTTTTGAAACGATCTACTTATTCATGAATCTTGATTTTGGTTAGATAATTCTAATTATATTGATGCCAAGTTCTGCGAATTATTCCTGGAAATTTTACTCGCTTTTAGTGAAGAAAGCATATCATTGGCTTATATGTCTTTTGATGACAAAGTATTACCAAACATATATCGACAAATCGTTGGTGACAGTACAAGCTTTATAACATTAGTCAATCGGGAACAAACGCTTCGATAGCAACGTTGTTGTCAAATTTTTATCCTTTAAGTTCAGACAAGGGTGTTTCAGTGTGGTCCATACAAACAACAAAATCTTCAACATTTTGTTTAGTTTAATTAAACTCCGTAGATAGAGCCTTGCCTCTGGCTTTGATAATTAGCCTTTTTCTGACACTATGAAAATTTCTTTGTTCAAAAATTAACAATCAGCCTGCTCTCGACTTTATCCAAATTGTTAGAAAAAATAATGAACAGGCGCCTACTTCAAAACCTACACTTGCTTAACATACTCCCTCCATTCCAATTTGGATTTAGATCCAAACACTCAACGGCCCATCAGCTACAACGAATTGTGGAATACATAGAAAAAAGCTACGAAAATAAAGCTTATACTACAGCAGCATTCCTGGATATAGCTAAAGCTTTCGACAGGGTTTGGATAGAAGGTCTACTTTATAAACTACAACGCCTCCACATACCAGATTATTTGATACATATTATACGATCATTTCTCACACACCGCACCTTCTCCATTAGAATCAATTCCACATACTCAACAGTTAGACCTATCAATGCAGGCGTCCCACAGGGATCCATATTGGGCCCAACACTATTTAATATCTACGTCCATGATATACCTCAAATAGACAATGCAACCATTGCTATGTACGCAGATGATACTGCGCTACTTACCCAGAACAACGAACTATTGGAAGCATCAAATGAACTACAATCCAGCCTAAATACAATATCAAGCTGGATGGGAAAATGGCACATAAATCTTAACTCAACCAAATGTCAAGCCCAAGTGTTTACCTTACGACGCCTCAGAAATATACCCAACATACAAATAAATAACAAAGAAATTCCATGGAACACACAGAATAGCCCAGTTATGTATGTAGGGGTATACTTAGACCAACGACTAACTTGGGGTTCCATATTAACCACAAATTGAATGAAAGCTACGCAAGATTAGCCCTACTATACCCACTGATAAACAGAAAAAGTTCTCTACACATAGACTGTACAATGCTAATCTATAAATCAATAATTAGACCAGTGGTAATGTATGCATGCTGTGTATGGGGATCTGCTTCACATCCGCAAAATACAAACACTACAAAATAAGATTCTTCGAATAGCCACAAATTCTCCATGGTATATAAGGAACCACCAACTACACGCTGAACTAAATATCCCAACCATAGAAGAGCACATTAAAAAATTAGCGACAACCTTCTTTAAAAATTTAAACAACTGTACAGGAGCAACCCATTACGCACTAGGAATGAGACACATACATCAACGTTTGAACGTAAACTGACACAAGATCTCCTTTCAACCGATGATAGTAGTGATAATGAAGTGTAGAGTGGTAACAAAACCAAAATAATACAACAATAAAACTAAACAGTGAATGGGTACGCCAATAGGCAATCCCTAAGCGACAATAGTGTTACATGTAATCAATAGTTAACAGAACCATGTATAGCACGACGTTGCTGATCTGGTTAAATAAATTTAAAAAAAAATTAACAAAAGCAATTTTATCAACAGGCGGGTATCCTAGAGAAGGAACAATGCAAATATTTGCCTTATTCACACTGGTCCTCAGAGGATATCGTTCATTTTCAACTGCTTCTTGTTCTCCGAAAAATTATTTGTGCCACACGTAAACTTGAGACTTCTTAAGAGTGTTATTCTCGAACTGTGCCTTTAGTTTTCACAAAATTTTGGAATGTTTTATGGACTCTTTTGTGAGAAATTTGTAACAATCCGTTACGCAACATATGAATAGTAATACTAACTATAAAAGAGGTAGTGCTAGGTACTTTACGGGAAAACCTCTTTCAGGCATCTATATCTCACAAATTTGAAAAATTATTATACTCCAACAAAAAAGTAATCCTTCTCAATATTGTTTGGTTCTAGATAAACTACAAAAAGATATTGAACTTACAAAAATAACTTATTGATCTTAGGAGGCGATTGAAATTAACTTACACAAATTACTAAATAGGATAGAGGCGCCGTATTCATTATGTTGATGAACAATCACACGTAATTCTTCGCCCAAGTAGTATCACCCTGAAGTTAATTTATGCCCGTTGTGTTTTTTGTAATATTAGAGCTTAGGAAATGATTGATTGGTTTATTGACATTAGCTACATTTGAGTGCTACCACCTAATGAAACACAAATTACTAATGCAACGTTTACCATCCATTTTAATAACACCATGTTTTAATGTGCCTTGGGCTTATCTGTGTCAGCAACGACACAGTTCCGTTTGGCCTGTTTGTGTTATCTAAATTTATATTCTAAATTTTTTTAAATATTTGGAAAGCTAAACATTTTTGTTTGAAATTTTTTTAACTTTGTATAGAAAGAGGTAAAAGAATAAATCATAAAATAAAGCAATTGTAGGCTGCTTAAACCAGATAACTTAGAAGATTAAAATAATCTAAAAAAACAAAGACAACACATATGTAATAGAATAATGTCATTAATATTAAGTAAAAATTAGGTCTAAAACAAACAAAAAGATTAATTTCCTTATTCGTAGGACTTACTCCCTGACTGAGACTGTTACTATTATTATACTTTCTAAAACTTCACCTTTTTCTGTAGATTGTACACATGTACACTCTATTAAAGACTGGCTAGCCAAATAAATAAGAAATATATATTAAAATTACCTCTCATAGGCCTTTCTTTTAAATATTAACCATCTTCTCTTCATAAATTTTTAGTCATTTAGTAACATTTCTACATATCCACTTTCTTTTCTTTATTTTGTTTTGCCTTCTTTGCAACAAATGATAAGACCTCCACAAGGAACCTCCATTGTTCTTTGATCTTAACTACCATACTCAACTTCTTCCATCTCTTTCCAGCTGTCTTTTTTCTCTTCTTCTCATTTTTTCTTTTTTCCGTTGCTGCTCATTCATATATTTATTTTGTAATGCTTTCGTTGCTTTTTCTTAGCTAATTAAACATTTCCAGTTTTATTTAAATATTACATTTTGGTACTGGTAGTACTATCCATAATTCTTCGTTAGTAATAGTATCAGGCCAGAAAACTTTAATCAACTTCTTAAAACATTCATTTATAAACTCTTGCATCATTTTTAATTTTTTTCGTTAAAAACCATATTTTGCTATCATATAAATAGGAGCTACTTGACATTGCTATCGGATATTCGTATTTTTGTTTATTAATTAATTATTTGATAATATTTTTCAATGTCTTGTTGTGCCTTATAAATAATTTGTATTATATCCGAGTCTATACCAAATTTTATATTTATCACGCTATCTATATACCAAAATCCTTCAACTAATTCTAACTTTTTCTAATTTATGTAAGGTTTTCCTATTTTTTCTGAAGCCCATTTTCACTTCTTTTACTTCAGTTATATTTCTTACAAGTCTTATTTATATTTATTTAACATTCATTATACCTGTACTGGAAGTCTGCAAATTTAGTTTCTTAATTAGGATATAGTTTTATGTTACTACATGTTCAAAGTTCTAGCACGTATATATATATATATATATATATATATATATATATATATATATATATATATATATATATATATATATATATATATATGACACACACACACACACACACACACACACAACCAAGACATGTTATAGAGAAGTATTGGCAACATGAAGTCTTGTTAGCTTTTTAACTATTTGCACATTAATGAATCAAATATAAACCGTGTTTTAAGGTAAACGGAGAGAGTTGTAGGTAGAAATGCCTGATGGGAATTTTTTTGCATGGTGTCTTGTACTATTACTTCTTTAGTCAGTATTACGATATCAGAACAATATGTTCCTTGGTCCTTTACGCAACGAACTTTTTGTCAATATTTTCACGACGAAGATGTAAAATTTTGAAATGTTGAGAAGACTCAAAACACAGGTCGGATACAACATCATGGTTATCTAGTCAGTACAAGATTTTCGTCTTATGAAACCCGGTTTCTATCTAAGAATAAAATGTTAGAACAACAGAGCACCCCCAAAGACTCCCAACTTGCTTCATCAATATCTGAAAAGCGTTTGAGAATGTGACCCATGTTTATTGGAAATGTTTTGCTTGAAATATTTCAAAGAATGTATACACAAACTCTTGTGTTTTTTTTCCAAATATTTTTTAACAGCAATATTCAAAAATCTATTGTAGTTTTAATATCTGTTTTCTGTAGGTTTTCTAGAATGTTATATATTTATGATAACTTGTTATTTATGTTTTATAGCTTTTTTAATTTCATGTTTAGTGTTTCTAGGTTACTGCAATTTATAATTTATTCCTCAGTTTACGTATCCTTTTCAGTATTGTCTTGCGTTAACATTCCTTTCTATTTGCTCCTCTGAGTTTTTTAATCGGGTTTCTTCCTTGCTTTATAAATGATGTCATCATTGTTGTAACTTATTTTTAACATAAGACTAAACTTTCTTTATAATTTCCTTTGTTGCTTGTTCTTCTACTGCCTTTTTAGCTTTTTAGTCATGTTTTTAGCTCAGGTTTTGATCTCGTACTCTGTTTATTAGGTTTCTCGATTGAATTTAACTATTACTTCGTTCTTTGTCTTTATCAGGTTCCATATATTTTTGCCAATTCTCTCTTATATTCCAAAATTTTTCTTTTTTGTGATTGTAGCTAAATATTTTATTCTGTTTTTGTAAATTGTATTTTTTTTGTTCCTTTCAGGGTACATATTCTTATTTACTAACAATAAGAGGTGATAATCACTCTCCATGTACGTCCAACAAAGATTTATTTCATTTGTTATTAATTATTATGTGTTTTTGTGTTCTTTTGAGTGGTGAGATCCACGTTTTAAGTTGAAATAAAATTTTAATAGTTACCAACAAGTAAATTTCGACTAGTCTCTGTCCATTGCTTCTAGTTCTTATATCATATTTATTCATTGCTTTTTAACAACTTCACTATTATTGTCAATCTTCACATTGAAGACTCCAATTACGACAATGTGGTGGACCACTACTACCAAAGATAAAGCTGGATAAAATAATAGGAAAAAGTTAAAAAATAATAAAAAAAGATTTAAATGTACAAATCAAAATTAAATAACCAATATTATGTTTTAATAATAAAAAACAAGCTACTAGAAGAATATTCAGTTTACAAATATCCTTTATTGATCTTGGAAGGCAATTAAGGTTAATTTAGGTCAATCACCTAATATGATGGAAAGCACCGCGTTCGTTAATGAATATTGGCGAACAACTACATGTAATTTTTCGCTGGAGTAGTAATCACCCTTAAGTTGATTTATATCCGTTGGCTTTTTTGTAATATTGGAGCTTAGGAAATGATTGATGGGTTTTATGCCACTAAAACGCTACCACCTAATGAAACAGGAAGCAATAATGCAATATCTGCAATCGATCTTAATAATATTATAGCTTCATCAGAATTAAGTTTATTTATCTGAAATGTAATGTATCTTTTCCATGCTCTTATTAAAATTTGTATATTTCTTTTAATTTCTAGAAATGCAGATACATTTTAGATCTGAAATTACGTCAGCAACAAAATTTTATTGTTTCAAATTCACAACATATCTTAAAGCTTAATGAGGATTAATTTGCTTTTACTAAAATATATGTTTTAAGAAAACTATTGGATCATAAACTTTTTTTATACTTATAGCTAATAAACTAAATTTGTATGTTGTCTTAATCTAAGTTACTGAATCAGTCAGTCAGTTTCAAAGGTTTGAAGTGTTTAAAACGTTTCTCATTTGGGATTGATGTTAAATACTTTAAATATTTCATTTTCTTTATTTATGTGCTTTATACTATATTTTATACTTTACTAAATGCCATGGTACTCACACCAGAAATATAAGTATTTTATTTCAAAATTTTAAAGAATTTCCAAGTTGAATGAACTGTTTTCCTTACAATCTTTTCGTTGTTAAAAACCTTTATAAAACTAGATATTGACGTAGCGAGATCTTCCATTTTCAAACTTATTAAGCATCTTGTGTCACCACAGAATGCGTTGTACCATGTGCTTATGGATATGGGGTATCCACGATAAGAATTTTGGTACAAGAATGTCCAAATATTGTTCTCTCTAATCATAAGTCACATGTAGCAAAGTTCTTCTTTCTAACAGACAAAGATGGTCATCTTCGAGGTGTCGGTTAGACTAAAGTTTCCTCTCTAAAACTCCCGATGCACAATTATAGCCCAAAATTACTGGGTACACCGTTCTTGACTAAAAACACTCTCAAAAGTCGTTCTGCTAGCTGCAGTGCGGGTTTAGACTAATCTCAACTCACATTTATGTTTATTAGTTTTCTTACATCTTGGTATTAATTTTTTAATTGTTATAAAAAGATAAGTCATGCGGTAAGCCTGTTAAGCTTCTGCTTTGTCAAATTTATCTATAATTGATGAATGATTTGGTCTATATGCACATTAGTTCAAATATCTTGAATTGGGATTTCCATCAAAATTAATTCTCCGCTATAACCCCTTTTTATGGTATTTTTTATAACGTCTAAAGGTTTTAGTTTGTTAGCCTGAATTTTTTACTATTTTAATTCTGGTATATAAGTACAGAAGGCAAGATAGCGCGAGGTAAAGGTCTCAACTGGCAAGAGAAACTCTACCAACCACAGAGAAAAATACTAAAGTATTAACAAAAATTAAAAAAAAAACTTATAGCGGTAGTAAAAATTGGGGATGTAAAATAATAGTAGCCTTACTTAATAAAAAAATAAATGTATTTAAAAAACAATAATAAAATAGAAACAAAAATGTTTCGCATTGTTTGCTGCATTTTAGAAAATAATCGCCATAAAGTGTTGCTGAAATTCTTTTTGTAACACATTTGCATATCGTCTGAAAAGTCATGAATTTTTATTTAGAGAGCTTATTTTGCTTTACGACGACAATTAGCCACTTACATTTGCCTAAACTCGTCAAAAAATTAAGGATTTGTTCTAGACATTACTGTAAACCCTTCTCTGTATTCTGTACTTATCACTTTATAATTATTATTTGTAGGGATTACCAAAAGAAGCAATTGAAGGAGAGGAATTTAACGACGAAGACTTTCGAAGAGTTCACGAGCGATTAGCTGGTGTTATAACCGCCTTCTTTTTACGCTAACGAAATGAAAAAGCTACTTATATGTTGGGAAGAATGTGTTTTTAAGTTAGATTATTTTTTAAATTGGTATTTTTTTTACATAACCTTTTATCTAATAAAAACGCTCTTTCGAGTTTAATCTAGACCACTCCACCACTCTTCAACTCCTACGAGTGGTGGAAGGCGTTATCGAATGTTATAACAGAAAGAAATCTACCAGTGCTATATATCTAGACGTAAGCAAATACTTTAACAATGTGTGGTACAACGCACTAGTGTACAAGATGACCTCAGTATCCTCGTTGCTAATTTAGTTGGTTCGATCCTTCTTGTCAGGCCAAAGGTACGGATTAATATGGGTGGCGTGAGGTCATCGGAGAGGCAATTACAAGATGACCAATGATAAGTACGAAGCATCTATTTTAGAAATATATTGCAATAACGTTGTATATAAAAGAGTTTTATCTGATACGGAATTGGGCCCTGAGGTTTATCTTTGTTATGAAAAATCAAACGCCCGAAGTGTGTAAAAAGATCTAAGATTATCTTCAGGGCCCTTGAAAAAAAATTTTTCTGTAGGTGGCAACGAAAGTAGCCAGGACCTCAAAATTAAGCGAGTGACGTTTAGAATGTTTAAAATGATCGAATAAAAATGTTAAGAAACAAAACAGGAAACAAAGCTAAAACAAAATTGGTTTAGTACCTATTTGAAACAATTAACGAGCTTTATACCAATAATATCAATAAAAAAACAAATGGAAAGAGAAATAATTTTATTCGTAAATGTAAAAAATCTAAATAAAAAATAATTCCAAGGTATTAAAAAAAATGTCTATAACATTAAACAACTACAGTTTATTTCAAGATAATGATCGCAAGAAAATACAAACAAACCTTAGGACAATTTCCAAGACGTAATTCTTAAAGAAAAATTTAAAATGGAGTTTCATTACACAGAAAAACAACATTACAGAAGAAAATGAAACCCCTCTCTTCTATAATATTTTCTTTCTTCGGGATGTAAATCTTCATTCAGAAAGATATTTTATTCTTAAAGTTATTTATTTGTTTCTCTTCATTCTTTTAACTTCTAACGCCATAACTTTATCAATTATGAGAAACTTTATGTTTAGTTGAGTTCTTAACTTTAAATAGAAAATTGATTTAGATATAGTAACAAAAAGTAGATAATAGTAACAAAAAATTATAATATGAGCTAGAGAACGGAAACAAAATATAAATATTTATAGTAATAATAATATAAAATTAGCTTTCTCTTAATTTACTTAAGTATAAGTTTATAGTGCGAATAAAGTAAAAAATGTAATATATAACTAATATGTAATAACTAATATGTAGTAATAGGTAAAAGATAAAATCAAAAATAAAATAAGGTAAAGAAGAAAAATAATATAAGTTAAGAAGCAAAAACTGAAGTAAAGTTAAATTCCATAATACCTAATTTTTATAAAGCTCCATAAGTATCTTTTTAACAACAGAAAAACACAATAAATGACAAAGCAGAAAATTTTCGAAACTCCTTCGATAGAGAAAAAAAGAAATTGTCGGAATTAAACAATATCAGTTCACACAAGCAAAATGCTAATTAACTAAAAATAAAAAGTTTTTCTCAAAAAAGTGTAAAGATATACATAATTATTGTTTACGTAAGTTAATACACAATAATCTAGTGTTTTTTAAGAAAATATTTATTTACAATCGTCATTTTGGAGCGCAATCACAATTAACTTCAATTGCCGCTGCCCATTTGCTTGACAAGTGGTCAATTTCGTGGGCAAAGGAGTGTGGGTTTTGCGATGCGATCGACGCTTTAACTTCAATCTTAAACTCACTTGCCAGTTTTTTAACGAGCGGTTACCGTGGCAAGAAAGCAGATTCGGCGTTCGATATGTGGGTATGCTGAAAGAGGATGTGCCTTTTCGCATTTTTGTCCGTGACTGTTTATAAAAAACGCCGGATCATTGTGCATCAGTTGAACAAAGACCAGAGGAAATTAAAAATAAGTTTAACTAGACAGAAACGCAAAATAGATGGAGAAAATACCACGTCTATTGTTGACAGCCTATTTTTTCAGAACTGTTATTTATAATTTGACATATTTATTTGTATTGTAAAAGTAATAAAAACTTTAAAATAAAGTAAGGTGTCCTCTGTCCACAAAAGCGATAATTACATGAAGAGGATAGATAAACATCTCAACACTTGTAAATCGTATTTTAAATAACGTTATTCAAATGAGACATTTTTGCTGTTGATGCTGGCTTCAAGATTATATCATATGGATAATAATAACCGGACACTAATCTGAAGAAGTAAATGCGTACTAAAACGTTATGTAAAGAGATAAAAGTGGATGGAATATCATATGTAGGCCATACACGTGCTCTAGACAGACAATGAGTAAGCCTGCAGAGTTGAGTGATTTTGAACAAGGCATAGTTATTGAGTGTTATTGTTGCAACATCGTCGCGAGTACCAGGACTGTTCGTCTGGAGCTAAAAAACAAGGGTTTTTACAATCGTCCAGCCGTTGACAAGCATCATAAGCACGGTCAATGCCAAACGTCGCTTATAATGGTGCAAAGTTCATCGTCTTGGACTGTGGAACAATGGAAACAAGTTCTGTGGAGTGCTAAATCTTGCTAAGTGATAAAGAATTCCGATGAATGCGTTTGGATTTGGCGGGTGCCAAAAGAACTTTTTTTATCCGAGTGTATTGTGCAAACAGTCAAGATTTTGTGGTTTGACCTGCAGCTATTTCCTTCACAAACACCGAGATAGTTTGGAATAGGTCATTATGGATTTTATGATTGCTATTTTAGTAAAGCAATGAGCCGGGGGACGTTTTTTCGCCTTCTGTGCGATTTTTTGGATGTATTGTCTACAGATGAGTTTAGCATTTATGATTACGCTAAGATATTGTGAGTATACCCAAGTATTTTCCCCTAGAATTAAAATTAAGCCTTCAAAGTTGTTTTCGCAAGCAGCTGAAACCTAAATGAGCCGGGTATCAATGTTGTGCCATTTGATTACTGAGATAGTGATTGGCATAGCTGACCGGTGATCTTTTCTGTTAATAATACATTTCACTACGCGTAGGATATAAATAATAGAGCGGTTTTGGCAGAATCTAAACTGCCACCCCGGATTAAGCTCAAAATCTTAGAAATATGTTTTCAGATGATGGTGGATAACTCTCTCCATTATCTTTCCCAGGGTGGCAGCAGGTTGCTGCGTTCATAGTTTTGGAAAAAGTACCTTTTTTTAAAAAAAAAACTTTACGTTTGTTAGCTTCTGCTAGTGGAAAAGCGTTGAATCGCAAAACAACGTTGGTTTTCCGAAGTTTCAACGCCTGTATCACTTGAAAACTTTTTCTAGTCACCATATCTATGGATTCTTAGACTTTTTGATCTCATAGGTCCAAAACGACTAAGTCTACAAGGTCAAGATGATTTAAATCAGCTTCCTGTTAGTGGAGGTCACAATGGCAGTTATGACTATCAGAAATTTTTCACTTCCTTAGTCGTAGTTTGTCATGTTTGCAGAATCTCAACTATTTTTCAAACTTTCTCTTCCAACGGCAACGTTACTCTCAAATTTCGCCATTATCTTGGAAATGCGGTTTATAGTTTACTATGCGCACCGCCGTGCTCTATTTGGGCATCTATATGGTTTTTCATTGAGGATTTTCTTTTTTTGGTAGGTCATTTGGACACCATGTTGTATGTTATTTTTTTTGGTTTCTTGTCATTTGTAAAGAAGCATGTTTGCTCTTTGTTAAAATGTCTTTGTGTAGTACAGAATAACGTGTACAAATTCAATTTTATTATGAAAATGGACGTTTAGTGGTAAATGTTTGTCGTAAATTACGTTATATTTACTGTCGCCATAGTCGCCCAACTAAAGCCGAAATAAAAAGCGTAATCAATTTTATTGAAGCTCGTGCTGTAGTTTATATAAAACATCAAACGCACGTGTGTTTTGTTTACCAGAAAACATTGCTGTGGTTTATGACTGTACAAAAAGATCCACAAATGACAAAAACGTTCACAGCAGCTAGGTATCTCTCAAACTTCAACATAGCGAATTATACAAAAGGGTTTAGTATTAAAAGCGTACAAAATGGATTAAAGCCAACTAACCATTTAAAACGCCTTTGATTTCACACTGCAACAATTTTAGAAAAATGGTTTTGTAAACAAGCAAAGTAATCGAAGAATATGGGGAAAGGAAAATCCAAGATTAATTTTTGAGAAAGGTTTACATCCACGAAAAGTTACAATTTAGTGCGGTTTTTAGAGAGGTGGAGTTATTATACTATACCTTTTTGGCCACTATGAATGGATATCAATATAATAACATAATAAGCAATTTTTTATGGCCTGAATTGAATAATATTGATATTTAGAATATGCGATTCCAACAAAATGGTGCTACGTGTCACATAGCCAGAAAATAAATTGATTTATTGGCTTCCTAGATAAAGTGATTTAACATTGTTAGATTATCTTAAAAGGCAAATTTAGATGAATGGACAAAAAATTGATGCTTTAAAAGCGAAGATAATACTTGTTATTTACGAGATTCGGACAGATTTATGTGCAAAATAACTGAAAATTTTAATTAAAGAATAACCTTATGTAGATAGCAAGAGATGGCCATTTTGACGACATTATTTTTAAAACATAAATCATATACTTGTATCTTTTTTTTTAAATAAACTCTTTCCTCATGCAAACTTTATTTTTTTATCTAACTCCCAACAACAATCTTTAATGAAAAGCCTGTTGCTACTACCTTTTGTATTTTCAATGACAGGAAAGAGTAAAATCATCAATTTTAATTTTTTTTGCTAACACTATCTTGAGAAGAGGAAAACATCAATATTTATGTTCGTTGAATAGGATAAAAGAAATAAAAAATCGCCAATATTTATTTTCCCTTTATAGACTTGTTACTAAAAAATTAAAAGCTACAAATTTAATTAACTTAGTAAATGGAGGTAATTTTTACATATTGCACTATTAACGGTAAGCGAGAGAAAAGTTTTAATTATAATTTTTTTCGTAGAAAATATTAATAAACAAAACATTACTTATTGTATTTTTAACTCCGAAGAAGAGGAAAGTTTATAAATTCAATGTTGAAAACGCCTCTTTTATCCTAGTATAGCGTTTTTAAAACATCTTCCAATACAAGAGTGAAAAACTTTGGAGAAATGTTATCTCCTTGTTGGACTCCCATTCTTGCCGGAATTTTGTTCATTTTAATGTCTTTCCTAATTTTAAATGTAATTGTTGCATTATCATGTATATGTTCTCGTACTTTTTTATATTTAGAATTAATTCTTGTATTGTTTAGGGATTTAAAAATAATCCACAATTTCACTGTATAAAACAGTTTGTTATAATATTTGTTAAAAATTTGTATGGATGGGGAGATAAAATTATAAGTCGGTAATTAACAGTTCCCGTGTGGGGTTGCTAGTCCCCCATCGGGCGCCTCACCGGGTGGCGGATAGGGGAATGCTCACCAGATATGGTGGGTACCGGGAAATAAAATACCCGGGCGGACCAAAACTAGCAGCAGCGTCTGACCCATATTGGGCGCTGAAAATGGCGTCTGTATCCAGAGGATCGGCCAAGAACAAAACTCGCCAACACGCCTGGCCAGCGTGGCGTTGAAATGGCCAAAAAACCCCTTCTAAACTCCCAAATGTCGAATTTAAATAAAACGGATTCATTACCCCAGGTGGGTAGAACAGAAAGTTCAGAATCCCACACTACCTCGGTAGTCAGCCCCTTGGATTCTGGGGAGGGCAAAAATTCGATAAAGAACCATCTACAAAAAATCAAAAACAAGACAAGACATACAGCACTGTACATAGGAACATATAATGTAAGAACTTTGAAATCTAACGATAGAATACTTGAACTGGAAGAGGAACTATCAAAAATAAAATGGAACATAGTCGGCTTGGCTGAAGTTAGACGAAAAGAAGAGAAATCAATAAGATTGAACTCAGGCAACGTGCTATATCACTCAGACTGCGAAAATAACGGAACAAGTGGTGTAGGTTTCATCGTAGCCAAGAACAGTGCAGAAAGAATAAAAATGTACAAGGCAATGTCAAACAGGGTTGCATATCTCGTAATAGAACTAAATAACAAAATTTCTCTGCAAATAGTCCAGGTATACGCACCAACTCAATCTTATGAAGACGAAGAAGTAGAAAGTTGCTTCGAAGATATCTCCAAAGCATTGAGGGACAATTTAAAAGAATACAAAATCATTATAGGAGACTTCAATGCAAAGTTGGGAAAAAGAAAAGACAAAGAAGAGCAAAGAATGGGAAATTTCGGATATGAAAAAAGAAATGAAAGAGGTGAGATGCTATACAACTTCCTAGAACAAGAGAACTTATTTGCAATGAATTCTTTCTTCAAGAAAAACCACAAAACAAATGGACATGGATCAGTCCAAACGGGGACAACAAAACGAAATTGATTACGTTCTAACAAGAAACAAAGAAATCATTAAAGATATCTGCGTGCTGAACAACTGCACCATTGGCAGCGATCATAGACTAGTCAGGGCCAAATTATATATAAATAAGAAATTGAGAGAGTAAAAAGACTAAAGATCAATACAAACAAAATCAACAGCGAAACACTAAAAGAAAACTCTGACAAATACCGAGAAGGAATAAAAGACACCTAAAAGATAAAAATATACAAACATGGATGTAGACGAAATTAGCGAAACAATAAAAGAAGCAATTACAGACTCAATACAAAAACAACCTCAAAACAGAACAAGAAAAATGAAACACTATCATCTACAATAAAGAGATGCTGAAAATCAGAAGGAAGCTAACACAGGAGAACAAACAAAATACTGTAGAATTTGTTGAGCTAAATAAATTAATAAGGAAAACAATAAGACAAAATGAAATTAAAAACAAGACGTTATAATTCAACAAGTTATAGAAAAGAATCAAAATATGAAAGCATTGAGACCTAAAATAGGCAAAACAAGATAATAGTAATAAAAGATAAAGATGGAAGAGAAGTAAGAGAGAAAGACAAGATAAACTCTACAGTAAAAGAATTCTATGAGGAGTTGTACAAGTCCCAAAGAAAAGCTCCCACAGAAATAAAAGAAAAGCTAAAAAAGAAAATAACAAATATAAACTCGGAAGATATGCCAGAAATAGAAGAAGAGGAAATAATTAGTGCGATGAGAGAAATGAAAAATCAAAAACGCCAGGAAAAGACAATCTGACAAAAGAATTATTAAATGAAGGAGAAGAGGAAATAATAACAGCGTTGAAGACACTGTTCAATAAATGTTTGGAAACTGGAAGAATAGTGAGTGAATGGAAAGAGGCCATAACGATTTTACTATATAAAAAGGGAGACAAACAAGATTTAAAAAATTACAGGCCCATAACACTACTATCACAAGTATATAAGCTTTTCTCAAGAATCATAATGAAAAGATTAAATAACAAAATAGAAATGTATTTATCCGAAGAACAGGCTGGCTTCCGCAAAGGGTTTAGTACAACGGACCATCTATTAACCCTCAAGATACTAATAGAGAAAGCAAATGAATATCATCTCCCATTATACATAGCACTAATAGATTATGAAAAGCGTTCGATAGCATCGAAACGTGGGCAGTACAGAAGAGTCTATGGAACAGCAGGATAGACCAAATTTAACATCCAAAGTTGTACAAGCAAGCAGCTGAAACCTAAACTGAGCAGAAAAGTGTCCAATTCATTACTGAGATAGTTTGGTCATAGGAGACCGGTGATCTTATCCTTAATAATACATTTCATTACCCTTAGGATATAAATAATAGAGTTTTGGCAGAATCTAAACTGCCACCCCGGATTAAACTCAAAATTTTAAAAATCTAATTACAGATGATGGTCATAATCTTCACATATGTCCAGGAAGCAGGCTCCAGTTAATAGTTCTGGAAAAAGTGGGTTTTAAAAAAAAAAACAAAAATTAGCTTCCGAGTGGAAAAGCTTGAATCGCAAAACAACTTAGTTTCCAAAAGTTTCAACGCCTGCATCACTGAATACTTTTGCTAGTTACCTTATAATGGAATTCTTAGAAATTAATCTCATAGGTCCAAAACGACTAACTAGAAGGTCAAGATGATTTAAATCAGCTTCCTAAGGGAGGTCACAATGGCAGTTATAACTATCAGAAAGTTTTCACTTTTTAGCCGTCATTCATGTTTGCAGAATCTCAAGATATTTTCCAAATTGTACCAACGCAACGTTACCTCAAAACCCATGAGCCTTGGAAATGCGGTCGTTTTAGGGTTTATAGTTTACTCTGCGCAACACTGTGCTCTATTGGGGCATCTAATATGATTTGGATTGAGGATATCCTTTATGGTGGCTCATTTGGACACCATGTTTGGTCATTTTTTTAGTTTCTTCAGTTGGAAAGCAGAATGTTTGCTCTTTGTTAAAATGTCATGGTGTAGTACAGAATAACTAATAGAAATTAATTTTATTATGAAAACGCCGGTTTAGCGGAAAATGTTGAAATAAAACGTGGTAAGGAATTTGGAAGCTCGTGCTATTCCATAAAGATTGAAAGCACGTGGTTTAGTTTACCAGAAAACATTGCTGTGGCTTATGATTAATAAATGCACAAATGAAAAAGTTCAAGCAGCTAGGTATCTCTCAAACTTCAACATAGCGAATTATGCGAAGGGTATTTTCTTCAAATTACAAAATGTAATTTCCCGATGCTTCAAGCCAACTAACCATTTGAAATTTATTTCACACTACTTTTCGAAAAATGGTTTTGTAAACAAGCAAAGTAATGGAAGAATTTGGGGAAATTTGAGAAGAGAAAAACATCAATATTTATGTTCGTTGAATAGGATAAAAGAAATAAAAAATCGCCAATATTTATTTTCCCTTTATAGACTTGCGACTAAATTTAATTAATTTAAAAAAGTAAATGGAGGTAATTTTTACATATTGCACTATTAACGGTGAGAGAAAAGTTTTAATTATAATTTTTTTCGTAGAAAATATTAATAAACAAAACATTACTTATTGTATTTTTAACTCTGAAGAAGAGGAAAGTTTATAAACTCAATGTTGAAAATGCCTCTTTCATCCTGGTATAGCGTTTTTAAAACATCTTCCAATACAAGAGTGAAACACTTTGGAGAAATGTTATCTCCTTGTTGGACTCCCATTCTCGCCGGAGTTTTGTTCATTTTAATGTTTTTCCTAATTTTAAATGTAATTGTTGCATTATCATGTATATGTTCTCGTAATTTTTTATATTTAGAATTAATTCTTGTATTGTTTATGGATTTAAAAATAATCCGCAATTTCACTGTATAAAACATTTTGTTATAATATTTGTTAAAAATTTGTATGGATGACGAGATAAAATTATAAGACGGTAATTAACAGTTGTCAGTTTACTATTTTTTGCATAGTAAGACCACTTAGGGTATTTGCCAATCTTCTGGTATATTATAACATCCGTTAAATATTTGGAAAGAAGTAGTCATTGATGCGATAGTAGTATTTTCTTCATATTTTATCATTTTATTTTCCGGATGCCCTATCGTTTTTTATTTGGGATAATGTTATTTTACTTCTTATCTGGTTATGTCAAGTAATTCTTCAGAACCAACATTAATGGTAATTTTGTCAGTCGCATTGCTTTGTTTTAGTCTATTTCTTGTGTATAGTGTACTGTAGAACTATAAAGCAATTTTTCTTTGAGATTTCCACTCGTGATTTGTAATTGGTGTACCAGGACACGGTCAAGGTTGTTAAGGGCTTTGAGATCTTTTATATTTTTGTTTATTGTGATTGTTCATTTTATCTTTTCTGTGTTATACAACTTTTTTCTTTTTTATACTTTTATGTATTTTGTTATATTGCGGAGCAAGTTTTTCTATTTTGCTTTCTTATTTTTGCTCCTTTTCTGATAGTGATATATAGATTTCAATATTAATTTATATTTTAGTTTCTAGGTTATTTATAGTCATTTCGCTAATTATAATATTTTTTATTTAATTCTGTTTGGCTATTTTTATAAATTATCTTGTATTGTTTAATTAATTTAATAGAAAATAAAAAAGTTAGCAGCTCCTGTGTCTTGCATTTTAACACAACAAATAAAAGAATTTTGAATTTTGTGAAAACGCTCAATGGTAAAAAAGAAAACACCATACAATATTATTTCATAAACTTAATGTTAAATAAAGCAAAAGCTGCCTGCCCTTATTTTTGTCTTGTAGTCCCGATGTTTTTTATAGACTCTATGTCAACATTGAAAAGTTACCGATTCTCCATTTTTCGAATTACAGTTATCATAAATTGAAAACTTTTACCTTTTACAAATTAATACTAAAAAATTATTCTGCCTATAAAGACACATCAAATATAAACCGAAATTTGTTGATTACGCACCATGTGGTAAACCGAGAAGATTGCGGCTTCTAAGCATTGTAGGTAGAGATATCTAAAGGGGATTCCACTCGTAGAGTTCCTTGCGCTATGGCTTTCCTAGTCAATATTATAATATTAATACAATATGTAGCTTTGTTTATTAATTGTCTCACAACAAAGAATGTAAAATCGTTCAAAGTTGTTAAAAGATTTAAAGCACAGTTAAGGATCGCTCTTAAGAAAACTCAAGTGAACGCGTGGAGGACGAGAAGGAACTAAAAATGGAGATCATCGACGTTGACTGAGGATCAGTTTGGATTGCTCCGAAAACGGTAGCTTAATTTTTTCTAAGGTTAGAATAAGCTACGGCAGTGTTTAGGCAATCTGAGACATTACTCAACTTTAGGACAACGTCTGAGCCCATATAATTTCCCAAACCCGACAATAAGTTGAAAATGTGTTCTAGAACGCACCAGAACTCTTTCTTTAAAGTTCGGACTTATCTCCCTCCATTATCGTTTGTTCAATTCATTACAAGAAGAACTTGCAAAATCGAGACTTGACGACGATGTCATAACTATCTTCATTATATAACAACGAGATTAAAAAGCTTCTATCCTTTGGGAAAAATGCGTTTCTAAATCACGAGATTATGTAGGAAAATAACTTATTTGTATTTTTATAATGCTTCAATATGTTAAAGCAGAAAAATTATTGATTTGCGTTTTCTTTTACCAACTTAAATAATAAGAAAATTGAAAAGGTAACTATTACTACTTTATCCTGCTTAACATGAAGAGTACAAAAGTCATCAATTCTTATTTTTGTCATCTTCCTTATGGGTCCTTGACAAAAATAATTTGTACAGAAAGTGGTGATATTGAGTTAAATTATTTAGAAAAAATTCACTATAAGTTTAAATACAAGTGTAGTTCTATACGCAAAATAAATTTGATTATAAACTTCAAGAAATGTCCATTTTTCTAAAAATTATTAATCTGCGTATGAATTAGGAAAAAGCCCCATTAAGTTATAAAATACAAGCCAAAGTTGCGTTTCAGTAATATTGGTTTTTTTAGAAAAGAAGCAAATCACGACGTAATAAAATCTATCGAACCCAATGACGCATATTGTAGTGGTATGGGGCGATGAAAATTCATTATTAATAATGTGCTTCGATCCATCTCCCGAGAATTAAGGAAAGTTCTTACCTTTGGCATATTTAATACTGTGGAGCAGGGAATGCCACTGATGCAGAACTTGCGCGAGGTGGTCTAGGCCCCCGTGGTGGAAATGGAGGATCTTGTATTGGGACTCCCTGGACGCGACCACCAGCTGGCCGCAGGTGCAGTTGGAGTCGCTGAAGAAGAGCCTGAGGGAGCGCATCTGGCTGAGGTCGACGCTGAACGTCCTGCACTTGTGGGGCTGCTTGGTGGGCAAGATGGGGGAGCAGCTGGCGCTCTCTGGGAACGCTAGGTTGTGCTTCTGGGCCAAGAACTCCGGCGTGGACATCCAGTTGCACTGGCTGTCGCTGGAGGTCACAGATTCCGACCTGGAGAAGCTGAACTTCTCCCCGCCCTCCGTTAGGTCCTTCACGCTATCGGGCGTCGTGGTGATTTCTATGTCGGGGTTGGAGATCTCCACGTTGATGTTGATCATCTCCTTGCCCTCCTGTTTTTCGCTGTCTTCCGAGCTGGACGACTCGGTCGTGTCCTGCTTGTCGTCGTAGTTGAGGAACGGGTTCGTGCTCTTCAGCTCGATGGAGGCCGGCCTCTCGGCGCTGCCGTTAGAGACCACGGAGTCGTTCGAGTCCAGGCTCTCCGCGCTGGTCCTCTTCAGCGAGTTGAAGGTGTTGCGGAGGTCGCCGTTCTGCAGCGCCCCGGGGCACTTCCTCAGGGTGCTGTTGGGGATCCATGTGAGGAAGAGCGTGGGCCTCTTGACGTCGTTATATTGATCGACGAAGGTCTTGGTGTTGATGGTCAGGTAGCCGGGATGGTGCAGGATGTCCGTGTCCTGGCGCACCATCGCCGGCGGGTGCACGCACACGTTGTTCTTGCAGAACAGCACCTCGTTGTCCTCATACTGCGCGAGCTTCTCGTTGAAGCTGTCGTTCTCCGTGCCGAGGATGTACGTGGACGCTCGCCTGATTATGTCAGCCAGAGGCATCGTCGAAACGCTGGCTAGGCGCGCTCGCGGACAGAATGGGACATTGTCGACGTCGCGCCGCTAATTCGCTTATCTAATGCACATACTAAGTCGCCTCCGACCCGATAGCACTATTCCGCACCGTATGGTCGCCCGCCCCCATTCCAACTGTGTTATTGATCCGGCGGCGGCTCGAGGCTGGCGTTTCCGACCAGCCGCTTGGTGCCCTACTGGAAGCGGCGGCGTTTGTATGCGGGTCGGGTCGCTGCTTGACACTGGATGTTATCGCAATGTTGGTGATAATATAAGATTTCCGGGCATCGATTGAATTGTCAAATGGACCGCGCAATTTGGAAGGGAACTACCTGAACTGATAAATTTCAAGCTTGCTGCTAAGTTGGGCAGATGGCATTACGGAGGTACAGAAAATTTTAGGGCTGAGAATAAAGGACAGATTTTTCGTTAATTTTCTATTTTCTTATAAGTAAACTTTAGTCTAAGTAAATAGCGACAGTTTATTTTTCAACTAAAAGAAAGAATAAACCTTCCACTATTTTTTTGTATAACTTCTAACAACAATGAGACATTTGTTGTAACGTGGGACCAGATTCTGTATATCTTGTTAATAAAACGCTGCACCGTTTCATGTTCTCGAAATTTGCGGAAATCATCAATAACGGCACATAGTCGCCCATACACATTTTCTGACTCATCTTCTGACCATTCCATCGCCCATTGCATTTTCATCGTACACTTCACTAATTTGTCGATGAATATCTTACATATTTCACATATTTTCAAAAAACTTGAATATTTTAATCTTATAACAAACACCCTAAGCCACAACTGTTCTTAGTGAAATGACATCTGTAGACAGATAATGCAAAAACAACCTCATCAAGCATGCGCGATCAGGACACCGATGTGCTCTAGTGGTCTTCTATGGAAACAGAATTTATTTTTCGAATATACTCCGTAAATTGTTAAGCCTTATATTCCTTTTAACTTTTGAATCTACAGTATAATCTATTTGTTTTATAGTCGTTTGGTTATAAATGTAGTATATTGTTATACATAATATTATTTCTTTATAATTGTTACAGACACAGTCAGCTTTTTTTCTCAATAGGTTGGTACTGGGTTTTTATATTGCTTATATATTGTCCGCTAATCAACGGACACTTTATTATATTTCGTTGTTTTATTATATATTTAATAAATATTGGGGTGAGACCATCTGTTTCTACTGGTTCTTGACTATTTGTTAACCTTCTTTTATTTTGATTAGTACTTCGTCTGTCGTTTAAGTTAAATTAATACTTTTTCTCTCTCTATAACTCCTCTTCTCTCAGTTTACCATTATGATGTTGGGGTGTTGATCCAATTTTTATATTCTTGTCTATTCGTAGAAAGAATCCAGATTTTTTTTACAATTTTTCCTTTTTCTTACCTGTTTCCTTGATATTGTCCATCCAACCTTTTCTTGGCCTTCCTTTTAATCTGTTTTATCAGTTCTCATATCAAAAATTTTCTTTGAAAATCTGGTATTTTTCATGTAGTTTAGGTGTCCATGCCATTCTAATTGTTTGTGTTCTCTTTTCTCTACTATCGGCCTTACTTCTAGTTCTTCCGTTACACTTCCATTTCTGACCTTGTTTCGCCTTGTTTTGCCTATCACGCGTATGAGGTATTTTATTTCTGCGGCTGTTACACTCGATCTATGTTTGTCTGGCATTGCCCAGTTTTCAGATCCATATAGTAGGGTGGGTACAGATAGTTTTATATAGGTACAGTTTGTTTTTCTTACTTAGTTATTTTTTGTTTATCTGATAGTATAGTTTGTTGCTTTTACTTATCCTGTTTTCAGTAGCTCGACGTATCCGTCCATCTTTACTAACTATTGCTCCTAGATATTCATACGAGTCCACGTTTTTTTAGTGTTTTCTGGTTTATTTGTATGGTACTCTATTTACAGTTGTTTTTGATATGGTCATAATCTTTATTTTTTATGTTTATTACTACCCTCTTTTCCTCTAGGTGTTTCTTCCATACTTGTTGATGTTTATCTCTAGTTGTTTAGGGTTTCTTGCCATTAGCAGTATATCGTCTGTATATAGCAGATCTTGCAACTTTACAGGGTTTAGATTGTAGTATCCTAGTACCATGTTTCCTGTTTCCTTTTTGCATGTTTTGTGTATTATTCTATATAGTAAGAATAGAAAGGGACTTAAGCTGTCACCTTGTTTGACACCCCTCTCCATATGGAACTCCCCTAAAACGTTTTCGTTTAATCTTTTTTTTTTTGTTACTGTCCTATGTAGTGCTTTGGAATTTCTTTCGAATTGCAGTTCTTTAATGGCTTCTAAAATGTATTTTGTGGGACTAGATTAAATGTTGCCTTAAGATTGGGAAATGCTATATGTAGTTTTTGTTTTTATGTAGTGTCTTTTCTATTATGGCTCGTAGGGTATATATGTAGTTTTGTCTTTGTCGTCCTGGTCGAAATGTCACTTCTTCTTTTATTTTATCTCCTTTTGGTGATTTATCGTTTTTTGATTTTTTAGGGCTTCTTCCATTTCTGCCTCTGTTATGTCTTCATTTGTTTAATTGTTTCTTCTTCTTCATTAAATGTTTTTTCTTCTATTTGGTTTTCTATACCTTCTTTTCTAAACTTTTTGTGTAGTATTTCTTTTTGTAGTATTTCTTCTGTATCTGTCCTTCGGGATTTCTAATGTGTCAATTTTTGGTGAACGGTTTACTTTTAGTTTGTTGAATATATTCCAGGATTGTTTTTGACTTTCGATATAGTTTTCTTACAAAAGTCTTTCCATGTCGCTTTCTTAGATTTTTTCACTAATTTTTTGCTTTATTTCTGTTAATTTTAGGTGTTTTTCTACTTTGATTTGTTTTTTCTTTCATGCCTCTTTGTTTTATCTTTAATTTAGGTTTCATTTCACCACTTAGTTTTTTTTTCTTTGGGTTTTCTTGTATTTTTCCCACATACTTCTGTTCCTACTTGTAGCATTGTCTCTTAGAATGTATTCCATCTTTTATTTAATATACATGTTTTCCCTCCTGTTATTTATGTTGTTCTAATATTGTTAGTTTTCTTATTACCGTTTTTCAAGTTGTTGTTGCATGTGTAAGTGTTTTTAGTGTATGAAGGTTTATTTTGATATAATTTTTGTATCTTTATTCTTTAGGTTTTTGGATGCTAGTATCTGCGAACACTAATTTGTCGTTTGTATTTAATTTTGCCCCTCTTACGATACTAATGTTACGGATGGCGGATTTCATACTTTTGTGTCCTAGTTGCTCCACTTCTTGTATTTTTGTATTTTCTCTATAATTTTACTTTCTTGTTTATAATTGTTTGTTTCTTGTTATTCTCAATGTTATAATGTAGCTCTTGTTTTCTTTATATGACTTTTATAATTGTTTCTTAGCTCAACCCAAGCTTGTTGCGTTTAGTTTGATTTCTATTGACATCCGGTTTTTTATTTTTTATATTTTCCGCAGTCTTCCTCTTTGTTGCACTTGATTAGCTTTCTATTTAAATTTTATCGCTCCATTAATGCATAATTTTAATTTACTTTATTTAACTTTTATATCACGTAACTTCTTTCTCATATTATTTTTGCTTTTTTATTGACATCTTATAATAGTTGTTTTTATTATTTATTTTTTTCATTAACTTTGCTATTCCTTTCTTATGGTGAGTTTATATATTTCTTATTTATGATCCTGTTTTTGTTTCTTTAATTTTTCCTTTTTATAATATTAAATCAATTATTCAACAAGTAATGATTGCTTTTTATTTGATGTTTCATATTATTCTATTTTTATCTTTTAATTTGATGTTTACGATAATCATTTAATTATGTCTGCTTATTTTTATTTTTTGATATTTATATTTTGTGTATTTTTAGGCTTTTATACATTAAAATAAGAAGCCTTATGTAGAGAGTAATGTTGTCTGTCTGTCCGTCCTTTATTTTTCAACTTTTGATCAAGGCAGCTTCCAAGATGGAGCCGTGTTGGTATTTCTGTCAGTTCTGACATCTGTCAAGCCTTATCATTTTTGATTTGTGATAGATAGAGACACAACGTTTTCAATAATCATCTAAGGACCATAAGTCGAGTCCAGACGCCAAAAATCAGTCGGATCAGAAAGGGCCGCAAATTTTTTGTTTATGTATTGAAGCCCCGGACATCTGTGGAACCGGAGTTCCACGTCCTTACTTGTTTATCTTGGTGTTTCTTAACTGTTTGTATATATTTTTTGTTTTATATTTTTTATTAGATTGCATTATACGCAAATTTTGTCATTTGTTAATATTTTCTTTCTTATTTAGTTATTTATTTTTTATTACTTATAGTGCCTCCAGTATTCATTAGGACCATGTTTTTTTGAACTTTCCAAATTCCGTTAAAATCAGGATAGGTTGATTAGATTTGTGCCTAATTTTGGAACTTTTTTATCTTCTTCCTAACATTTCTACATTTTTTGTTTCAACTACTACGTTTTGTCAATTAATGATTTCTACTGCGTTTAAATCATATTAAGTTATTATGCTTATAGCCTTCTCGTGTGGCCGCTTGGTTTGTTCCAAATTATTTATTTTTTCCATTTTTGATAACTTTTGACCCATATGCTACCACTATTCTCTTTAGAAGTTTTTCTAATTTCTATTAAACTTCTGTAAAGCGATTTATTATTGTTATAAAAAGAGCAAGTCAAAAGATTTTGTTCTAAGGATAGTCCATAGCAGTGCGTTTTAAAGTTCAGGCGCGTGGTGTTCCTATACCGCCAATGTTAACTTCAATAGTAACATTTCAGACTGCGCCCCATTTTCAAGTACACAATACGTTGTTTAATTATTTTACTCTTTTTACATTGTCTTCAATTTGTTAATTCTGTAAATTGCTAGTTCGGTAATTACTTAAATATTTATTTAGATTTTGTTAACTACATGATGATTCTACTTTATTATTTAAAGAATATGAGAGTTGCAATATATTTTAACCAAATTCATTAAACTACTTTAAACTTTGGACTTCTCTGATGCTGTTTTGCATATTTTCAGATTATTTTTATCCTAGTCATTTTATTATATACGTCCATTTAGAAGCCGGCGGTGGGGTATGTAATGAAAACAAGAAAAATGTCAAAAATACTTGCTTTTTGGGGGATGCCATGTGGGTAAACTAATATAAACTAAAATTATTTTTTTAATTTACTGAAGCATTACAAAAATATAAAGTCACAAACAATTATTTTTTATGCAATCTTAAAATTCATTTTCCAAAGGATAGCCAGTATTTTGATCTTAAAATTGCAAAATAGAGGTGGTTGCGATCATGCACGAATGTTCGATAGCCTATCGTTGTCAAATATCTGTTCTCTAGGTGCTTTTTTAATGTAATCTAGAACAGATCCTCAATTTTATGACAAGTTTAGTTAGCTGCTTGAAGCCAGGCGTTATTGTAAAACAGGATAACGTATCGAATTGTTTGGGTACTGTAGTAGCTTATTCTGTTTTTGTAAGCAGTCTTAGCAACTATTAATCGGTGCTTATCGTCGATAAGGTAACGAACAATATTTTTTTTAGCCACGCTGGTTCTTAAGACAATATTGGTAACCTTTATTTTTACCTGCTTCTCGCCTCTTCAAAAAGTTTAAGCTACATGTACAGTTTAGTATTTTTAAATTTTATACCCTTGTGAAAAACTTGATAATAATTTGTTGTACAACGGACAAGGGTACCTCTTGCTTTGATACAGTAGTGCTGATTTAAAAATCCCTACCTACAACGTTTAGGAAACGTGTCTCCCTCCGTTTGCTTATAGGGCGTAAAAAATAAATTCTGGTCATCCACGTACAATGGTGACCGAAACTAGTCCAAAAATCGGTGTACTGTCTTTTAAAAACACGAATTATAAAGAAAGGTGGTCTGGTTGGGGTAACTTATCAAACGTTTTCAGGGGTCTCAAAGTTTTTGAAATAGTTCTCAATATTGTAAAATAGAATGTTTTAACTCTATTCAAAAAAATTTTCTATTAAAATTTAGTTCTTCTATTATAATAATTTCTTCGTGCTGAAAATTCGCACGCTTATATTTGCTTTGTCTTCTACTTCATACCAGGTTAATCAATAAGCATTGTAAATTTTTCTGCAACATTTTTTAATTCTTGTTTTAATAATGCTTATATATTGAATATTATTTTTTTCAACTTTCTAGTTGAACTTTCGTCTTTAAAATTCAAACTGTTACATTTTATGTTATGCTATTTATTATTTTGAATATGTCCCGTGCTACAATCTCTTATTTTTCTCATTATTTTTGCTTTTTCTTTTGTTTCAAATATCACCTTATTAATGTATTTTCTATTTATAACTTCTTACATTATATTTTTCATACAAATTTTCTGTTTGCTTTATCTAGTTTAGCTTGAATTCTTTTATCTTTATTTATTGTCACGTTCAAAAGGATGTAACTATGTATTTTTGCCTAATTTTTTGTTTTTGTTTTTTTATTTATTCGCTGTTTGTATGTTAAAATATTTGTTCAACTATCAAAGTTCTTTGTTATTATTATATTTTAATGTTAAATTACTTCTGTGGTTTATATTTTTCTTTTTTCAGACATTGCCTCTTTATTTTGTATTGTATTTTTATTTTACTATAAAGTCGTTAGTTATAAATACATACCATTGATTACTTACTTTTACAATTAGTTTTTTAAATTTTATTTTTGTATTTGGCACTGTGATCATAGTAATAGTAACAGTAGAGCCCCATTATTTTCTGCTGGGACATATTGAGTCTGTATATTTGTTTTACTCTTATGTGCGGCTTAGTAAGCTAGCCGAGTCATAGTTTCTATTTTATTTTTTTTTAATTGTGGGATTGTAATAACAATTAAATAATTTTTGTTTTTATTCATTTCATTTTTTTATTGCTTACGTTCGTAGCTTACTTGTTAATAGTTTTTACTAGATTATATACATAAATATATTGCTTACTGTCTACAAAGCAATTAGTAAAATGTCCAACTACCATTATTATCCATGGCAATAATTTCACTTACAGGTGTTTAGGTCTACAACGTAAGATAACGCTATATTTTCAACATTTGTTGGGATAATATTTTGATAGTTGATACGCGTTTACGTTTTAGATTTCCGTCAAGAGACTTGTGATGGGAAATTCAGGCCATTTTATTTTCTCCAAATTGTACATCATCAGGTAAATTATTGAGGTTATTATCCTCTGGTAGCGACCACAATTCAGTATTGGCTTCATATCATTTTTAAACAGTCTACAGCTATTATATTTTAAGCATCCTTTTTGCATGTAATATTTTTAGAAACATGTATCTTATCCTAAATTCCCATCCACTAAAACAACCTCAAAATGTTCAACTTACTGAGTTGTTTAATAGACCATTAAAAAGGTTTCCTTTCACAAACCAAGATTGCCTTTAAGAAGACAGAACTCAAAAGGGCGCTTTATCAATAAATATAATATTGCTTCAGCCCCTCTGTACACTTTCTTCTGCCAAGTTATTTTATAAATGCTTCTTTGTAAACAAAGGTTTTAAGGACGCACATTTTCAAAATTGTATATTCTTTTAAACGTCATTTGGCTGTCATGAGCTCCAGTATAACACTGTTTTGGAAAAACGTGATGAAATACTAAGTGCGAATTTTTTAAATAATTTTATTATCGTTTGATCGTCCTTTTGTCAAGATTCCTTGCTTCTTTCATCCGTTGAGTAACTTATTCATCGCTTTTTTCTGGCCTTATCCACTTTTGAGCGAAATTGGGAGACACGAGAATAACGCGCTGCCGTTGCAATACTCATTTGCGGTCGTTCGAGGTGGTCACAGGAACACCGCTGCAAGTCTCCTCTAAAAAACAGCACACATTGTAAAAAAATATGCATTGATTCGCCAAAAGCGTAGTAAAGTGCCTTTCAAGTGAATCATTTGCGAAACACGCGCATTCCGTCCCATTGGCCTGAAATACCGTCTAGACGCTCTTGTGAGACTAATTGTAAGTCTATAAAATTATAAATTTCTTAAATAATTTTAACTGCTAGATTAAAAAACTAATATTTATTTAACTGTAATAGTATTGACAATACAAAATTTCATGGTTATTTTTATTTTAATTATATTCTGTTTCATGTAAAACACTAAATAACTATTGAATTGATCGGTTATGACGTAAAGGAGATTTGTGTACATAAGTTCTTCTTAACTATAGAATTCGAAATAGTGAAACTAATGGTTTTATTTATTTCCTGACTAAATCTTTTTGCTTCAGATCTGCACATTCTTAAACTAAACGAGAATTAAAAGTACATAAGTTTTCATTGCAGTATTCATTATCTTCTTATATTAGAGCACTATGAACTCTTTTTCTTTATTCCAGATTGAATAAAGAAAAAACGATAGAAGGTATAAAAATTTTATTTTTATAAATTAAAACTGCAGAACTGAAAGTTTTATTTTAATGTGTTAAAGAGAATATCAGAAAAGAGACACTTCCTTTATTTTAGATGTACTGTTGAAGTCGTATTCTCAAGTTATTTACCCTCTCCATCATGTTGAAGATTACGAATTATTTCTTGACTTATTGCGATTCGCAGGGCTTTGAAGGTGGTAGGATAATGTTGATAAACCTCAGCTTTGAGATATTTTTACATAAAAATTTACAGGAAGCGATATTTGATGAGTGAGCTGATCAAGCGATATCACCGTGTTAAGAGGTTAGGTAGCACTTAGAACGCAGCTCTACTAAGTGGCGTGAGGCATCTTCTTGGGATAAAACATTTTGGAGTGCATTGAAATTTGGCGAGATAAATGGAAGTCACACTAAAAAGTAAGACTAAGTATTACTAGTAATGTTCTCGCACGCTGTTTGAGAAGTTGCAGGAGCGAGTTGTTAAAATTGCGAACGTATTATTGCACAAACTGTCATAACTGTCGTCGAACCTTTTCCATGTTAAGTCTATGGGAACTGGATTTGCTAATTGCTCTAAATTGTATAGATGAAAGCAAAGATCTTGATGTAACATTTGTTGTGCAGTAGGATTAGGCAAGTCAAGTTTAATGACATGTTTATACGTAGTCTTTCTTCCGCTACAAACAATACTTTTGAAATTCCTTAGACACAACAAAATTGATTGTTGATCAGGAACTAAACCTGAGATCTAAATTAAAGTGTCTACAAAACACATGTTGTGTGGCTCTAACAGAGTTACTTCTTCTGAAATTAGGGAGAAAGGTTTACTCCGCCCTGTATGTCATAAAATTTCTTATAGAGCAGTATATGGTTATACCAATTTAAAATTGCCAAAATAAAGAGCTACCGATACTTTAATTACAAAACTATATTAGGAAACACTATATCTGCTAATATAGGTATAAATATCTGATTCCACTTTAGATATTTCTTACCAATGCTGTTATTTCTCTTGACTTTCTTAATTATATAAGTTACTCATGGATGTCTCCATACATTACTTTTACAATTTTATTAATAGAAGTGAAACTAACGATAACCTTATCCCAATTTGATGTGAGGTTAGGCTTTCTACAATAGTCACGACCAGATAATAAATAGAATGCCATATATCAGATTAGCGGTGTGCTGTTTATAATTTTGCACACCTTTGTTTTCTTAATTTAATAGAATAATGTTTTTGTCTTCGGAAGAACTGTTAGTTATTTTTCATCACAATTTTAATATTTTTTAAGTGAAAAGGTACCTATGATACGTAAAAATTTTCTTCTTTTTACAAAAAGGAAATTTGTACTCAAAATGTTCTCTCATTCGTAATCATATAATGCAATTAAAGATTTTCATCGTTGGAAAAATTTGTGTCAGGACTTACTATACACGTTATAAAAAATGTCCCATTTTCAAACTTATTAAGTACCGCGCCATCTACTCAGCGGCACAAAAATGTTTAAATACTCTTCTATCTGATGATAGGCCACATGTTATCGGGCTCGAGCATTTCCTTGACAAAGGAAAATGGGTGTGCTAAGCACAAAGTGTCTTTCAGACTGAAATTTCCTTCCTGAAACTCAATACAACCTAGGTATAGTTGTACAATCTCCCAACACAAGAGTATTTTCTACAAATTTTAATAAAATTTGCTTATTTCTATATTAAACAAAGCACTTTACACTCAAACCTTTACTATACAAATTTTTAGACTATAACTATGTTAAGCGCTGTGAATATAAAAAATTAAATTGAATTTCAATTATTTGTACGGCGAGTTATTAAAACAAATTGAAAACTAGGCGTGGTTCGTTTATATGTTTATTAGTTAATTATATATACACATATTCAACAAGTGCACTAGCAAACGACAATTAATTATTAAAACAAACAATCGTAGGTACACGTTATAAAAATATCGCTATAAATGTGCGTTAAGATATGTTCTTTTAATTAGAGTGAAGAAATAAAAGAATTCTTTAATAACGGGGTGGTCATCAAAGAACTTATGGCAACAAGGAGTGAGATCGTGCTAACTGCGTTCGGTTAGTAGTGTCGTCTGAAGGGATCTTTGGTGTAAGCCCCTCTGTCGTGTTCTTCTTTAATGATGGCGAAGAAACTGTAGACCACCATCCACATGTACAAATATACAACTGAAAAAAACAAAGATAATATAAGAACTAAAATTGTAAATAAATTAATGAGAAACTACTAAAGGCGAAATTGTCTGCCTAATAATTTTTGCATACGAATGTAAACGGAAGATTAGAATTTAACAAAAAAATAGTGACTTACCAAAAGAAATCAGTCCAATCACGAGAAGAGAGTCCCGTTCAACGTGTTATCCTCCAAATAGAAATCCACAGAAGTGTAGATGACGGAGACCAAGAGTCCAACGGCTAGCATAATTCCAAGTAGCACCCATGGAACCATGAGGAACATGTTTCGCTAAAAATACATTTTTTATTTAGCTTTCAATAAAAATTTCTTTAAGCAGTTCAAAAGTTCGATTTATCAAACTTCAACGCACTACATTACCCAACAAACAATTTAAAAATTCTCAATGAACAACGTAAATAACAATATAAAGTAACAAAAATAGTGAAATAGTAATTAAAACAAAAAAGTTATAATAAATATAATAGACAATCAAAACTTAATAAGGAAAAACACAGTAAAAGCAAATGACTAATTTGATGTTAGCGACCTTCTTAAGCGCCCTTTTTGCGAAAGCTCTGAAATTGAGGTAAAAATTGCTTTTTTGAGTTTTTCAGAGTTATATTTGTTGAGCTTGAGTTGACAATTTTGTAGTTTTAACATTCGCCACTAGTACTCAATACATAAACATAAAATTAATTTTTTGCTGGGTCGACAAATTTTGGAATCCCAGTCAAATGAGTTACTGGTAGGAAGTGTTTACTTATATGTTGTCATATAATGATTATGGCAAACATACTTTATCGTAAACAAAAAACAAAGAGGACGTCCAAACCCCCAAAAAATTCGCTGATAAAAATTTAGAAAACTATTGTTGAAGATTTATGTTACACCTAAAAACAGCTGCCTGGAATATTAAGTGTTACTCAGTATAAGATTTAAAAGCGTTTAAAACCCAGCGAAAAGGTTTATAAAAATGCCAGTGCTCTGCAAATTGAAGAAAAGGCGAAAAACCGTGTACAAAATCCTCCTTGACAGACAAAAAAAGTTTTTGCGTCGCATTGTTAATAAAGATAAACATTGATACAGTTTGACGATTTCAAAACTAAAAAATAAATTTACGATTCAGGCCAACCGTCAACAATGACAACGAAACTAAATATTTATGGAAAGAAAGTTTTTGGTAAAACCAGAAAGCCTGTCGATTTTGCGCTGTTAAAGCTAAGGGAAACAATCAATAGAGTCTTTTCTCGATAAGATTTAATTATTTTTAATCAAGAATTAAAGGGCAAACATCCTAAATACGTCAAGAGGCATGACAAAATAATCTTTCAACAAAATAAAGCTCGACCACATGTTGGGAGATAAGTAAAAAGCACATTGGAAGAGCTTATGGGAGGTTTTGATTTACTTGCTGCATTAATCAACTGTTCATCCTTCGGATTACCACCAGCAAAAGCTTGTAAAGCAGCACTTCACATGAAGATGTTCAAATTAGGCCTCTCCATGGATTTCACCAAAGAATCCGTAAATTACCACAGAAATTGGAAAAAGTCAGAGCTAACGATGGCGAATACTTTGACAGATATGCTTTTTATTTTTTTGCAATAAATTTTATTATTTTTCATGCCATCATCATTTACAAAACTAAAATAGCTGTTAGAGGTCTGGTATAGTCGTGAAGAAATTTAAGGGTTGGTAACTTTTTTGAAACATCCAATTTGGAATGTAAGTTTCCATAGAATCAAAAGCTTGATCAGATACAGTAGTCTTTCATAGCACAAGTCCCAAAAAGCAAAGCCATTAAAATCCGATTAAAAAATTAACAATGCCTTTCTCTCCCCCAACTCAAATGCCATTATATTTGGTTTTTGCTTTTTAGCTAATCCAAGTTATATCTTTGATCAATATTCGCTTTAATAAATACATTGCAACACTTATACCAAAGATTATTGCTACAACAGATATTAGCTTTTATTTCTGTGTTCTTCGTTTATATTATCAGGAATCCATTTCCTAAACCTTCTGATCAAATTCATATTTCCGTAGATTATACGAAAAACACTTGCTTTTAAAACACTGACACTGGTGGCTTACTTTTCGTAATCGCGAATTGTTGATGCACTCTTGATGTTTCAGTTTGATTATCGCATTTTTCACAATTTATGTGACTTGCTTTACGTTTAGCTGAACGACTCGGATGCTGTTCTAATTAGTAAATAAGGCAATAATGGGTTCTTCGTCTATAATTTAGGTAAAATTGAATGAACTTGGTTCCAAATTTGCAATAATTTTGAATGAATCTTCCTTAGATAGATTATATTAAAAAAGGCTAAAAACAAGAAAAGACTATAACACATACAATTGAAATGTCGTAAGAAAGAATAAATATAAAAACAGAAAAAACAACTGTGAAGGAATTCTAAAAAGAAGAAAGACATTTTAGCTTTAAAATTTCTGTTCCTTACCTTTATAGTTCCAATGATCAGCAGAATGGATATCAGGACAGTCATGGCGAAGTTAACGGCCATTATTATTCTGACTGCAACAAAATAATGTTTAGATTCGTTTATGGTGTATAAACAAAAAACTTACCTGTGTCTTTGGACAAGCTGTCTAAAACTATAGTTTTCAGCTGCAAAGGCACAGTAAATATCACTATGATTCCGGCGATTGCAAGTATCTGAAAGGCAACAAGATGCTTCAACGTATTTGCATTGTTAGGTATTAACTCACGATCCCTGCAAATCCGGCCACTAGCGTGCCCGTGCGTAGGGACCCGCAGCAGCAGAAGTTCTTCAGCAGCGTCATTCTGGCTGTTTAAAGTTCTGCAACAAAAATGAAAGTTCTAGATGCTAGCTGATACCAAAATGCGTTTTCATTATAATTTGGAGTTAATAATTATAATTAGCTCAGAATGAGCGACTTACAAAAGTTATCGCTCTTAGTAAAAAAATTGTAGTAACAAATTGGTATCTCCCAAAGTCAGATTGACTGAGAATAAATAAGGCGCATTTACAAAGGTGAGTAAACATAGTATTTATGTCTCCAGATTTACCGCGCATATTTCTGAAATGGGAAATATGAAACTTTTTACATTTATTGGGTATATTGCAAGTCAACACATACATAGTCGAAGAACCTATAAGTTATAGAGATTTTCTTCTTTAAAACAGTGAGAATGACTGCATATTCCCTACTAAGAAACGACCCAAAAAATTAAAATTCTTCTTCTTCTCCATTATGTTTTAGATATAATCCATTCTATTTTTTTATACCTGCTCCTTTCATCTCCAAGCTTCGTCTTCCTTTTGCTCTATATCTATAGTATATTTTGGGAAGTTTGTCGTTTTCCATTCGTTCTAAATGTTCTTTCCATTGCTGTCTGTAGTATTTTATATTGTCCATAATGTTGAATATTTTTCTGATGTAGTTATTCTACGTTTGTTATTTTTGATAATGGTCCAGCATTCACTACCGTATGTTAGTCTTGGAAGAGCTGCTACTTTATCGAACTTTATGATTGTTTCCTTCTGTACTTTGTTTCTCAGTGATCTTTATATTGTGCCATTGTGGTAGTTAAATTTTTCGATTTTTTTTGGATCTCTTCCTCTCCCATGAAAGATATTGAACAGTCCAGGAATGTGAAACGGTTCACCTGTTCCATTATTTTTTCATGTAGTACTATTAAAAAAAATTTAAATTGCTTTACAGTAATAAATAAAGTAGGCTGCAAAATAAACACGATAGAAGTTAAATTAGAGGTAAAACAGTTTTACTAAAGAATTTATCAAAGAAGTCAAATGACTAACGTGTATACGGGCAGAGACTATTATAATTTAAGAGAGAAATGTAATCTTATAAAATTTTCGTTAGAGTAAGTAAATTGGCCTTTAAATTGTGGTGAATATATGTTGTTACTGAAACTATGAAGTAAGAGTTTGAAGTGAGTTTTAGTTACAATACTATTCGGATTGTTCGGTTACCTTCGCCTTATATAAATGCATTAATAACAAAGCTAAAATAGATTTTTTCTGCTTTCTATGAATAAAGGTGTATTAATTGCCATACAGACAACATGTCCGCAGTTTGTTTTAGAATTTAAAATCTGACTAATACACCAACAAATCATGCCATAAATTCCTTCGATATTATTAGTGACACAAAAACGGGAAAACATTCCAAATAATGCTTGGCAAAATGTTAAGAACCTAAAAAGCTTAAGAAGAAAAGTATAAACCGGCAAAAACAGCAATAATAATTTAATCAAACCACCAAACGACAGCGTAGAACCACTAATGCTACAACTGAACTTTCCGCGAGTAAAGTGAATTTTTCAGAATAATTTCAACATCCTCAACTAACAGGTGAGGGTAATGCTGAAGTAGCAGAAATGGGTATTATCCTTATCAAGTCAACAAATTTTGTCAACAAATTGCCTCATAGAATGTAACTCTGATTGCTAATGTACTATTTTCAAATGAAAAAAGAAGTAAAACACCCCCAAAAAAGCTAGAAGTGCGATGAGCATTCAAAAACACTCTGAGATTAGTGGTTGCACAAGAAAAAATAATTTTAAAAGTTCTTTTTATCTAAAAATTTATTACTTAAAGCAAAACAGCTCTCACACCTTTACTCTATAAAATTAATAATAGAAAATAAATTAGAAATGCTTCCATATTTTCCCAAAAAGCAGTAGCGTGATAATTGATTGCCATTTGTCCAATGTGGACAAGTTGTAAAACATAGAAATGCTGATTTTATTCTTTAAAGGGTAAAATTATAGAAATGTAAATGTGAAAGAGTTCAAAAACATTTGGAAAGTTAGAAATATTAGAAGTTACATCGGATAAACAATGTCTGAAAAAATTAAATCAATTTAGAAAAGGAAGTCTCAGATGTTTTACAAAATGGTATTCTTTTAAACTAGACCTTTGTAAATGTGGATTAGGTCAGGTCGGACCTTTTCTAGCAATCCATTTACTTTCATGAATTGAATTCAGGTTTTCAGCAAGCACCAAGAAATGTGCTAGAGCACCATTTTGCATAAATAACTTTCCCATCTTTTCTTCAATAGAAACATCGTCCAGCAAATGGGGTAGTAATTTTCATCACTAAAATGTAGCATTTCTCAGACATTCTCAAAAAATTGCTATTCCTGCCTTATTTAAATAACATTGTGAAAATTCCTATCTTTGTAAATAGCGTTCATTATATAAATTGAAAACACTGTTGCGGCGGCTAATGTGTGCTTCGTCTGTAAATAAAATATGTTGTCAAAATTAACTTAGCATGTTGATTTTCTCACTCGCTGATAACTCATGCACTTGCTAAAGTAATCAGGATACAGCAATTTATTATTGAGTATTTGTCAAATAGTTGAGTCTGCTATGCCTAGTTCTCAATGTTTCTTTGTCAAATAACAACCACTTTCTTCAATATGGAAGTTATGGTTGTTCTTGGTTGTCCTTAGTCAACAGTTCTGGATTGGAAAAGTTTTGTATTGATGATTTATTTTAAATATTGACTTATAATTGTGCAATATGGTATTTTGCAATGTGGTTTTCCATATATCACACACTTCAGCCAAAAGAAAATTCGTATCGATTCCTTTTAGTACAATTTTTGTTAAAAACTAACACGAAGTAAATCTGGCTAGCTTGATTTATAATCAAAATTAATCTTATCCTACCAGCAAAACGTTAGGTATTTCACTTTTGCATTAAAAAGTCTCACAAACGGTTCAACATTCGACCAATTTATGAAAAGTTTTAAGTAATTTTATTTTATCTCATTCTTCAACCTGAAATTTCACCTGCGTGCTAAAATAACTGGTGTCTGTATATTAAATAGAAGATTCGACTTTAAATTGTGTTAATTTTTTGATACAATTCCTAAGTTGTATTTTACATGTAAAAATTAGCGTTTAAGTAATCAATAATAAAATATCCATTATGACAACATTAAAGTTGTCGCTGAAAGTTCATTCAAATCTCGTAAGCAATTGCAGCAATCGTTAATTGGTGGTTATCTATGGGAAGACGGCGAACAATGCAAATATTCTACTCGGTAATACTGGTCCTCGGACGACGTTGGTTATATTTATTTTCAACTAGTTCTCGCCCCCGAAACATCCTCCCAAAACTGTACCGAAAATCTACTTAAAATTGCAAACGATTTTACGTCCTCTGTTGTGAGAAATTTGATAATAATCTGTTGCGTGTAATGTTCTGATATTAAGCTAACTAAAAAAGTGGTGACGTAGAGTAATTTATGGGGGAATCTCCTACAGCCCTACCTCCAACTCTTAGAAACCGCGCCCTTTTCCGTTCAGCTCGCGTAAAAAATCTCGTGTGTATTTGACATACCCTTGTAGTTTTGCAAAATTCAAGTATTTAGTTTGCTAAAATTTATATTTCAATATGTTCCTGATTCATTTTTAGTCAATGCAGTAGGAATTTGAATTTCATGGAGCAGTCGCATAAATGCGCTCTGTGTGATTACAAGTGATAATTGAACGTGTGCGCCGAAAGGCGATTAAAATTGAACTACTGACCTCGAGCGATTGATAACTTAAAATATCGAACCGATCTGTTACCCCCATTAAATTATCAGAGACAAATAGTCTAATTTATAATGAAATCAAAATGATAAATTATTGTGCAGTGGGCCCGGCTCACGAATTTAACGGGCAAGAACAAATAACATAACAACAAACGTGGCAGATAACACAGCTGCAACAACCAGTGATGCAACAGTCAACAACAAATACAAATCAGCAGCCCTATTTTAATATGATGAATATGCAACAACCCTATCATAATGAAAACGCAACGACTTATCAACAAGCCTACCTAAGAACAACACAAATAACCAATAATTCAAAAAGAGATAGAAATTACACAAACAAAGCCGAAGAAGAAACCGAATTAACAAGTAAATTTATATAACAGACAGTCAAGAAAAAGAGTTATCTAAGTTATCTCCCAAGATAAGAATTGAGAAAGAACACTCTCTTTTGATACCCAGATGTGACAAATTATTCAATCTAACCGATAACAATGAAGATATGAATACTACAATACAGCAACACAATCCAAAAATCCAGGACCAAAGAAAATAAAACTCGCACCAATATTTATTTACGATGTGAATGACTATAAAAAAATGGTCAACTATCTAAATAACACTCTAGAACAAGAACAAAACACCAGCAAAACTCAATTAAATAATACAATATCAACACGCCTGATTCTTACCGAAAACCAATCAGACAATTAAAAGAAGATGGGATAGTCCATAACGTATACCAAGTCAGACAAGAGAGAGCGTACAGGATGGTAATTAGGCAAAAAGGACACAAAGTTTGTAACCTATTAAATATCAGACATCGCAACACAAATAACAAAAACCAATTTCCATCACAAGATAACTTCTAACTAATGATTGGCTTAAATACTCTCAAGTAAATACTCAAAATCATAACTCTCAAAGCATGGCGGAACAGTATTCTTAAATGAATCCAAAGCAATGTCAAACTAACTGATTAATCAAAACAGCACAATATTAAATATGCTTAGTGCAATAATAACTAAATTGGCATAGTAATGGTACACTCATGTCGCATGGAACCAAATGTTTTATTAAACCATAAATTAGAACTATTTTTTTTCTAATTACAAAAAATAAATACCACTTTAATTTTAAAACACATTTCACATAGAGAACAATGTTTAAAATACCACATTAAATTCCTTAGAGGAAGAGTAAGGTTAGTAACAAGTAAAAGCAGAAATCTACTATAAGCTATAAACAAACTTAACTGCAATTATCCATCGATCGACGAACCAACTTATTGGTCGACAGACCCCAGTAAGATATCCAATAGCTTAGATTTCTTTGTGCACAAAGATATTACAACAAACCATTTATACTTTGAATCCAAATATCCTCAGATCATACCCCAGTGATTGCAACAATAAGTACGTATATTATAAATAAAGAACGTATACCAACACTAATCGATAATGCAACGGATTGGGTTAATTTCATACTACATCGAAAATAAGATTAACTGAAAACTTCGAATTAAAGAGGCCGACGAACTTGATAAAACTATTAAATACCTAACCACACTAATCCAAAAGACTACCAGGTATTCAACTCTAAAGCAACCACAAAAAGCAAAGAAGTATCATAACATACCCCTTTACATTCGGGAATTGGTCTGTGAAAAGTGAAGAGCACAAAGCAGATGCCAAAGATCCTAAAACAATGATGATAAAATAATATATAACAGACTAAAACGAAAGTTACCCAAAACCCTATATGAAGCCAAAAACGCAACATTTGAATATTACATAAGCTCACTCTTCAAAGAGTGGAAATTACAAAAAGACCAAAGATCACAGTACCTCCAATCAGAAAATTGCATAGACGTTGGGCAAAAAGCGACGCAGAAAAGGCAGAAACATTCATGTTAATGAGGATTTACTTAACATAGTCTGCCAAATGTAACTTCCAATTAAAGTTTTTCACCTCGAGACATGCGTGAAGGAATCAAAAAAATTAATCCACATAAATCACTCTGACATGACCTTATTTCAAATATAGTTCTTAAATATCTACCAAGAAACCTAATAGTACTGCTAATAATCATATATAATAGTATGCTACGACTATCATATTCTATAAGTTGGAAATATATATATGCCCAAATTATTATGGTGTCCAAACAAGGAAAACCTGTTAAACTAAAGCTATGGCCTAATTAGAATTTTTTTCTATTTTGTCTGAAGTCTTCGAAAAACTTCTGATGAGAAGAATTAAAACTGATTTGAAACTATCAACGATTATACCAGGATATCAATTTGGTTTCCAAAAACATCATTCAACTATACAACAAACACAGAATTGTAATTAGTATCATCAAAAGCCTCAAGAAAAAGAAATTTTTTTTTCTAGATTTTCTAGACGTCGCCCAGGTTTTTGACAAAGTCTGGCACATTGTTCTTTTACATAAAATCAAAAGCGTTTTTCTTAGTCCGTATTACCATCTGCTAAAATCATACATGTCAAAACGATACTTTCAAATAAAATACAACTCCAGTTGCTCTAGCTACTAACAAGTAGAGATGCGTGCTGGGACTGTTGCTCTTCTTGATTTATATTTCGCATTTACCAACGATAAACAGTACTAGTATAGCAAAATTTGCAGACGATACTTCCTTGCTGCCACTAAACATTAACTCCGTGGCTACAACACAAAACCTACAGAATCATCTAAATCTATTACAGAACAGGACTGATAAATGGAAAATTAAGATAAAAGAGGCGAAATAAGTACAAGTTACTTTCACTACAAAACTCGAATACCAGTAAAAAATAAAGTGAAATACTCAGGGTTATAACTACATTAAAAACTGACTTGGAAGAAACATGTCAAAATAAAGCGCTAATTAACTTAAAATTCAGAGAGATGTTATGGTTAGTGGGACGAAGATTCAAATTATCAATAGATAATAATATTGAAATACAAATGTATCCTTAAGCTCAAATGGACTCATGGAATATAATTATGGGAGTGTACAAAACCTTCAACCCAAAAAAGAATTCAAAGGATTTGCACCATGGTACGTGTTGAACATTACCCTACATAATGACCCGGGCATTCCATTTATAATCGAGGAAATCGAGAGACTTTAGACGTTGTACTTCGAACAAAATAAAGAACACGAAAATGACCTGGTATAAGAAATAATCAATCTCCCAGAGGCAGAGAGGAGATTTAGAAGACTATGGTCTATGGACTCAAGGCAAGAGATGCATGACATCAAGTAGTTAAACCTAACCTATTAATAGGATTCTACAGAATGGTCAACGGACGATTACTCTACTCATGTTTATATAATTTATTTATTAGTGTGTACTTAGGATTATATTGTAAATAATAAAAAAAGAGTCAATATGTATGTGTTACGTATTTCGTTCTTATAGCCTCTTGGGTAAGAAGAAAATAATTGCCAATACACTTATAAAGGGAAAAGTTTTCAAACTGAAAACACTATGATTTATAATGAAAGAACTATAGGTAAGACGAAGTGAAGACGGTAAAGTTAGGTTTGCTGAATATTAAAGTTGAAAGGTAGCAAGGGTCGTATTGGAAAAAGCAAAAGCAACAGGGTTTTGTAAAATGCGTGCAGGGTACACAGTACCCAGTATGTGTCTGATCGGATATACCGGGTTTGACTCGCGGAACATTACTTACAATTATCCATGAGAACCTAAAGATGACAAAAATATGTGCTCAATGAGTTTCCCATTCTTTTACCACTCATCAAATGCAGAAGCCTGTAGAGGTACACCAACAGTTTCTGCAGCTGCACATCGTAGACTTGAAAACTTTATTTAAGTGTTTAGTCATAATGGACGCATAAGAACTCTAAAAAGACGTATTGGCAACTATCGTCTCGTATACCAAAACAAATGGGACCTGTATTTTAAAATTAGGAGAAGATTTTGCTAATAGATTATCTGGCCATTTGTAAAAGTATCATCAATGAGCAGCACGGTAAGTTAATGAGAAAATTTTTCCGATGTATTTAACGACACTGATATAGCAAATGGAGATGTGGCGCTTGCTTCAACATTACAATACGCGGTCAAATGTCAGTGGCTATACCGTTGCCATTTTGTAGATTTTAGGTTATGTTTTCTTAATTTTTATCACTCTCCAGTCTTAAGCTACCTGGGTTCTAAACTAACCACTTTGGTTGCTTTTGGAGAACCTCTTAGTATTAGCCGTATAGGCCGTTCTCGTTGCGGCTTGAGGGAGAATTGCAGTAGTCGGGCGCTTGTGGCGACTACACTCCTCTGCATCGTACCCTATGAGATCCCTGACTGATGATATACTGCCGTATAGGTTCATCGCTTGGTTACGTATGAACTCTTTGATGTTAAAGAGTTTGGCATTTCTATGGAAGACCGGGTATCTGACGTACGAAGGAACGCTAAAGATGGACCTTCCGTTCTAAATTCACGTGGAGCTTATTTATAGGCATATCCCTAACCTTAGATGTTAAAAAGTATCGAAGACAGCACAGATCCTTGTGGTACCCCTGCGCAAATTGTCTCTCCGATGATTATACTTTGACGGCCTTGATCAGGAACTTTTGCCTGACAGGAAGGAATAAATCAGCTAAACCATTGATAGAGGGATGGAGGCCATCTTGTACACTGAACGGTTGTGCCACACCTTGTCGGAGGCACTGCCCACGTCCAGGAATGGAGCACTGGTAACTTTCTCCTTGCTGTGACTCTTGGTGATGCGTTCCGCCACCCGTATGAGTTGGAGGATAGTGAAGTGCTCTGGGCGGAAACTGAATTGACCCTTATAAATCTCTGTATTTCCATAGATTTGCTTGAAAGACTTTTTTGGTGTTCTTTAGTTTCTTGCTTTCGCAGGTGCTAAATGATGCGATCAGTGACGCCAAGGTGGTTGCATCAGCAAGCGCTTCTGTTTTTTCTGTTGACGTATGCGCCATGTATAGAACTAGAAAAAACTGTTGCGTAACATTAACCATTCTCCAGAGTAAATTTCCAGCCACATAGGATACACCAGGCTGTCTCAATTTCTATATTATCCGGACCTTGCATCGGGCGATTATCTTCTGTTGACACACTGAAGGAAGCCGTAATAGATCAGAAGTTCTCTTCTAACAATGGGCTCCACCCAAAGAATAGTTTGCAATAACATATCTCTGATGAGGTGTGCACTCATATCTTCTTAATAAACGATTATTAATGGTACTGACAGCCAGTTTTAAACATCAAAAGCGTAAATGTATTTATAGGATGACAAAATAGCAACAATGCTATTTTATATTTCTGCCTTGTCTATACCAGCCAATTTATATTTTCTACAAGATGTCAAAATTACAAGAAATTTTTGTGATAAGTCTATTTTAATCATCAGATACATGATGGGGAAATTTCTGGTATTTTTTCTGTTTTTATTATTTCTTGTTGAGCTGTTGGTCGAACTGAAAAGTCGGACATAAAAACCCTCATTAACCAGACAGGGGGTGTTGATTGTCTTAACTTTTGTGTACTTAATATAACTTGTGAACTATTTTTCAAATTTTAACTGTTTGGCTGCTGTATGTGTGACGAGCCATCGCTAAGTAATTCCAATAGACCAGCATTAGTTAGAAACTGTAGATTGAAATAGATTATTTCCTAAATTCTAGTCTGGAATGTGACGTAGTGTCATTTTTCTAGTTCTATACATATATTTTCTATTTACATTGGATAAAATATATTTTTGTATGCTATAGTGGAGCATTACATCAACTGAAATTGACTTTTTTTAAATTTTTTATGCAATTTGTAATTTAATTCTTAGTTTTATGTATAGTATTTTTGTCCCTTTGATTTTTTTACCTTAAAAACATTATTAATACCACGTTTGAAGTGGCGGTCTGTCATAAGATATCCAATCAATTAAAAAATTTACGATCTTTTCAGATTCAAATAAATTTAGAAATAGAAATCTTCTTTATAAGTATATAGAGCTTAAACGGTTCAAGACATTAAAGATAAAGATCATAAAAACTGTCCATTTCAGAAATGTGTTCAGCACATTCACGAATAATATTAAACAGACTGTAAAGTTTTCTGAAAGCAACAAAAACCCTGAAAATATTTTTTAAGAGAAGAATCCTATCAATATAATTGTCAAATTTTGTTACTTTCCTTGATTTTTTATTGAAAGAAATGTTATTAAACGGCTTTAGAGATTTTAAGATATCACCTTGAAGGTGTAAATTATAAAAATTTGCATTGGAAAATTCTCTTTAAAAACTACTTAATTTTAAAAACCTAACGGGGAGTTCTGAAAAAATTATTACGAACTAATGTTTCTCGTATATCCAGCCAAATTTATGTTCCTATAGAAGATAACTTTCTTATGAATTTTGCCATATGGCAAGGTACACCATTCTGCATAAACACCTCAACATTTCTAAATCACCCCTATATTTGTGAAAAAGTCTAGTTTATGTTTTTATCGGTCTTATTACTTTGAGGTATAAACTAGCAACTTTTCCGCCGGTAACTGTAACTGACTACATTTGATCTACGCTTATGGGAGATGCTTGTAAATATAATTCATTCACGGTCTAACATTTGTGAAAAGTGGCCTCTGAAACCTTTTTTTAGGATTAAGTGAAAAATGGTGTAGTTGAAACGATATCGATCAGTTGAAATGGTCAAACTTGGGAAACAAAATATTTCAAAATAGTCTTAAATGTTAGTCCTAAATAGTTAAATAGTCAATGAATATTTAATTTTTAAGTAAACGTTTCTATTATAATTTTCAAACGTTTCTTGTATTGCACAAAAAATCGGTTTTACGTCATCTGCTCAGATTAAAAACACCAATTCCTTAATGAGCACTTTGTCTGCACACAAGTTAATTTCCTGCAGGTAACCTACCCGCGGTATCAAATTCCAGGTACTAAGAAGTCAATTAATTTGCAGATTATTACACGCTAGCTGATTAGTCAGCGCTGCCGCGCTTTGTTCCGAGAAATTGCAGTCATCAATACCAGTCTCCTTAGATGGGCATTTTGCGACGCAAAGGTCACTCGCCCGTCTGCAAGTGCACTACTCTTTGTTCCTAGAACCGTGATCGTTTTCCACCTTTGATGCAGCGATTGACATTTTCTACACGTAGGTAATTTTCTTTTACAATGTCAAGTTCCTATGGCAAATCCAAAATGAAAACCAGCGTCTCTGGTGCCCGTCGCACCGCGTCCTATTTTAATATTGGTGCTGGGCTGGCGCCTGTGCCGATTAAAATGTCATGCTATAAATATACGCTAATTGGTTGAGCTTTTTGCAAATGGCTCGTATTAATCGAAACAGGGAAACTTTTGGTCAGAACAGAGCGCGTGCGTTGTTCCATTTAAATGTAAATTATAGTGGGGCTGTCTGATGCAAAATGAGTTTTCTCAATATAAAAGTAATTTACAGCACTAATTTTATCCATCCGTACGCTTACAGGGGAGGCGGTAGCTCCTTGGTTGCAAGGCATCAAAGCGCGAAGTTCTAGGGACAGCTGTAGGACCAGTCCTAATTAGAAGAGACACAGCACAATAGGTTTCTTAGTATTTATCTATAAATAAAATTGCGCCAGGTCAATAATCTGTAAAAATGTTAGTTTTTCACTTACAACAATCGGAGTAAATAGTAGGTTGTAACAAAAGTCCATATTTATGCTCGAGCAATAGCGGGAAAAATAAAGCAAAAGAGAATTACAAATAAATTTCAGCCTACATAAAAGAAGATGGCGAAGAAGATGTAATATGATTCGAGCCACTCAAAAAAGCGTTCTTTTACAAACATTTTGTTGTACAGGGTCTTCAAGGATGTTCCAAGACTTCATTTGTAGATTTTTTGAAACATTTTAAGCAAAAAATTTTTGAATCCTCAACCGTTTTTGAGATATGCGATGAAGCAAGTTAGAGGTCCTTAGAGGTGGCTGGTGGTTCTCCAAGGATATTTAATTTGATTTCTATTGTCAAAACATTCTGTCACCATTGAAAATGACAAATGTGATAGAAAGGGGCAGTTTAATTTGCTTTTAATTTTTTTATAATTTTGTAAAAACGCGGTATTAGTTTTCTAACGCCGAATACGCCGGCATGGCTTTCTTGTACGGCTATTGCAACGGTAATTCATGTGCAGCAGCAGAAGAGTACAGAATTAGATGCCAGAATCTTTGCTCATAAAATGATTCTATGCGTTTGTGTTTCTCTCTGGGACAATGAAAGGTTTGTGAGCAAAAAGGTGCAAAGGAGCAATTGTAAGGACCCTTCATAAAAACAAATTCTTATCTTCACCATATCCAATCGGTTCAAAATATGCTTTCAATTGATCTTGCTCCACGACAGCGCTTGCGTGATTATTTAATTAAATGCGATGGTCTAATTGATGTAATTTTATTCTGTGATAGGGCGGCTTTTCCTGGAAATGCAATAAACAATTTTCATAACAAAATTAACATCAAAATTCACATAAAACTACGGAAAAACACTTTCAGTGTTGATTTACGGTTAATGTCTAGGCTGGATTAGTTGGAAATTCTTTGATTGGACCACACATCTTTTAGGAAAAGCTAAAAAGTCAAATGTATCGCCAGTTTTTAGAAAAAGACCTTGTCAAATGTATTGGAAGAAGTAGAATGTGGTACTGCCAAGATGGAGCCCATACACATTACGACTGAATTGTTACTGATTGTTTAAACAATAAGTTTGCTCGACGATGGATTAGAAGGAATGGTCCCGTAAAATGGTCCTCAAGGTTTCTGATTTCAATCCTTTGGATTTCTTCGTTTGGGGTGATGTGAGTCACTTGTGTATGGTAGAAGCAAGTCTGATTTAGAAGAAACACTTATTGCAAGAATGAGGGAAGCTTTCGATACATGAATTGAATAAATCAAAATATCAACTGACGAAGGGATCTGGGACGTCGCATTGCTTTATGTTCAGATATTGGACAAGGCTATTTTAAACAGCTTTTGTTTATTAACTTTCTACAGCGGAGCTTATAGTATAAAGTTAATGAAAATATCATCGTGTCTGTGTGTCTGGAGATACTATAACTTCCGTTATATTCAACGGATTTACTTCAAACTTGGCATACACACATCTTAGGTCAGTACCCTTCATGGGATTGATTTTCAGCCAAATCGGTTAACGGCAACTGGAAGTGACCGTTACGATTTCGCACCGCTGTAGGAAGTTTCCTTTACGGTATTACACCGTTCTTGTTTTGATTTTAATTTATCATAATTGATAATCTTTAAGTTTAAAATAATTTCACCGTTTTTTTAGTAAATACGAATTGGTTTTGTCATAAATTTATTATTTTAGACCGGTAATATCAATGTTACTAAAAACTAAAATTTCAAGTACAAATCGTCCTTTTATACATTTAGTTTCTGTAGTAACGAAAGTACAATAATAATAATCGGAGGAAGAACAAAATTTTAGAACGACCAAGCACCCCTAACTTGCTTAATCGATATCTCAAAAATAATGTTTGAGAATTCGACTCATGTTTATTGGAACTGCCACTGCCAGAAAAATGCTTAACATCAAGGGCGAATATGCGATAACAGATCGACAGGGAACTATAAACCACGCATTGAAAAAACTGTTCGGTGAACTCGATTTGTCACGCCAAACAATTCAAAGACACCTTCATACACTAAAAGTAAGCGCCCTCGGGTCATCCCACATGAGTTGAAAGCTAAACAAGCTCAGGAGCGAGTTAAATGTCGCCAACTTTCTCATAATCTAAAAAGTTCATTCTGGCACGGAATTGTAACTTCCGATAAAAAATGTTTTTCTTTTTCGATCTGGACATAGATAATTAACAGATCTAATTAGGTCAGATAGAATTTCTGTTGTTTTGAGAAGATGATGGTTTTTTTGGTGGAACTTTGAGAATAGGAACTCGTTAGCGACCTTTTGTCAGGATTTTAACGAAGCGAAAATGAAGTATCTTGAAGAACAACATTTTTGGGTGAAATTCAATAAAAGTTTTACAGATATTTAAAATGCTTCTGTGGACAGGAAAATATTGCATGAAGAGAACGTTGCTGTGAATAATTCAAACGTTTTAAAGTAAGCAGGACATCGACCGATAAAAGTCCTAGACTTGCGGAACTTTTCATGTCAACAAACGATAGTAATATTGATACAGTTCGTTAAATTAACGCCTAATTGTCTCACAGATTTCTGCTTAAGTGTTTATTACCACATAACTTTAACGAAAAAACTTAACATGCATCGCAATATTTCTGCAAGATTTGTACTACTGTTGCTAGCTGATTATCAGAAAGAGAATTGTGCTACCAGCATAGTTTTTCTTGAAAAAATGCCGTTTTCAACTTTTAAACTAACCTAGAGAAAAATACGATGCACCAGTTACCCACCATATTCAAAAACATGTTCCATGAAATGTTTTAGGAATTGTAAAAAACATTGGGAGGGTTGTATTATCTACAAAATAAGGTACTTTAAAAAGGAGTAGCCTATATATAGTTGTAAAAACATTAATAAAGTTTTTTTTACAAAAGATTTTTCTTTCCTGAATACACCTCTCAATACTAAAACGCATCTTATGGAAATTATCCTATGTACAGTTTAATTCTTACTAAAAAAAATATTTAAAAAATAAAATGTAATTTTGCGCAAAGCGCATGCGCATATATAAATTACGTTGGAGATCACGAGGGCGATCGACAATGCGTGGCAACCCAGAGATAGCTAGGGACCAGCCATGCAAGATTGCCCACAGATTCTACTTTGGCTAATAAAACACTGCTTACCGAAAGCGTAGCGTAGGTTAGAACGAGAGACGGTATCGCAACGCAACAAATTATAAACGGATGCTCCCAGGATTCGTGCTCCAGACCGGTATATTGAAAGCTGGCATACAAAATATATGTAGAGTTTAGTTTTATAAAGATACAGGATTATGGGACTTGCAGACAACACACTGCTGGTAGCTTAAGCGGTCCAATCCAAGACTTCAAGGCACAAGAAAATGAGGCGTTTGGAGCGTTTGAAATCGCGAAATTGAAATTAAACGAGATAAAAAGAAAGCAGTGTTTTTCGAAATGCGACCAGGGCAAGAAACTTTCTTGGTCAACGACGAACGCATATTCTGCAAGGATCACATCCGATATCTTGGAGTAAAGATTAACAATAGGCTTTCATGGGAGAATCATATACGGACGATTTGTAATAAAGTGGCGGTACGAGTGTTCTAGAGAACAGTACAGCCGACCATGTTGTACGTAGCCGAAATATGGGCAGAAGAGTACAAAGCCAGAGTAAGCATAAGTTTGTTAAGCGTATAAAAATACTTGTGGTTAAAGCGATAAGTACTGATGTTAATGTATTCACCGAAACGGTGTTAGTATTAAGCAACGTTTTCTTGGAAGCAGTAGACCGGAGGCGGCTGACAACTAAGCCGGAGCAGCAATTTAGAGAGGGAAAAGATCGAGCAAAACCAGTGCATGAAGGAAACGCGGGAGCATAATGGAAGAGTGGAAGCCGCGTTCTTGGTCATGGAAGAAAAAGAGATCCACCAAGGACAACCCTATCTTGCAATTTAGGGAACTATCTTCCAGTTCGAGTCGACGGTTAACCGAGAGTACCTACCATACATCAATAGGCATAAGATCTAACAAGTCAGCGCTACGTGCTTTTAGAAGCATGAGGGCGTTCATTGATTTGCAAGTAGAGATTTCGTGCTTTGTCGGTCAAGATCGAGATCAAGAGCTATATTACGACTCTGAAAAACAAAAGTGCAGACCAGCTGGCCAAAGAAAAAGAAGCAGGACAGGATTACCGATTGTTGGGACAGTTCTAATTGAGCTTGCAAAGAATTGGTTACGAACTAGAGCGAGAGCAAGATAGGATTAGCTTATCACTGAACACTGTAAGTTTCGAACTTATAAACGCAGAAAAAGATCGGATGAGTGAACAGCTCTTACACTATTTTTATATTACGCGTGAATACAAATTTGTAATAGACGCGCGAGAGTTGGGTTCGTGCGTGTTGTGAACTCTGCGACTTTAAAAACTAAACAGACAGAGATTGCGGCGTAGAATAAAGTGAATTAGCCTTTTTTGCATAGAAATGTAAATGTTAATAGGACTGGTACCCAACATCATGTTAGAGTTAGAGCGATAACCACCAGTGCTGCAAACTCTACAGAGAACATTTGCTAAAAAAAATTTACCACATCTATTTTCCAGTGTATATGATGTAGCCGGTTGCTAAAGCAAAAAATTGCAAATAATAAGGTAATATTGATTACTCTAAATTAAAGAACTCAACTGAAACTCTTTAGGTTCTTAAAACTATGGGGATTCAAGGTCACGATTTCCTCGATAGTTCCTTACCAAACATTAGCCAAGGTAAACGAGATTATGAGATGGCTATTTTTGATCGCTAGTTAACAAAGTCTCAGCTATTTAAATACTCCTATTACAGACTTAGTAAAATAGATAATAAAGCGTATTAAATCAAACAAAACGATTCTTCTAAGACCATTAAAAAAATAAAATTAAATAAAATAATTAAAAAAACATACAAACTTTCATATCACTTGTAAAGTTAAAGATCTTATTAACCAAATTTTTTGTATTCAGTTTAGTAAACTATAGATTTATATATGTAATCATCATGGAGTAGTTTTTGTCTATTTAAATTCGTGAGTAGCGATTTTCATTTTTGTTGAAAATTGTAAAAAAATATTCCAAAATTATTATCCAAAAATGATAAGAAATGTCAATAATAATTGTAAAAGAAAATGTCAATTAACACGTTCAAAGTGCTTAAATTGATTTATAGCATTTCTGGTGATTGTAGACCAATAAAATTAATATCATTGCAAAGATCGGTAAGTCTACTATCAGAGTTGGTATTGTTTTTCAAATAATAGGTATTTTATTGAAATTGTCAGTTAAGCAAAAAAGTGAACTGATATACATCAGGTTGGCCTGGAAATCATTGAATAACAAGGGTCCCTACATTTTTATTTTAGAGACTGCACAAAAAATATTAGGTTTTGGCGAATACCTATCATGTTTCACAAAGGCATGAGAATTTTCCGTGCCCCGTATCTAAATATTGCGATGGTTCACCTTTCTAATTACATCAAATGTTGTCTCATCGTCCTCTATCGATCACTCTCTGCAACTTTGCACGATTTCTAACGTTTCGGTTTGGATCGCAATCGTTGTCGTAAAATCTTCCGTACAATTTGCTATGGGATATCAAGTTTACGGTTTAATGGACTGTTGTAGATTGCGCAAAAAATTTTTCCTTAACCGTCTCCACTTTGTCTTCAAAAAAGCTTGGCCTTCTGTTGATTTTACGTTTATTTACAGCATTAGTGATACAACTGTAGAATGATCTGGTGGTTCTCTTTCGCAATGTCCTTTAAATATATGTTGCACCGTAGTAATCGACAAACTTCTCGTATACTCGAGAATACAAAACGTGTTCTGCTGCCACCAAGATGTTTAAAATACATTTTGTAAGCCCACATAATAACTTGGACATTACTGCTTGCTTTTCATGGCTCATTTAATATTACGTCTGAATACTTTGTCAAAATATTTCTTTTTAAACCCGATGATTCTTTTGTAGTAATTTTGTATAACAATAACCAAAATTTTGTGATTAAAAAAGTTTAATTTGTAATTGTATATAATATAGAACAAACCAAAGTTATAGACATCATAAAAAGAATCGGCTCTTTAAAATGGCAATGGGTAGGCCATGTAGCCAGACGTACAGAAAAATGGAGCAGATACATCACCAAATGGAGACCATGACGAGAAGGAATGAGTGCTGGAAGACCCCAACAGCGCTGGTACAATGAGATAAAAAAAGTTGCGGGACTCAACTGGTATTAAGTTGCACAAAACATAAATTTATGGACAAATATCCAATGGATAGAAAACAGCTAAAGAAAAAAAAATATAATATATAGTTTAGATGAATTAAGGATATTGTTAAATAAATTTTGTAAAAAGGTGATGCAGAAATAATTCTCTACCACCTTACATATAAGTATGCGGTATCACACTTTTTCTCTCATTGAGTATATAAATGTGAATCGACACCTTACTTTGACGGTAGATGCTTAAAAGATATTTCGATAAAAGCTAATTAATAAAGTTCTTACCAACATGCAAAAAGTCAGCAATAAAGAAATTTTAAGTCATATGATTTTTTGAAACAGGATCAGATAAACATGAATCATGAATCATAGGAAACATTTTCTCAATATTGATTAATGCGAGATGTGTACGCCCAAGTTAGGTGTCATTATATTTTTAAGAAGTTTTTTGAGAAATAAACATTAAGAAATCTGTATGCTTGATTAATTGCATTCTTATACTGACTCTAACATACAGGGTCTGTATTTTAAGTAATGAGAATATTTTTGTCTTGACGTGAATATACGTCAGAGGGCGCTGGAACCGGTTGGAGTAGGTAGAGGGGGGTTTGACCTTGAATACGTTCTAAGCGGAAGTCGCTTTCTGGCTTCCGTTGAGGCATGACCACGCGCGGCGCGGACGTCTACAAAGAAGCATGTGCAAGCTTAAAATGCAGCAAAGCATTCAACAGCGTTACGCAATCAAATTTTGTGCTCGTCTTGGAAAATCTGGTGCTTATCACAAGCTCAAGTTTTTAGGTGGCACAAAATGTTCAAAGAAGGCCGGGAGAGCGTGGAAGACGAACCCCGCACAGGTCGCCCGTCAACCTCAAGAACTGGAGACAACGAACAACATGTGCGAGATTTGCTGAATTCGGACCGCCGTTGAAGCATTCGTTTTATTGCGGATCGCAATAGGAATGGTTGTTCACAAAATCATCGTCGAGATGAGGAAGATTTGCGCCAAGCTCGTCCCGAAAGTTCTGACGAACGAGCAAATGCAAAACCGTGAGGCCGTTTCGAAAGATCTTTTGAAATGCATTGAAGAAAACTGTCAGTTTTTTGACAATGTGATTATAGGAGATAAAAGTTGGATCTTTGAATACGACCCCGAAACAAAACGCCACCACGGAACCTTGGATGCTGTCAAAGCGGCTTGCACGCGTGCTCTGAAGGATGTTTCAGTTTCTGACTTTCAGGAAGCGTACGAAGCGTGGAAAACTTACCTGCAGAAGTGTGTTCACGCTCAAGGAGCATACTTTGAAGACTACTAAAGTTTTGAAGTGATATCTGTAATAAATTTTGTTTTGTGGATTTATTCTCATTACTTAAAAAACAGACTCTGTATTACATAAATAAAAAAGTAATCTTTAATTTAATGAGCAGAGAAACCAAAAATTTGCTTTGATGATTTGTTTTACAATGACAGTCTGGGTAGTACCAACTTCTACAAATTTTCACTGATGTTTACAGCCTTTAGTAACTAAAATACATGTTAGTTAACTAAGAAAGTTCAAAAACTATTGAAGCTTCCCCTTGGAGCTCCAGATGTGTCTGAGATTGAAATTTGCACGTAGTACTTCTGTGAAGATCGACAGATGGCGCTGCTAAAACACAGAGAAAAGAAGGTAGTGGGGTCATTCGTGTAATGCTGCGAGTGTTTTTGTGGACAATGCGAAAACCATAGAAGCTGAAAATTATGGCCAACAATAAACAGCACGATTTCTTTGAATGGAGGCAGCGACTGTTTTATGACAGTCCATATAAAATAAGTAGCCGCATCTGTGCTGAGAAAGGCAAAAGCATCAGACTTCCAACAAATAAACGCAAGCCACTCAATATTTAACGAGTGTCTGATTTGATAATAACAAATAGGCAAATCATATTTAACCCACTCGCCTGTTTCTCAGGACTTCACATACCATCATCCATGAGTACTTGAAGATAACAAAGATCTGTGCATTATAAGTTCCCCATAATCTTAGCAGAAGCAGAAGTTTCTAAAGATGCAGAGCCAGGATCCGAAGGTGTCTAGTTACAGTGGACGAATCACGATTCTAGAACGATATCAGAAAAAACACCTTAAGAATTCATGGCCGGAATCGTTTATTCCAAAACCTATTGGGACTACCTTTTGGAATCAGGAAAAAAAATTGTCAACGGGTTGGTTGCTTCTTTGTAAGAATATTACCAATGAATTGCACTGTAAATTACTCAAGCAATTTCGCCGACGTATACGGCATTGTTACTATGGGAAATGGAGGCGCGGTGCGTTGCTTTAACATGACAATGCAGGTAACATCAGTCAACACACTGTTATCATTTTGAAGACGATTTAATACACTATATTTGCTAGATCCTGCGCTAAACGACTATACCGTTTAATGCAATGAAAAGGCATTGAGCAGTAAGAAGTTCGCTTCCAACAAAAAACTTCAATCGGCTGTCCACAAGTAGTGCATTACTGTACCCAAAAAATAGTTTGCAGAAACTGTAAACAAACTGCCGGAGCAATGGCAAAAGAGCATAAATATTGAAGGAAAATATCTCTAATGAAATGTGTACTCAAATTTTCCGAATAATGGATTAGCTTGCTGTTTTAATATTTTCTTATTAATGTATTTTGTCATTTTTAAATTAAGTATTTGTGTTCTTCCTTTGTGCAGATAACATCTCAATTTTTGTTTATCCCTGGAGTGATACAATATAAGTAATAAACAATTCTTTTTATTATTTAATCTTTTATCTATATCACCTAAATTATATATTTGAAAACCCAAATTGTTTATATCAACGATTAATCACAAAAACAATGATGTCAACTATTAAATCATCTGTAAAGTAACAACTAATCAAATGAATTATTTGCATCACCTTTTTATGCATCAACATTATAAGGATGAAGACGTTCTGACTGCATGAATATTTTAAAGGAGTGGCCACGTAAAATCTTAATCATTCAAAGAATGATTAAGTCATCGTAATTACATTTACAACACTTTTGTGATACAATGTATATAATGCAACCCATATTTAGATGTTTGGTGACAAGAATACAAATCAGCTCGCAATAAGTGTTAAGCTTGTATAGGATGCTTTATGAATATGGCATGTCAATCAATTTTCTGTCCATGACCGACAAGATTTTTATGCGTACAAATTAGAAACACCTTAACTTTTAAAATTTAAATTAGAAAAAAATTTAAAATTATCCAATAATAACCATAACTTTAAATTTTACATGCTGTATTAAATATTCCTGTACAATACTTTATCTTAAATAAAGATTCTATCTTGTATTTAATTAATTAATTAAAAAAATATCCGTAATTATTTATTAAATTTCCAGTCAATTGTGGTGGTTTCTAATAGATGCGAAGGCTTTCACGGCCGGTGTTATGGTGCATCGTGTGGTTGGTTCTCGGGTTATTTGGCCATGGTCGGAGTTCAGAAACTCTCGCCGTTTCGTCCACAACTGCGGCGGACATTTTCAGAAGAAAATTAAGTTACTGTCCCGTGTGTCTTCGCTTTTATACTCGTGCGAGTATGGTAGAGATGATGTTGAGCCGATATTGATGTTATCGGGACGGTAGATAACGTGATCGGGCTAGCTGGTGACGTCAGGTAATATTTTGCCATTTTCTGACGTCACTCGCTCTTTCGCCGTATCGCGGCCCGTTTTTGCTCCTGAGAGCGATAAACCAAGACACGATGTGATGGTTTATATTTAAAAAATGTCATAACCTAGGTAGGTTCTAGGGAAAAGTGTAATATAAGTAGTAATAAACTTTTTAAAAACGATAAAATAGTGACATGTGATGCCTACTTATATGCTGTCTAAATTATGTGTATTGATTTCTAATCATCTGAGATTACGTGTTTGGATCTGGAAAAAGATATCTAAAATTTTTTTATCACACTTATCATAGATCAATTAAATAATCTGCCAGACATTTTTAATGTTTTGAAAGACTTAAAAGAGATTTCTTTCGTCACCTTAAAAATTGATAGATCAAAATTTCAATCAACTGTTCTTTGTTGAGATGTTCTACGAACTCCAGAGCGGAAACAAAGACTCGTAATATTATTATTTGTAACATCACAAAAGATAAACATCATCATCAATGCCGTTCAATCCCGAGGAATTAAAGCTAGTGAAACGCTCTTTAATCCATTTAATGAGGCGGATTACTCCTCTTGTACAAATGTTTTTACAAATCTATGTTAGTCCTGGATTTTTTGTTATTTTCTTCCATTATTTCCTTTATTTGCATTTTATTTTCCAGTCTTTGATTTTCAATAATTTTTATATCTTTCTCCACCTGATCCCACCATCTACTTCTTGACCTTCCCTTGCTCTTGGTCTTAAGGGGATTCAGTTTGTTATTTCTGTTGCTTTTCTTTTCATAATATGACCCACTCTTTTTGTTTTCTTGCTTTTATATGTCTAGGTATATTTTCTTCATTTAATTGTTTTTATATTTGAGCATTTTTCTATAATCTAATTTGTCCATCTCTTGTTAAGATCCATTATTGTTCTCATTATCTTTCTTTTCAGTATATTTAAGCCTTCTTCTTCTTTTTTATTTATGGTTGTTTCCAGCGCGTAAGAGATAAATGATCTAATCAGGGTCTTGTAACAAAAGATAATTGGAAAATAAAAATTTCTTCAAAGCGGATAAATAATTTATATAAAAGTTATAATAATCAGAACTTCAAGCCTAGTAAAAACATCAACTTCTTCAAAACATAGACCTTTTAAAGTTATTTTTCTATTCTTTGCTCTAAGGTTGACAAATCTATTGAAATGATCTCAGATCGAACCAATGGAGACTATCTAACCAATTTTAGGAAAAAACCTAATCAGAAAAAGCTAGGGATAGCCTTTTATACTACCTTGCGTTTATCAACGTCGGAACAAACTCTTTCGGATTGCTTGCTTCTTTTATAACAAAACGCATTTATAGTAAACTTGATCTTTTGAAAATCTTAGATCCAACGTTGAATTGTAATTTGGTTATATTTACGGAAACTTAGCGTTCTCTAATCATATAGGAGGTTAGGCATTTCTGTCTTTAATGTTTTAAATGTGACAAAACTACTTTAAGTAGTAATAAATTCAGGGAAAGAGGTGTTCTCTTAAATGTTAAATCTAGAATTAAAGTTTTTGTTACAAATAATATTGATTTTGATATTTTAGGATTTTAATTTATTATACAAATTTGAAGTCTCGTGAACATTCTCCCTGGCATTAAAGCTTGTAAAAATGAAAAATATTAAAAATAAGTCGAAACTATTTATCCTAAATACCATAATGCTAAAGTTATAGTTTTATGTGACCTTTAATGTACTTAGTATAAGCTAGTCAAATTGAAAAGTATTCCAAAATTTGATTTAAATTGTCATAAATTATTTTATACTAGGTAATATCTCTGAAGCCATTAAAACACCCGAGGATAACATCCAAGTTAGCATAGAAATGCTAAAAGGACATCAGAAACCTGATGAGCTAGCATAAGAAGAATCATCAACTCCATCTCGTAAACGAACTGAAGAACTGTTAGTACAAAGCAGACATCAGTAAACTATTACAGGCCACATAGGCAAAAAAATCTGAGGCATGCTATTTATGGAAAACGAATAGTGGATCCAGAGGAATAAATCAACTATCGTGTAAGGAATTTGTATAGACTGGTTCAAGAAACATGAGTATTGGAAAAAGTGTTGTATAGAAAATGAGAGAAGCACAATAAATCCTTGAGGTTGCAGTGCTATTGGAGACAGATTAAACGGCTCTCAATAAAAAAATAATTATTTTATAAATCTACTCTCCCTCTGCAAGTATAATTCAATTAAAACTTTCCTTGACCAAGTGTTTTCCCAATATAGTTCTTACCAATATCAGAGCCACTGTTACACTGGCCTCCATTTGATATTGTACTCCATCCAACTTTTAGGATTGAAATTATTCTAACAAAAATTTAAACTTATTACTATAATTTTGTGTGATTTCAGGCACGTTTATAATAAATTACAAACTAAATCTTCTTTTACGGATTTCTCTACTTTGTTAATGTAGCTGCCGCTAACTTTTATGCGATTATATCCATAGTATTGGATTATAGTTCCAAAATTTAAATATAATTTTGTTTGGTTTACAAATAATCTTTTTCGAAAAACCTAGAAGTGAATGAAATTATCATAATTATTTAAAAAATCCAGAACATTACCTACAAAGTTAAACCAATTTAACATTACCACAATTCTATCAGAACGATCAGTTGACTTGAAGACGATGTTAACACCAGTCTTGTTACTTTAAATGTGTTTTCAATTTTTTCAAAATAGTTATACCATGATAATTTTGATGGTGCAAGTTTTTATTTTGATATGATTCTCTTGATTTCTTTGAGTCTACATTCGCATAGTATGAAATAGTAGCGCTTAAGTAGGCCTTAATCTTAATAAGGAAACTGGCCCCAATGGTTTACCTCCCCACGTCTGTAAAAACGTTAGTGATACCTTAAGTGAACCTCTATTTCAAAATTTTAAACTTTTTCTTCCGTCTAGGATATTTATTAATTTCTAAAAAAAACATACATACATAGTCCCCATTCATAAGAGTACTAATAAGACAAACATTGAAAACTACGTATCGGTTGCCTAATTATTTATTTTATTTATGTTGCTACAGAAACTAGTGTTAATGAAACTTACACCTCCTCTTTCTAATGTTATTTCACCCTTTTAACATGTTTTAGAACATTATATAGCCTGAAGTTGAAAGTTGGGTGACTCCAGATTGATGCTATATACAATGAGTTTCACAAGGCCTTTTACACTTGTATTGTTGTCTATAAGATCTTGTTACTGAAACTGAATGCTCTTGGTGTCAGTGAGCTACTTTTAAATTATACCGCAAGTCACATCTTTAAGTTTCTAGAGGTTCCTACTTTTCCTTATCTTTAATGACACCTGTAAAATTTTTGCTTTCTTATTTGGTGACAACCTTAATATATATTCAGCTGTTAATAATATAACATATACTTTAAACTTACAATAAAACTTGTTGCTTTTTAATGATCTGTCTGCAATAAATGGCCCAAAATTAAAGATAAGTACTCCATAATACTGTTTCTAAAGTTTCTTTAAAAATTAATTTTCAGTTACTTCTAATTTTAATTTAAAATGGGTCTATACAATTTGAATTTCTGCGGCATCTTCAGGACACTGCTTTCAGTGGTCAAATTAAGATCATGAAAAATACAGAGATTATTACACGACATACTAACCATTCAGCCAATTAGTCTGTTTTGCTCCTTTGTAAGTGGGTCAGATTCTTCCTGAAGTATTGCTCATAAAATTTGGTTATCATCCTTCATATTTGCAGTTCTTCTGAATATACCTCCATTGTAACAGCGGATAGTTTTGCAGTAAAGTTAATTTATTCAACTTATCAACTAATAGTTCTGGGTTTTGTCAAAGTATTCCGCTTGGTCATTATAACTTTTGCAACTTTCAAAGACATCAATAAATTATATGTGCTTGCATTGTTCATAACTTCAATTTTCCATCCAGAGACTGTTATGTTCTAAATGAAAACAGAATTAATGCGACATACTAACCATTCAGCCGCAATTAGTCTGTTTTTTTGCTCCTTTGTAAGTGGGTGATATTTTTGCGTTAAAGTAGTTCCATAAAATTTGGTGACACACATCCCCCTTCAATTTCAGTTCTTCTGATATACCTACAGTAACACGACGGTCCTCTTGCAGTAACTGTTAATATTATCTTACGTTTGCACTGGTATTTAAGATCGTTTGTACTAAATCTCTGCCCTTCCAGAAACTTTTGCACTATTCAAAGACACATCATATAATTGATAATGCTTGTTGTGTCATACTTCATGTTTCACCAGAGGTTTCCCTAGGATGAAGCAGAACTTAATGTGTACTGCTCGTTACTGGTCCTCCAAAACTTGAATTATTTTCAAGACATCAGACACTTACTCTTGCTGCACTCCCTGCATCGTTCCAGAACGCGTTTTACATCATTATGAAGATCTACTCACTCACTCAACTGACCTAACTAGTAAAATTGCCTTTATTCGCACATGCGTATTACAGTCCATTTTCATCAGTTATCAGGTTACAATGCAAGTACGCACATCGCTTTCATTATATTAATATTGACTCGATATTTTCGGGACAGACCTTATATGTAATAATAATAAAAATAAAGCTTCCTCCGTATCTATTTCCTGTAATGTAGCGCAGGATGTAGTAATAAAAATTCAATCTCACTCTCTCACTTAATTGATTTTGTCAATTAACTGAAGATTTATGCGCACTTAAATGCAAATAAATCGTTACAGAATTCTCTTAAATGATATATAAGTGGGGCATCGGAGTTTGCTCTTAAAATGGGTTCCTTATCTTGCAGAAGTCTCGTTGTTTGCTGTTCTAAATTCTCATCTGAGAAGACTAATTGTTTTTAGGAGATATTTATTCATAACAAATTAGAAACATCTTGAATGCAGTATTTTGTGGAAGATAATATATTTATAAAAACTATTAGGCAAAATACTACTTTGATTTGATTTTATCAGTGGATTAGTGATCAGGGGGTTGTAGATAATGATTTAAAATAAACATCTCGTCTAGCATACCCATTGGGCCAGTTAAAATCATGGAATCAAGTTTTGTAATTCTGATCTTCGAAGCGGAAAAAGTACCGCACTAAATAAGTAAATTTTTTATCCATGTTTTGCGGTCGGGGGTTAGGCACTGTTAAAAATAATCTTATTTAGAGTACTCAATTGGACCACCTGCGTTATGTAACGAATATGTTATAACCGCTTCTGCCATTTTATTTCTTTAATTATTTTACTTATTTTTCTATTAAGAGCGTACACAACTTAGGTATTATCATTTTTCATAATCTCTTAAACGCAGTTCATTTACAGTTTTTTCTGTTAAAACCTTTTAAGTTTTCACTTCTATTTTTTTCTCGTATATTAATTCAGTGTTGCTATAACTTTTAATATTTCAAATAAATTTGTTTTGTACTAGCAAAAATGCTCTATTATCTACCATAAAATATTAATATTTTAAATATTTAAACATCTAACATACAATCCAGTGTCTTTTTCCTTTACCTTGACATGTTGTTCAAATTTAATCTTCTAATGTTTCAGATTAATTGTTTCATAACAAATGCTCAGGTTGCAAAAATATGTAAAAAATTAATTTCCTTTGTAATCAAACTTTTTAATTGTAAATTATAGAATTTTTAATTATTTCAGTTTACCGCGCACATCTTATACGTCATTGTACCTAATGTTCTTTTTCAACTAATTGCAATCAATTAATATTTTTCTGCCATAGTAAATCAAACATAAACTTGAATTTACTTTACCCGTCGTGTGTAAGTGGAGATTATCGCGACCTATGAGTGCTGTAGGTAGGGATAGCTGAAGGAGATTCCCCTCATAGAGTACTTCGCACTACTGCTTCTTTTACACTGTCAGATCCTGGACCTGGGAGCGATTTTGGGGAATCATCTCAAATTTGTTTGTATTCCGAGTCTCAACTGTCTGAATAAGGGTTTTTGGAGTTACTGATAAGGAACATGATGTTTAAAAAGTCTCCCAATGCACTTGGGTAAGAGCGTAATCCTGGGGATGAGGGCGACTTTGGGAAATTACATCAAATTTGTTTGTTTTTCGAGTTTAAACTATCTATACAAAGGGTTTTTGGGGTCGCCGATAACGATTTTAATTCTCAAAGTAAGCTCCAATGCACTGAAGTCAGAAAAAACACCCTAGAGCACCAGGGTACGAGTAGTGCATTTTTTCATTTGTGTATGATTCGATTTGAATTATTTTCAAAAACTATTTTTTTTCAGATACTACGAAATAATTTTGCTTGCACATAGACAACCCCATCAGAGTGTCAAACAGTATTAAATAAATAGGGATTTTTAAGTTTTTTTTCAAGGTTGACAAAAGTTCTGTTTTCAGAAGAAAAGTAAAAGTCAGTAAAAAAGAAAATTGCCTTTCAGCGCATGTGAGTTTCGGTTAAAAATGTTCGGTGAGGTGTCAAATAATCTGAAAACCAGGATTCGTCAGATTGCGATTCAGCACGGTAGATATTTGCCATAACGTAAAAAAATGTCATAAAAATAGTTATCTTATTATTTATTTGGAAGGTTACAATTGCAACAGAGAAGATTGTGAAAATTGAATCGTTGCAACATTTTTCTTTCTAAATCTGTTGCTCTACATGACTGTCATTGCTTTATAAAAATTTCAATTTACTTTGAAAAAAAGACCAAGAAAACCATGTAAAAATCCAATTTTAAATTTTTCATCGCTTTTGATTTTTTAAATTTAAAATAGAATCTTGGAAACCCTATTTATTTAATACTGTTGATAAGTGGCCGTACTGTGTGCAGGCAAAATTTTTTACAAATATATGGAAACAATATATGGAAAAAATTATTTTGAAAATAAATAAAATTGAATCATATTTGAATGAAAAAATTCGCCTACGCGTACCCTGGTGCATCAGGCGATCCTTTCCCCAAAGTCCCGCTGGACATTTTCTCGCTTGGTGCATTGGACCTTAATTTGAAAATCAAAATTGTTATCAGCGACCCCAAAAGCCCTTATAGAAACAGTTTAATCTCGAAAAATAATCAACTTTGAACTGGTTCCCCAAAATCGCCCCCATATAAATGTATTTTTTGAGTGCAGAAATGCACTTTCGCATTATAACAAAAAAAATATAATGTAACATTTTTTTCTGAGGCTTTTCCAAATCGAATGCGCCCTGGAATGTCTCGATACATGTACCCAAAAAAATTAGAGATTTTTCACTAATTTGCCTCAACTATAAGGCGTAAAACCGCCCGAAATTTAAGAAAACTTACAGCACAGTTAGGGAGTAACATTACCAAAAACTTTTTTGGAGGCCAAAATGTAGTTGAAAAGACAGGTTATCGACGATGTCCGAGGACCAGCGAACCTAGAAGAATATTTGCATTATTCTTCGCCTTCTCAATTAACAATTTGCTGAAATAGCTCCCCAGGTTGGAATAAGCTACAGTAGTGCTCAGACAATCTGAGACGTTATTCTGCCTCACGGTAGCTAAATCAAAAGAACTTCTTATCCGTTGGGAAAAAAGAAGATTATGTGAAAAAATATTTGTGTATTTTTATAGTGCATCAATAAATTACAAAGAAATAATTCTGATTTACATTTGAATTATTCGTACATCAAAGGGATACGGATTGCTTGTTTATTTGTGTTAAATTAGCTTTTGCTTTTTAAAACTAGAAACAAAAAATCATTTTGTGTTAATAATGCTTTTTGTAAAGTTTTCTTAAAAAATGTTGATTATTAATAATAGGCCTAGTAATACATTATTTTTCCAATGGATGGCTTTAATAAATTGTATCTCGCGTTCTAAAAGTCCGATCGGTTTACACTAGACGGCGTTAGAAAGCTGACATTTCGAACTTATTTAACAGTTTTGTGAATGGTTGACTCAGTTTTGTTTGAGCTCACGTCAAAGATGGACACCTGCAAAAAAAATTGGCTATATCTTACAGTTTTTCTTTGATAAAGGTGAGAACGCAAGCCAGGCGGCTGAAAATGTGAATAGTGTTTATGGTTCTGATACTGTAACAGTCGATCAACTGTTGTTTTGGTTTCGTCGATTCCGTTCCGGTAATTTTGATGTCAAATATGCACCACCCGCTGGAAGGCCAATTGTCGAAAATGTGGATAAAATCATGTAAATGGCCGAATCCGACCGTCATATAAGCACTGTTTCTATTGCCCAGGAGCTAAACATTGCAGAAAAAACCGCTTGGAACCATTTGGAAAAGGTTGGATACAAAAAGAAGTCGGATGTATGGGTGCCACACGCAAAAAAACCTCATGGACCTAATCTCCATCTGTCAATCGCTGCTGAATCGCAACAAAGTCGACCCATTTCTGAAACGGATGGTGACTGGCGATGAAAAGTGGATCACTTACGACAACGTCAAGCGAAAACGGTCGTGGTCGAAGCGCGGTGAGCCGGCGCAAACGGGGGCCAAGCCAGGATTGACGGCCAGGAAGGTTTTGCTGTGCGTTTAGTGAGATTGGCAAGGAATCATAATGAGCTACTATGAGCTACTCCCCTACAGCCAAACCGTTAATTCGAAACTGTACTGTAAACAGACGGACCGTCTGAAGGAAGCAATCGGCCAGAAGCGGCCAACTTTGGCCACTAGGATAGGAATTGTGTTTCATCAAGACAACGCCAGGCTACACACATCGATAGCGACTTGTCAGAAGCCCCGGGAGCTTGGTTAGAGTCCGAACCTGAAAGCAAGGAGAGGCTTGTGAAAATCGACTGTCCCAGTTTTTTTGCCAATAGGGACAAGAGCTTCTATAAGAGGCATAATAGAATTACCTTCAAAATGGCAACAAGTTATCGAACAAAACGGCGCACATTTGACTTAAATCGGTTCATTCTAAGCATGTTAAATAAAACCTTCAATTTCATGCAAAAATAATGAATTTCTTTTTACTAGACCTATTATATGAGGCCTGGCTGTAAAATAAGCAAATTGTTTTTTTTACAAATGTTATATAGTTTTATAAATTTTGCAATTTCTTGAAATTACTTAGTACTCAAATCAAGTAAACTGTCATATTTTTTGACAAAATTCCGAAAACAGTTATTTTCTATTCAGGTTTTTACGTATATGTGTATAAATAAATAAAACACCGGATATAATTTGCGATTAGTTTTGCAATTTATAAAAAAAATCGTCATCATAGCAATTATTAAAATATAATTAAATTTGGGCAGATTTTATATGTCAGTTTTAGTACAAAAAAATATAAGTACTCAAATCTCCTCATGTTAAGAAAACAAAATTCAGATAAAAAATGTCAAAGCTTTTTAGAAAATGTTTCGACTTCTGTTGAAACTTAGTCATCCATGTTTCTCTTTTATTTCAATAGATTTAAACAGTTTTGAATTAATGTTATATTTTATATTGATGCACATTCATTCTTATTTCTGAAATAATTAAATCTTTTCCTAACACGTTTTTCGGTTTTTAGTTACCACCAAAATTTTTCTCAAATGTTTTTAATACAGATATTTATATTTTTTGTTAGGTTAGTAATTATATACAGTTAAAAACAAGAAATAAAAAAATGAATAAAATAGGAAAACAGGATGAGAAAGAAATACAATTTAAAACGCACATCTGGTGGCAACCAGATAAATTATTTTTATTATGATTTTAAGGGAGACGTGGATAAACTAAGATTGACAATACATGTCAAACTAATTTACAGATTAGGTTTCATAAATCTTAGACAGACTTTACGTTGAAATTCATTACAGATTGCCTGCAGAAATACCACGCCCTAAAATTGCTTCAATTAGCTTGTAAAAAAGTACAATATTAGGCACGAAAGTAAACGACCGTTGCTTGAAAACTTTGTAGTATTAGTACTTTAAATATTTCTGCAACATAGACGATATGTGCAACTTTAATTTATTCTTAAGAGCAATTATAACCAGCAAAGCGCCATTAAACATTCGTCTGCAACAAGTTGCACCTAAGTTACTGCTAAAAAACGTTGTCATTAGATTTTATTATACGAAAGAAGTACGCAAGTAATGCAAAGCAACTTTCCGTAATAAATATTACAGTGAAAGAGATAAACCTCACCTCAGACTAATTTAGTTATTAAAAATAAAGAAATAAAATGGTTTATTTAGTTTGGTGTTTGCTATCAAAAATAATCAGTAGGAAATTGAATGTGAACTGTTTTACCGTTCGTGAAATTTGAATCAAGGAAGCATACAAAAGTATATACAAAATTGGCGTTAAGAAATTTCATCATAAAGCCTATTTTGGAATTGCAACAAAAATTATTGATTGCCTTGCGTACTATTGTTGCACTTACAATGCGCGCGCATTTAACTGCATTCTTCTCATTTAGCAAAATTCAAATTTTTAGCAGAATGCTTACTGGCGTCCGTTGTTTAACGCATGCACATCCGTAGATTCATGACATGGAATTTTAGTTACTTATTGAATTCATAAATATTTCAAAACTACCTTAAAATTTTTATATTGCGGCGATATATCCATAGTCTGTTCTCTGTCACCAGGCGGTACATTTTGTAAGCTGTGGATGCATCTCCACTCTTTCCCAATTTTAAAATTTCTTACGTGTAAGAATTGTTTTATTAATTGTTCTGGGTGGAGCCCTATTTTCAGGTTTATATATAAATCTACACAGATAGATCAACCATTTTTGATTGATGAACTCTTCCACAGGGTGATTAAACCAATTATATTCGTTTTTCTTTTGCTATCTACTAAATGTAACTCTCCATTTAGTATATTCACTTCAATTTGTATCTATTTGAACCTTTATAAACTGCATGTTTACAGACAACTAAAATTTCAACTGAAATATTATTAAAATGTGTAAGTGCGATCAGTTAAGTCAAGTTGCTTCAAAATAGCAGTCCCATCATTTCAACTATCCATTTGGTACCCTGTGCTGAATAAATTTAAGAATACTCTAAATTTTAACAAACCAAAGTTGGACGAATTTATAAGAAGTCAAGCAAGGCGCGACTAGGACAAACGATTTGGTATAAACGGTAGAATTGAAATTTAAAGAAACCAATCTGAAAAAATACTAAAAAAAACTCGTCATAACAAAAACAAAGAAAAAGTTGAGAAGTATTTAAGTTTTAGAACATTATAATATACTATGGTTTAGTATAGTATGGTGAAGTAGCCTGACGTAGACGTGTATATTATAGAGTGATGAAACAACCCATGTAAAAACAAAATAGCAAGCTATATATATATATATATATATATATATATATATATATATATATATATATATATATATATATAATACTCTTCAAAATAGGCCCTTTGGGCATCCACATACTTCTGGTAGCAAGCCTTCCAGGTTGCGAAGGCCTTCTGAAAGTCGTCCTCCGGGATGCTGTTCAGCGCCCTCGTCGTTGCCGCTTGGACTGCTTCCACCGAGTCGAAACAATTGAGCTGCCTCTTGATCCGGGAGAACAGGAAGAAGTCCGGCGGTGCCACATCTGGGCCGTAGTAGGGGGGGGGGTGAGGCAACGTGGAAACGCCGAATTTGGCCAGGAGATCCCTCACAATCCACAAGCCGTGCCACTTTTCTCATATAGAAATCCTCTGTGATGATGCGTTGGACTGTCCCGTACGAAAGATTCAACTCATCACTAATTAATTTAATGCCTAACCGTCGGTCAGAGTTCAAAAGTTGCTTAACTTTCAGCACATTGTTGTTCGTTCGCGAGGTTGACGGACGCCCGGTGCGTTGGTCGTCCTCGACGAGCTCCCTCCCCTTCCGAAACACCTTGTGCCACTCAAATATCGAGGAACGGCTCATGGTATCCTTCTTGTAGGCCTGCGTAAGCATGTCCTTGGTTTCGGTCGCTGATTTTCCAAGCTTGTAGCAAAACTTGATGGCGTACCGCTGCTCCAAATTTCGCTCCATCGCAACTGATGACAAGGAGTCACAACAGGAGGCCACTAAAACAGTGATCCACACTCAACTAACGCACGCAGGCGACTGCCGCAGGTCGAAACCTGTTCCCAAGGCTCCCCTTCATAACATCCAGCTTTGCAGACCCCCCTCCATCGCTTCGCGCGCGCGGAAAAAAAACAGTCCTACTACTTCTGGATACAACCCTGTATATATAGATAGATGAGAGAAAATGACGATACGCTTCAACATCAATATAGGCCTCTTAAATATCATTGTCAAAAAAGAAGATATAGAAATATTTTATGATCAACTACAAGAAACACTTATAACAAATAACATAGTAGACCATTCTTAATACGTGGAGATTTAAACGCCCGAAAAGCAAATTTTCCTGCCAGCATGGAAGAACTGAAACAATTTGCAAAATTTAACAATCTGAAAATTACTAATATATTATTTTGAAAGAAAGACATTTTGGGATAGCGATATTTACTCTAATAATTACTTACCGATATTTAAATTGGCGAGGTAGAGAAAATTGAAATCAAGAACCGTCACTTCAACCCAAAAACTATTTAAAGTATATTTAATCTAGAAAAAAAAGTCAAAATTTTATACAGAAACAGAATAAACAAACTACGAATACCAATAAGTAACGAAGGCTGGAACAATATAAGGAGCAGCAAAAAAAGGCCACAAGTAAAGCGATAGGAAAAAAATAAAATAAGAAACAATGAGAAGATGGGGCAAAAAAACAAAAGCATATACATAAGTCCTGCAGAAGAACACACAAAAAGTAAAAAAAAACAGTGTATTGAACTACGCCACAAGATTGACAAAGAAAGCTTACTAAAAAGAAATTTATAACGGATGTTGAACATAATATACATAGAAGTTAAACACTAGTATATAAAGGTATAAAGAATTTAAAGCAAGTGGAGGAAAATTTGAAATTATGTGTAATAAAAAAACCGGAGTAAAAATAATCCTAAAGAGCTGTGATGATACAAAGGAGTGTTCACGCCAATGCTAACACAATCTATAGCTGAAGAAGTAAATGAAATAAAAGACTATTTCAAAACACCATACCAGTTGTCGCCGATGCCAAATTTATTCACTGTAACAAAAATGAAAGCCTTAATACAAAACAGCATAAACCCTAAGACAGCTTCAGGATACGATGAACTAAAAGAACTGCCACGTAGAGCCTTATCAACAACTATATTCGATGCCGATTTAAAAATGGGACATTTTCTTGCCCAGTGGCAAACAGCTAAAGTAATTCTTATTCTTAAACCAGGAAAACAACCAAATTCAGTGATGTGATACAAACCAGTCAGTCTGCTTCCTATTCTAAGCAATTGGAAAAGTTGTTACACAAGCCATTAATGGAAGTCATAACAAAAAACCTGCTGATACCGTAGCACAAATTTTGTTTCGCTGCGTTTTTTGATGAAAGTCAGTTATTTGACTAGCAATGAAGGACTGCTTTTTAAACTTAACTCTATATTGCTCCATGCGTTATTTGTAATCATAAAATCGTACTTAGTAGAGAGATACTTTAGAGTTGGATATGACCAAAAAGTAACAGTTACACCCAATTCGAGAAGGAGTGCCGCATGGAAGCGTCTTGGGACCTACACTATACCTTCTCTATACAGCTGACCTTCCATCAACAACATACGCACACATAATGTCATTTGCTGATGAGAAATCTATACTGACAGTTCACAAGAACCCAACTTCAGCAACAAACTTGCTTTAACAATATCTCAATTTACTTCAGGATTGGGCTAACAAATAACGTATTTAATTTAACCAAGATAAATCTGCTCAGGTTAATTTTACAAAATGTCGCGGGATTATGCCCCCTGTCACACTCAACGGACAAACATTACCACAAACAGATTTTACCAAATACCTGGATATGCATTTAGAATAGGAGATTAATATGGATGTCGCACAACTCCAACAAAAGGAAGCAACTAGGCTATAAATTCAGACAAAATTATTGACTACTAGGACGAAAATTTCCACCAAATCTGCTAGTTTACAAAGCTTGCTTTAAACCTATGTGGAAATGCAGAATGCTTTGGGGTACTGCATCAAATACCCTAAGTGATGCTTCGTGGTATATCCATATATATATATATATATATATATATATATATATATATATATATATATATATATATATATATATATATATAAATAGTGAAATACGTGCAGTCCTAAATATCAATATGGTTAAGTATGAAGATACCTCAGCCGGTAAGATATTCGTCCAAATCAATTAGCTACCAATCTCTTAGATAATAGTAAAGATATGAACAGACTTAAACGGCGCATTTTTAGATCTGCCTTTTAGATCGTAGATTAAAATACCAATTTATGCCTGCATATGTATAGAAACAAGTTAATTAAGTTATGATCACTGGATCATAACCTTCATGTTAATACACGTCACACACAATCATGTCACACATTTGGTTATTATGTTATACATATTGTAAATAGAAAATTTTGGAAAAAAAGAAGAAAAGTATAGGTCAAAAATAAGTAAACATATACTAATGACAACAATGACCTTCCCAAAGTTAATGGGATTACAATTGATGAATTACAAAACACATTTCAAAACACGAAAAACAGATACCTTTGAATAAGACGCGATAAATATGGATCTAGTCAAATATGCAGACATTCTTTGTCGTCTTAGGTTATTACACTTTAAAAATGTGTTGGCAGTGATACAAAATTCCAAATATATAGAAAACAACAGAAGTTCCTCTTTAAAAAAGCAAAAGAGGCGACTGCCAAAACCACAAATTTATCAGTCTGAGCAATACCGCCTACAAAATCCTTATAAACCAATTAAAAGTAGTAATAGAAGTGTTTTTACAAAAACAAAAAAATGGATTACAATAAGAAAGTTTCATTGTAAAGCAGCTGTTAGAAAAATACAGAGAGTTTAATCTTGAGAATAATGTAGCTTCTATTGATTTTCAAAAAGTCTTTCACAGTGTTAATCACAATAGACTATAGACTATAATGAATAACAATAATTAAAAACTTGTATCGTAACATAAAAACAGTAATAAATACGGGTACAAAACTTAAAAAAATAAAAAACTAAGAAGTTAGATAAGATCGCTCCTACACTTTTATTTTATGCATCGATGACGTCCTTATAATGAAACTAAATGTACATCGACATAGATCGAAACACTTAACCAAACACTATTTGCCGACGATAAAGTAATAATGCAAGAAAACGAAAACATACTCCAATTAACAATCCATCGCCTAAGCTAAAAGTGTAGAAAATGGAATTCATAATATTTTTGAACAAAACATTCAAAAGAAAAATGTCCCGTGCGATCAAAGATAGTTCTTAGTAATAAACTAAAACAGCAAGTATTGCATTTTAAATCTTTAGGCTGCAATATAGGTTACGATTACACTGACATAGATAACAAGATACATAAGTATTTGTGGTACAATAAATAGAAGGTTGAACAGAAAAGCCCAAAAAGACATGAAGATTAAGTTTTATAAGACTATAACTACAGTACTAATTTATTGTAAGGAATTTCTGAACACCCTCGTAGAGAGACATAATGCCTCCCAGGAATCCATTTGTGGCTCAAATATGTGCGTGGATTCAAATAAGGCGACCTTACAAAAATGTTCTAATCCGGTGCCTCCAGATGTTTTGCGACCCGTTTGGTACATTCGAAATATATATAAATATCGTGCAGAGGGGCGGTAACGAAATTCGAAGTAGCTCCAGCGCAGCAAGCAAATTCAAGTGCGGAAGCGGTATGCGATGGCATAAGCAGTGTGTAATTTTACGTTCTATTGTATTTATTGTAGGTGTTGCATATACAAATAGTGTTGTGATTTTGATTACCTGTAGGTAAAATAAATAAGTAGTTTAGGATAATTTACACGTCTTATTCACCACTGTAAAAAGCAAAAACATTACAATATGAACGTGAATAATTGGTAAATAGTAAAAACGACGACAGAAATAGAATTTTTAAAAAAGTAAAAGGCCACACAAAATGGGATTTAATAAAAATAGAGATACGCCAAATATCTAGGCTGTAAACAAATAAAGACAACACAGTAATACAGTGAAAAACTATAAAATAGCCAAAAAAATCCTCAATTACAAGTCCAAAGGCAAAAGAAAAAGATGGCCATAAAGTTCGAATTAACAACTTGACCAATCACTAACATTTAAATTGCATTCAGATTTAGTTTGGTTTGTTGTATTTGTAGTTTGATGTCATCCTTAAAATTTGACAATCCTCCCTGTTGGTTATTTTTTGGATATCTTGACTTTGCATTTTCCATTCCCTTTATACTTATTTACCTAATCTCAAATAGGTCCTTTGAAATAATAAAAAAACATAACTTTCTCCAAAAATAGAATAAAACCACTTAAAACCAAGGAAAAGGTAGACCTATTAATGCACTGTACTGTAGTCTTTAATAAATCCAAATAAAACCAATCACTTAGTCTAGTTCCGTTCAATAAAGTCGGACTCCTAATATTTATGTAAGTTTGGAAGAATGTTAGTACGCAACATTATAATGGTACGGCTCTAACGCCCCGCGTGGGTGCACGGCCTGCAAACTGAGAGGTTAAGGCTCTCATTTGTTCGCTCACTGTGCCCGGCCGTCGCGCACCATCTCGGGTGCGGGGCGATGTCGCAAGCACCGCGCCTTAGACGACCGCCGTTATTACCCTTTGTTGGAGTGAACGCAGGTATTCAATTATTTTTAGTAACTGAGTAGGCCACCCGCCAGGCATCAGAGAGCACCAGGAATGAAATCTGGGTCCGTCCGCACAGCAGCCCGCGCCTCAACCACTGGACCACTCTGGTGGTACGCAACATTATATCATGATTAATCTTCTTCTTTCCCGTGCTGTGTCAGATCTCCTGGCGTTGGTGATCACTTCGAGGTAGTTATATCTTCTGCCATCCTAAACAACTATTCTGTGATATCAGTCCAAATTATTTGCTTCCCATTAATTCCACGTCGGGTCTAAATTTTACCTTTTAGAATAAGTTGCAGCAGATAAAATTTTCCCACCTCTAGTACATGACCAAGATAAGCTGTCTTGTGGCACTTTATTGTGTTCGTTAGTTTGTATTGGGTGCTTACTATCTGCATGACTTCGGCGTTTTGTAAATTATCTGGATTCATAATATTCTTAACATTCTACTATGTAGCCAGAGCTCGTATAGCTTTCAAGTGGTTCATTAACTACCGAAAGCGTGCTAACGCTTAAGAGGTAGTTAATGAAATTACAATCCCGTCTGTACGTGTGTCTGTGATCACGATAACTCAAAAACTAAAGCTCTGATTGACACCCAATTTGAAACACAAGTACTTTAGACCAAAAAAGGCATAAGTTCGATTTTCAGCAAAAAGAAATTTTTACGTTCTTTAGGCAGTTGCAAATTTGGGTTTACACCCTTCTCGTTGTTGTTATCTTGAGGGTGTACGCGTTCATGCTATATAGCAGTATAGACCATACATAACGCGATAATTAATTGTCTTAACTTCAGATTTCTGTTGCCATTAAAGAAAGTTGGTTTTATTTTCTTAACTGTAACGTAAGGAATTTCGATTCGATTTTTAATTTTTATTTGGGTCTAAATTTTCTACTGCTTAATAAGCATCCTAGATAGTTGAAGTCATTTGCACGTTCAGTTTACTTGCCATTAAGGTAGAGCATTACAGCGATGTAACTTTGACGACTGATTAGCATGAATTTTGTTTTTATAACATTTAAATGTACGCCAAGTTGTTGTCCACTTATAAATTGCCGAGGATTCCTGATGGTATTCAGCGAGGATAACGACATCGTTTATGCATTTAAAGGTGTTAATTCATACATCAGTAATTTTAATTCCTAAATCCAATCCATTCAGGGATTCTTTAAAACTTCTGTCTACATCGAAGTTAAATAATAGGATAATGGTTGTATAACACATGGCTTATTAGGTTAATTAGACGACAATTGATGTATTTTCTAAGGCACAATTTCTACCCCCCTCTTGCTCAGATTAGAACCTGTTAATTTCTGTTTTGGAGTTGGCTAGAGTGATGAGTGAACAGAAAGTACCTCGGAGCGTGGAACAACGCATTGTGTTCAAGTTCTTCATTGGAGAAAATGTTCCGTCCGCTGAAATTTACCACAGACTCCAACAAAAGTATGAGGAAGACCATCTCCCACGGACTCGTGGAAAATGAATCACATGATCATTAGCCGCAAACATTTGTCACCGAGCCAAACATTGATCGTGCAGACGCGCTTATCCATGAGAATAGACGCATCGCTATCAAGAAACTTGAAGCAACGCTGTCCATTAGTATTGTTAGTGTAGATAATATAGTGAAAAACACAGTGGGCACCCCGCACTTTGACGAACGTGAACAATATGGTGCGCATGCAAGCTGACAGCCGTCTCCTACAGCAGTTTGAAGATGAAGTTAATGCATTTTTGAAGTCTATAGTGACCATCAATAAATCGCGGGTGCATTAGTTCATTCTCAAATCTCAGCAGTTATTACGCGAGTGATGGCGTACCAGTTTTCATAAACGCAAAAGAATTCGGAGGAGTTATTTGGAAGAAACTTCTAACAAGGAGCTATCCATATAGACTTTCTGACGGATGCCAGAACAGTCAATGTAGATTATTACTTAGACCTGCTGGCAACAGACGTAAAGTAAGCGGAAGACAAGTGGAAAGCGGGTAGCCTTCTTTCAAAAAAATGCAGGTCCCTATACGGCTAAAACAACAATGGAAAGCCTTGGGAAATTGAAATAGAATTTTCTACAACATCTAGACACAGTCCAAATTTGGCCCTAAGTGCGGAAGGGTCAGATCAGACTTGCAACGCAAACGATTTGCGGACAACAACACTGTCATCCAGACCTTTCTGGAGTAGATACGCCTCCAACCAAAAGTAGTTTTTGAAAAGGGCATCAGAATGTTTCCAGAACGTTGGAAAAACGTATTGATTCCGGAGGGGAGTACACTGAAGCCTGACATGTGCAAGTAAGTGTTTGAAAATTTGTTTTTTTTATAAAAAAATCAGTCCCGATCATATTTAAACCACATTGTATATATATTAATAAACAGATTTAGTGCAAGATTGATGGTATCTTCGCTAGTAAGTTTTACTATTTTCAGGACTAGTAGCTTTCTGACGTCTGCTACTGAGATGACGTGTAGCGCTTGAGATTTTAAATTCTTGGGACCTTTTGCATCCCTATCGTCACCGTTGAGATCTATATCCGTTTTAGTGTATTCGAATAACTTTGTTATATATGTATGAATCTCACATGCCCAGTAGTTCTTTTGCATTTAACATAATTTTGTTTGAAATATTTACAAGTCATACATTATTTTTTTATATTTTATTACAAGTCATCATTACTGTCTGTGTTTTTATTGTAGGGCCATTACTTCCTTTATTTTCTTATGTACATTAAATAAATTGTTTTTTGAATTAGTCCTTCATCGAATTTGTCTTCTATTCATTTAGTTTTTGCATCTTTTATTTCTATATTCTGGCTTGTTATGTTTGAGTGGCCTTAATTTTTCTATAAGGTCAAGTATTTCATCTGTTATGTTGTTCTTTTTAGAATTGACACTCAACAACTGGATAAGTTGTTGCTTTCTTGATGCTGTTTCTATACCGTTTTTTTATTAACATATAATCAATTTGATTTTGAATGAGAACAAGATAATCCGAAGGTACTTTCCGCGTGGGTAGGCAGCATTTTGATAGTTTAAACTATTAGCTACTCTCTTGCAGAATTGGTATAGCCTCCTTCATCATCCCTTTCACCCAAGCCGTAGTCACCTACTACATCGGCACGTTGACTTTGTTTGACTTTTGCATTATACTTTCCGATTATCAAAATTATGCTATCATTATTTATAGACCTAAGTACACTCTTAATTGTGTTGTGTGGTTAATAAAAAAAATAATAAAAAATGTGTTGTATTCTACCTACGTATAAAACTAATGTCCGAGTTTACAATTTAAAAACATTAGCTTATTCCTGAAACATGAATCACTTTCTGTAGTTATTAATATAAATTATGCAACCCATTCATCTTAAAATAAATTAAACCGCGTTGAAACCAACAGTAAAGTTGCTGTGATGTAACAAAAAAAGTTGGAACGCGTCGTTTATTTGTTTTAATTCCACTATAATTTGTCAATTTACATTACATGTACTGGTGCCAAAAACGGTACGTACTAAGTAAATTATATTTAAAATTAACAAATACCCCTAGTACAGATGCATTTTCAACAGGATCACTAACTGACAAGTACTCATAAGTGGAGCCTCCAGTTGACTTCATTTTCTCTGGAAAGTCATAAATCGCGTGCGATTTTGCAATAGCCGGGACGCTATCGCAAACGCATTACTAAAATTTAAAAATAACTGCGCGCGAAAACGCGGCCAGCGGATGCGTGAACATTGTTGACATAATGCGGCCTGATGTCAGCGCAATTTTGCACAGCCAATTTTTCTACTCGCAACTCCCATATCAAATTAAAATGCGCTCCTTTTTTGACGCGTCCGTAATTACCACACCACTTGGTTCCATTAAGCATACGCGCTGGATTTTTCTGGGCTCAAATGGGCGCTGGCGAATGAAAATGACTGCAGCCTTAGTCATGGGCTCGTTACTCTCTTGAGCGCTCCTTCTGAACTACATGCAATTAGTTCAAGGTCAATGCCGCTGGCGTGCTGCCACTCGGGGCTTATTTTTGAAATGTTGAAACAGGCTAAAATTACACCCGACAGGCCGTATTTATAATTAATATTGAAATCGTCCGCTGTAAGTTAAGAAAATTACATTTAACTCAATATTCTCTAAAGCTGATTGTCTGCATATTTTAAATTAGAGCTAGAGAAAGAAGCACTGTTTTGCTCTTAGGCTAGAATCGAAATGGTTAAACAGTAAAATATTATAATACACTTTAAAAAATTAAAATAAGACAACAGAAAATCAATATCAACATCTCATAGAAACTCGTTGAAAATTGGGAACTTTATTAGAAATATGATTCAACTTCCTAAATTAAGCACAAATACCGGTAAATACAATAAACAGGCAAATTTAAATAAAAAAACACACTTAGATGTAGTAAAAAAGAAAAATTACTCCAAATCTAAATTGAAAAACACAAATAAAAATGAGCACAGAAAAAACAAGAATCAAACATCCAAGAAGAATAAAATAAATCTTTTAAGAAATTAAACAGATCTTTCTAACTTCAGGGAATATGAAGACCCCACTTAGGTCTAAAGATGTACCCTATAAAACTAAAACTTTTCAAGACAACATACGATGCTCTTTCAAAATTTGGAATTATTAAAATTCAAGTTAGTCAAATCACAGAATAAGCTTTTATGTCTATGAACGTAAGCAGCCGGGTGAAGTAATAAAATGGTTTTTGTCTTTGTGAAATGTTTGTAGCTGTCTTCGTCTTCCATTTCTTTCATTATTTCAACTTCGGACTTGAGAGAGTTTGCTGCAATTTTCTTAGACTTTTCTAACTAACTCTTGCCCAACCAAATCCAATTATAGCAGTGTTAGTATTATTTAGTCTACTTTTTGACGGCGTTAAGCTGTGTTAGACCTATACTTAACCCAAAGTCCAAGTGGTTTGACCTTTTTCTTAGATTTTTGTCTCTTTTATTACTTTTCGGATTAGCGTTAGAGCAGTAGCTTTTTGCAAAATGCTTTGGTAGAAAAATGTCTCTAGCTTTGTTACTGTAACTGTGAAAGTTAAAAGATGAGAAAAAGTCTTTGATGAAACATTAAGCTTTAAACGTAAACTAAAAAACAGAAGGTTTACAACTTTGATTTAGAGAGATTAATATCAAGAAATTATTAGAATTCTTAGAGATCAAAATATTAGACTTTCGGCTGTTTACCAAAGAGAAAGGAATGCAAAGATGGTACAGAATGCAATTTATCTAAAATTTAAAACGGAATCAATAGACTAATCCAATAAGTTGCGAACACAGATGGAACATCATCCTATAAGTTACCTTGACGATTTGGAATTTTGTACGTGATTGTAAATAACTTTAAAGTTTTGAGAACAAAAATGGCTCAACTTTAGAGGAATTGTAGTTCATCGTTATGGACGAGAAAAAGTATTTTAGGTTCCAAATCAAAGTTTTTATATTTCTAACGTGAAATGGTTCCAACAAAGTAAAATATAGGCCAAAAAGCTATCAGAAATTTCGAGATCTTACTTCCGCATAGTCAAAAGTAAAGTTTTGGAAAAAATTGTTTATATTCCTAAATATCCTCTAAAAATAATTGATTTTATCAACACTTCACATAAAAATGATTAAATAATATTTTGGATTAATTTTGCTTGATGCCACTATGATACAATAACTAAGAGTTTGTACATAAAGCACATAATTCTCTAAACGTTTGTAGGGTACATGCAAATATTGGAAAACCTAAAACAAAAAATATATCGAGAAGAGTATTTCGAAATATTTAACTAACAGATGTATGTAACTGCAGAGAAAAATGAGTCAAGTTTTTGTCTCATACATATTACGCATTATCTTATATTATCCTAGTAAAGCAATCCCAAATAATAAGATGAATATGAGAAAATGAGAATAAGATACATTTCATACACTTTAGAAATATTTTTATCAAGGTTTCTTCTGGTCTAGTGGATGGGGTGTCTAGGCAAAGTTAGTTCTGTTTTTTTGACTATACGGGAGATAGAAAAGGATCTTTTATGATATTTCAGTCGTAATCCTACAAGAATAACTTGTTTGTCTTAGCAATATTTTAAAAACGCATTCACAAGGAAGTCTATCCCACTGCAGAATAAGCTTTGAATTCAATTTAGCAATGTGTAACACACAAAATAAAAGAAATATTTAAATACACATATAAAATAAGAAAGAGAAAATACAATGGTAAGAAGAAAAAAATAAAAAACAACTATAGGTTTGAGTATATATTACTGATAAGAAAAGTAATTCAGTCCTAGTTTCAAAATAGTTGTTTTGGCTCAGTATTTATATAAATAAAAAAAACTGTATGACTATAAATTTTTATATTTTCAATAGTCCGTCATTGTAGCATTATACAAATCTGCAATGATAAAAGAGAAAGAACACTAAAAGCATCTACGCATCTAAATACAAAAGTCTTCAACTCTCAATATTATAAAGATTACTAAAGAAACTTAGTTTCAAAAAGATAATTTCTTATCTTTATATCGATTTAATGGGTTTTTTTTAAATCGTAAAACAGTAATATCAATTAAATACGTGGGTGAATAAAATATAAAATATATTATAAATTTAGAAAATAATCATAGAAACACAGACATTTTGTTACATAGTATCTTGACATAGAAATATATTTTCCTTCGCGGATTTTGCCACCATAAAATGAAAGTAGTTGTGACGGCCAGCCAATTCCGTAGTAACTTATTGACAGCAATATTGTCGTCAAATATCTGCGGTTTAAATACCCCCAATGCAAAGCGATTGTAAAAAGGGTGTTTCACTATAGCACTCAATTTTTTGTTGTGTTTCGGCAGCTGTATGTAGTTGTATAGGATGTTGTCATAAAGCTAACGTTTTGGATCGGAAATTAGCAACTTTTTCGACAATATGTGAGTTTTGTTTTATCCAAAAGGTGACAAGAGTAGAAGTAATTTCAACAATTGTTAATCAACGGTTAATCACGAGAAGACTGCAAATAATGCGAATATTCTCCTCACCCACGCCGATCTTCAAAAGACATCGTTGATCTTTATTTTGTAGCGTTTCTCGTTTTCTTAAAAATTGTTTATGTCGTGCATACAACCGAGTTTTCTTAAAAGTGTATTTTTTGATCTGTACATTAAGCCTTTTCTGTCGGAAAAGATTTAATAATAATCCGTTGGATAACTGATGAAGATACTTCTTTTTCTGACATCGCAATACCGACTAAAGAAACGGTGGTATGAGATATTCCACAAAGATATCGCCATTCACCTCTTGAAGCGTAAAAAAGAAATTCTGATTTATATTTGATCCATCTTTTTATATTAGACAAGTAATTCCGACTTCAACATTCTAGACAACAAATTATGGTCTTTACTGAAGAAGACACTTCGGTATGATTAGTTTAATACAATATCCTAAGTAATGACTTGATGATTCGTTACAGACAGTAATGTGTAGATAAAGTAGCGCAAATAATTTTACATTTGGTTAATACACCGTTAATTAATTGAAAATAAGCATACGAAAAATTTATTACAAATCGATATATGGGTTGAAAATGCGTTTTAAAATTGTTTACTACCTTAACCCAACGACAATTTTGAAAAAAAGCAGAGGTCCAATTTCGTTAACAAACATTTGCGTAATTGTAACGAACTGGGTCTGTTTAGAGATCTTATTTGTTTAGGATGATAAGGGTAGAATCACCAGCACAAACTGGAAGACTTTAAAAGCATTTAAAGCTAACGTATACAAAGAAATAGTCAATATATCACCTTAAGTGTTGAGGAAGTTATGGAAAATGCTTTAAAAACTATAATTATTGCATCAACCTTAAGGTTGAACACTTAATTAATATTTTTAGGATTAACATTACACAACATACCAAATTTTCTATGTTTAAATAAATACTTGTGATTTATGAAATAAGAGTGTCTTGAAAACAAAAAATACATCTCAAAATCCATATTCATGTCCATTATATATAAGCCTCTCAGTTAATTTGTGATCTTAACATTCTTTAGTGAAAGTCAGTCACAGTCAGTCTTACGAGTGGTTTGCTTATTTCAATCTGGCAACACAAGTCAGGAATCCAATGCACGCAATAAACAAACCCTTCAAAGATGGAGCTTGGAGGCGTCGTGTTTAGGTGTCAGCCGATGTTTTGAGTATTTGAATATTTTGCAATAAACATTTGAGGATTGTATACGGTACTTTGATAAAAGCAGACTATTCCTCTAACATAGAAAAACAATTATGGGTAAAGAATTTGCCTCGTTTGGTAGATGTTCTAATAAAATACTTGTAGTAGATGGTGTTTTAATACTCTTTATTAATTAAGTTTTCGCAAGATTGATAAACATAGAAAGGAAACTTTAATAAATCAATGAAATTACTACAGTTTGTTATCCTTTAATACATATTTGAAATAAATTAAAGCCATACTAATAAGCATAACAATAGATACATGCAAAAATAGAAGACTAAATAAAAGCAAATAACAAACCAAGTAGTAAAACAATGAAATAAAAAGAAAAATAAAGCAGAAATAGAAAAGATACCTGAGAAATAAAAACGAAGAAAACTACAAGTGAAAAAAGCAATAGCATAGAAAAGAAATTATTTTTAAGTTTTAAAAATGCCCAGAAAATAAAATCAACATAGATAATGAAACATCAAGGATAAAGCAGAAAGATATTAGTAAATGAGGACGAAGTAATTTCATGTTGAAAAACTATTTTAAAAACATGCCAAATGGGGAAAATATAAAGATAGAATAAGTGAGATAAAGAAGACACGATAGCATAACCGTTAAAATTGCGAAGAACTTGGAAACATATGCCTCTGAAATTTTAATAATTCTGTTCAATAACGCATGGCAACATGGTAGAATAGCTAAAAATTGGGAATTGGGAATACTGCTACCCATGTAGAAAAACGATAACAAAGAATGCACAAACTTCAAAGAAGTGTGATATTAAAAAGTATGTAAAATAATAATAGCGATAAGATTAAAAGACGTTTTAGAAAGGCAGCTAGAAGAGATACAGAGTGGATTCTGAAAAGAGCGGGGAATACAAAACCACTTATTAAGAAAAAAACATTTAGAGGCATACAGTACCGGCCAGAATTATATTATATTTTGGTTTTTCTGGTGTAACTTTTCTCAGAAACGGCAAAACAACTTGAAACTTCGCGTCGTGAAGAACACACAGAAAATATTCTTGATTTTCCCTGATTTTTCGAATTTTTGCTTTTTGGTTCATATTGTTGTAAATTTTTATTGTTTCTCCTATATAATTTACGTTGTTATAGTTGATGGAAAAACGCCGGGAAAAACTCGTCAATCTTTGTCCAAGACCCAATCTTGATCGGTTAGTAGCCAGGAAGAACACAAGTTGAACTCGCAATTAGGAGTAACCTAGGTAGCAATGTGTATCTTCTTGAAGTGTTGGAGAGGAGCGAGGAAGAAGAATGTGGCCGGAACAACCCTCAACTTGCTGTGACTGAGATTTCCGCCATCATCAATATTCCTACGGACCCAAGCACCTCTGTACGAACGGTCAGACGTCGTCAACAGTAGGCAGCATTGCATGGACGGAGACCTGTGAAGAAATGATCAGCGAGAAGATTCTGTGACTTCAATGGATAAAGGACCATCTGTACTGGTAACGAGTGGAGCCATGTCGCCTGGAGTGGCGAATTCAAGTTCACCCTCTTCGGCAGTGACAAAGTAGCATGGATTCGACGTCTTGTCGGCATTCATATAGATCACAAGTACCAACTGCCCATGATGAAGCTAGTGGAGGATCGTGTATGGTGTGAGAATGCTTCGATGCAAGTGAAGTCGGTCCTCTTCGTCTTATTCCCGGAACTCTGAACCGATTCGGGTACGAGGAGAACACGATGCGACCCTGTGCTCTTCGTTCCATCGGTCGGGCCTTCATCTTCCCACAAGACAACGATCCGAACCACCGTAGTCGTCACCTCATGGACTGGTTCGCTCACCGTCGCGTGACTCTCCTCAACTGGCCAATCTCCTCACCTGCCGAGACGTGTGGCAAACCGTCTGGCAAAGACTTCAGCTGAGAGGTTCACTTAGCTTGAGAACTCCATGCCCAGGAGATGTCAGACTGTCAATAATCCATATGGCTATACTACGAAGTATTAGGATATTCTTGCTGAGAAGTCACTCGAAATGATGTTTCTACGTTTGTAAAAAATTATTTTGCTCAGACAAAGTTGATTGTTAATTTTCTTGATTTTATAAAATATCTCTTTTAAAAAATCCATTGTATTTCTGATCAATTCGATGCCCTGTATCTTCAGCAACTACGTATCAAAATTTTTATGAGAATGACAAAAGTTATTCGAGAAAAACCGCAATATAATATAATTTTGGTTGATATTGTAAATAAGTGTATAACAGTATACTAAAAAATAGTTTGAAGTAGTTTGAAAAAAAGAGAAGCAGATATTAAAACCAATTATGTAAGAACAGAAAATATGCAATCCAAGAACTAATGTAAGGAGTATTTCACCTAATAGTAATTACTTTTGTATTAAATGATATGATAAAGGAACCAAACAAAAAGTAAAGAAAATGAAGTTAGGTTACAAGAATATGGAGATGATGATAAAAATTCTTTACGTAAGAAGCGAACAAGAGTTACAGTAAAAGTTAAAAAGTATGGAAGAACGCCTTATTTGAGAGAAATTTAAAAATAAATAATAACGAAACAAAGGTAATGGTAATAAAGTAAAGATATTGAAACACTTAGAAATAAAGATACATCAAAATGGAGAAAATGATGTGATGTATTTTATATATCAACTTCGTACGCTATTATCTTTGTCAGTGACATGATCTTTATGATTCGTGAACATCTTTATTGTTATAAACACAAATTTTGTAGTCTCTCCCTTCTGCCATAGAAGTTCAACTTTATAATTCACTTTTATAGTGATTCATCTTTTTTTATTGTCAAAATTGTTATCTATATTAAGCACCATTTATTAAACAAATTTGTTCTACTTTCCACATTTTTTAAATTTCAGTTAATAATAATCAATTCACATTTGTCGTGAAACAGGCTAATAGCCTATATAAGAGTAGAAGAAGAAGAAGAAGAAGACATTTGTCGTATATCTTGATAAAATTTTTCTTCTTTAATGATTTTGTTTTAAAGTGGTAGGTTCACTATCTTCTTTTCCCTTCTTTATAGTAATTTCTTATCTTTTTATTTAGTAATTGTAGCAGTTCCAAATTCTCTGTTCCTTCATTAGAATTTGATTCATTTTAACAATAAAAAAATAGCTGTCTAATGAAGTCAGGGTTTCAAAGTCCCATTTCAGAAGGAACAACTGTGGGTGGTTTATTCCTTCATCGTGATATTTTAAGTTTCTGAGCATCCCAACTAATGACGTATTGATTCCCGATAGACCTCCAAGAAACGGCTCGCCTTGCGCTGACGTCACCTGCTCGCGATGGGTGTCACGGTGGGCGAGCAACCATGTCTAGGTCATCATCGCTGCCGCTATTACGACACCGAGCCCGCTCCTAAGGCCCGCACTGCGTCTTCGGGTGCCCCAGAAAGCGCGGATCTGGGTTACTCCGAAGGGTAAGGTCGGTTCTGCCGCCGCTGATGAACTTAGCATCCTGGAGCTGAACACCGCGCACATTGCCGACCTCGTTACGAAGTGCCACGCATAAAGGCGCTTTATCGCTCAATCACGCCCGTCAATCGCCGGACGGCGCGCCGAAAGGGAAATTGCCGCTTAGGATGCTTCCCCTAATTGCAGCCCAGTTTCGGGCAATTTGCCCGCTATTTTCCTTTTAGCCTAATGGGCCCTGCGCCGAGTTTGTTATTGCTTGATGGCTAAATTGGGGCGCTGAATGGGACGCTCGAATCCTAACAGCTTAATGGGAATTATATCACGGATAAGCAACTGCTCTATTGGTTAATTGCTGTCTGCAAGCGTTTCTTATTTGTTTTGTTTGAAATTGAGCTCTTCTCTTTGATCTCAAGATTCTCTTGATTCTCTTGTTTCTTTAGATATATATTTTGTTGATACAGATTTTATTGTTTTATAATCTGTGCGTTTCTTTCTTTCACGTTCATTGAGTAATCATTTTATTGTTTCTTTGGTATTCTGTTGACTACTATTTCTCGTATTAGCTTTTTATTTTTCTCTACCTTCATCATAACAGTTTTTAGATTTTTTGATTTTCTTCCTATTGGTGATTTTCTGGCTGCTCTTCCCAGAAGGTTTATTTATAAGAATTATTTTCTTTTACCTTTCCACCCATCTCGTATAGTACCAGGTATTGTTGTTAAGGCCTGATATTTTGCTATAAATATTTGTATTATAAATGCAAACGGGCGTAATAATATAAAAATATGGAGATAAGGGATGGTATCATAAAATGCCGTGTGTCAAGAAAGGCGCCCGTTCATAGCGTCGTGTGTCTACAACACAAGATGGCTCTGTGATGTTCTGTAATTGACATAGAGCAATGTTAAATCAATTGTCAGTTAACCGCCGTGCAGGATAGAAAATGCCAAATAATGCCAAAGGGAGTTGGCAGAAGCTGTGAATTTTAGTGAAGACGCGAAGCAACCTGCGACCGGCAACTGACATGCGACTTGTTAGTGCGCAAATCAATTTGTCACATGCAGTGATTTATAACCTAATGGAAACCGATAGACGATGGACGCTGCTTGATTTGGAAAGAGAAAATGGAATTTAGAAACGCACCATCCAGAGGATTTTGGGGAACGATCTTCACTCGCGTAAAGTTGCATCAAAGCGGGCATCACATGCCCTCGTGGAGTTCAAAAGTGTCTGCGATATGCCGCGACCACCAAGCTACCCACCTCGAGACTGTTCGGTATGAAAGAGAATGATTCCCGACAGCCTCTACCAACTCTGTAGTATTCTCTGGCTATTTAGATATACAAACGTTGTTCTGGTCGGAGAACATCTATTTTGTTTGGCAGTTGACTGGTAATTGATTCAACATTGCTCTTTATGCAATTACAGAACATCACAAAACCAGCCATTTTGTGTTACAGATATACACTATGAATGCACGACTTCCTTGACACATACGAAACTTACCAAGAATCGACAACATTCCATCACTATTCCTTAAAGAGAAGTTTGAAATGGCAATAGATTAAAAATATGGAACAAGATTCTTGAAGACTGAAAAAGCTTGCTAATCAGGACCCTAACTGACCATAAATACTGAAGAACTTTACTCTTAGGCCCAAATATAATTTTTGCAAAGATTATTCTAAAAAGAATTGGATAAATCTAGAAACATAAAAGAACAGAGAGGATTTTTTAGACTTTTTAAGCATTTTTAAAGTTTATATTCGATACTTTATCATAGCCATTTTCTATTATTAAAGATTTGACGATTTGCCACCAAGCAATATCCAAAGCAAAAGCAAGTTATCAAATATAAAAAGCACATTTTTCCACATTCGATAGTTTGACATGATAGGGACGATATGTAGACTTCAAAAAATAGCCTAGAAAACTATTAATCTCTCAAACAGATGTACCAGGGATATATATATGTTAGGTCGTATACAAAAATAAAACACCAGAAGCAATGCAAGTAACATTACTTGTAAAAAAAGCTGTATCTTGTCACCAGTTCTATTTTAAATAGTTTTGAATAAACTAAGGAGACAAGTTATATGAAAAGGAAGAAAATGAATTACTTGGAGAACACAGAGGCATTTGAGGATCTTGATTTTGTAAACAATTAGTTCTAAAAATACTAAATACCTTAGAGATTGTGCAGTTAGAAATATAGAATAAAGGGTGAAAAACAAGCGCAACCTTTATCCAACTCAAATCAAGTCAATCTTCTAACCTCTACGCTTACTTATTCGTAGATTAAATATCATCCAGACGAAGTAGCCCATTAAAAAAACATCTCTAATTAAGGTAAACTAATTAATTTATGGGTCAGTTTGTGGTCTAAGCATTTGGTTGGGGATGGTCCCGGGTTTTTATTCTGAGAGGCAACCATATGGCAGCCTTAAGTTTTAATACGCAGGTTGTGTTCTTTATAGGATACAGAACATCATTAACTTGTTATTTATTTAAACAGAACTAAATAAAACAAAAACAACAATTAGGGCATGCAAGATTATCTAGAAAGTCTCACACTAATAGAAGCAATTACTTACTCTGCAAATCAACAAGAAAGCTAAAAAGGGCTTCCTTTAAACATCTAGAAAATGTATACAAACATAAGAAAATTTTTGGAAGTGCCACTTTAAGCGGATCTACCCTGTTGTAAATTTAGAATTAAGGAAGTAAAAGAAATTATACTATAATAAAATAAATCAATATAAAAAGAGCATATGGATTACAAGAGATGCCAAATAAATGTTATAAGTTTATAAACTTCATCTCCGATGCAACATTGCTGGCAGCTACTTCTCTAGTACCTGGAAGGTTGCTCAAATGATTACGATTTTCAAACCCAGAAAGCCTTACTACGTTTTCAACAAAGTCTCTCAACATGATATCCCTCTAGAAGTTATCCATTGGTTAAGTGTCAAGTACAGTGCAAGAGTATTGGTGCACCTCGACGTACTGGCCAATCGGCAAAATGTACGTTATGTCAAAGAAGTACGTTTTCACACAGAATCCAGATAAGTTTGGATTTTAAGACACTATAAATTCATTTAGACAAATTAACTTTTAGATTTTAAATTTTAAAGATCACTCACTGAAGTGACACTCTGTCATTCTTTCACAGAACTTACTAGAAATGGATAAAAAATTTAAACAAATCATAAATATTATATTAGTTGCTATTAATGAAAGTTTAAGCTTCTTATTGTAATGTTTTCCAGTAAGTTTTACAATGAATCTAGACATCACTGATTCATAGTTCAAATGAAATAGAATTGATGAGTGTATGGTGAAGCTACTTTTCGATACCTCCTCGTATATTTCCGATTCCAGCAAATGCTGCTGTTTATTTTGACATCACCGGCCATTGAAGGCTTTTACCGCTTCACATGTCACCATCACGAAAATAGAGGCGCGTGGGCGCCTCCTAATGTCATAAATTCTGCCTCTAGAAAGGAATTCCTGTCGTTCCAGCTAAATGTATCATTTATATATATTCAAGAAAATGGTCGGTGTGCGTGTGGCGGAAGCCAAGAGTGCAGGCCTTAATTGATTGCACGCCGCAAGCGGGATTCAATTAATGAGCGACGAATGTTAAGCGTTACGTGGATAGGCTGCAGGTGGAGCAAACCGCGTCGTTGGAGCAACATGCAATTAATACGCCACTTTGCACACTCGGTTCCGTAACGCAGTGCGTGGCTGCTTTTTGTCGCGCTTTTGCAACGGTCTTCGCTCAAAATGCACGTTGCAGCGGTGTCTGCTTGCAGGTATCGACTTACAAATTTTTTCGCAAAAACTAGAAAATTACTAGAAAACGGAGACATAGAAGTTGCATAATACGCTTGTATTAAATTCAATAGTTACTGTAATTGAAAGTTCACATACATGTGTACGACATAACCTGATCATAATGCAATTTAAAAAAGTCTAAGGAAATTAATTTGTAGTAGATAACTAAATTCTTAAAATTGAGGTATCAAAACTAAGTGATGAAAATGAAAGGTACAATAAAAGACCTTCTAAAATTAGAAAGAACCATAAAAAATGGTCAAGTCAAAGCTTCATACGAAGAGACTGAAACTAACTCAAATTGGTTTTATATTTCAGTTTATTATTATATATTTTGTTTTTCACATCTAAATCATTATTTGTCATTCTGTTTAAAACATAACATTTGCATTTATGTTTATGTAGCTTTGGATCTACAGAATTTGGTAGCTTTGATATTTCATGAATTTGATAGTGTCGATAGAATAGACTTAAAATGATTTTCTCATTCCAAGTGAGGCAGTTTTAACTTGAATTATGACCAATAAATTTTGAAAAATGATTGGGAGCTTTCCTTTGATGCCAAAATCTCAATTGTGCTCCATGCAATAAATTTGGGTACATTTGTCAGCACACGTTATTAGAAGGTCTTTGTTGTTATATAACCTTCTCCTTTTTAGCTTGTGCTTAACTTTGATATAGCGAGATATTCACACTCAAAGGGCATACTTCTATCTACTTGTTGATTTACTCAAAAGGATCAAATGGTACGACTTAGGGTCCAGGAATGTCCGAGTACTTTTTATCTGACGAACTCGAACCTCTTAATAGCAGCAGCGATATTCTTTTCTGTGATATATGAGGATGCACATTCTGGCGTATTATAGACTGAAATATCCTCTCCAAAACTCTTAATATCACCTAAATGTTGTTTTATGAATAGAACTCCCAGCACATAAACCGTTTACGAAAATAATCAAATATAAATCGAAATTATTGTTACATTGTTATCAAATCTCCCCCCTCGCAAGCGTTTCTTTTAGTAGTCTAGAACTATGGGAGGGTGATTCAGTGTAGTCAAGAGCAATTACTCAATTTTTGTGCAGCTGTATGGGACTGTTTCGTTTAAAATTTGACAGAAGCAATTTCAGCAAACTGCTGCTCGGTAATCATCCCCCATAAGGCGGCTGCTACCCCAGAAGAACGTTGGTGACGTTCATGTCACGTGTACACTTGAGTCTTCTTAATAGAGTTGGTCTTAAACTGTGGTTTAAATTGTGTAAATATTTTTGGTGGTTTTACGTCCGCTATCATGAGCAACCTAATAATAATCTGTAAGCCTTGCTCTGATATCGTGCGAGTGACTAAAGAAGCAGCACTGAGAAGCATTTTATGGTAGACGTTCCCTTCAGAGATCTCTAGCTTCAACGGTGGAAAACCGCACTCTTCTCCGTTCACTTTATGGTGTATGAAAAGTAGTTTCGTTTATATTTGATTTCCCCTAGTATTCCCTCCAAACATTTATCAATACCCAAACCATATACAAAGCTGGGCGCAAAATTCCTTTTTTGACCAAGATGACATTGCGACCTCTTTTCACAGCCACAATTCAGGCATCACTAGCGCCCAGAGATCGTCCTACTAGCTGCAATGCAGGATTGAAGCTGTTCCAACTTGGTGGAACTTACCAGAACGTGCAACCATCACTACTTCACATTGCAAAACAAATCGAATCCAAGTACAATGCAAAAAAACAAAATTTGCTGTACAAGTTTATATAACTAATAGAATCATTAAAGTTATTACTGAAAACCTAAAAGACTAGACAAATGGTCTCTTGCATAAAATGTTCAAATCCCATTGAAATCAAGGCTTTTATTAGATTATGACAAAAGTATGAATAGCAAATCAAGAGAGAAACTTGACAAGCGAAAAAATACGTAATATTGTTTTAGAACAAACCGGAACTGCAACACAAATATCTCAAAATAACAAGGAGAGATAAGTTTAACATCATAATACCTAGACCAAAATAAATTAATATTAAAACATTCAGATTTAATATTTTGCTAATGATTGTTACTAAACTTCTTAATCAAAACTTTGGTTGATTTCTATTTGCACAAATAATACGCATAGATCTAGGATCGTTAGTTTAATGAGGAATATAAAAACATTTCTAATTGGAAGGTTATTATACATGCAAATATGAAAATAAGTACAAGATAACATATAGAGAGACTTGATTTATTGTGCAAGTATTGATCTAGGGAACGTGGAATGTAAATTTTAATGTTTCGTATGCTACTTGAACTTTAAAAGAACGTTCAATAATATTCATCTGTATATGACAAATATTATATATAGACCTTACTGCTAATTTATATCTATAGCAAAGAGTAATTTTAATTAAAGGAGGGATTTCATTACACACACACATATATACCTTGGTACATGTTGAGGCGGCATTATAATTAACAAGGAAATTATCAATAATTTTAATGTAATAGTCTTTGGTACTAATTGACAATCTGGAATCATAAAATCAATAAACTATGCAGTAATTGTTAATACAAGGTGGGAGAAAATTCACTTCTTAATTTTAAAAGAAACTTATAAAGCGAATATTAGCTTGAAGATGGGAGAAGTAATTTCATCAAACGCAGGTAGTTAAGAAGGATCGCTCAGAGCGGCATTTTGTAGCTAACATATCGTGTATAAACGAACAGTGCTTTTCGGACCTACCTTTGAACTTGCACCCCTGACTCCCATTTATAATAAAAACGATTTTAATGTAGATAGAACATTTCAAAAGTGATAAGTATGAGAGGAAGACTTCAGACATTGTTTTTACAGCTAATGAGGCTGCTATCCAGTGATTAAAGTTGGTCTTTTTTTGGTCACAGTCACTTTCAATCGACATGTGAAATTGATTCCACAATTTTTCGCACTGCATCTCAATGCACCCCAACTGGAAAACGTTCGGTTGCAACAGAATGGAACCATATCCCACATAACAATAGCTCTAAACGCAGTGCCTGGATCTTGTCAAGTGTATGAGAATATCTTAAGGTTGAAGTTTATAAACATTGTCTTATACTTGTTAAATTCTACGAAATACACTACCTCAAGAAGTCAGGCGTATTCCTTAACATTTAACTTTAAAATTCGACTTCAAAATGCGTTGTTATCCTTTTTCAAACACAACAAGATAATACTTTTAACTTTGTAGTCCTATTCTGTAAAAGTAAATTTTAAATACCTTCTACCATTATTCCTCTATTTAACCTGAAAAAAAGAGGAAACGTTGTTGTATTGTATGTATGACCAAAAAAACTCAAATCTAATTAAGATACAGGAGGATTTAAATAAAACTATGATTTTTGTCTATAAATCTAAAACATGTTCTAACAGTAACGTAATGCATTGTAATTAACAGCTAGATTATGTACCCTTCTCTAGGTTGCATCTTGGAAAGGTTCAAATCCTATTAAAATAATAAAAATTCTGACGTTTTACTATTTATAAGTATAGTGGAATTTTGTATTCGTTATTTTAATAAAGTAGTAGTTCAGGTAGCGTTTGATAATTAGCGTAAAATTCCGTAAGATAACACCACATTACGAAAGTGTTACTCTTCAAAAAAAGGTAGGTTAGGTTTGAGTCAAAAGCAACGCATTTACTTTTTTCTATAGACTTTTAAAGTAGACACTGTAGAAATTGTCAAAAAATGGTGGAAAACGAAATTTGTGGCAGTAAAAACGCACTTTTATTGAAGAAAAAGAAAATGGTCGATGAGTATAAGTATGCAAATTCGTTAACGTGGTAGTTAAGTAAATGCACAATATCCTGCTTACAAAAGTATACATGGGACGATTGTGTAAAAGATGGATGCACAAATTTTGATGACAAATTCATTACCGTAGATGTAACATGAATTCACTATCAATCAAACCAGTGAACAACAAGAGGTGAAAAAAGCAAAGCCCGTTTTATTCACCAAGAAGATGATGGCCAAAACTTTTATGGTTTCCAAAAGACTTTCCTACTTGGAGAAGGAAAAAACAATAACAAGATCGTTTAAAAAAATAATTAAATTAAAAAAAGTACTCTTCCACCAAGATAACGCAGTTGCACAACCTTGCTGTTGTGATGGCAAAGCTATATGAGATGAACTTCATTTTCACATCTCATCTATTCTTCAAATTAAGCTCCCAATACTTTCTTTAAGCCTACAAACATTGCTTAGTAGAAAAAAATATTTATTAGATGACTCGAAAAAAACTGAAAAGAACTTAGTGAAGACTATATTGAAAAGTAAAATTAATAATCTCCAAAAAGCCTTTACTTTAACTATTACACCTTACATAAGGATATTTTACAACACAAAATGGATAAAAAAATCTCCACGAGTTTATAATTTCCTTAAATATTATTATGTACTTGTAGATTTAGCCAATAGAGCGCAGTTATAACAAACTGGTGTTCACTAGGGAATAGAGAGCATTCTGAATCCTAGAAATGTAAGATAAATGCAATGTTGCAGATTTTGTACAAAATGCCTCTCAAATGCTTCCGTGTGAATCTATTGGCTGCAGCTCTTGCAGGCCCTGGTTCTCTAGAAATACAATTTTCGTTTTCCAAGACTAAAGAAATATGGCTTTGCTGAGCAACTATTTTTAGTTACAATAAGCGCATTTGAAGTACAAAAAATCCTCATTTAACGATTCTTATAAAGTCCACGTATTTACCCCTGTTTTTTTGGTCATTTTTCTTTGTTGGAGCGACTGTTACTAATATAGCTGATCTAGACATATATCACACTTACGGGAGGGTAGCTGCTCCATATTTTTTTATTTTGAGCCTTTTCTATCGTGGCATCCACGATCACCTGGAAAAAACTGATACAATTTTCTTCTTGCATGGATACGTTAAATATTGTGTGCTTGTATCGCTTTAGTACAGATGGGAGAAAAATCACGTATCGATCATAAAATGTGCGTGTATGGTATCATAGATTTGGCGAATCATTAATGGCATACATATGGAACATTTGCAAGGTATAGAGAAAACTTAGAGCAGTCCTTTATCGACTAATATGAGCTTTTCTTTTATGACTATTATCGAGTTTTAAAATATTCGAGAAATTTATAAATTTACTGATGTGCATATTTTTGTTTATTAGGAAAAACCGTTAGTTAAGACTTACGCACAACTGATGAATTATATATTTTTGATAATAAAAAGCAAAACATGTATTTTACCATAACCTTGCCACAGATAGTAGAGGTCATCAAAAGTGTGGTTTCAACTTTAATTTGTATAAAATTCCGGGAACGTGTCGTATTAACATAACACGTCTAAATTAAGTATTAAAAATATACAGCAATGCTTTTGTTGTACAAAATATTTTATTTACTAAGGATAATGATTGCAAACTTAAAGCACGCGATTAAAATTAAATTTAAATACTTAGAGTTATATTAATTAAATTAACATTCATTTGCCAGATAATTAAAAAAGCCTAAGAATCATAGGGACTAAATTTAAGTCTTAACTGAAAAATATTTCATTAAAATCTACGCATTTATTCATTAATGCATTAGTAATATAAAAATAGTCAATAGTAGTCAAAGGGGTAGTCGGGGAACCAGTGGTGTTCATTGCCTTGTGGGCCGGAACGGAGTCTTGCTGGAACACGTACTCCCACTCAGCGGGACAACGGTCTTGGATACAGATCTTTTGGCCGAAAAAATCTCAGAAAGCTAGCACTGCTGTGCTCGATGTCGTTCAGTAGTGTCTGAGCTTTCAACTTTCTGTTCATCTTATTTATCTCTGTTAAAACCTGGCAGTTCCTTAAAACGAAACACTTGTAGTGCAGGTCCTGGTGAACTGCAAGACTGATAATCGATCTCTGTATGCCCAATTTTTTGCCAGGTCAGTCATGCCCCCCTCAGGATCTCGATAGACCTTCTCTTTCAATTCGCGGACGAATTTATCACTTGTCTTGCAATCAGATTGCTTGCTGTGATTTTAGCGGTTATTTCCTTCTAGTGGTTAGATTCTCTGTATTTTTTGGATACTTCCTAAACTAGGACCTTTTTGTAGGCAAACCACAAAATCATTTCTGTCAACAATGTTACGCCGAGAAGGGATTCGAGCATAGCAGCTCTGCAGTCGTATTCTCGGCTCGTTTCGTTGACAATCGTAGATTGTTAATTATGTGAAGTTAACTTGTTGCGCTACCTAAAAAAAATCGAGCGTGCGCTAAACACTTTTTTGACTTTCTCGAAACAACCTAAGGCCGATTTTGGACATGAAAATGTTCAGGGATGACTCTATGAAAACAGGGATTCAAGTCATTGTATAATGTAACAACTTCTGTAAAGTTATTGTCAAGTCTGTACGTTCCGGAAATAAACAAAATACTGAAGAATATTGGGAGTACTATGTTGAACATGAAGAATATTCGGCAAAAAAGGTGGAAGCGGGTGCTTTTAAAGGAACGTTTGTAAGGTCCGAAGAAAAGATTGCTGTGAAATACACCAAATTATATTAGAGACATAGATGCGAAGAATTACAGTATCGTGAGGGGTTCTGGACTTTAAAGTAAAAAGACAAATAAAATAGGTGGAAAAAGTAAATAGACAGTTGTTTTAATTATAACAATTACAACGTAAAATAAATAGCGTGGAAATATGAAGGAGGGCATCACAGCAACTTATTTGCTCATGTAAACCGCAGCATGGGTACTGACCGACACGAGCCGACAGCTGGTCTTTTGGCAAAAAGGGAGAACTATCGATGCCATATTCTGCACCGCTATATAAAAATACATAAAGCACGTTCTTCTTATCTACAAAAGCGCTTCCCAGGCAGATTTGCTCGAAAGATGCTTGGGCGCCCAATATAAAACGTAAACGAAAGTTCAAATTCAAGTATTTGGCGTTTTTCTTCATAGCCCCTTCATTCTGGTCTAAACATTATTGAAGTTGTTACGTATTTTTCAGGAAAGCTACAGTTACATCCTGCAAGTAATGTGTAAGCATTGTTATTGGATCTCTGGCAAAAATGCACGCTGACAAGGCCGACACGAACAGATTGGTGCAACAAAAGCAGCATAGCTTTTTGTCGATAAAAGAAGCCAGGAGAACAGGAAGAGAGCAACTCCTGTAGCACAATAAGGTGAATGAAGAAACTAGAGGACTATTGTATGACTGGAATAGCTGAACCACCAGCAACTCATAGAAATCATTGATTTTTTGTTATGAATCTTAATAATAAAAAAAATAATATTTTTATTGCAGACCAATATTTGTCGACGTTAATTTTTAATACTTTGGGAAACTAAATATGTTGTTATTTTGAAAATGCTATTTAAGTAACCAAAGTTTGATTTAATGAAAATAGATTGTTTTCTAAAAAAAATAATCAAGAAAATTGTATAATTTTCACTTGCTTAAATCTATTTCCCTCTTTAGTAAATATCCGTTACCAATTCAGAAAAATATAAATAAATCATAAAGCACTGTTACGTTTTTGTTGCAAATAGAACTTGGAAAAAGCAGAAGCAATAAAAATATATTTGAAATGTAAAGCAAAGGTAGTGTTTCAATTTGTACAGTATCAAAGTTTAAAAAAACAACACTAGAGAAGTAAATTTAGAAGACAGATACTTTTCGGTCCTCAGTTACAAGGTATTCTTAAACACTATGCAAAACAGTGGATGCAAGTTCGTCAAGCAGTTCTTAAAGATTATCCGCTGAAATTTGACATTACTCTGAGTCACTCCACACCTTTACACATTGGCGAAACTCAACAAACCGTCATGAAGTGCTTTGCGAATTGATGGCTACCCTAGTTCAACTATATATGGGCACCTCTTAAATTTTCTAAAACTATTGCAATTATAATATACAATAAGTATCTTGACAATAAAAATAGGAAGGGTAATTAAATAAAATAGAATTAAGGTTTTTTTAAGAACACAATATTTCTGAATTTTATACAATTTAGAGAATTTGTTCACTTTTAGATATTAAACAGAGATAAACGCCGATCATTTCGAGTAAATGTTTGCAAAACTGAGCCAATAATCAAGGGTGTAATGAATTTTTTATGTTGAGTTTTACGAAGTTATTTATTCTTATTTAGTTAATGGTGGAAAAGCTTGCAAATAAAGAAGAGCCAGGCTTTGCAGAATATTTTGGCAATAGATGGTCGCTAGATTGGATTGTTAAACCAAAAGGAGTAATAAAGAAGATGGAAATAGAACACACATATTTAAGTTGGAAACGAAATTGATGTAAATGCTTTCATCAATGTGGGGAAGCTATTGGAATAAGATAAAGAAATGGTATTATGCGTTTAATGAAACTGTAAGGACTTATCATGAAATTCAGTTTCCTGTTTTAGAGTACGAGACTAGATGTTGTAAGCACTTCTTAGCTGTTTTTTAAAATTAGTCTATTTGCGGCACCAAAGAAAAAAGGCTACATTTTCCCAACAGTTTTATCGGCAAGATAGTGTTCTAATCGTGTAAAGAAACCTAAAGGGCAAAATTCACAGTATAAAAATAACACATCAAGTTAGCGTTTGCTTTGCTTTAGCACCTATGAGGTTTTAGTAAGTAGAAGAAAGATTCAATAGCGAGGCCTTAGTGCAAAACATCACGTTGATATTACTGAAGCAATTTATTTTCCAATTAGTAATAATTGCATTAATTTGTTACAAATAACTTTATTTTATGCTACAGGACATTTTTCAATTTATACAAAGCCGGTTATGGTTTTTTAATTATATGATATTTTGATTCTTGTATGTGGTGCTTTTTAATTTCTTGGGACGGAGCAATCAAGAAAAAAGCACTCTGCTTTAACTTCCCAACTCCCCTTACCCACAAATAAAATAATCTTGCGCACTTAGCATGTCACTATCCAGAGCAAAATTGCATTTCATCAAATAGAGCCCACTATCGGGTTGATGGCATAAGCAGGAGACTTTGGGATCTTGCTTAAAATTAATAATTTTATTGTCTATCGTATATGCCATAAAACAAAAACAAGACTTGACTACTGAAATTAACCCTTTTTGTAAGTCAATTGATTTAAAAGCAAAAAATTGTTAATATTTTATAAAATCATTAAAAAACTTCAGTTTCAATTAAGTGTCAAGTTTTTAATATAACTGTTTAATATTGCAAAAGATACAATGCATAATGCTTTATGTATCTGATACACCACAGTCTTGATTATCCAGTTTTCACTAATACTTTGCCATGTTTTATTTATTATTATATATTATATATTATATTTATTATATATTATATTTCTGTCGAAACTTCAACTGTGCTGAGGAAACTACAACGTACGTGATACTATCAAAGATGTTAGTGGAATACACAGAAGGAAAGTTGGCGAGTTGCTTGTGTAGTGCTGCAAGTGCAGTTGTGATCAAAGCAGAATATCATGGAAACAGACAACTATAAGCAACACTTCAGACGTACATAGAGGTTAGCAGTCATGTACGGAAAGTTCAAAGACAGCAAGAACTATGCTGCAAAGCACAATAACAGTGATACATTATATATTATAGAGAGTGTTCAATTTAATAATGGCAAACGTGCGAATTACGTTCGATCTTTCGACGTATAAAACAGATCTGTTTGTACACTGTAATTCATGAGGACCTGACGATGATAAAGATCTGTATAAAATGGGTTTTTTTCTACTATCACCACTTAGCAGAACCAGAAACATATTGAGGTATACCAGCAGTTGCTGCCGCTGTACAACTTACTCTCTGCAGTCTCTGTAATAGCAGCACATGCGTTCCAAATAAGCTACGGTCGTGATTGTTTATCAGAAAAAAATTATCTGTTTGGACCAGAAGGATGGATTGGCTGCTTTCTTGTCAGTAACTCTGTCATGAGAAATAGAAACGTGGTTCGTTTTTTCACAATGAGATATTAATCACTACATCGTTGCCAATCTGTAAGCTTATGCTGCGGATATTGCCACGAGGAACTATGCCCCGATGCAATAAAAGAGGTAGTGCGCGGTAAGAAACTTTCCTATACGGCGAGCTTCAGTTGGCACTCCACAAACGTTGGATATAATACATTCAAAGAATACTTTGCAGCAGTTTCACGGAAACTATTGGAGCGATGGCAAAATTGCATGGATGTTGAAGAGAATGCCCCTAATAAAATATTTACTTGCTTATTCTTAATAAAAGGTTAGTGAGAGTAAAACAATTATAATTTTAAAGTTCCAATATTTATAGTATGTTTTAGCCTATTTGTGAATGCAGATTTAAGAATTTGAGGATGTGACGATAGAAAGCTGTAAATTGTTGTCTTTCAATGACAGTTGAGGTATCGACACAAAGTTAAACTCACTAAAAGATTACTTAGTTTGAACCATAGAATACAATTACCATTAATTAACACAGATTTATTATTCTTACATTTATAGTTTACAATAGTTGTCTTGAATTTCTTATTTTTTACATACATAATTGGAAGTCATCTGAAAAACCTAAACCTGCGGGTTGTCATTTTATACTTCTGATGCAATGGTAAAAAAAAAAAATAATTAAAATGTTAATTTGAGAAACAACGAATAAAGCTGATCAATATGACAGGCAACAAAGATGATGAAAACCTAAAATATAAAACATATAGAACAATTTAGTTATCGTTGTTGTAAGAAAACTTTATGGTTTATTGTTTCTATAACATTCAAAATTAAAGCAATGAAAAATATTAGCAGAGCTGTTAAGAAGAATTTGACTAATAAGAAATTACTAAGAAAAAGAAAAAAAAAGTATAAATGTAAAATGAAGTTATAGACAAACAAAAAATAATTAAATGATAAGATACTGTTTAGAAAGATAAATAGAAAAAATAAAAATGGATTTTGTTATGTATAGCAAACCAAGCAAGGATTTGTTTGGCATCCATGTCTAATCTATTGTCACAACTAATGAAAAGAAAACACAATTTATGACGGCATCACGTGCCAACATGTGTTGAGACATTGTCACCAGCGCAAGCTTTTTTTTCCGCACTTTCAGGTGATCATGCAAAATGGATTCCACGGATCCCACGGAAACGGTCTTCCCTAACAACTTGCTCGACTCGCGCAATCAGGGTTTCGGTCCAGCCGGTTCGTGGCCGAGGCTGCTTCGGTTCATTGTCGCACAACTCTTGACCTTACTTAAACTTTCGCGCCCACAAACGCACTTTTGTAACACCGCATGCTGATTCTATTGACGATGCATTTCAATAGGCGTTTCACCACGCAAGAGGAAAACGGATGATTACACGTTGTTCCTGAATCCCAAACGTCGCCATTTTAAGCAAACAAAACAACACTCACTGCAATGGCGGTAATTCGACCTGTGCACATTGTATGGTGCTGCTATCTATATTACAAATTCAAAGATATTTTCCGCGTCTTCTAAAATTAACCGCACTCTCTACTCACTCTGACTACTGAGAAAAAATTTGGAGAGCTTAGAACTTGAACGCACCTCGTACAAGTCACATTACGACAACCGGTCATCAAATGGCGTATTAATCCAGAAATACACATGGCGACGGGTGCGTCGTATGGCGCCAGTTAATGTATTAAGCCAACTTTAAAAATAAAATTAATAGTAAATTATGTGAAAACACAAACACGTTAATCAAAGGCAAAGACGGGTTTCTTAAATGTGCGAAACAGCATATTGTTGTCTACTTCGTTTTTTCAACAATAAAAATTTCCATAAGATAATTTATAAAACCGTAGAAAATACTTTAGCTGAACAAAGCAGTTAAACTTTGGTAACGCTATCAACAATTTGACCCTGAACTGTCCACGCGTGATCGTTTATCCAAGCAGCTGATCATAACACCAGATAGATAGGTATTATGCATAATTAGAGACTTCGACATTATTCACGTTGCACACATATTTCACCATTCATTCCGCTTAAGCAAAACCACAATTAATTTAACTCTTTAAAATTTGCAAACAAATTATATAACTTCTAAAAATGCGGTAACCCAAGATTTTTAGATTGGATTTTTCCAAAAAAATGTTCAGGGTGTTTTAACATTCCAAAAGTATCAATCTGATAATTATTTTGGTTTCAAAACTTAGCAGAGCAATTCAAGAGTGTTTTAAACTGAAAGCTTTGATGCATAATTATACTAAGAAGGTCTATTAAGATATTTTTAAAAAAATACGAAACCGAAGATAACAAAGACAGAATCTGTCATTTAAAGTTTGGAGTGAGGCACTTATTCCAATAACCGATGCATCCTGTCTACAACGCGTTCAAAACCCTTCTAGCTCCCTTTTCACAACCCTTCAGTACTGCACGATTTTCATCATTTAGATAGACCACCCGATAAAGCGGCTGGTAGGTGTACCATCGCGTAGCCAAATTGTTGTCCGTCAAAATACCTTTCAAATTTGCAGTACCAAAGAGCTGTAAAAGGGTTGTAGATAAGTGTTACAAGTAAATTAAGGAGCATGGCATAAATTTACAGCAGAGTCGTCAATATAAAATAACTTGCAAGCGTACAAAACATCAATAAAATTACATTTTAAAGGGTTGTAATAAGGAGTGCAGTGGACTGTTTCCTCTGAGTGATAACAAAAATTTTATGTTACAACAATTCCTATAAAATAACTGCCCCACAAGCATCAAGGTACTAAATAATTATACACAATTAAAATATATACATCCTGCTGTAATTACAAAAAGGAGAGAACTGGAAAAACTATGAAAATAATAAAGATATAAATAGGGCATTTAGTTAGGATCAGAAGACAAATTATGACACAATTTCGCAGAAGATAAAAGGGATGTACTAGAATTATATCGAAAAGGTAAAGTATAACTGCAAGAAGACTCCACAAAGACACCGTTTCCTCTGTTGGTGATTTGTTTGTGATTATGAACAACTATTTTGAGGTAACGATGGATTCACATATTACCTATAGAATATAGAACAATTTTGATTAGGTCCTGGTAGTATGGTATAATACTCAAAAACAATTTTAATACCTTGGATGTTTTGCCCAGCAAAGCTACTGCTCCTGTTGAAGAAAATGAAATTTGGTTTGTCAGCAAGCTTGATCATCCTACTCCATTTGTGCAAAATAGATCACTAAAAGATTACAAAAAAGTTCTCGATAAAGATAAAAAGCAACTTTGAAAAACTCATTGAAATCCAAATTTGATCTGTAGGATGGGCTTGGTGCTTTACTACCTCACCCCCTGAATGAATTTAAATTTTCAACTCAATTAATAGAAGATGCAAAGTTTATTGACTACTAACAACTCCATTGAAGGAATGATCACACTAATCACGATGTACTGATGAGCTTCGCCACTGGCTGTTATAAGTCGTCCTGATCTGTCACGATCCTTGTTGATACTCGTTTATTTAAATTGCTTGATTGGTGAACTTACTGTGTTTCCGTTGATACCAAAAAATTCAATGTGCAGTTAGTAATTATAAGTCGTACTTTTTGAAAAGTCATTACCCACTTTTTAAATTCATTTTTCATTTTAATGTCATTGAGTTTCTCGAGTATCCTGGCTAAGTAATCAAATTAGATTACAGATTATCTATTTCAGAAAAATGCGTAAAATGTTAGTTTTTTTATTCTTAAATACTTCAGACTTTCAAATATTATCCAAGTCTTGTAAAGGTGGCCCAAATTGAATACCAGATTTAAACTTTAGCCTTTTTTGTTTTGCGGTTGACAATTCTAATTCTTTGACAGGTCTCATCTACTATTCCTCCCATTAGTAAATATGAAACGCCATATGAAAAAACCAGCAAGTTATTCTTCTTAAAGAAGACCGATAAAAGTTATTTGAGTAATCCACATTTTATTTTCTACCTGTATTTAAGCTGATGGCAGGGTGCAGTGGAAATCAACTGTGCAGTGCATGCTAATAAAACAATAGCGTGGTAAAAATTAACATTATCCTAAGACTAGTTTAAAATTAGTGTTCAAAAGACAAAACGTAAGTTTACAACCAACAAAAATTAAGTGAAGTTATCCAGTTGATAAAAGAATCATGCAAATAAATTCTAACACAAGAGAAAAATCAAAAAATTCAGGCTTCCCGCGGAGCCACTGGGTCCAATTTTTTGTACAAAGCAAAACTTAAAGATAAAGTAACACTTGCAGACTTACATATAATAATTAAAAAATGCACATGGAAAGAATAGAAAGAATGTTTCAGCAAATCCGTGATAATGTAAAACGAATAGATGGAAAACCGGATGTATTAATCTAAGAGTTAAAAATAAATGGGGAGAATATAAAGTCAAACTGGAACAAAGAATAGAAAGGCTGTAAAGGGAGGTTAGACATACAAAAAATGGCAAAAATCAAAAAGTACAGAATTGGATAAAAGAAGAGCTTCCTAAGTATATTTAGAAGAAGTGGTAATTACTAATACTACAATTAAAAGTAGGAAGAGAGAAAGAATACAGGGTTTACATAAAATACAATAAACTAATAGTAAATAAGCAAGTATAAAAGTTAATACAATGTAAAATATTAATGAGTACTTACAATAACATGAGGAGTACAAGTTAATGACAGAAAGATCGCAAGAGGGAAATTTCTTAGAAAAACAATTCAGAAAGATCACTAGAATTAACAAAAGAAAAACTAAATACAAGAGATGAGAATAGGAGTAATACGAAAATATTCCGGACTGTAAAAAAGGAAATAAATATGGATATTCATAAAATAATAAAAGTAAAAAATACACAAAAGACAAGAAACAAATAAAGTGGCAAAGATGAGACAAATAGTAGAAAGAATAATCAACTGAAAAATCTAAAAAGCCCACGAACAATTTTAAATAAAAAGTCGAAAAGTGAAAAATAGGAAATTTAAATTTGAGAAGCACATATAAAGAAGAAGCTTTTAAGAATTTAGTTGGCATAATGGATAAATATGAGTTAAGTATCCTGACCTTATAGGCATTTAAATAAAAAAGAAAATAGTAGAAAATAGAAGAAATGTGTTATTTAGGAGTGGAGAAGAAAAGAATTAAAAGAATGGTAGTAGACTTTAAAATAATTTTAGATGGGATAGGTTACTTAAAGATATGGAGTAAATACAGAAAGATAAGTATATTGAATGGCCATGGCCTGACAGAAGATAAAGACCTAAAAGTAAAATATCAATTTTATAAAAATATAAATTAAGTAATAGAGAACATACCAAAATATAATATTGAAATGATAACAAGGGATTTAAATTGCAAAAATTGTAGAAGAGAATCTGTATAGGAATAGAATAAGAAGGGGCAACCTACATAAAGAAGCCAATGAAAACGATAAGATATTAATAGAGGTTGCAGAAAAAAAACACAGAAAGGTAGTAAGCACATGTTGTGATCACAAAGTGATATCGGAAAGTGAAAATCCAAATTGATCATGTACTTGTAGAAAATAAAAATTTTAAAGCAGTTAGAGATTGTAAAAGCAATGCAGTGGCAACCAAGAGAAAGAAGAAAGAGGGGACGGCCAAGAAGAGGTTGGAATGAGGAAGTAGGAAGCCTGAAGCAAAATCCAGCAAGGCGTTTGGATGAACAGAAAAGAATGGAAAAAAATATTGAACTCCGGAAGACCCAGATAGAGGTCAAAATACGGAAAGAAGAAGAAGAGAGATTGTAAAAGTTACAAGGAGGGAGACAGTGATACTGACCATATCCTTATCATCGAAATCAGAGAAGTACCGGTAAAAAGAGAAGTTGAGAAGGACAGACAGCAATATAATTGTGGAGGTACAATAGAAACTACAATAAAAATAGAACGAGAATAACAGAAGAAAACTGTACATGAGAAAAAGAATGGGCAAAGTTAAGAGAGCTATGACAGAAACAGCAAACTTCTGTTCAGGAAATAGAATGTAAACAAATGATTGGTTTGATAACAGCTATAAAAAAGCCTAATACCCAGAAACAAAGCGAAAGTAAAAATGAATAAAAATAGAACATAAGAAAACATAACAAAATATAAACAAAAAAGGAAATTGTAAAGAGAATCTTTAATAAATAAAAAAATAAAGTACTTTAACCAAGATGTAAAAAAGTCAAAAAATATTAACTCCAGGGTAATCTATTGTAGAAAAATTAGTTAGAAAGATGCAGCAAAATGAAAATATACAACGAACAGCAAAACAAGTAACCTTCAATTTATCAGAAAATAATGAACAAGAGGAAGATAAAGAAGCTACAAATAAAAAATAAAAGAAATAATAAGAGAACTACAAAGCAATAAAAGCTCGGGATAGAATGAGATCCCAATAGAAATTTTGAAAGTAGAAGTACAAAAATTACATAAAAAACTGTATGGCGTAATATTTAGTGTATGAAAAGATGAGAAAATTTCAGAGTGTTGGAATGAGGAATATGTTTAATATTTAAAAAGGAAGATCAAATTACATAAAAAAATTGTTCTTCTAGACGTAGTATACAAAGTATCGATTTTAAACAGGCATCTGATTCTATCTCTCAAACAATACTAAACAAGCTCTAGAAAAATAGAAATACCAATCAAATTAGATAACAGGGTATTAATAAATAGATCATTTCACAATAAAAAGCCTAAAGAGAGTAAAATATAAAATAACAGGGCTAATTTTTTATAATAAGAAACAATGTATGACTTGTGTAGATGATGTCGATATATTAATATGAAGCAAAAACAATCTGAAAACGTATTTACAAATTTAAAAAAACCAAGAAAAGGGTTGCGAATAAATGAGAACAAAAAAATAATTTGGAAATGCGAACAGATTCAATTAAAGAAAATTTTCATAACAATGTCAAAATAAAGAATAGATCTGTAAAAAAACTAAGTCATTTCGAATATCTAGGGGTTATGGTAACAAAAAAGGCATAAAAATGGAATGAAATAATCTTGAAAGAAATTACAGCTGTTAACAAAAATGATAAAGCCAAAAATATTTCAAAATCAGCAAAAATGCGTGATTACGAAACTATTACAAAACCGAGGGTGTTATACAAACAATACACTTGGACAATAACAAAACAAGACGAAGTCAAATTAGAAAAGTGGGAGAGAAAAGTAAGAGAAAAGATTTTGGAGGTTGAAGAAGATGTATAAATAAAAAAGTCATAGACATGCATAAAAAACCAAAAAGATTACAAAAAAATAAGAGCCAACAGAGTGAAATACTTAGGGCATATTATCAGAATTCCGAAACAAAGATATGTTAAAAAGTTCCGACTAGAGGAGTATGGTGAATAAAAAAAAAGAACGACCTAGAAAAAATGGCTTCAGAAAGATTTAAAACAAACAGGAACAAAACTCCGTGAAATTTGTACTCGGTATAGTGAACTAAATAAATTACAAAATTTTATGAAACAGATGATCGGTGATGGATTCAAGAACTCATATCAGTGTGGGATAAGAAACTATGAGAAGATGCTATAGTTGGCCCAAGTGGTGCTGCAAATACGAAAAGATCAACTCAGCCTAGTGCATTACAAATGGATATTTATGAAAACTCCCTTAAGCAAATACTCACTGACGACATGTAGATTTATGCGCACCAAATCTTGCTGACCATTGGTTGACAATTAGTTAATTAGTTTCTTGAAAAGAATTCTCAGTTTAGTCAAAAAGTCATCTTTAGCGATAAGGCGCCGTTTCAACTCAAAAAGTTCATAAACCAACAAAATTCTCGCATTTGGTGTTTAGAAAATCTCCCTAACTCCCTAGCTTTTCATTATTTGGGCAAGTGGGGTGGTCATACTTCTGCGAAGATGATGTTGAAAATGCTGTAATTGTAAATGTCGATTTTTATTGTTATATGATAACGAAGTCTTTTGGCACAATGGATCTAAAATAAATGTGGTTCCAGCAGGACGGCGCCACCTGTCATGTAGCTTGAGCAACAGTGGATTTATTGGACCAACAATTTCGTGGTCGCCCAATTAAAATGCCCTTATAAAATTGGGCAGCAAGACATGATTTAGCTCCGTCCAACTTCTTTTTGTTGGGTTACCTCAAATCCAAGATCAACGCCATCAATCCACAAACAGTTGACTACTTCAAGATCGAAACGCGACGTGTTATCCTTGAATTTGATCAAATATTGTGCGAAGTGGTAATCAGAAAGATTTGCAGCCGAAGCCGAGGTGGCCATTTGACAGATATAATTTTCCACATTTAATTGGATTGTGTACTTGAATACCACAAAATCAATTCAAAGATAGTTTAATTTAAAATTTCAAATCGGTGTTCAATTTGGGCCACTCTTTATAATGCAGAAAAGCGAATGGGCGCAAATAACAGTTTTCTTCTAAAAATATTTACATTTGAAATTCAAAATTTATTTATGCCGATAGAAAAAGTTCGCATCGATACACTCGCGCTAACTTCAGAGGCGGCTTAATGGCTGTTTACATAAACAGTCCGAAGTCGAAAATGCATTTAACGTATAATAATAAATCTTCACCAGAATAGTTTTCTGATTAATGAGCAGCCAGATTCTACAAAAATATTACTCAAGTCAAACTTCGCTTGTTTTGTCGGACATAAATTACACTTGACACTCAAAATTGCAAGGCCAAATGTATTTAAAGAACTTTGTTTCCGCTGTCGGTGAAAATGTGAGGGCAGCCTGGTCTAGAAATGTCTAACGCCGGGCTTTTCTCGCAATTACAACGCGCAGGTGAAAGGTTACGCGCACTTAGATCACCGCGCTAAAAATAAGGCGCCAGCGCGCGACTCACCTGTCGGCTCGAGACTTTTCCACGACGCCCGATTTCACCGAACTTGCCGCGCGAGACCGCCGAGCGCACTGAGATTTCCACGGCGCAGTTTCCCGGCCTTGCCGCCCAGGTTCGCAAAACTAATCGCCGCGCTCAAAATCGACCTCGATCCGCGGATTTGTGGACGTCAGACTCCGCGGCCCCCTCCTTGCGCCCATTGTTGCGCGCGGCAACAATGGGCCCTTGCGGCCGCCAGAGCGGGTTCAGATCGTGCCTTAAAAGGACGTGGACGCGCGACTTCTTTGGGAAACGCGCTGCCGAATGCCGATGTCGTGACGCGCGCCATAAAGTCCTTTTTGGTCAAGCGAGTCGCCGCGGCAAAAACTGTAAATGCCTTCCACTGCTGGATCTTTTTCCTGGTTCATTGGTGCATTGTACTGGATTCATGTGGAATAAACTGGATAATGACCATAATACACGTTCAAATCGTAAATTGGTTATGATAAACTTGAGGGGTAGGGAGTGAACGCAACAATTCTGGGAAAAGAATTTTTAAATGGGGGAAGGAGGGGTACAAAATAAACTCAAATTTCTCTAGAGGACTTTTCCTCTTCATTCTTCTTCTTATGTGGCTCTTTGTTTATTTAATTTTCAGTTTTGTTGTTTGATGTGTTTTAGCTCCAGTGGACATCTCACATTTTATTAATTTATTGCTATTTTGTTGCTCTTTTATTTTTTCATATTTTTAATGTTACCAAGATAGATTTTTAGCTGAAAAGTATTTTATTAAGAAAATAAGAGTAAATAGAAACACCATAGAAATAATAAAGGACATGCATAAGGGAAATACGAACATAGTAAAAGCTAACAACGAAGAATCCAGGAAATTTGAAACTAAACTAGGAGTCAAACAGGGATGTGTATTGAGACCGCTCCTATTTTCAATGGTACTAGACGAGGCAATAAAGAAGGCCAAGGAAAAAATGACAAAATTAACACTGGGATACTGGCAATTGAGACAAACACAACTGACAGAACTGCTGTTCGCAGATGACATTGCTATGATATCAGACACGGAAGAGAATTTACAACTTAATCTCAAAGAAATAGACAAACAACTAAGGAAGATAAACATGAAAATTAATACTGGAAGAACAAAAACGATGGTAATATATAACACAAAGAAAATCCACGAAATAAAACTAGATGGAAAACAAATAGAGCAACTTGAATACTTCAAATATTTAGGAGCAACACTGGAAGAGAACGGAAAGGTGGAAAAGAAAATAAATGAAAGATTGAAAAAGCGAGAAATATATTTAATACAACGAAGACGACATTCTTGGGCAAAAGAAGTACCGAAAAAGATAAAAGAGAAGCCAATAATTATATACAGTAGTGAGACATGGACATAAACAGAAAGGCAAAAATCAAGAATCAACGCAATGGAAATGCGATTTCCGAGAAGAATAGAAAATAAGAACAAAAGAGACAAAATAAGAAACCAAACGTTCAGACAAAACCTACAAATAGAGCCAATTAATGAAAAGATTAAAGCACAACTCAGATGGTTTGGTTATGTGTGTCGAATGCCGCAGGAAAGACTTACCAAAAGAGCGTTTGAAACGCGAGGGTAGGGGAAAAACAAGAAAGAACGTCCAAGAACAAAATGGTTAGACAGATTCAAAGAAGAAGCAGAGAAAAAGGGAATAAAATGGGAGGGTCTACGAAAATAAACAGGGCTCAACTCCATTACCCTTACAACTAAAGATAGAAAAGTTTAGGACTAAGTAAAAAGTATTTTATTAACAATCAAAACATATATTCTATAAGTTAATTTGATAATATTACAACCAATGACATGGGTAGGTGTTGATCCAGCGATGTCACCTCAGTTTCTTTGCAAGTCTGATAGTCTTTTTAGTCTTCTGTGAGCAATTGGATGAGTAGTAACGCTATTAATGGATTAGGATGTGCTTTCAATTTTGTGCGGTGTCTTGGATGACTGCTGCTACGTATCAAATTTTGAGATCCGCTTGTAAGGTGTAATTGGAGACATGTCATGGTGCATTTGCCTGCAGTATTTTGGATTGGCATTTCTGTGAGTTGGTTTTAATAACACATCCTCAGAGTTCTATATATTAAATAATTTTTTCAGTTGATAGATGAGATCTGTGGCCTAGGATCTCCTTTTCTGTTCTTGACCATATGTTTCTTCCATGTTAGCTTACCACCAAGATGCAGTCCAAAATATGTAACTACTTCTATATGGTACAACTACTTGATTGAGATTAACTGGAGGACAATGGTCTTTTATAAGAGTGAAGGTTATATGTGAAGATTTAGTTTCGTTAACCTTCATTTTTTATTTTTTAATCTATTTTTAAGTAGTGTTAAATGTTCTTGTAGTTTTAATGAAGCGGTTATAGGATTTTCATGTACGGCGGTATCGTCCGCAAATGTACCTGTTGTTGTTACCCTTGATGCGTCCTCGAGGAACCCCAGAAAGTATTGGAAATCTGTTTGAAACTTCTTCATGTCTTTGATCTCGAACTCACGTGGACTAAGATATAACTCCAAAGGTTTCAAATTATCTGATAAAAGAACCCTCCATCCATACTAGATGCCGGATTGACTTATGCTTATGAATACAGCTGTGCAGTATTCTTGATTTGCAAAGCTTTATTGATTAAGTCTACTAATCGGTGACATTGTTATACTGAGGAATGAGTTTGCCGAAAGCCAAATTGATAACCTGGCATCCAGTCTTGTAAGTCTAATTTTTCGTTCAAGCTCTTTTGTGGCAGTTTTTCCAAAAGTTTAAATGTTGGCAGTAAGCTTATTGAACGGAATGAAGTAACATTTGTTAAATTTTTTCCAAGTTTTGGTATTATTGTAATTTTTGCAGATTTAAGGGATAATGGCCAATGTGTTAATCTTATCATAGCGTTAAATATGTACATGAGTGCTTTCAAACCTTTCTCCGAAAATTTCTTCAATATTGTGGCCCTTATTAAATCATGTCCTGACGCTTTTTTGGGTTTAACATTTTAATTTCCGCTTTTATCTCATTTCGTGTGAAGTATCTAAGGAGCTCTTCCACGATAGCTGTTTCTAGTTCTTGATCTATATTTTTCTATCTCGCTCGTTATTGTGGGGCATGAATACTTCGGAGAGATACTCTGCCTTTTCATAGGTGCTTTTTGTCCACGGTCCAGGTGGTGTTGTATATTTTTGATCCTAGAGTTTCTAAAAAGGCAGAGAAGTGTTTCCTCTTTAAGTTGCGAAGAGATGGACAGTAGACCGCTTTTATTTCAATGGGCTATTTTTAGAAACTTTGTTATTGTTATTTAAGGTTATTAAATAACGTGGTTAGCATGTTGAGGACAATACTATTCTGATGAAGTAATTGATTGAGTAATTCTTTGAATTTTTTAAAAATTCGGTGAAATATTTGTTGTGTGTTCTACCTGATTTGTATTGTATGCATTTTGGTTGCATCTGCCTAGCTCATATGTTGTGTAAAAGTATATATGTTAGTGTTCATTGGTGCTATTGCTAGACGTTGTGCATTAGATTTACCTTTTTTATTTCCTGTAATTAGGCTGGCGATTATGTTTACCCTCTTTGTAATTTGCGGTGTGGCTATCTCCACACAAAGCACATTTTGGTGTTGTTTTTTTGATCTTTTTACAAGTTGTAGTGCTCCACGCCTGACACACATAAAAAAATTTGTTGTAATAGGTTTTATTGCTGACACCTCGTACAATGCTATTTTTTATTACTCTGTGGGATTCAGTTTCTTTATTTTGTTTTAATAAATGTCTTGGTTATAGTCTGCTGATTCAAGATTTATGTTAATGGTTCTTGGTAATTCTGTACCGAGAGTTTATGATGTTTCTAACTTTGTGGCCTAATACGAGTGATTTCTTCTTTATCTCTTCAGTATCTAGTAATGCTGAAGATATTTAATTACAACCCTGTATGCTCTTTCTTCTTTTATTTGATAGGTATGATGATATAGGTATGTTGTTCTCTTTAAAGTATTTTTACGAGTTTTCAATATGTATCCGTTTCCTTGTAGTTTATTTTAATAACGTTGTTAGCTAGAGCTTTCGTAACATATTCTTCCTCTTCAGCTACGTCTCTAATTCTTTCGCCATTTTTTATAGTTAATAACACCGTGTACAAAAATTAGTAGAGGTTTTTAGATCTTATCTGCTTTTGAGTTTACTGTTGCTGGAATCTCTCCTTCATTTGATAGTGCAGAAAATATATTATAAGAATTTATTATTATCCTTGAGATTCTTGTTGTCGTTTATAGGTTTTCTTTATTTTTGCAGTTCTCATTACTTGTCGTCAGTTGTCTTTGTTAACAATGTTTCCTTCCTTTTTGTTAAGGGGTTCGTTTGAAATTGGTGTGCAGTATAACTCGAGCAATTTTAATCCGATTAACTTGAAATTTCAACTGTAGCTTCTTAAATACATTATTTATGGAAATAATACTTGTTACAAACAATTTAAGATCGATTTTTTATAAAAAAACCAAAAATAACCTTCAAACGTGTGTATGCAAAAAACAATATTATTTAAAATCGCCAGGTAGTTCCAAAGAAAAACTCATATGGAATAATAAAAATTTTTTGTATTCCTGTAAGTGCTGTCTGGACATTGCTACCCTGCACATCGTTTTGCCTCTTAAAAAAAGGCGTCTCCAGTGATTGGATTTTTACGACGCCATTTTGTTTTAAAAATCATAACAAAAAATATTTTTGATTATCTTTTAATATGTATAATAAACCCTTTAAACTTTACTTTCATATCTTTATTAGTACTGGAGAAAAAAAATTCCCGAAAATAGCCTTAGTTTTGAGCGCTTCTGACTAATGTAACCCCTTAATAGACGTCATTCTTTCAAGATAAAAATGGTTAGAATATACATTCATCATATTATTTATCATTGAGGTAGTTTGTACTTGGTACTAAGCTATGAAAAAGTTAGGGTCCATTTTTTGACTACATGTTGTAGCCGCTGACGGTATTTGATGTGGAATTGTGGAATTATTTATCACCGGTTTCCATTGCTGGTTGGTTCATTTGTTGATACAACTGATTGCCGGAAAGCAGCCGGAATATAATTATTAATCACTCGCGGTTTTTGTTTTGCACTTATTTGCTGGTCGTACATGAAAATTATTTATTTAAAATTATGGTTGCGTTCGTATCGCACAATAGCACTATAGCCTGACCTCTTGCTCTCTGAGATTAACAATTCTTTACGAATTAGTTAATTTTAAATTTTAAATAGACGACTGCAAAACATTTCGGTTATCGCGAAAAACAGCCGCGGTCACAGGGATCCGAAACTTGCGCCTGTTTGCGTCGCTTGCCCGAATCAAAACTAAAAGTTTGTATGATACTTAAAAGAAATTTTTTTAATTTTATTAGTAATTAGAATGAAGTACACTCTATAAGCTAATGTGATTACTATGAAGGAGATAAACTTAGCTTCTTCCACGCGACGTGGAGAGGGATCAATCCAACGTTGTTACCTCAGCTTCAGCGAAGATCTATTAGCCAGGATCGGTTCAGTCTTCTGTAGGGTGTGGGGTGCAGCAAAGGCTCTCGTAGTGCGATTAGGTTGGGTTTCCAAGTTGGTATGGTATTTGTTACCATACATCTTTGGTTTATGACTTCACTGGCATTTTGGGTTTTAAGGTCGATATGTATGACATGATTTGATACATAGTAGGAAGCGCTAGTGATGTTCCGAAGTGTCTTGAATTAAAGTCGCTGCATAATAACTATGTTGAACTTGCATGAACACCCCTAGAGTTCGACTCTGTATGTCCGTACTTGTTTGATCACAGCTTTGTAAATAATCAATGTGAATTTAAATTTTCTGTCAATATTTCGGAATAAAAAAGTACAACAGCTTATAATAATTATTTTCACTACTTTTAAGCTAATTCAAAGATTGAGACAACTGGAAGTGCCTTTTACGTCTCACCTGCAAACTCTGGCCGGCTATCTACAGCTGTGACGTCACAAAATATAAAAAAGGTTGGAGTTCTTTTCGAAGGTCAACCAGGTTTGTCGATTCGCAGCTTAACAAGCAGGGGTCAGCTACGGGAGCGTCCAAACTATCTTAAGAAAACATTTGGTAATATTTCCCTACAAGATTTAAGGCATTGAAGCTGCACGATATCGAGAGAAGATTTCAATTGAGTCAATTGATGATTAAAAAAGTGGAAGACGGTTCGGTCGATGTTTCGAAAATTTGGTTGAGCTACGTGGCTCATTTTTATTTGTAAGGTTTTGTTAACAAGCAAAATATGCGCTACTGGGGCATCCAAAATACTCATCTTGCAATTGTAAAGCTTCTCTATTCAGTAAAAATGACAGTCCGGTGTACGTCTTATGCGAACTCTCGAAATTATCACCAGATGCTTGATAAGCAGTTTCTACGGGGAGCAAAGAGGGCCAAATTGCTCACCATTTACTGGTTTATATAGGACAGTGTGAGGTTTCAGCGCACTCTTGAAGTTTTTTTCACACTTTTGGATAATTTTAGAACACCTATCATAGGCCTAGCTAGTGATGGAATTAATTGGCCACTATATTCTCCTCTCATGAATCGATGTGACTTTTTTTCTATGGGAATACATACCTAAAAGATCAGGTCTATAAAAAGTCTCCAAAATAGCTTAAAAATAAAGTTTTGGATATTGGAAGAAACACCCTTCAAACAGTAAATGAGGTTTTTGAAAGTAGGCTGTTCAATCTTGTTGCCAGTCAACAAGTTTTAGATTTTGAAAACTTGTTAAATTAAACTTCATACTGCGCCGAATAAAATATTTTTAAATTTTAAAAATTGTTAATAATTACCCTGTACATTGCAGCTCTCGTAGGATCTTCATGTTGGGAATATGACTCCCAGACACGGCCAGGAGTAAGGCAGATCTAAACTTTCAGATTGCCCAAGGAAAAAAGCTGTTGGTCTCTTAAGTACCCTACTTTTGAATGTAAAAATTGCTTAATAAAACGAAAAGATAACATACAAGACTATAATTTTACGAGTTAGAAGTGTGAGAAATTAACTAATGAAATATGGCTTATTTGAGACGGAACAATTAGAAAATAGAAAAATATGATAGTATAATTAAAACCATCGAAACGAAGAGAATCTCTGGCATGGCTATTTAGAACGAATAGATCACATCAGACGGCTCAAAAGAGTATAGCAGAACGACGAAAGTGAGGCAGATGTAGCTGGAAAATAGACGTAAATGAAATTATGTAAACCAAAAGACTCGAAGATAGAGACTGTTTTGATTCAAATAAGTGGCGCTTGGGAAGCGAGATATAAACCTTTCATTTTTTATTTGTCATTTATTAGTTGTCTGTATTAAAGTAAAGATCGGCGAGTTGCATAAAATTTTGGCGATGTTTGGTAGAGGTGTTTTGACATTGCATGCGGTTTCTGTATGCGCTTTTGCTTGTTCGAAATATTGTGATCTGTCTAGAATTTAATTAGTAGAATTTAACTTGTAAGACAGATGTTCTTGTTGATCTCTTTTTTTCCTTTTTAGTCTCTTATCATCCTACCAGATAGAGAGTGCTGGTCAAAAGTTTGCTACTTTTTAAAATTTTGGGCACACTCTTGGTCCAGTTAAGTTTAATAAATTAAAAATTTATTATATATGTATATATTAAACATTATGTAGTAGGCTACCATTTACTTTATGATGTTAGGGTGTTGAACTACTTTTTGAACTTTCGTCTGTCTAGTTCCAGGTTCTCAGATTTATTATACCAATTATTATATCCTACTTTCCACTTTTTTTCCTTGGATTTGTCGGTCGATTATCGGGGATGTATTGACCATATTCACTTATGAAAATATTTTTTTTAGTTTATCTCAAAATTCTTGTTTTTACTTGTTTTTCCTCATTGTTAATTGGTTGGTATTAATTGCAGTGGCAAATTGATCCAATGATTAGCCTTTGGTCCACAACTGTTTATTAAGAATATTTCCAGCAATTTTGTATTTAGGACTTTCCCATTCGCCACCCAGAGATTGGTTTTTAGAAATGTGTTTTTTTAGCGTTGCAGATGATTTTATAAAATTAGTTATAATTTTAGTCATTTCTTATTTATCACAATTTTATCTCAACGAACTTTCTGATTTGATTTATTTCTTCACTATTTTTATAATTTTGATAACTAAAAACTACTTATTAGAATAATCTACGGTGTTTATAATTTAGATAAACAGAAGTCTATTATAGACGACCAAAAGAAAGAAGGCTAAGGTAGTCGAATAGCTTGACATGCTTCAGCCAATGATAAGATTTTTAAAACGTTAAAGGTATAGTCGTTAACTTTGAACAATTAGAATTTTTTATATGAAAAAGCGTTCTATTTAAAAAATCTCAATTAGTTCCAAGAAATAGCAGCTCGGAAACCGTTGAATATTCGACAGTACGTATTCGAATTGATCGTCGTGCCTTTCGGTATGTGCAAATCAAAAGAATACTCCGATAATTCTAGGAAACAGTTGCTATAATTTTGCCAATCAAAAATGCGGTTTTTGCCTTTTTTGGCACGGATTTATCTGATAGGCGCCATGCTCTACCCTGTTCTTTACTTTCAGGAATAAAGTGATGCTCAATTCTTTTAACTATCAAGTCCTGCCTAACTGGTAGACAGTTTTACATTAGATATAAAACCGATCTGCACCCGATATACACTGGAGTTTCTCAAAGCAGCGTCTTGGGACCTTACTGATTTTCCAACATCGCGGTGAACTACAACAGCAACTTTTGCAGTGCTAGTGTCCCATTTATAACCTGAAGCTGCATCTAGATACGTGCAAGCATATCTAAACAAAATTCAACAATGGCTTAGACTCTGGAGAATCCAAGTTAATCAATCCAAATCCCATCATATTACTTTCACATTGAAAAGGAATAATTATCCACCAGTGATTCTCAATGGCCAGAATTTGAAACATACCAAATCTGTTAAATGCCTTGAACTTTACCTCGACAGGAAACTGAATTGGAGAATGCATATTTTGACCAAGAGTAACCAGTTGAGACTTAACTCAATAAAATTTACTAGCTAATTGGAAGAAGCTTCAAACTATAATTAAATAATAAACTGCTAGTTTATAAAGTTGCCCTTAAGCGCATCTGGACGTACGGAATATTACTATGGGAAACTTCGAGCAAGTCCAACTTAGATATCCTGGGACACTTTCAAAACAAAGTGCTTCGTACGATTGTTAACGCTTTATGGTAGGTGCCCAATAGAGTTATATTTAGTGATCTGTGTGTTCCGTCAGTGAAAAGTGTAATACAAAACAAAGACAGACTGAGTGTTCATCCAAATGAACTTATCTATATTTTATTAATCGAGGATGAAGAACCAAGAAGCTGAAAGGATATAAATCTTCTGACCTGTTGGCTTGTTTTTGATTAACCTGTATACTTCTCTAACATGTCAAATTTTGTAATGTATTTTGTTTAGTTGCGTAAGAACGTTTTGTGTGGAGGGGCTTTATTGGAATCTTCCTTCGCAAGACTTTTGTGAGGCAGTTTACATTACCGTAAGTTAAACTTTAAACATATATAATGCCTATTGTGCTCTACAAGTTAATAAAAAGATTTTTTTTAACTAACCCAAAATTTTGTTTGTATAACGCCTTAAGGAGTCAAAAGTTGCTTCAGAATATTGGGTTTTGTGGTTATTGGTGGTATGTTGTGGAATCCAACGGCTACTAATTATGAAAACCTAACACATCTCAAATAATTTGATGGACTGTTGTTCTGTTATCATTAGGCAATGTTTGAGGGCGCATGTACTTGAGTAATAGTCTCAAACGTTATGCTGTCAGATACTAATTGCTTTGTTGTCAACATTTATTTTTCTTTTATAAACATTTTTCTTTAACGCTGTTATTTGTATTAACATACATAGCTACAAAATAAATTTTACTAGAGATTCGTAACTAATAAAATATACTATTCAGTGTATTCTATATATAACAAAATGTATGCATTATTCTATTGGTTCAATTAAACTATAGTCAAATTTATTTAATTTGAACTTTTTTTAGCTTTAATGACTGCTTGCTTTAACACTGGTAAATTAATAAAACTGTGTTTTAAGGGACAAGAGTTCATGGACCAGATACTTACGTAAACGAACAACACCCCTTTAAACATTATAATATTTTGGTTTTATTTCTTTAGTTTGGTATACTTACTAGCCTACAACTTTAAGGGTTTATTGCACCTACTAACATGCAACTTTAATTACTACGATTACATCCATGAGTTTCTATCGTGACTTGAACTGGTCCGCGTGGTAGGTTCTTTGACAGATCAACGTTCTTTCGTGACCATTTTGCCACAGCGGAGTTCAGTTTAAATAAAAGCTGAATTAGAAAAAATGATAGAAAGAAAAGGGCAAGAACAGTTGCACTTTTTTGGTTCAATCAAATCAAAATCTAACATCATATTATAAATTTGTGTTTTGTCACTCGCATTATTAGCACCGCGGTTTCGACGAGCTTATTGTGTCCTGAAATCTATATATCGCCCCAATTATCTAACGAAACTTAAAACTTAAACTCATCCACGATGGGCTTGATAGGATCGTTTCTTTCAAGTAGTAGACTACCTCGACCGCCTATGTAATTGTGGTGATGCTTCTCTTTTATTCTAAGATGAATAATCGTATACAAAGCGAATAAATTAAAAAGGATCTTTTAGTCAACGTCATGGAATTTAATTTGCTATAAAACGTCATGTAGCTATTGTAACTATAGAAAATTATAGAGGCGGAGCGGTGCGTAGTCGTCCAGAAAATTCTAGACGTGTCCTAAAAGAAAACTCCAGTAATCTACATGGACGCGGAGCTTTGAGTATTCCAGAAGCCGTGTACAGATATTTAAACGTCTACGACCAATGCCCTAGAGGTATGTGGTGAAATAAGAGCGTCAACAAACAGAAAAATCAATAGAAATAAATAATTAGAATAAATGCGTAGAAGGCTAGAAGAGAAAAATTATAAAAATTTAAGGGATACTCGCAAGACCTAACAAAGAACTTAACAGAAAAGTTTTAAGAACGTTTTAAATCTTTGAGAAAAGAAGCGTGGAAGAATACTCTCATCATTTAAAAGTAGAACTAAGAAGAGAATTATAAGAAATAAAAGTAGAGGCAAAATAAAGGCTTGAAGTCTAAAGAGAGGAATTCCAGACAAATACAGAAGGGTAAATGTGGAAATGCACTAGAAACTTAAAAGAAGTGCAAAAACATTTAGGAAAATTTAGAGAAAGTTGAAAGCAAAGGCATAAGAACATACTAGAAACTTAAAAAAGGTAAACGCAGAAGAATACATTGGAAGTTTCAAAAAATGTGAAAAGGAATCTCCTAGAAAGAAATGCTTATGATAGCTCTAACTTGGTTACTTAATTACTTTATTTTCTCCTTTATACCTCACGGTATTGGTGAATCGAGCCATTTTTTATAATCCCATCCGTTTCTAGCTAGGGTTCTGATTAGCTGGAGTGTTTTCTTTTCTCTTGGCGCTTTCCTTTATGTTATCTCCTTATTCGACTCAGGCTTATCCCCTGCGCCTTCGTTTTTTACTTTTCATGTATTATGGGGTCTTGCTCTAGCTATTCCCTAATAGTTCTGTTTCTTACCTGGTTTCTTCTTGTCTTCCCAGTTATGCGTCTCAAGTAAGCTGCTGCGTTCCTTGGTCTATGTTTGTTGGTTACTGCCCAGGATTCCGCTGCATATAGAATTGTTGAGGTATATATGGTTTTATACATGGGCATTTTGTTTCTTGCTTAATTTTTTCTTTCTTATTAAGGTGTTGTTAATCTGGTAGTATATCCGGTTAGCTTTATTTATCCTGTTTCTTATTTCTCTACTTACTTTCTTCTTTAGTTACTACTGTTCCTAGATATTCGTAGGCCTCTCTTGTTCTAACTCCTTCCCGTTTATTCTTATGTCTACTTGCTCATTGTTCTCGCCCTTTGTTATGTGCATTATTTTGCTTTTTTCTATGTTTATTTCCATCCCTTTTTGTTCTAAGTTGTCTTTCAATATGTCTATGTTTGTTTGTAGTTAATTAATACGTCGCCTGCCTAGCTATACCATGGCACTATATTTATAACAAATGTGCTTATTAAGCATGTAAATATGTACGTTTGATAAACTTTAAAAAAGTCAATTTGTTCACCAATAAAAAGAAGACAAATCTTGTTTTGTCTAAAATAATGTTTGAATTTCGGACTTTTGTTCTTATATTTCTTTACACTTCTATCCATTCTGTTAGCAGTTGTAACGATTTATGTTTTTTGTTTACTTTAAAGACATTCCTGCAAAGTATTTATAAACAAATTTTCTCTTCTTGTGGGCAAATATCTGCCATATTTTAAGTTCTAATAGTATAATAATAATAAAACATAACTTACAATTTCATTTTCTTTAGAAAGGTGTGTGTGGCTTTATAATGCTTTTCTTCGTAGTTTACTACGAACAATAAACGAAAAAGATTCTGAAATATTATACCGTCATCAAAATCTCAACCTTAACGTCCTCAAATTTATAATAAGTTAGACAACTGTACCATGCAGCTTCATATAGTCTTTAAAAATTGTTGTATGACATTAACTAAATCTCATATTGAATGATAAAAAAAAGTGGAAGAAGCATCTGTAAAGCTGCGAAATGATATAAAATCGATAAGTTTTAGAAATAAATTTTTGCAGTTCTTTTATTGATTAATCTTTATTCAACTTAACCCTGATAAAACTATTAAGTGACATAAAACATTAATTGAAAACATTTTCACGTTATGATTTCTTAAATTCAATGTCTTCAACTGTGAAGTTGGAGCAAGTGTTTAAATTATTGCTATAAACAATTACGTGACTAGAAAGATTATATTCATACAAAAAAATATTGTGACAAGTGCTCCCTAGTTCGTAACGAATAGAGATATCTACAATGATCTAGAAGTGCTTACTATAAGTTATGTAGTTATGGTGTGCAACGAAAATACATTCAGAATTTAGAAAAACATATATGTTGGCAATTAACTAGCTCGATACAGTCAGCAAACAAAGCAATAAAAAAGAATGATTGCGCAAGACTAAATATTTCCTGTGTATTACCACTTACTTTAATGTTTTCTAATGTTGAGTTAAACGAGTAAAATTTTATGTTCAATTAGCTGGTAATAAATAATGATATAATTTATTTTCTTTTGAGATGCATGTACACAATTTAGTTTGCAGGTATAAGTTAAAATTTGCAATTACTGTTGAATGGTGGGGTGCCGGACTATTAGGCGCAAAATGAAGTGCTAAATTATACATTGTTAATGTTCGCGCAAAGTCATTATAACTTCTTGTTTTTTGATTATTACACTAACAAAAATATAAAGAATAAAAGTTTAAAATTACTCACCATTATTTTTTGATATGGGGTTAGAATTGGGGAAATACTAAATAAAATAATTATATTTTCGCTATTACAAAAAAACTATTTACTATTTATTAGAATCTAATATTACTCTATAAAAATCAGAATTTGTGCACTTGATCAACGCTAATCACTCACCCCCTATAGCGCACAGTCAGAAATGGTGATTTTTTGAAAATGTAGTGACGTTATTTGCAATCTAAGTGCATATAGAGCATTTGTGAACAAAAGCACAATTAATACTTTATCACACATTTGTACGTGTTCATTACAGTAACATTTATATTTAAGGAAACTGTTTGATACATTCCACTAAAAAACTACATGCTTTTGTTTATTTCTCGACATAATCTCCGTAAACGTTGAGCCATTTACCCCAGCGTGACAGTACTTTGAACATCCCTCACAGTACTGCTGCTTAACAAGTTGCTTGAAGTAGTCCACAACGGTGTCTTGCAATTTCTCCGATCCGCAAAGCATTTCCCCGCCAAAATTTTTTGAATAGTCTGAATAAATGAAAATTTGAGGGGTCTAAAATCTGGACTAATCGGAGGATGTTGCAGGATCTTCCAATTTTGCTGGCCAACCACAGTTTGGTTTAATTTGACGTGCGGGGTTTTGCCCCATCGTGGAAAAGTTTAACTTTGTTCTTCTAATAGTTTTATGCAATTTCTGGAGAGCACCTGTCTCTGTTAATAATTGTACGTAGTTCGAGAAATTTACAAATTAGTAAGCCTTCACAAAACACGGTGGCTATAGTTTTGCGGGTCGATGGTTAAGTTTAGAATTTTCTTAAATTGAGGAAGCTGAACGTTTTCATATCATAGACTGTTATTTTGTCTCTGGGGAGAAATCAGAAATCCAGGTTTGATCTTCGATAATAATGTTTTCAATGAAGCAATCTCCTGCCTGTTGGTATCGGGTGAGATTTTGAAGTAAAACACTCATTACATTGGTTTTTTATTCATCGGAGAGCGTTTTCAATACCCAGCAAACCGAAACTTTACGGAAGTTTAGTTTTCAAATGATTTCATGAACACAACTCTTAGGAGTGCCAGTTATTTCACCAATTTCACGAACATTAATTTTCCCTAATCAAACGTTCGACAGTTATGCAGTTGTCATCCGTGTGTGAGGTCCTTGGTCTACCTCTTTTCTTCTCTGGATCATTATTCAGCTCCGTTTGTTCATCTTTAAAGTTTTTGCACCAAACGCTGACTTCGGGCCATCTGCGATTACACACGCCGTGTTCGTGTGTTTTCTGAAAGTTAAATTGAGTATTGAACAAAGCAACAATCCAGACTCTACTGCTGCACACCTGTACCTTTAAAATCGGACACCTCTCTATGCGTGGGAACTGATAACAAATGTTTGTGAATAGAGATTTGTATGTAATGCCCACAAATGTTTAATTGGTAAAGGAGTTTGTAATTTTAGTTAGGAAACATATCAAAACTGAAGGCCTGATTAAGGTTTTTGACGCCCTAGGCTGACAATTTTTCATCCGCCTTTCTTCAAAGTTTTGCAGGTTTAGAAAGTTATCACTATTTCTATACAAATTGCCCTTTTTATACTAAGTTGAGCTGTAGATAATCAATTGCAACATATTATAACAAAACAATGTTGTCCAAAAAATTTGTAAGAGGGACTTTTGGTTTTCTCTTTCTTATAATATCTGTTTTGTAAACCTCAGCTTCACACATCAATTTTGATTTGTTTTTGTCCCTTAAAAACTCATTTTTATTTCGAAGAGTATTTATAAAAGATTCTATAGCACGGTATAGAGTAACGACGTTTGTTGTGTTTGTATTCTCCTTGGTGCCGTTCACTTACTTTTCGAAACTTTACAAGTCAATTCTGAAGTTTCTTCAATATCACATTTCTTCGTGCTCTGTGTTCTCATTCTGGTCATTATAATGGGTAATGTGTATCAGAGCATTAAGAATCTCCTAGCAAGATTTATATAATGCTTGAACTGGCATCAGCACAAGCGCTCCATGGAGTTCTTAAAGATAAGTTTTTTTAAAGAGAGACTGTAATATATCGCACATTTTGATTAAAAAATTAAAAAAGTTATGTTGTTCTACAGAACAAAATTAAACAGAGTACTTACTGCTCTCCGCGGCTCCAAAATCAACTAGTTGTAAATAATAGCCAGCGCAAGAGATGTAAGACCTTTATAATGGGTGTACAAATAAGTTTCCGCCGTTTTCAAAAGATGGCGCCACCGATAAGATGGCATCGAAATTGTCAGCTGTAAAAAGTCGTATAGTATATGTTGGCATCTGGCAACAGTATAACCTTTTAATACCTCTGACTTTTTGCTAGCATCACTTAGTTTTCATCGTGTTAAGATGTCAAGTTTTGAGCCAAATAAGCGTCATTTGCTGGAATTGCTAATTTACTTCTTTAATTTAAAGAAATCTGCAGCTGAGGCGCATAAGCTACTCGTAGAAGCATACGGTAATGTTAATTTGAGTTAGAGAAGTTGTCGGGAGTGGTTCCAGAAATTTAAAAGTGGTGATTTTGACGTGGAGGACAAAACACGTAGTGGAAGGCCCAAAGCGTATGATGACACAGAATTGGAAGCTTTACTGGAGGAAGATCCGTGCCAAACGCAAGAAAAACTTGCACAAGAGTTAGGAGTGACTCAGCAAGCTATTTCACAACGTCTCAAGGCCCTGGGTATGGTTCAAAAGCAAGGAAATTGGGTTCCTTACGAACTGAAGCCAAGAGACGTCGAGCGTCGCTTATTCGCTTGCGAACAATTGCTCAAAAGGCAAAATGGCAAAGGATTTCTGCATCGAATCGTGACGGGAGACGAAAAATGGATCCACTACGACAACCCAAAGCGTAGGAAGTCATGGGGTAAGCCCGGGCATGCCTCTACTTCGATGGCCAAGCTAAACATTCATGGCAAAAAGCTAATGCTGTGCATTTGGTGGGATCAGCTTGGGGTAATCTATTACGAACTACTCCAACCTAATCAAACCGTCACCGGGGAACGTTACCAACAACAATTGATACAATTGAGCCTAGCATTGAAGATTAAACGTCCACAATATGTCAAAAGGTATGATAAAGTCATTTTTCAGCATGTCAACGCTCGGCCACACGTTGCAAAAATCGTAAAGGAAACTTTGGAAGGACTGAATTGGGACGTCCGACCCCACCCGCCGTATTCACCAGACATTGCTCCTTCAGATTACCACTTATTCCGGTCGATGACTCATGGTCTGGCTGAGCAGCACTTCACTTCTTACGAGGAATTGAAGAAATGGGTCGATTCGTGGATCGTCTCAAAAGACGAACAATTTTTTAGACGGGGTATCCACTTGCTGTCCGAAAGATGGTCAAAAGTAGTAGAAAGCGATGGGCAATATTTTGAATGACATTATTTGTACCTTGTTTTTACAATAAATTCTTAATTGTTTATAAAAAAACGGCGGAAACTTATTTGTACACTCAATAGCACCCAGACATGTTGCTGCACTTACAAGATTTACGGTCGGTATTATCGCCATTCTTAATCTTTGTGGCTACAGATAGGAGTTTTCGTAGAGAGCATATAGTGGACTACAAAAGTTAGTTGGTCTGTGTGCGACACATCTGGGGTTGAGTCTACAGGTACAGAATAATACTTGGCATTTAGAATCTCTTGCACAATTTCTGCCTAAAGAATACTCGTCTGGTTAATTTTCGATAAACCAACCAATTTTGCTGGATACGATCTTCATTTATTAACACTGTATTTTAAATATTTTAAAGTCATTGTCATCGTTTTGTTGAATTTTATTGTAGCCCAACAACTCACAAAGTTTATCATTTACACACCGCAATACCCGGGTTATCGAGTGACATAATTGGGACCACCTTTTTGAAAGTATTTTTAGAGCTCTGTGAGCCTCTTGTAGCTGTACATTTCATGCACTATAATTTGGGCTTGAAGTCGATGGTGATGATTGAAATGGCTGGACATAGTATGAGAAAAAATGTCTAGTTTTGATATTTTCTTGATCACAGCATCTTGTCATTTAAGAAGCTCTTTATAGCGTTTTCTGAATTCTGCCCGATCATCTTTGCTACTCACTGTACAGATTTGATGATAACTGAAATGCGAATTGAACAAATAGTTAATTAAAAACTAAACTTTATTGCCGAGAGTTGCACTGCTGCACAATAATAAAAAATTATAACACTATTAACGCAACGGTCAACGGTTACTATAGCAACACTAATTTATTTGCACCACTGTTGTTCTCTGTATGACTTCTCCTATTTCACTGCTGCGATTGCCCATTTGTTCTGCAATTTGCGGTTCTAGAGCGAATAAAAAAACTCTGATATATGAACTTAAAGGCGCGGGTAATAATCGATCATTCTAGAAAGTTCCTTTATTGCTTCTTTGTGATATTTTATTTTTGTTACATTACAAATGTCTTTAAAAACTTATTATGAGTCGATGAACAATTAATGTAGGATTTCATAATTTAATTAATTTAATTTCGTTTACTCAACTTGAAATTGTGCGCTCTCCAACTCCTTGTGCCCCAGGTTGCAGCTTACTTAGTCTATGGGTTAATCAGCCTGTGGTCAAACCAGTCTTTCAGATTCTAAAGCATGAGATGTTTCCATCACTAAGTTAAGTACTTGTTGATTTGTCTGTATCGCACTTTTGAAATGAGATGAGTAATCTGCGTTCTCATTTTCAAGCTCTTTTCTTCCTCCTTTGGACTTGCTCTAAAATGTCAGAGTGGGAGTAGATGAAAAGAGTTTGTAAATTATCTTCTACTTCCAACGAATCAAACGGAAATTCTTTTGTACTAGAATTTCTCAGATTTTTTGAAGTTTTTTAGCATGGACACGTCAAATTCATCTTCTACTACGATGATTTTTTATGCAAAATTACCTTATTTCGAGATTTTTTTTAAGTTCTACAGCGTTTAAAGTGGGGTTTTTGGTGTTTTTAATGATACATGCTCAAGATGACTTTTTAAAAATGAACTTTTTACCTACACTTTAACCTGTGTAGTAGGTGACCTTCAAGTCGTAGTGACATACGACTAGTAAACATAATAAAATCCAAAAAATAGGTGTTAGACCACTCCTGAATGGTTTTTGTTCTGTGGGCCAAAGCAAAGTACTATTGATACGCCCACTTTTTATCGTTAAAGTATTGCTAGGACCATGAAAATACTATTGACTCTCTGATCTATGACAATTAGGGGAGCTACTAGTGCAAATTCCGCTTCAAGTGTTATTTATTATCAGAGAATGTTTTTTGCGGCTTGTTTATGAGGTATCAAATACTTTAAATCTTTGATACTAAAATGATATTTGTAGGTAATATTCAGAAAAGATAAACATTAAAGATACAATGTATTATTAGGTTTTCATATCTAAGTAGTATTGGTGTCATAATTTTATCTTTATCATCAAGAGAAATGTTTACAGTTTGTCCAGGTGTATTTTTGCTTCTAAATATCAGTTATTGACTGAAGCATTAACAATAAAAAGCTTAAGAAATATATTAATTAATGTATTATAAAGTGGAAAATGTAAGACGCGGTTGTAAAGATTGTTTCCTTTTTCAAATTTTTGTTTTTGTTAATGTAAAAGATATTTCCATAAATTTTAAATTGAGGGCTAGTTGAAGACTAGGCAAAGCCGGTGCTTAAAATTTTATTAATTCATCAGAACTCTAGTCTTCTGTCCACTTTATTGCTAGCTTTGACAAGCTTAGCAAATATCAGGGTTGTCTAAAGCGATTTAGACAACGTTATACTTTTTGTTGAACCAATTGTACCAAGGAAGGGATGTTTGTTATATAAATTGTAGACTAGTTTTCAAGACCTTTCTGACATTGAACTCAACTTTGAGTCAGCCTTTTGTACTTAGCAAGTTATCAAGATAAAGAAATCTCTGCTCTCTGGTTCGCTCTTTAATTTGTATATATTCCAGTGTGAACGTATAGAGTTTCCATCAGGTTCAAAACAAATGCGAGGTTTGAATTATATAAATTTTCTCAAGTAGAAAGTAAAAGTCGACTTTTAGTACAATTTTTCTGATAGTGAGTTACCTACTTAACACATTGTGAACGGAGTGTCAACAAATTGATAGTGCTTGAAGTTGTAGCTATTTGAGTCTTCTTCTTGTAAACTTTACTCGCGAAAGTTATTGACATTAAGGACTTCTTTTGTGACAAAAATTCTATTTGCATCTATTGCATGATCCTTTACAAATTGGCAACCGCCGAGAAGTTGGTGCAATTTATGAGGTGTTCTACTTTGCGACATTAAAATAATCAGTGTCCTCATTCCAGTTTTTTAAGTTGGGTAAAGTTCTTTACTCCAGAATTTTGCTTCTCGTTGGTGGTTGCATCCATAAATTTGCAGCTGCATCTTAATATCTCCCGGAACAAAAAAATTCTTGTTAATAGCAACGATGTTTGTCCAGTAACTAAAGTTGATTAAATGTTCTCATCATATGTATAGTGCAGCATATTAGTTATTTTATGACTGTAATTTGTGGATACGTTCTTTAGTTTTTTTTTTATTAATAATTTTGCAGACACGTGAAAACTCAGTTATCTCCATATATCTAAAATGATTTCTATACATAAAAAATGATCGACTGCCATGTTTTCCATAAATTCATCATCTCGTTAACCTCTGATTGGTTAAGGAAAAATTTACAAGTGTCGCATACTTTTTAAGGGGAGAAACTATGCATCAAGTAAAGGTGTAACGGGTCCAAGGAGAGCTTTTTGACAGAGTTTGCTTCTTTTTTAATATCTTCACAATTGTCTTATCCAATCTAACAATTAGGTTCACAAATATAGCGCCATGTGTCGATGACCTTGATAAACGTAAACCTGTGGCAAGATGCGATAGGTAAATTTGAAAATTACTTTTACATTTGTAATGCCATGGATGGTAAAAATGGAATATTTTAGACTCGTTACAGAAAAGTCAATCTGCTATCACCTCAAAACATTACGTACTGAAGCGGCGTCTTCTCCGCCTAGTCGTTAGCACCGGTACTGATATTAAGACAGACCTTATGGAATCTAAAAAATTAAAAAATTAAATAAAAAAAATTACTTTGTTAATAATTTTTGGGATAATTAGAGAAAGGGCTATAGTATTAGACAGTTCTATGTTTCACAAAATAAGTTTGATAAAGTAGAACATTTCTTTATCTTTATGAAGTGGAATCAAAATGATTTTCTTATGACTTTTATTTTTGTTTATGTACGCTGCTATTATTTGGTATAAAATCATTTTAGAGTTTTCTTTGTCACCAAATCTCAGTTGTGTTATTTAAACATATGACGTTACACATGAATTAAGAGTAGCAGAAGTCAGTTTTGTATAAAGGCGTCTAAAGCAGTTTCTTATTCTTCTTCGTTACATGTAAAGAGAATTTATAAAAAAAATCGGTCAAAGAAGAGAATTTGGTTGTCTATTTAACGAAGCATAAAAATTCTGCGACGTAAGATTTCAAATATTAATATTACACTTTTTAACAAAAATATTCAGACGCTTGCTGCTGTAAAGAATCAAAGATATCCAGATAATCCAGAAAAGCTAATTTTTCCTCTCACCAGTTTGGCTTCTGTGAAGGACATTCAACCATCTAGGAATGTCATAGATACCTTCGAGGGGAAAAAACTATGTGCACCAGTATTCTTGGATATCCAACAAGCCTTTGACAAGGTGTAGCACAGCGGGTTGTTATATAAAATTAAAGGAAAGTTACCTCACCAAATTTTCCTCCTTAAAAAATCTTATTTAACACAAAGACACTTCCAAGTCTAATTCGAGGGTATATTTTCAACCTATCAAACCATCAACTCCGGTATCCCTCAGGGAAGCGTTCTTGGTCCCTTTCTATACCTCCTCTATACAGAAGATATCCCCACCACAGAGAACACCTTAATTGCCATTTTTGCAGATGACATTACAATAATATCTTCTGATACCGATCCGGATTAACCTTTTTGAAAGTTGGCGCATTAAAGTTAACAGCAACAAATCAACGCAAGTTATTTTTACCAATAAACACTCTACATGTTCTCCAGTCACCATATACAATCATCTCATCTTAGTAAAAACTGAGTTAAAGTGCCTAGGACTTTACCTTGACCAAAGACTGACCTGGAAAACCCACATAAAAACCAAAAAACAACGACAAAAAGTATGGCTGATTGGACGCAAATCGCAGCTGACCCTAGAAAGTAAACTATTACTCTACAAAACTATTATAACATCTGTATGGTCCTACGGAATCGAGTTATGGGGATGCAGTAAGCTATCAAACACCAAGATAGTTAGCTATCGCACTCTGGTACATCAGTAACCAAACCCTTCATCACGGCTTCAACATTCCGTTCATTACAGAAGTCATCACAAATTATGTTACTAAAAGCAAAAATCGCACACTAAACCACACAAATGAACTCATTGCTGACCTCTACTTCTACCAGCCTCCAGTTAGAAGACTAAATAGACTATGCCCGAAAGACCCCACTGAATAAATCCTGGAGATTCGTCAATGGACGGTGCCCTGCTCGTGTAACTCGGCAACCTCATCATAACATTTATTTATTATTCTGTAAAACTAAGAGTAGATTGTAAATTAGCAATTAAACCAAAACAATTAATAAATATTAACGGAAAATTTTATTAATATAAAGCGTATACAGGTATAAATATATATAAGGTATAAAACAGGGAGTAAAGTCAACCTACAAGACGTGTAGCACAATAATGGTATCTGAATGTATGTATTGTTGTGACAACTGTTATACTACTTTCCTAATTTTTCTAATAACCTATTTCTGTACTTTTTTCTGTGCTGTTGCTGGGTTGTACTTAATTAGCTTGCCCGCTTGTTTCTTGATTTGTAACTTTTCCATGTACGCCAAGGTATATCCATCAGCTTTGAAAGTTGACGTCGGCTTAAAGGCGTGAAACTTTGCAGGCATTATCTCTTTAATTTCTTTTAAGGGGGATTTCTTCTTAGGCGCTTCTCTTTTGGGAGTATTAGCTGAAGTTTTGGGACTATCCTTCCCAGCCGGTTTACTGAGCATTTTTTTCTGAGCGGCTTTTTGCGAAATAAGTGCTTCCATCTTTTCTTTATCAGATTTTTCCAGGACATTCCTGCTTAAAGTGGACGCTTGGCAACTGAAGTCTTCCCACCCGGAAAATGTTTTCCTCTTTATAAGCTTTTTATGGCTGGTGTGGCGATCTTTACAGGCTCTTCGGTTTTGTTTTGAACTTCTTCTGTTCCTGTCTGCTTAGTGTCTAGTGCTGGTTCAATCTGTGCTTTTTGATCTTTAAGTTGCGGATGGGCCTTCTCTTCGTGCACAGGAAACAAAGATCTAGCACTTGCAATAACCACGTTTCCCATTTCCGTCTCGGCTATCTCAGCCATGAAGTCGGTAGTTGTGTAGCACTGTGCGTCATTTTCAGTGGTAGTATTGCCTTTCTCACTTTTAGTCGTACGCAAATGTTCAATTTTTAATTTTTCTGGCGGTTTTGTTGGACTTAGAAGCTTTGGTTCTATAATTGGTTTTATACAGTTTTAGTATTATACACAAACATAATTGTTTAAAACTTACCTTCTGTAGCATTTTTCTTAATGCACATCATGCTGGTAGAGAACAAGTATTTTCGAAATTTTTTCTCTTTTTGCGCTTCGGAAATATCTTTATCTGTAATCTTCAACATCTTAGCGGTTTTCTCTTGGATCGTCAAGGTTTCTTCCACAAAGGGCAAATCATCTTTGACGTTCATAAGCTCTTCTTTTTCAGCTTCGGCTGCCATTACACCTAGTAGTGAGTCTAACGAGCGGGTTGTTTTTCTATGAAGGTCTGTTGTTATTTGCTGAACGATATTCTCAATGGTAGAAACACTTATGAGGTGTCTAGAACTAGTTGAGGTAGATTTATAATATTGGCATAGACGACATATTACCTGTCCTCATCGATCATGGGCGAGTGGTGCTTTATCACGACGCTGTCAGCCAAAGAACGTACCTTGCGCCTTCTTAGGGCGATTTCATTTTCAATATCAGTCTTGCTTTGCTCAAATGAAATTGAAGTGCACATTTTTAGTTCGCGGTAGTAACTGAAAGAGGGCAATTTTAATTTGTTTTATAGACAAAGCATTAATCACAACCTCAGTACACATAACCACATATAGAAGGAAGGTAAATGATCGATGATTTGTGCCAGCACAAAGTCGATGCAGACTGGTCTGTATAAACCATAAGAAATGCAAGTGTACAACCCTGTGCAAAGAGCCATAAAGCCCATGCCAAGGCATTTAATCGCCCTACTATTAGCCATGGCAGTAAAAGAGCGGGCCGTTCTTCCTAGAAAAGAATTATGGTTTATCGTTAGTAGTAGCCGAACTGGTACTTACAAAAATTGCTGGCCAAAGCATAACAATGTAAAACGCCAGATACAAGTGCACGGAAAACGTGCGCACTAGGACGATCCCGCTGAGCAAGTACTTCAGGTAAACCTGCGCGCTTCCCGAAACTTTTGTGGGGTCTAAGGCGACCTCCCACACCTTGTGCAGGTTGGAGCTTAGGTTAAGGAGTGAAGCATCGAAGATGGTGCAGCAGATCCCCACCAGCGTCAGCAGCAGTACTTCCGTCTGCTTCGGTACCCCCAAGTAGTAGCCAAGCGGGTGCATCTTATAAAAGAAAAATTTTGAAAAGGCGAAGCTGCTGCAAGGCTGGCGCCTTCAAGCCGAACAGCATTCCGCCGTCGTCGGTGAAGTTTGCGAAATGTCGACGGAAATTTTGACAGTCGCATTTCTTCGACGTGTTCGCTTCATGTAGAGTAAGGTTGCTAGGATCTAAATAGACTTGTAAAATATCTTCAAACAGAAACTACAAAATTGATAACTGCAAAAAATGAAAATAAAGTAAAATATGAGATAACGTTGAAAAATCGTTATTTCTTAACATCGATCACTATTTTTTTCATTTAACAAGGAAATTAAAAAATAGCAGAAGAGACTTATGGATTTTAATAAAAATTTAGATTTTTGGAAACCATTAGAATAAAATATTTTTGTAAAAAACATTAAGTTTTAAGAACAATTTATATATAAGAAATAAAACATTGTAGCTCATAATAAATAACTTGATTTAATAATCAAAAATAGAAAAGATAGATTTAAAGAAAAGATGCAAATTATTAATTTTGAAAATTTATTTTCAATATCCTGCAAGTTGCTCAATTTTTTATGCGAATAAAAAAAATAATACATATCACATATATAGTATGTGCTTTTAAGGTTTTCGAAGATTGTCATAAAGGTTCTGCTCACTACCTAAGTGTGATCAACAGAGATTTTGGGTACCAAATATAGTGGCACTTAAATTGAGAAAGAGATAGGCTCCAGCTCCCTGAAGATCTTTTTTCTGACTTGCAAGCTCCAGGCAGAGCTACTTGAAGATTAGTGCGAGAAGTGGAGAATGGGAATCAATCTGGAAAAGAACTGTTCTAAACTAAGAAATCGCTTCACTGGCGAGACAACCTGACAAACGTCAAAATTTTCAAAAGGGAGATACTACGAAGAGAGAAGGTGGACTATCTCAGAGTGATTTTGGACCGCTTGTTGATCTGGTGATCTCATACAGATAGGGTGGCGCTTGGCTCTATCCATTCTTGGACCTGATTATTAAGCCGTAACAAACTGATTATTTATAAAACGATCATAATACATGGGTCTTCAGTTTGGGCTGCAAAGACGCATATTTACAAGCCCTAGGTCATACAGAATCAGGTTTTAAGATCCATCTTTAAAGCCTCATGGTTTTGTACGAAATCATGATCTTCGCGGAGATGTAAAAATCACGATCATCCAGGAGTTTATCTCTCTCAGCGTTTAAAACCTTTACAGTAGCATCATTGCTTACGGAAACTGTACCGTTTGTGGCCTCCACAATTATAAGATAGGCAGAGATACCTCTCACAAACGCCCGAAGATCTTGATTCCTTCGTGAGGCGGCATGGAGGCGCTCTATACGGTCATTTACGATCCACGCCAGGGTAATGAAGAGGATAGGAGTTAAGAGCAGGGCCAAGAACCCTAAGTTTTGCTAGTGAGGTCAATCTTAACGGAAGAGACAGACAGTGCTGATTTTTGCAATGAATTTTAAGGGCATTATTTTTTGGCACCTAGGCGATGACTCTCTGAAGACATTTTACATGAATAGAAAAATTGCTAAACTTATGCTACCTTACGACGATGTCAAATTTGACAAAGCTATTTTGGTTAATAGATATTTAAATAATATTACGGTTGAGTGCACCTTACAAATCTTCTCTATATGCACTCTTAATTTTAACGCATTTTATCTTCTTAAATGTTAACTTAAGTCGAAGAGGTATAACTACATTAAATAATTCAAAGAAGCAATTTTACTTCCGTTACAGTGCTTTTGTAAGGTGAATATTTTAAAGGAAATTTGATAGAGTAAGTAGTGGATATGCGAACACATGGCCTAGGTTACCCTAATATCAATCTCGTCTTTTCATGGGCCTTTCTATTTTTACAAAAAATGCTCTAGCGGATCTTGGCCATATAATCATAATAGGAATTTTAGTCCGAAAAAGGAAATTTCATCACACACACACACTACTAGACAAAACAGTAAGATATCGTAGAAGTTATTTCCAAAAAATCTACTTAAATTATTCGGGGCTAAAATAGTATCTCCATAAAATTTTTTAGTTAGGACAACTAGGAAGGATACAAGTAGAATCAAACCAAAAAGACTAGTAACAACTTAAAGAAACTTAAGATAAACTTAACATGACCAAATAGAGTGAATATACGTAGCTTAAGAAGAAATCAGCAAAGTTACGTTAGCTATAAAAAAGAGAATAGACCAAAGAGTAAAGAAATATATACTACAAAGCAAGATATTGACAATGGTGAAAATATTTACTTTCTCAACAGAGTTAAATATGGGGCACGCCCAAATACAACGATGAAGAAGTACTAAATTATTAAAATATTAAGGGAAGAAGAAAATCCATTGTGGTTTGTTCCGGTCTCATGCAAATTGTTTGCTTCATCTTTTTCTTAGCCGTCCCAATTTTCTTTTCCTTTGAGGTCAGTAGTGTACGAGTTATTTTGGGATTTAATTTACTAAAAGGTCTCATGATTTTGAAAAATATAAACTTGGGATTTTAAAAGTGGTCTAAATACATATTTTCAGGATTTTTAATTTGCTCAATTCAATTTCATAGTCAAAAGCGAGAAATTTCAGATTTCAAGAAGAACTCTCGAATAAGAAGAGAGGAGAGGAGACTTACTTGAATGTGGTCCAAGAGAATAACGGCCCTCATTTTCGTTGCAATATTCTTTACAACATCTGTTACAAAAATACGCCTGATTTCGTAATACACTTCATAGGACTTATTTATATAGGAAAAAGTCACGCGGGGCGAGATTAGGCTAGCGGACTGACCAAGCGACATCAGCAGTATAGGAGATTACAAAGACTTCCAGGAAATATTTCACACAGCACTGTGGTTCCATCTTACTGAAACCATGCATCTATATTTGACGCAAAAAATATTTTTACATATCGATTGGTAATAACAGTAACATTGAATTTCCCCCTCAAAAAATAAGGACTAATAATCTTAACTTTACTAGTTGCATGCTAGTGATACGTCCGTTGTGGAGAAGTCTTTCATGAATATCTCCTGGCTCGATATCACTCCAATAATAAAAATCTTTTTGTTTACGCATCTCAATAAATGGAAAGCGTTTCGTCAGTAAAGAAAATTACTACGCTATGTGACAACCTTTTCAATGTTTTCCAAAATGTTTCCACACACTTCAAAGCAATTTCGCTAAACACGTTCGGAAAAAAGTCTTGGTGTAAAATTCACTATACAGTACGACTAGACTAGCAGAGAGCAATGGGATGTTTGCGTACACATCACCTTAAAGTCTGTAAAATGGAACGTCTTTCTGGTGTTCACGTACTCCAAATATTTTCCTTCTCTTCTCACTAATGGTGATAAAGTTTTATATTTTAGATTGTTGTCGTTTTTATTTTAGTAAATAAGAGCCTTTAGTTGTGTGGCATATAGGCTTTTTATTCTCCTAAGTGAAGAGATCTTCGTGACAAACTTGAAATGATTAATTGATAAGCTCTCTTGTTATCCATTATTTTTATGTTGAGAGCTTCATTCTGGGGTCATCGGTTTTGATGGTTTTTTAATTGAGTACTTATATTTGCTGACGTTAGTGAGGTAACTCCTTCCATAATTGGACGCCTTAGATATTTTAATTATTATTTTAATAGCTGTATTACTGATACGGTGAGGTCTGTAGAATTGGAGAGTTTTACAATAATTTTTTCCATGGCTTACCAAAGACAATTTTGCTGAATTTAAATAATTTCTTTGTGTGCAAACAATCATAGGTGTTTTGTTTTTGTATTATTAGGAGATTGTAAGCTGCAAGATCTTCATGTTAAAGAAGGCATGACATAAAAACTGAGAGGAGATGTTGCTTTATATGCTGATAAAATTCGATTTTGTTTGTTGAGTAATGTTTAGATAAGTTTCTTCAAGTACTTTCTCCTGGTAAGGTGATTTTCAAAGAGGAGAGTTAAGAGTTGTCAAAAATTTTCTTTGAGCATGAGTTTTCATTTACTGCTTACTTTGGTTGATGGGGACATGAAAAAATAAACGACATCTTTCGGTTTGTTTTTAAACCCGTGTGGCTGATCACATTTATTTCCCCCAAGCAAAGATTTAGAATTTTATTGGCTTCTCTTTGAAGACCTATGAAAGGATGAACAGATTTTTTTAAATTGATGTGATAAGCCAAGCAATATATCTTTGTTTGGAGGTGGTATTAAACTTTTGAGGCTGCGCTAACTAATTATCAGTTTGTTTATGAAGCTGAAAAGATGTTGCAAACACCAGGAGTTGATAAGCCGCATTATTCTTCCGAGTCGCTGTCTCAACGTTTCTACCTTTGAAATATAAAATTAAAAGTTTTGGTAGCTTGATATGGGAATATTAATCTTTTCGCAATCAATATAATGTAGTCGAAATTTAAGGAATTAGAAAGATAATATGAGCAACACATAATATTTCTTGCATTCAACTTTCTGATATTTTGATGCATCATATTGTTGTTGGTTCTTGGGATGTTAGCCTATGAAGTCTCGTTCACAAATAAAGAAAATCTTTTGCAACAACATGAGAACCAACAAGGTGGTGTATCAAGATACCTTCCGTGAAGGCCTTGCATGTATTCCTCATATATCCTTATGTAAATTGTAATTATTTTAATAAAAAGAATTATTTTAGATTACAAAGTTTTTTTTTAATTTTTGGCTGCTTAGATTATAAGCTAAAAGTTGTACAACTATTTTGACTAATTTTAGGCATTTTCTCCAACATGAAAATTAAAGCTTTTAGTTTTTGGTTGATAAATGTTGAAGTTTAAAACTTTACTGTTTTATGTTTGGGTATTTTAAAATTAAAAATGTAAAGTTTTACAATTTAATAATTAGAAATTATAATTATGCCTTTTATTTTATATACAAAGGTAAAAAATACATATTAAGTGTAGAAAGTAGGATATTGGTACGATGTGTAATAAATAAGCGTGACGATTGACACCTTAAGCCTTAAACATTAGAAAGTATGTGTATGAGTTTGACAATAGAAAATAGTGTTATTTCATTACTTTATACATAATTCCACATTACTCATTGCAGACTAGTAACAGTCTTCACCGTCTTGGACTTCGTCAAAAGTGTCATAGTAGGCCACATTTGGGTCACAAATAGTACCTTCAATAGCTTCGTCAACATAAGCCGACATTATCCTAAAATTGTAATCGTTTTCATCTAATTGCCTGTATAGATAATAGGGTAGCCGATTCGTTAAAATCCAAATGCTAGGCTTGCGCGTCTGATCAATCTTCAAATCGTTGGGGAACACCAAAGTTTTGCGGTTCTTGGCGATTATTCCCAAATTGCTCCTCCTGTACGGCTTTCGGGAATCCCAACAGGCGATGGAGTCTTGCGACACCAAGTTGTAGAACAGGATCCCGTTCTTGTCCATAGCAGCAGCGGACGCGTGCCCATTCTTGCCCCTGCTCTCTCCCAAAACCTTAAACCCGTTCTTGGAATCGGCCCAGCCTGTTTCGTTGCAGATGATTGAGGTTTTTACGTAGCACTCCCTGAAGCTGGACATCGGGTGGAAGTACAGCAGGCGCTCCTCGGCGTGGGAGCCTTCCGGGCTGAGCGCCAACGAAAATATGCCGTCAGTCCATTCGAACTCCAGGTCGTGGATCCTATAAGCCGCCGCTAGTGGGTCGGGAAAAAACAAGTGGTCGGTAACCCTCCAGCTTTTCATTTTCTCAAGGCTGAACACGACAAGGCCGAAGCGCCATACATCCGCCAGGTACGCGTGCACGTCCTCGCAGTTGCCCTCGCGAATGTCCACAATGATGTTGGAGTAGAGGCTGTCTTCTTTGATAAACTCTTTTGGGATTTCGTAGCGTAAAATCATTTGATCTGTGTTGAGATCGAAGATGACTATTTGAGGAGGACAGACTTGCCGAGGGTTTATGGAAATGTGCGTCTGACCAGAATCTAACACCCAAAGTCGATTGCACGTATCGACTTGGATTCTAAACACCGAAGTTAATCCTCCGCACGTATCTGTAAAAAATAAAAGGTATTATTGTATCGGAAGAAAATAATCTGCTATAATAATACCTGTAGTGTGCCAATCCCAGCTAGGATACGGAACTAGAAGCGGCGACTGTTCTCTTGGTATTTTGGGCAGAACGGCTAAAGTGCACGGGATGCCGGATTTCCACTTCGGCAGCGTGACAAACAACCTGTTTTTGTGCACGTCTAGGCCTAGCGGAAGGTTGTTTTTCGGAATATACTCTTCGTTGTATATGGCATGCTGTCTGTCGGCGTCCGACTCGAAAGCGAAGTCCAACTGCTTCCAGCGATACCAGGTCTTGAAGGGCCCCGTGTGTTCCACTGGAAGGCGTTGTTGGCGTCCTCTGTAGTGGTTTGAATCTTGTCGGTTGTGGTCTTTGGTTGTGAATATGCCCATAGATAGGAAGTAGGGTAGCAAGTTTAACATGTTCGCCGAAGTTGCTGAAATAGATTTGATAAATGTAGAGCTAACAGTCAATTTAAGCTTCACAAATTATTTAAATTAACATGTATACATATTTGAAGACTCGGACTTGACTAGACTTTGGGCTATGTAATTTATTTAACATTCAATTTTTAAATAAACCAAAGCAGTTAAACTAGATAAGAAAGAAGTATAAACCTTCTAAAAATAAATAATATTTGTCTTTGGCTCACTAACAAAATACACATATTACTCTTGTACAATATGAAATAGTCTTCAAAGGTAGCAGAAGTTATATCAGCTTCTTCAAGTTCTACCTTCACATAATTTGAACGAATCTTTAAGGCAACTTTAAAAAAAATGCATGGCTGTTAAAATGGTTTGTGGTTCACCATTTCAAAAATCGTTTTAAAACCCGCAACAGCTTTGCTGTGACCTTGACCAAAAAAGTTTCTTGAAGAAATCAAGGAAGATGCAGCTTAGGTTTAAGTTTAATACATTTTAAGACAATTTTAGTCACTGCAAGAACAGAAAACAGCACTTTAAAGTTTATTTTATAACATTTATTGCATATCTAGGGATGCTATTATTTGTTCACAGACAGCAGTTAACTTTTACTGGCTATGAGTGGCCAACTTAATGAAGCTTAGAGACAAAAATGTAGAAACTGTCAATCTTAGCCATGATAATTAGTCAATGTAATCAATTTTTAAGGCATAATAGGGTAATGTTAAGAATTTTACCTAAAAATTAGTTGTTGATATAATTCTATTAAACAAACAACAACTTAGCTAGTGATATAGTTGATTACTGGGTATTGTATCTTACATAAACACATGCACATATTGGGTGTTTGTAAGCCAAGTGAAATTTGTAAATTCTGGGCTGGAGGAAACTTCACATAATATATTTGACTGCAAAGTTCTTGCCTGGCGGACATATGCACTTTTAATAGCAGTCAACTTAAGTTATTGTTTCTAAATTTACAAGTTACAAAGTTTTTACAATGTGAAATTTGGTGAAAGAACATCACTGTTTTAGTGTACCAACTGCTGTTAAGTAGATAGATAGTTTAAAATTGCCACATAATATGCCTTATGATAATGCTAGTTACATTCTAACATAAGGAGGGTGGCAGTAGTATATCCATATATATGTGTAAAATGATTTGAAGTCTTTTATAGTTTGTAATAATTAATTAGGAATAAATTATAGAATTGAACGAGTGCAAAAATTGATGTTCCATTAAAAATAGTAAAAGCAGTAGCGATTATAGTGCAAAGAAAAGTTTTATTGACGTACATACAACCACCAACATTTTTTAAAGCGACCTTCTAATATATAACACTCTTCTAAAAGCCTTTTTTGTAGAGACTGTAATTTTTCTTTAAAAATTGTGGTACGATAGTTTTAGAGAACTTTCCCAGAATGAAATTTCTTACTATCTAAACTATCCTGCAGAAATCAAAACTTAAAAATTGCAAGTAGCAATGTCTTTAAAATATGATGAATGCTATCAGAGCGACATGCGATTTGGCATTGTTATTATGGAAGAACTGAATTTGAACATTAAGCTTGGTGATTTGTTCTCCATACTTACTCTTTGTGATTGTTTTGCCAGATAAAAAAGCTCAAAATCCATGTTTCTTTATAATCTTAGCAAACAAACAGAAATACTTTTCTTCAATGTAAACCACCTTTTGCTACGGGCATGCGCTTTTTTTAAGTATTTTCAGCTTTCTTTCCGTTGTGCAGAATTCACATTTTATAGCTTGTTCATAGCGTCTACCCACAAAGAGTTATTGTTATTCGTTAATGGACATCCTTGTTTATTGAGTTGAGAAGTGAGTTTAATTTTAGTGAATGTCAAAATGTCGACCCATTATTAATATTCAGATTGTTAGCTATTCTTAGGTTATTTTTCCAATAAAGTAGGTACAATGTCATTGCTTGAAAGACCATTAAAATAACAATTTCAAAATTTCATTATTCTGAGAGTAGACCCATATATTAAATAAACGCCGCAAATATTTTTTTGGGAATTCCAAAACTTACTGCTGTCGAAATCATAATGTAGCTTTTCGATCTTCAATCTGAAAAATGATAACTTATGATGGAATCACCTGTCCTTTGATACATAACATAGACATAAAACAAATACCAGCACCGTCATGCGGCAATATTTTCGCTCTCTATGAATATTCGGCACTAAGTTCGTTCCAGTGCTTATGTTCCTTTTGGGTTATGCTATCTATATATTTATTATTATATTTATAATTTGAAAAATATATATTGTCTCTTGTTTTGCTTGTTCGATTTACAGTAGATGTTATATTGCAGTGACGCCGTAGCGCCAATTTTGGAAATTGTTTTGAAGAAGTTATGGATATATAGTCTGTCAACAGCGTGGAAACATTAAATAGTTTAATCAAAAACGCACTACTTGATAGAAAGAACAATTGTTTGAAAAAATGTTGTTATAAAATTCTAACATTTTCTGTAATAATTAAAAACATCTAAACAAGACAATTTATTTTAGCTGTTAAAAAAGATTGACGTACAAATCAATATATAATGAATTATCGATGATTAACAATCGAGAGAAGTGAAAGACGCGTAGTTTTCGATTGTTTGCGTATTTCTATGCAAATATAGATTTCATCGCCTAACTCTATAAATTATTGTCTTATTTCTTATACACTATTTGACAAAGTCCTCGGGTTTGTTTATGATAGTGCGGACGATATCATTCTTTTCGTAGATGAGGAGCTTTAGTGCTTTGTGCATCTTCATCTTGCGAATTATGTTCTTAATTTTGTCATATGTGGGTTTTGGTTTTTATGGGTCTTCGTTTTCATTTTAATTTGCCTCAATGTTTTTGCTTTCTTGTTCCCATGCGCTCTTTCTTCCTGCCATCTATAGCCTGTTTGCATTTGATGTCAAACCACTCATGCCTTTGCAGTTGTTTTGTACCCACGATTTTTTCAGCCGTTTCTTTTATGACATCCCATTGTTTGTCAACGCTTTTTTCTTCTGCCACAGTTTTTCCTGCTACTTGTTCTATTCTTCTGATTATTGATCGTCGGTATTGTTCTTTAGCCTTTAGGTTCCTTAGGCTATCTAAGTTATATCTTTTTTAAGTAATAATGATTATTAAGGATGCACAATAAAAGATAAAGGTAGGAAGATAGAAAACACAGACCATCAGCAGCAATGTCGGACTAAAACAGGGAGACGTACTGTCCTGCATATTATTTGTCATGATGCTGGACACCGTCATTAAAAAATAAAATAACTCTCTTTAGGAATCAAAACCAGATATTAACTTACTGACATAGCTATAATTAGCGCTAACGAAACCCTAACAGACAACTTAGAAAAGGTTAGACTCACAATAAATAGGGGACAAATAGAACAACCAGAACAAATATCCAGGATATAGGAATAGACAGAGTGACTAAGTTAAATATCTGGGCGCAGTGATTAACGAAACGAATGATATAAATGAAGAGATCAAAACCAGAATTTTCACTGCTAACAGGGCCTATTTTGCTACAAATGACATCTTCAAATCAAAGTTAATATCCAGAAAAATAAAATTACGGCTGTACAAGGCAATAATAAGACCAATACTTATATATGGCTGCGAATCATGGACACTAGTTAAAAAAGAGGTTATTCGAGAAGAGGATCCTACGAAAGATATTCGGCCCGGTAAACGAAAGGGGAGAATAAAGACGAAAATATAATGAACCAGACGTAGTTAATGTCATTAAAAGTATACAAATACAATGTGATGCGAATGGCCCTCAACAGCACAACTCAGAGGGTATTCAACAGCGTGTCAACAACATGATTCAAAGGAAAATCGTTAAGTCGGTGAAACCCTTGATGGATGGTAAAAACCGAGAGAGTGAAAGAATTAAAATCTACATTTATTTTTTCTCTAAAATAGAAAAACGCCATAAACCTACAAACTTACTGAATCATTCCTTTAAAAAATTTCCTAAAATATCATATAACAGAATACACCATAAATGCAAACTCAATGTATCAACTTGGTCTTTAATGACGAATGAGCAATGTACTTTATAATAAAATATTTAATAGAAAATTGCTGCTACACCATATATTCTAACCCGGAAATCTAAATAAACGACAACATAGAAAAGTAAGAATTACGAATATCTACGATGTTGCCTGTTTGAAGAACAAACTTCAAACAGAAAATCAATGAGGTATTTATAAAATAAAAATTTATAAAATAAAACATTTACGAAACACAAGAACATTTTAGATCTTTACTTGTAGTAGATCTGAAATTTGAAATGTAGCGCCAAAGTGTTACATTTTATCAGTTGAATATTGGACTAACGTATTAAAGTGGAAGTTTTTATAACAACAAAACAAAATTAAACGATTCTGTAATGATGGAATTGTCTACAACTATAAAAGTATTGGCTGCTAGCACCCTACTCAGAATTACGAGAAAGTTAACCAACAGGTGTGGCAGAAGAAAATAAGATCAAATACTAACGGTAGAACAAGCGTGCTGACAAGGGACAGAATAACAGATTTCTTAGTTGTTGCAAAAGCAATATATTTAGAAAAAACGAATCCTAAAATTAAAAAATTTGGTCCTCCAGGTTTGTGCCTGCAACCCATTATCTGTAACATCGGTAAAAAAATGACTTGACTGTCAAAGCAATAGTAATATAAGACAAATTAGGACGAAAAAACTGTTAATAATTATGGCGTCTTGGAATGTGGGGGGAATGCAAATAAAAGTAGTAGATGTAATAAATGAAATTAAAAAACTGAAAAAAAAGTAAGTTGGGAAAGCATAAAAGTAGACAAATATATGTTATTATTTTCTGGAACATTACAGTAGGTTAGAGCTAAAAGAGACGTAGGACCATTATTAAAAAAGAAATATAGAAGAAACAGCAAAATTCAAAGCTATAAATAAAAACAATTAAAATACATATCAACATCATAGGCAAAAAATGGTAATTTACAAAATTGATGAATTTGGAAGTGATCATAAATTAGTTTAAATAAAAGTAGTATTTTATAAAGATTTTAGTACGCGGGTAAAGCCAAAAACACTAGACTAAGTTATAGGCAAACATAGGAGAAACAAAAATAAACGGCAATGGGAATAAACTGAGACTTATATGCTCGAACAACTTGAAAATAGCAAATTATTTCTACCAACATAAACATATTCTCAGATATACTTGGACACAACCAACTATAAGATTAAAATAAATTATAGATTACACTATCGTAGGATAAAACCATCGATGTAACGGATGTCAAAGTATATGGAGGAGCAAAATGTAGATCAGACTATTACTTAAAGCAAAATGTATTTTTATAAAAAAGACAGATTTAAACAGAAAACAACAACTAGAAAAACAGTAAGAATAAAAAAATGAAATATACAAATATAATTTTAAAATTCTCGAGGATGTGAGTATCGCATATTTTTATAAACAAAGGTTGAATTAACAATTCCAGAAAGATTAGCGTGGTGATATAGAAAAACTATATAAGCGTATCAAAAGTTGCTACATCAAGAAGTTCAAAAAAAGAAGCAAAATATGTTGTAGAAAAAAGAATAGAATCAAAAGTGTTAAATCATTTGAGAATAGAGAAAAATATATAAAAATAAAAACAAAAAGAAAACGTGCAGTTATAAGTATAGACGCTTGAAAGCTTATTGGAATCACTAGAAAAGGTAATAAAACATCAATCCTACAACTAATGTCGAACACAGATTGGGAAGAATGTAAGAAAAAGCTATTGGTGAAAAGTTGACTAAAATTTAGGGAGGAAAAAAATTCAGACAATGTACAAGAAGAACCTATCGAGAAATGGAGAAAATTGAAAACGCCACACGAACTATAAAAAATATAAAAGCCGATAAAAACTTTTTAAAGAGTAATTTAGCAAAATTAAAAATAGTGATAACTAAATTATTTAATAAATGTATAAATGAAAACGTGGCAACTAAAAATAAAAAATAAGAAGATGTACAAAAATGTGTAAATTATAAGGAATCGCAGTAATGCCGACATGTAGCTTTCTGTATACAAAGTTTTACAAAAATATACAAAAGAAAAACACAAACACTGTAAAGCGGAAGAGCAAACCGTATTTCGAACAGAGCGATCATGTATGGACCACCTGGTTATTATGTAACAAATAATTGAAAATAAATATATAAATTTACTGTTTACAGATTTAAAAAAGGCTTATAATAACATACCCATCTCAATGTGGTGGGAATTTATGCAAATCTTGAGCAAAGTTGTCTTTACCTCCCACCACTTCTTTAAAATCTATATCGAATGTGCGATTCAATTTTGAAAAAATGCGTATACACGGGTATAAAATAAGTAATGCAAGGATTTACATTTTAAAATTTGCAGACAATCAAATACTTTTGACCCGAGTCACAGAAGACATAGCCCTCAATATCAAAGAGAAATATAATAAACTATTAGGTTGTAAAGAAAGTTCTGTTACAGCTGCGAAAAATTTAATTTTTATGCATTTGTTGGCCATTTTTTGTGCTTATTGTGTTACACCAATCTTCATTTGCATATCCTAGATGGCAATCGACAAGTTTGAGCTCCGGGTTTTGATCCGCTACTGCTGGAAGCGAGAGCTTTCAACAAGAGCAGATACGGAAGTTTGCGGAACGATCGCAAAAGGTCGTGGAGAGTGACGGACTATACTTTGAAGAATAATTGTTATTGTTTTGGTTATTAATTGGCGCATAAATGTTGGATTTTTCGCAGCTGTAACAGAACTTTCTTTAAAACCTAGTAATTACTATTTTCAATAAATTTGGATAAAACCGGATATTCATGTGCAGAAGTTGAAAAATATGGACTAGATTTAAAAAATAAAATGGAAGGACGATCATTATAAATACTTAGACGTAAAAATAACGAAAGATGGGAGAGATGAACAAGATATTACAGAGAAAATTGAATAAGAAAGAAAGTCAATAAAAAGAATTAATTAAATTGCTAAAATAGGAAAATAATTGAATGGAGAAAATACAACATCTATGGCAAAATTATTGATAGTATTACTCTATATGAACGGAAACATGGCAAATGAACAAAGCGGATAGAAACAGACTTATTGCATTAGAAATGGATGCATTAAGAAGATCTTGTAAAGTATCTAGATTGAACACAATAAAATGAATGATAAATGTTACAGAGAATATCAACCAAAACGTAAAAAAATTTAATATGGTATGAGCGTGCAAAACAATGCCAGGAAGAATGTTTGAATAAACCCCTCTCAAAAGAAGATAGAGAAGAAGACTTACAATTAGAACAAAATGGGAAAGTGTTATAAGAAAAGCTATAGAGAGAATCTTGTAAGATAAAAATAAAAAAGAGTAAAGTAAAAATGGAATAAGAAGCATACGTCATGAACAAAGAATAAAAACACTACAGGGGAGCTAATTAACAGAACTAGAGGTAAGGCAAGCTTCAGATATGTACTTGCTAACATTCAATAACAGCAGATAGGTTGACCAAGAAGACTTTTGGCGGAGCCAGCTTCATTTCACAGACTGTGTTATCTACATGGATTGGAAGCAATAAAAAAGAAATTGTAAGGCAAACTTCAATGAGAAATTATAATCGCCAGGCTTATTTCGGGGCGTGTGCTTTGGCATCTAAAATTATTGGAATAAACAAAAATGGTATTTAACTTTTGGGTATTTACTAATCTCGCATTTTTTACACTTAATAATAAATAAAAAATATTTGGAAGAAACAGTGGTTATGGTAATACTAATACAGGAACAGTTTAGACAATTTTTGTAATAAAGCCTCTTTTGTTTTACAAATAGATCTAATAAGTGCTGAGCACGTCTCGTGGCTATACTATTGGAAAGTATATATTAAAAATACTTGTTCCTATAAACGACTATTAGTTCATATTGTAGCATAATAATCGGCTAGTTAATAAACATTTTATGCATGCATTTCCTGTTGCATGCAGTTCCTGCTGGCTGCCTTTAATAAGCAGTTACTTCATTAGAATAAAAAACATATCTAATTTAATCAGTTTGAGTCCTGCATCAGGCTGTAAATTATCACTAATTATGAGCTTGATGATGTTCACTTGTGTGCGACGATAAAAAATGCATAAAAATGGCATATTAAATAAGGCGTTTTATTCATTTTTGCATGTCTTTTCTTCAATTAGATAAGCTTTGTAATTACAATTATTACGTTCATGTGCAAAAATCGCCCATGCATTTTAATGGATATATTTTTTATTTTAAATTCGCTTAGTGAAGCATTTGTAATTATTAATACATCGATTACAAAGTAGTTTTGTTCAGACTTTCGTCTACATAATTTAAGAGACCCACTCAATAGCGATATCTAGATACTAAATTTGTTTTTCTCTTCACTTTTGAAGGATTATTTGAGTTTTTTATCAAGCCTGTGTTGTCCAAGAGCTAGAGATCATCAATTTTTATCTGTTTATACAGTTTTAGCAAGTTTAGTATTGGTTTGACTAACAGTCTAAGTTTGTATTTCTCCCCTACTAAGCTACAACAACAATGTTTTTAAATACTTTATTCTAATGTTGCATAATAACTTTTGCTCATACAAGTTTGAGTATTTATTTATACTTTATGGACAATTTAAAGTTGTACCAAGTAGTCAATATATTTTTATGCGGGTGATGTTAAGCTCTTCTGGTTCTTTTTTGATGTGGGTTTTAACGGTAGCTTCCATCAAAAGTAATATTCAAATACACGACTGAGTTTGTGCATGAGATCTAAATATTGTTTATTATGACTGGCAAATGTTGGTTGTTTTTATTGGTAAAATTGATATTTGTTTCTAGATTTTGCATTATATGGTTCAGTTATTGATTTGATTAATAGATGTTTGCAGTTTTCCTGCTGCTTCTTAGTGGCGTTTGTTTTATATTCAAGATTATGTATGTCACTAATGCACAATAGATACAAAACTGGGCCTAACATACTCCCCTGTGGTACATTTGTGCCTATCTTTTTCAGATATAAATAAGCTTCTTCATGCTTGATTCTAAAATATCTTTGAATAATGTAAATTTCTAATAATTAGAAGTTTAGGCAAGCATATAATCCTTTAACTATTTCTTAGTAAGATCAATTATCCATTGGATTTAGTCTATAGTTAAGTGAATTACCCTGAAACTAAATTAAAGAAATTAAATTAAATCTTTTGGAATTCCAAGTAACAAGTGTAGTATCATCATAACCTCTACAACTTTTTACTTCTTTGGTATATACCTCAATTTGAATTAAATATAAAATGTGTAGAAAAGTTTCATTATGGTTTTCTTTAGAAGTTATTGTAAGTCTTCTCCAATAATAAGGTTAGAAGCTCTCTTAAAATGCGTGTATTCTTTTATTTAATTAGCAATTTTTTTGGTTTTATATGTTTGAAGGGCTTGAAGAATTATCAGATTTCTTAAATGTTAATTTATCGACCGTCGGTAAATAATTCAAACGCAAAAAAATTGGGTGCCACACGAACTGAAACTGAGAGACGGTGAATGCTGCTTCAAAGGCAAAAAAAGCTTTTGAATCGAATCGGGACCGGTGATAAAAAAATATAGATTTATTACGAGAATATTAAGCCCAGAAAAGTCAAATATATTTACGGCTAAGTATTACCATCGACACCAAACATCTATGGTTTGAAGGTAATGCCCTGTATTTGGCGGGATCAAAAGAATGCAGTGTTTTATGAGGCTGCTGAAACAACGCGAAGCTATCACTGGGGATCGCTATCGATAACAACTGATCAAATCAAACCAAGCGTTAAAAGAAACGTCCGATGTGTTTGACATTTTACTAGAATTTGAAATAAAAAATCAGATGACTACCTAACTGTCATAGTGTTTTGTACAAACGCTGTAGATGGTCTATACATATACAACAAAATAGAAGGGCATTCTAGAGCTGCTTGTATAAGATCTGCACATTGTGACTGTATTTCTGTTTTACTCACTCTTGCCTCGAGTTTTATATTTTATTATTTATTTTGTTTATTGCTACCCCATATGCGTATTTTTTATACTACCATTTCTATTTCGTTACTCGAATATATTTTTTAAAAAAGGTCTGTGGCTTCTGTCATATGAGATTAGTTCCATTGTTGGACGTCAGGCTCATGTATAAACATTTTTTGTGGCCACTATAACAACCTTAGTTATAACAATTTGCAAACAATTGTAAAGTGAGAAATAAATGATTTGTAGATTGGATTTCACTGCAAAACCAAAACAAGTTGGGTATAAGAGTAATTAAATTTGCTATATTAGGGATATCTCAGCATTGACGGTAGTAAATCAGTTAGGACGGTTGATATCCAATATTATATATACGTATATGTATGTGTGTAAAATGGCGTTGGAAATATTTACTTTTATTTTTAATTTTGTGTTTGTATTGTATAGATGTCATATCTAAAACAAAAAAGGGCTCTACAAAGAAAGCATACGGAATCACATACGTAACTAAAAATACTCTCATAATCTTTACAAAATGACAGAAAATATAACAGCAATGAAGAAAGTTACAAATGAAGTAACGAAGTAGAAAGCGAATAAGAAAAAGGAAAATAAAAGTACAAATACAACTATATCGAACAGTGGTGATATAAACAAATAAGAAAAAAGCAAGGGCAATGATTAGGAAGGACTTAGAAAAATATTACACAAAAATAGTAAAAACCGTTATAGAAAAAACAAGAACCTAAAAGGCTTGGAAAAAGAAGAGTGAAACCAAACCATTGCGCTAACGGACGAGAAAAAAGGAATAGTGATTATATTCAGGAAAGGACATAGAACATGCTTACTATCACAAGTTTACAAGCGGCTTATAAGTATAATAGCAAATTGGTTAGAAAAAACAATAACTAAATAACTACTAACCGATTGAATGCACAACATTCCGCAAATGCTATAGTACACGTGACCACCTTTTAAGGATAAAATATTGCTGAAGAAAACAATAGGATATAATTTCTGGTGCCTGTAGTTTTTTGGATTACAAAAAAGCGCAAGATAAAGATCTAAATAATTGTTGAAAGACTTTAACGTCTAAGATATGTAAACAATGTAGTCCTGATCGCTAAAGAGGGAGATTATAGTAGGAAAATGCTACAAGACCTGAAAAAATAATCATGAAAAATAGCACTAAAAATGAGCTTTAAAAAAATGGAAAAAATAAATCTACAACAGATACATATTACAGTAAATAGAAAACAAATAGAAAATGTTAAAGCCAATGTGTGCTTAGGACAACATATAACAACCGGAAAACAAAACAAAGACATTGAAACAGAAAGAAAAAGAAGACTAAGATGGACTGCATTTGGAAAATTGACGCATATTATAAAAAGAAGAAATACTACAACTTTTCGGAAAAAAAATCTATCAATGTATACTGCTCATGATGAAAGAAACACAAACATTGACATGGATCAGACAAATGACTAAAGTCAGTGATATTACAAAGACAATTATTAAACTAATATTGGACTATGCAGGACATGTTGCTAAAATACAGGACAGTCAGTGGAATAGTAAGTTCATCAAATGGAAACTTTTGACAGAGAAAAGGAGAAGATGGACATCGACAATGCAATGGTATGAAGATATTAAGAAAGTGACAGGGCTAAGATAGATAGAGGTGCACAGAACAGAGACAAATAACGGAGCAAAAGAGATGTCTATGTTCAATACTAGGCGTAACAGTGCTAATGATACTGATTGCATTGCATTTCTATTGTAATTTAGAGAACACATTTGTTGCATTGATAGCTTCAAAATTGTTCTACTCTCAAGTAGATACTTTTGAATTTTTATTATTTATAAACCAATGTATTATTATATTAGTGAATTATAAAAAGTGTTTAAACTTAAATTTCTAACACACAAGTACGGTCTTTTTTTGTACTAATCGTTATGGTAGCATCAAAATTCTAACTCATTAGAATTTCTTGTTACAGGTGCTTGGCAATCTGTCATTTATTACCATAGTAACTACATAAAGCGTTTCCATCTTTATATAAATATTCAGTATACCTACTAGCTATAGTAAACAGTGTTTTTAAAAGAAAAGACGTATCAGTGGTTTTATAACATTTCTACCCATATAATTTTAGTTTATTTAAATTTAGTTTTAAAATCTAAAATTTACCATCGTTATAAAAATATCCAAAAATAATAACGAGTTAGTTAAAAACATTTATTTTTGACTATATCAAACAAAGTTACAAAAAGGGAAATTTATATGCTTTTAAATGTTGTACAGTTTCCAAAACAATAAAATTGATAGTATATATCAAAAAAATCTAAGTACAAAAAAAGTACAAGTTTATAGTTGTGATTCTTAAAGTTCTAAGTGTACTACCTCCTTTTAAAAGACAGAGAGTATAAAATCTTCCCAAAAAATTGAAAAGGTGTAAGATACTACGATATAATAGCTTTAAGACCATTTGTTACAAAACAATTTTTGGAAAGACAAAAAGCAATGAACACTGAAGATCACCGACGTCTGCTAGAAGAGAATATTCGTAATGTTCGCTGCCCTTTCGAGGATGAACGCCGATTGATTGTTGAAATTGCTTTTGAATTCAAAATAAGCTAAGGCGGTGCTTAGGTAATCGTTATAGCTTTTGGGTTTCAAAAACTTTATGCAGCTTGATTAGAAGTTAATAAAAGAAAATAAAAAAAAAATACTCATGCGAGGTTTGCTAATCTCCCATTGGCAGAAATAGAATACTCGGAGCAGACTAAAACTAGTATGAAACAGGGCAGCGCCTATATTAATTACTTATTAGAGTCTATTATAGAATAATTATATTAAAGCTCGATAGTAGACATTTATAAGCAGGTACCAAATGATGATTTTTATGGATGTGGTACTGCGGTGCAGAAAGAAAAAAGAAACTGCAGCAATATAATCCCAACAATAACTGCTTATAAAAAAAAATAGACAAAACATTATAGCCTCAAATACCCAGTGTCCCTTAATGGAACAAGGAAGGGAAAAATTTCTGTGGGAAAATAATTTTAAATTGCATTTCCACATGGAATGTAAAAAAATTATATAAATTTGGACAGCTAGTAACAGTATAGCAACAATATATTTAATTCATATTTATTTTCTCATATCCCACAACACTGATAATGAGAATTTTATTTAGATTTAGAATTGTTAGTTAAGAACTTGAAGAAGCATGAAGCCAACTTAATTATAGAAAATTTTAGTGCCAAGATTGCAAAGATAAGGTTGAAGATATAGTGGAAAAACTCGGTTTGGGGTTAATTAACGAAGAGAATAAGTCCAAATTGACTCTATCTTAATAAACAAAGATTGTAAAAATTTATCCAAGTGTTAGCGCAAGTTCCCATCTTAATTAATGACGGACCAACGCAAAAAATAAGAAAATTAAAAAGAAAGTCTAAAGAAAAAAATGAACATAAAAAGTCATCAAGATAAAAGCTTCCAACAGCAAATTAAGGAGGTAGCATTAGAAAAACTTTATTAAGCTACTACAAAAAATATTGACAATGTCTGGAAAGATATAAGACTCGCGAAACCAAGTAGTTGGCAGTAGAGATCGAATTGCAAAAATGTCTTAGATATCACAAAACATTATTTATAAATAAAATATCAAAATAAAGATAAGGAAAGGTATATACAGTTAAAGAGCCAAATAGAATGTGAAATTAAAGATTCCAAAAGGAACAAGATTGCGTAGATTTAAAGGAGATTTAAACGCTAAACGCAATACTGCTAACCTCCATAAGAAATTAAAAGAAATCACAGCAAATACAAACAAGGTGGAAACATAGAACAATGTTCCACAAATTTCCCAGGCTTTTATAGATATAAATTTTCCTCATAAAATTATTAAGGTGTCAGGATGATCGGGCGGTCTAAAGCGCTGCGTTAAGGTCGCAGTTCCACTCTGTAGGCGTGAATTTGAATCCTACTTTGACAAATCCCTTTTTAATTTAAATAAAAAGCTGAGAAAAGCCACGGATAGACGGACAGATGGGCCGATGAACGACCGTAGGCAATAAACTTTTATTTTTATATGAATAAAAGCTTAAAAAGAGGATCTGTAATAATAAGAAATACTCAAGAAGTTCAATTGTCCAAAAAGCATAAAAAGAAAACCTGGAAGAAATATATAGCAAAAATAGAAAATAGAAACGAGACTGAGGAAATCTCGGAGATCTTAAAATCAGAAGTTAAATATTCCATCAACAAGTCAAAAAACAGCAAGTCGCTCTAGTGAGCTACCTATCGAGCTGATTAAAACACCAATAGTATAAACCCACAATGACTGATTAAACTATCTAACCAAATATACAAGAAAAGCAACGTTCCGCAAAAATGGTTTAAGTCAGTGTTCATACCTAAATCTCAGGAAAATAACCCTAGAACCTGCGATGAATGCCGCTTAATATGCCTGATGTCGTACATTGAAGGTTTTACTAAGAGTCATACAAAATTGTACTAAGAACACTGATGACATGATTTGGAAGAACAACTTGATGACAGTCATTCATTAATGTTTCTATTGCAAATAAATCGAAACATGTGACTTAGAAAAGAACAACATCAATTTAGATACAAAGGTGGACTACAATCAACTTTAGATATTTAAGTTGCGAAATTCCGAGTACTCTGGAAAAGAACAAACAGTGTGAAGACAGGTGGACTACCAATCAACAACATTAGGGTTGCGGACGACACCGCAATCATAGAAAAAAGCATTAAAGAGTTACAAAATCTTTTAAAAAGCATTACCAGAAACAGGAACTTAAATGTGCTAGTAAAGTTACGATTCTTGGTCGAAACCTAGACAATAAAAGCACAGATAGTAAATAAATAAAGTCGTTTGAATTATAGCTTTATAGGCAATACTGAAGATTCCTTAGACCGCTGGGATTATAAATGAAAAGGTTCCAAGACATATCGAATGCAGCCGAAAACTTATAAACATCGTTAAAATAAGCATTTAGGCCACATTTTTCAAAATGACAAATATTTATATTGCAGAACATTATGCAAATATGAATTAAAGGAGAAAGGGTATCGGCAGAAGAAGATAAAACATTAGAGACTGGACCTATCTAACAGATATTTCACAAAATAAAAAAAATATTTAGAAGAGTAGACGCTAGTCTTCGATAAAAGGTAACATCAACAGAAGAAGACACTGAAACACCCTACCTAAACTTATGGCCCTACGATTACCAATCATTTGGTTTGGTTCACTACGAGAAGCAGTTGGAGGTCAAAGATTTGACGATTTGCTGTCGAAGTGACAGATGTCACAATCTATCCTAATTTTACGACAGTATACCACCTCTCTATTGGAAAAAATGTGTGTCTAAGTTAGGATACAACCTAGAACAATAACGTTGTATGTTTGTATTTTAGGGCGTTACAAATAAATTTTAAAACATAATTCCGATTTATATTTGACTCGGCTACGTACATAAACAAACTAAATATATCTTAATAATAAATGTTATACAATCCAATCCATGTTGGTGCAAAAAATATATATAAACAATAAAAAATAAGTCTATACGTAAGTACCAATAAAATATAAAAAATTTCTTTAATAAATAATACTAAATTGAACAAAGTACGTATAAATAAAGTTATAAGAGTAAATAAATGTACTTAAAAAATTAGACATTCATAATGCCATGTGCTAAACTGCATGGCAGAATATAAAAGTTTTATTTAAAAATTGAAAAAAATAGTCGATAAATAAAGTACAACATACTAAACGAAACAGAACACCTTTTAGCAAAAGAAAAGATTTGTGCTGTCGAAAAGTTTAACATTGTACATTTAAATTTTGTCTGGCCCCTGTATAGGTCCTCGAGAATTATTTAGGCACGCGGATATAACTTATTTCCGGTAACTATTCCCTGTTTGCTTTAAATCACTTTTTGGCCGACAGCGGATTTACCAATTTCAAAAAATTGATTAACCGTACTTCCGCGAACTTTAGCAGCCAGCGGGCGACTAATTTTGAGGCAAATACGCCCAAATTAATCGCCGGCGGCACGAAAGCCTGCCGGCTCAATTGGAACCGAACGCTTGGGTGGAGAGCAAACCTTTTCCGCGTCTCGCAGCAATTAAAACTTCGACGATAAGTTGTCGTGGGACAAACATGCTACAATGGCGAGCAAATCAATTGAGTTCACTCGGACGGGCTGTTTGTTTGTTTATTTGATTTGTTTGCGCTAAATTTCGGGTGCTGTTGTTCAGGCCAGCCGTGCAATCGTGCTAAACTGTGAATGAAAGTGAGGAAATGGTGTGACAAGGAGGTACTTAGGCAGTTACCTGGCTAGAAAAGCCTGCGCCTGTTTTCTAATAAATGCAGAAATTGTTGTTTTATTTATGCAGTTGTTTATGTTTATGGATTAATATTGATTCTCCGTCTGTGTCAGCCTTTCGATAGATTGAGTAGGTTAAAGGTTGATACCTGGCGCCAAAAAAAGAAATCAGCTTTTAGTACTAGACATGAATAGGCCATAAGTTTACGGAAATGACGAGATAATGAAAGAAAGCGAATATGGAGACATAACTAAGTTATAATTTGATGTTGTAATATTAAATCTTAGAACCAACGGGGATATAAGATAATAATAAAGTTAAAAGAGAAGAAAATGAAGGGATGTTCCCTATCATAGACAAAAATAAGAGAAAAAGCAGTACTACCTTGTATGGATTTTACCTTAAATATATAATGGAGTTGATAAAGACAGAAAAGGTAAGGCAAGAGTAAGAATTTTAATAGACAAAAAATATAAAAGTATGATAGATAAAATAGAGCACATATCTGAAAGAATATTGTTAATGATAGTATATTAGCATACACGCCCCAGAGAAAAATAAACAGAGAGAAGAAAGTTTTATGAAAACTTAAACGACACTAGTAAAAATATCACTAAACCAGGCTCTTCTTGTTTTAGGAAAATTTAATGCATGTATTGAAAATAAGGCTATTTTCGAAATAAAAGAATTTAATGAAAAAGTTGAGAATAATAATGGAGAGCTAATTGTTCAGTTCTGTAGCAATAACAATACTTACGTCGAGCATAAAATTTAACAGAAATATATTGATATGTAGACTGTGAACACAAATGCAAACATCCAAACAAAGTAAACAAATAAAGAACTGCTGGAAGATGACAGCATAAAATATCTGTACCAAAGAAGAATAAAAAATACACAGCAAAGAATAGCGGCTGGTGTGGCGGCCTTTTCGCCCTTGAACCGCTTTATATCGCGGCGGCATGGGGGCCTTTGATATCTGCTACGTTTTGCCATCGCACACAGGACGGCATGGGCTTTTGCTCAGCCGACACATATTCACGCACCGCAGCTCGGTCGTGTCTTAATACCCCGCATATATACGTTCCGCAGCGCGGCCAATTTGGTCGTGCTTAACAACCCGCAAGAAGCAGTCCGCAGCGCGGCCAATTCGGTCGTCTCTTATCATCCCGCAAATACCAGATCCGCAGCGCGGCAAGGTGGCCACCGTGGAACCATCGCCTACGAAGCAGAAGCCGATTCAGGTGAGCGATTTGGCAATACTCGTTGGTTGATATCGGTAGCCGCCCCCATCCGCTTACGCGACGGCCGTTTAAGGGACGATTTTGGCCTTATCGGCTGACGTTCCAATACGGGCCGTACTACGTTTCCACACCGCACCACGAGAGCGGCTATTTACACGCCTGCCTCTCCAGCGGCCATATAGACACAAAGTGGAAAAAATTGAAAGCAAATATTATAAAATCGGCAACTTGCGCATTGGAAAAATAAGAGTAAACAAAAGACAACAAACGAAAAGAAGAACTTTATGGTTTTTCCAATAAATAAGAGCTAGCAAAAATAAAAGAACCGCACACTTAAAATATGTAAATAATATAACTGCAGAGAACTACCAAGAGTACAAAGCAGTAAGAAATGTCGTTAGTAATAAAATAAGGCAAGCTAAATCTAGCCATTAGAAATCATATACAAAACAAATTTGGTAAATAAAAAAAGTCAAAAGTAGGCAAGAGTATATTATACCCATCAAAATCAACAAGAAGCTAAGGATAAACTACTTTACATAGCTTTATGCTATGTAACAGAAATATGAAACACCTAAAATTGTAAGTAACATTAAGATAAATGCAGAAGTAAGTGAAAAAGGCATTATAAACATCCTGAAAACATTAAAAATAGGAAATCACCAGGAGCTAATAAAATCGGGAAATAAATATTAAAATATGGTGAAAACACATTGGAAAAATAAATAAATAAGCTTATACAAAAAATATTTAAAAACTCAAGCATACCAACAGAACAAAAAAAAATGGAATAATAATTCTCATTTAAAAAAAAGCGATAAATAACTACCACATTTCTTGATGAACAACAAAATTTTCGTGCAGTAAAATCGTTCACGGATTCTATCTTTATTATGCGACAAATGACCGAAAAGGCCATATAATTCAACTCATCAGCATTCTTGTGTCTTATAGACATAGAGAAAGCGCTGAATAACACATTTAAAATAAAAATAAATAAAAAAAATAAAATGTTTGGAAGATGTTAATAAAGTGGTAAGTAATGGGATTTACTTACCTAGGAATCAACATTACAAGTAGAAGAGCATTAAAAAATAATATTAATAAACAAATCCACCAGGTATCACGCATATTGGGAACACTAAATGGTCAAATTGAAAATAACAAATATCTAGAAAAAGAATCGAAAGTTAAAATGTACAAGAGTGTGGTGAGGCCTATACCGTCATATGCAACTGAAACCAAACAGATGCCACAAAAATGTTACAAAGAATAGAAGGTGCAACAATGTTAACATTAAAAAAATTATAGCGAAAACAAAACTAAATCACATTAGAAACGACAATATAAGAGAACAACATCAAATAAAAGATATCAAAAATTGCAACAAGAGAAGAAAACACGAATGAGATAACCATGTAATAAGAAAGTATGACAATAAGTTAGTCAGAATAGCAAGGAATGAGAAAACCAGGACGCCCCCGTAAACGCTGGAAAGATAATCTGGATGAAAAGGCTAATAGCCTAATAAAAGACGAAGAAGGAAAGAAAAAAATTATTGATTTTTTTAATTTTTTGTATAATCTATATTACTGATAACGTGGAAACGAGGAAGTTCTTACATTTCGGCTCTTTTTAGATGTTTAGCTTACAAACAGATTTCTGTCACATAATTTTCCGAAGAAAGAGAAAAATAATTACAATTACGGACATATCTTAAAAAAAAGTTATTATTAGCGATACTATGGTTTAGATAGGTCTCATGTTCTCTGTACGTACACTCGGTGTTGTTCTGAAATACATCGACAAGACGTTTATATTTTTAAAGAAAAACATATTTAATTTATGTAAGCACTCAGTGCTTTGAATATATTTGTATTTTGTTAGTAATTACAAAAAAAAACCTTCAAGTCTGTACACTGCTTTTTATGAAAAATACAATTTGTTGTTATGAAGGCTTCTGAGCGATAACCAGGCAAAGGAAAGCATGTACGTAATATACCAAGGTATCAACAATCTTACATTTAGTTAATTTAAATACTGTTTTCTCCACTTTGGGTTTACTGCTCTTGTTGCTCCTATTATTGTTGTTTGGTTTGAACGTGTGCCAAGATGTGAGTGCCAAAAATCGTGGTGGCTACGAACTCTACTTTCTTAAATACACAGTCATTGTCGTCAAAATTAGACTCATGACTCGACTATAACAATAGGCATCTACACAGTTCGAAGTAAAAATTATATCAAAGCGCCGCACGAATATCAGTAGTGGTACTCCGTGTTATGGAGCGATCCGCTTTGCTGTTATTATTTTTGATAGTCCTATTTGCTAAGTCATCAATCGTGATACTATGTTTGATATTCAAGACCAACTTTCAAGCTAATGCGTGAAAGAGTCAAAATTGGTGTTATTATTTCTTTTAAAATAAACAAAATATGTGATCTATTATCATATAGTCCTGTTTTTGAGGCTTACAACAAATTGAAGGAAGTATAGAAAGATATGTAAAAAGTGTCAGAACTAAACGACAAAAAAGGAAGACGTTTGTTCAGCTAAAAGAATTGGAAAACTTTGTCTTGCCTATCAATGTCAAAGATTTCTTAAGTAATGATTTGTTTGTTTGTTCATAATAGTTCTGGCAAGAACTTTAATTGAGATAATGAATAGCATTTTTAGTATTTTGCAACTTTTTCGTCAATACCGTACAATCTACTTATTTGTGGTAGGTACCGGGTAAATAATTCTTTGCGATCCTGGTGAAGAATAGATCTACTTTAGGAAAGCAAGCTTGACCACGCAAGCCTCGACTTTTCTCCATTTCCTAGAATCGGGAGAAAACCGTGTCCTAACTCTAATCCTACTCTTAACCTATTTCTCCTTTTAGGTCCTATCCATGCACCAAGTCTACTGACCATACTGGTGGATTAGGCCAAATTTCTCCGATGTAAAAATACATCAGAGCAAACGGCCCTCAGTCTCCATCAATCTTCCAGCTACCACCCAAGACAGCGGGTGGAACAGTGAGGGGTTGTCCAAAAAAGGATAAAAACGGAATTACTCATTAGTACTTATAATGTAAAAACTCTCCTAGGAGAAGACATTCTAATAGAATTAGAACAGGAAGTAAAGGAAATTAAATGGGATGTAATTAACTTAAGTAAGGTTAGAAGAACAGTGTTTAAAGCTAGAGTCGGGAAATATACGATTCCACAAAGGACAAGAAGAAAAGAGTGAAGAGGGAGTAAGGTTTCCCATAAACTAGAAAGTCAGTGCAAATGTCAAACACTTCAGAGTAGTAAATTCTCGGATAACATATATACTAGGTGACGCAAAGTCATCACCATATCGGAAGATGTTATAATTTTTGTAAATAGCGGCAAATGTCAGTTCTGTTTTGACATGTGTGAAGTAAACAGATACAAAGTACACGTCAACAAGACATGAATCACTATAGTCGTCAAGAACGCGGAATAATTCGTCGGTGGTGTTGGCGCAGCGTGAATTTAAGGGCAGATTTCCCGGTCGTCCGACACCAAGTGGGCAAATACTACGGCATTTAGCCGCTCGCTTAGAAGAGTATGAGACAAATCGAGATGATGCCAGGTCTAACCGACCCCGGAGCAGCCGTTGTGCTGAAAATATCGCGGATGTGGTTGAAGATGTCGCAGAGGACCCCGGAGTATCGACTAGACGACGTGTCACGCAATTGGGTATCAATCGGCGGTCTTTACAGTTTGGTGAACGACTTGAAGATCTTCCCTTACAAAGTGCAGACAGTGCATCAGTTGTTAGCCGTTGACCACCAAGCGCGTGTAACCTATGCTCAAGCCATCCTGAATCTCGACCACGAGGAAGACAACTTTTCATCGAAAATCACCATGAGCGACGATGCCCATTTCCGTCTTCGTGGATATGCGAATAAGCACGAAGACCCATTACATCTGCTCAAAGTTACTGCATGGTGTGCTGTTTACGCTGAAGGCGTCATCGGGCCTTATTTTTTAGAAAACGCCGCGGGCTAAACGACTACCGTGGACGGCGAGCGCTACAGAGCCACGCACAACGACTTTCTCCTTCCTCAATTGGATGAATTAGGACTGGAGAACATGTGGTTCAATCAGGATGGAGCAACGGCGCATACTGCACGAGCCACAACCGAAATTCTGAGGGTCGCCTAATCTCTAGTTTTAGTGATTTGCACTGGCCAGCAAGATCATCCGATTTAACCGTTCCAGACTTCTTTTTGTGGGGTTTCTTGAAGCCCTCAAAGAAAATATCCATAAAAAATGCGAGAACCTATCGCCGAAAGTTTTGGCAAGAGTGATGGAAAATGCCATAAATCGGGCCCGTATGGTCATCAATTCTGGCGGCGGCCACTTGGCCGATATCGTTTTCTCGACTTAATGGAAAAAAAATTAATACATCAAATAAACACAATCCAAAAGAAAAACCCAATTTTACATTCATAAAAAAATTATACTCAAAGAACATCGGGTGACAACTTTTGCGCCACCTTGTATAACAATACGGATATCTAAAAAAGTTCAGTTAAAAATCAGTCAAGTTTATGCAGGCATCTGCGGACTTGAATATGAAGAAATAGAACAACTTTATGAAGAAATAGACGCATGTACAAAATACCTATTTACAGGAGAAAATATTAGCAAACGTTATTGGAGATCATGGTATTGAAAAGCGAAACGACAGAGGGGATATGTTGATAAACTTTATGTACAATGCTATATGCTATAAATACATTTTCAAATGGACGCAGCCCAGATGGCCAACCAAAAATAAGATAAACTTTATCATATCTTCTCATAAACAAATAGTAAAAAATGTTATAGAGCTTCATACAATAAATATAGTCACTATAGATTAATAAGAGAAAAAATAAATGTCAACACCTGAAATGAGATACTTAGAGGTATACAAAAACAAAAAAATAAGATAGAAGGTAGATATATATAAGCAAATGAGGAAGAATATACAGAACAGTTGAGGAAGTAATTTTCACGAAAAAGATAATTTGGAAGAATTAAACAAACAAATTATAGAAGCATCGTCCTTAGTAACACTAAATAGGAAAAAAGGGGATAGTAAAATCCCAGAAAAACAAAAAGGTTATTAAAAGACAGGAGAGATTTAACAACAAATTGGAAGATGACGAGAAAAATTAATAAAATAATAAGAAATAAAATAAATATTTTTTTGAAAGCATGACACGAGGAAAATCCAAGAAGAAAATGGGGGAAAAACAAAACAACGGCAAAAAAGCAAGAAGATAACAAGGGGTAAACAAGAAAATTTAGTTACAAATCAACATCGTATAATAAAAATAATAGAAGAACTTTATAAAGAACTATATAGCACAAAAGCAGTAACAAAAATTGAAGATACAGAAAAAAATGTGAATTCGGAGGATATATCCGATATCGAACTAGATGAAATAAAGAAAGCCTTAAAACAAAGATAAACAAAGCACCAGGAGAAGAACGAATACTTTCAGAAATGATTAAGGAAGGTAAACAACCATTGCTGAATGAGCTTAAAATATTATTCAATTAATAGTCAGTAGAAAAACAAAGGTCTTAATATAAACGGCAAAAGGTCGAATCGTTTAAGATTCTCTGACAATATTTTATTGATAACAGAGAACTTATAGGAATTTCAAGAAATGCTTATAGAACTAATTGAACAGGCAGAGATTATTGGACTGAAAATTAACAACAAAACAAAAATAATGACAAACAACCTAGTAAATCAGAGAGTGAATATATAGGTAGAAAACGAAATTATCGAAGAAGTAGAAAATTACATATATCTAGGTCAATATATTATTATGCAGACGGATAGCCAATCAAGAGAAAAATAAAACTGAGTTGGACTGCATTTGGAAAATGAAGAGATATTTTAACAAGTAAAATAAAATAAGAGATGAAAACAAAATTATTTAATTAGAATATGGCCCCAGTATTGACTTATGAAGCAAAAACGTGGAGTCCAATCGCAAGGAACAAACAAAAGTTAAGAGTAGTCCAAAGATCTGTGGAGCGGAAAATGTTAATAACTTTAAGAGATAGGTTTACAAGTATAAAAATTAAACAAAGAACAAAAGTGAAATGGCCCTGCCCATACAACAGGTAATAGATGAACAAAGAAGGCAGTTCAGTGGAGACCGACGACATAAAAAGAACAGTCAATTATAACTGGATACAAAAAACGCAAGACAGGATCTGTGGAGAGTACTTGGAGAAGCCTACATAAAAGGATAGATATATAGGCATATGATGATGACATATTTGGAACTGGTGATAATTTTTTCTATTGATGATATCAAAATTGTTTGATCTTTATCTGTACAAAATTGACATTGAGATAGATGAAAATGTAATAGACATGCACTCACATTTTGTAGTGAGCGATTTCAAACCTAAAAGAGTAAGTACAATTAGAAACGTACATAACAAAGCTTGTTAATTTCATTTGTTTAATTCTCGTAACCCGTTTTTTATAACAGTTGTGCCCAAGTCATTTTTTTGCAAGAAGTAATGATCATATAGAACGAAGAAGACTAAAGAACAGGTGAATGAATAAAATAATCACAGTAGTCTTTTTGAGTCATAGCGAAGCTATATATACGTATATATATATATATATATATATATATATCCATATATACAGTGTCTACAATATATTTAATGAGTCCAGAATACAGCTGTTACAGTCCAGAGAACGTTACATGAGAACGTTCCAGATAAAATTCCACCACCAACTTCAATGCATTTTTCACTTTACTTGATAACACCACGTGTAGCTCTTCGGGGCTTGTCTTGGCGTTCTTTGATGAGGGCTGCACCATGCATAAATCCGAACGATCAGATCGTCTCTTGTGTTGACTTTTGATTTGTAGACTTAGCCTTTCAATCATCCCCACAGGCAAAAATCCAAAGGGGTAAGGTTCGGCGACCTTGGTGGCCAAGAAACGTGACCATATCTACCGATCCATCTTTCGGGGAATATTAGGTTTAGATGTTGTCACCAGATCACTAGAATGTGCAGGAGTCCCGTCATGCTGGAAGAACATCGCATTCTTGTAGCCAAATAAATCTCTTCCAATAATGCTGGAAGTTCATATTCAAGAAAGTGTAGATAACGAGGTCCTGTAAGACGATGTGGTTACACAATAGGCCCAATCAACTGATTGTCTATTAAACCACACCACACATTTATAGAAAGCGTCTCCACAATGGCATGTGGGTTTTCTTTAGACCAGTGATGTACATTACGAGTGTTATTGATGCCGTCAAGAGTGAAAATGGCTTCATCAGTGAAAATTACAAATGGGATTACTTAGCGATTTTCAAGTATCCAACGACAAAATTCCAATCGTCTATTTTCATTTCCTGATCGAAGGTGTTTAATGGGCTTTAAATGATACGGATGGAGCCCGTGCCTACGTAATGTCTGCCATATATTTGTATGTGGAACACCGATACGTGCAGAATTTCTACGTGTGCTTGTTGAAGGACTACGTTCTATTGACTGCATAAAGTCTTCTACTTCATCCACAGTCTGTTCATTTGCACGTTCTGATGAAATATGACGGCTGGGTACTGCACCAGTGTCACGCAATGTATTGAAAACCCGAGTAAACACCCTGAAATCTGGTCGTCTGCGGTTAGGAAATCGTCTGCCGTATTCTCTACAAGCAGCAGCAGCGTTTCCATTACAAAACCCATACACAAACACCATATCGGCATACTCAGCATGTGTAAATACGCGTGACATGTTTAAACGGTACAGTACAGTACACTTGGTCAACAAATCACAATGTTTATGTTTGTCAGTTGAAAATATTCAATGTCAACAACAACACACTACTGTTGGTAATCGTTAAATTAAATACGCTCATAGCAAACGGTGTACCAATACACGAAACAAAAACTGCATTAGGTTAAATACCAACAGCTGTATCTCTGGACTCATTAAAAATTAGACACATGTTATATGGAATTTTTTATTGCAATTCATCTATACTACCACCCCTAAAATATTTACTATTCCTCCGGAAACACCCTATATATATAAAAATATAAAAATAAACTAGATTTTTATAAAATACAAAATAATGCAAAACTATTTTGTATATGTAATTCTTCACTAGTTTTGCAAAGACAATTTAAGATTAGCATCCCGGATTTAAAGTATTGGAGAGATATTCATACGTTTACATTACCATATTATTAACAAAATAAAAAAAAATATAGTCGAAAATGAAGTGGAAAGATCTATTAATATTTTTTTTGTTGTAATAAGATGTTTTGTTTGCTATTGTGTCAAGATTTTTTATCCTTAAGTGGTTCGCCTCGTGCATCAAAGCAGAAAAGACGTGCCAGCTATACCTGCGGTATCGCAGCGGCGAAGGTCACAGTCTAACTTAAGGTCAGCCGTATTTATTTATTAATTCTAATTTGAATTTTAATATTGGAGCGTGCTATTACTGTCGGCAAGGTCTTTGACGCTACAGCAAAATAATTATTTTTTTATTACATAGTATGCCCATAAATACTGTTACACACTGATTAGAACGAATTAAATGTTAACTGTTTTGCATAATATTTTTAGGATTTATTAAATGGTTGCTGGTCAGAATAATTAAATACCAGCTCTTGAAAATGTTTTCAAGGGACTAAATTGGAAGGAAAAAGGCATAAATATAAATGGGAAATTTTAAATGTTTTAAAATATGCAAGAAATGGAGAATGATTACATTTAATGACCCAAGAACTAAACGAGTCTTCTAAGAAGGTGTAGTTACGGACAAACAATGCACAAACAAAAATTATTACAAACTCTGAAGAGGAAGTGAATCTAGAAATAGAACAAAACGTTATAAAATAAGTCGAAAAATATACATATCTAGAGCAAACCAATAAAAAGAAATGTTAAGAAGAATAAAACTGGGATGGGACGCCTTTGACAGAAGAACTGAAAGTTACTCCGATACCTTAGGCCAAAAGTATTCGATAGCTGTATACTACTTATTATGACTTATTAAGCTCAGATCTGGATTTTGACAAAAAGAAATCTAGACAATCTCATAAAGACCCAAAGAGCTATAGAGCGCCAAGTATTACAAACCATTATATATATATATATAGTGGCTATACACACCAAAGGGAGTAACGCCGCTCCTAGTGAAGCTTTTTAGATCATTATATGGGTATGATCGGTACCCATCTACTACTTTATCTTCTCGCAAATTTCTTTCCACTGTTCTATTATTCACTTTAGTCTTCCAATCATTGATTCCAATATTTCTAAGGTCTTCTGTCACTTCCTGTATTTATTTTGATCTTGGTCTCCCCCTTCGTCTCTTGCTACCTGGGTTCCATTCTAACGTTGTGAAAATTGTTTTATCTGTGCCAGCTCTCTATACGTGACCCAGCCATCTCACCCTTCGTTGTTTAATTTTCTTGGCTATGTCTTCTTTAATTTCTTGTTTTAGCTCAAAATTCATCCTACTCCTATATTCATTTTTCTCTATTCTTACAAGTCCTAGTATCGTTCTTAATATCCTGAAGTCCGCTTCATGTTTTTTCGTCATTTTAATTGTTTCCATTCCATACAATATTGCTGGTCTTATTATTTTTTTTTATATATTTATTTTTGTTTTCCTTCCAAGTATTTTATTTTTTAGCATTTTTTTGTTTGCTTGAAATGCTCTATTACCTGCAATTAGTCTTTCCTTGATTTCTATTTCTCTGTTCCCATCGCTCGATAACATTACTCCCAAGTATTTAAATTTATTCACTATTTCAAATTCATATCCCTCCATCTTAATATATTTTTTTCCTATTTGTACTTGTTTGCCAATTTTCATTATTTTTGTTTTTCACCATTAATTCTTAGTTCCATTTTTTCTCCCTCCTGTACTATTTCTTTTAACATCTCTTTCATCATTGAACGGTTTTTTGTCACCAACACTATGTCGTCTGCGTAGGCTATAATTTGGCTTCCACCTGTCCTTACTGTACTCTTTCTCAATGTGTATTCCAATGCTAAGTTGAATAATATCGTGGACAATGAGTTGCCTTGTCTCACCCCTTTATTTATTTCGAATTCTTCCGTTTCTCCTTTTTGCGTTTTCACGCTTATTGTTGTTCACATCATTGTCATCTGTACTAGTCTTCTTAGTTTAGCATTTATTTTCATTTCTTTTAATGCACTCATTAATTTGCTTCTGTAGATGGAGTCGAAGGCTTGTTTAAAATCTATAAACAGAAGTTCCATTTTTATTTGATATTCGTAGTGTTTTTCTATGATCTGTTTTACTATATGTATCTATATACATCTGTTGTTGACCTTCCTTTAGTAAAGCCACATTGGTATTGGCCTATTAAATTTCTTGTATTATTTGTTAGTCTTTTTTGTATTAATGATGTCGTGATTTTGTACGTGGTATTCAGTAACGTTAATCCTCTATAGTTCATGCATACTTGTTGATCTCCTTTCTTGTGTATTGTTACAATTTGTCCAGCTTTCCATTCCACAGGTATCTTTTCTTCTGTCCATATTTTTTGTATTGGTATATATAGTTTTTTTGTGTAATTCTTCTCCACCATACTTTATCAGCTCTGCATTTATGCCATCTTGTCCTGGAGCTTTGCCATTGTTGCTTTTTATAATGATTTATTTTATATCTTCTTTGGATGATACTTAACTTATCATATCTTGTTCTGGTGTTTCAATTTCCCCATTTTCTAACTCGTCTACCTTTAGGTCTGTTAGTAATCCTTTAAAATATTTCTTACACGTCTCCATGTATTGGTTATCGTTTTCAGCCAGTTTCCCATCTTGATCTTTAATTCCAGTGGTCTTTCCTTTATATATTTTGTTTTGTTCATTGATTCTTTTATAATAGTGAAAAGAGTGTATGAATCGCGAGTGCCGGGTAAAAATCAAAGAAGAAGGCCAAGGAAAACTTGGGAAAAAGGAATAAGAGAGGCAGCAGCAAACAAGGGAATAAACTGGGAAGGTATAAAACAAGTAGCCCAGGACAGAAAACTATGGAAAGAAAAATATACAGCAACATAACAAACTCTTCTCCCACCTGCCTTACACCTAACAAAAGTAAAAAGGCATAAGGATTAAGTAAGTAAGTAATAAAGTTTTTTTTATTTATTTACATTTTTTATTTCTAAGAGAGCTATTGAAATCCACCCCTATCCCCTTTCTCTCTAAATAGCCGTTAGGAAACCTACAAAACTTTTTGGGTTAAAGATAACGAAATGGTCGAATAGTATGCGTCAATACCCATCGGACATTTTGTCCATTTAAAAGAGTGTTACAAAAATGTGCAATTCGTTCTCAATAAAATGAAATACGAAAATCATAAGTGGATTTCGTGCGATAATCTCACAGTAATATCGATGCTTCTAGAACATCAAGAGGGGTACACAAAGTGTCCTTCTTTTTTTGTGTGCATGAGATTAGCCAAAAAAAGCTTCATTAAAACTTGAACTGAAAAATATGCTCCGAAAAGCTCTCACAGATCCGAATAAAATTTTCCTTCACTTCTGCATATTAAGTTAGGTTCGATGAAGCAATTTGTCAAAGTCTTGCTTTACTATTTAACATTAGAAAACTTCTGAAAGATGGTAATTTTGAGAAACAAATAGACGTTGCAGAAAAAAAGCCTGGGGAGCCTTTAAAGACGTAATAAACAAATTTCTGGGCAATAAGAAGAATCTGAACTTAAAATAAATCGTTGAGAACATCTGCAGAAGTACAAAAATTTAGGCTATTTCATAAGCTTGAAGGTTCACTTCCTAAATTCACATTGGGACTATTTTTCTGAAAATCTGGGTGCTGTTAGCGAAGAGATAGGTGAGATATTTTATCAGAAGATCAAAGAAATGGATAGGAAGTATCAATGGAAATAGACTATTATGATGATGGCTTACTATTGTTGGATATTACATCAAAATGAACCCTATAGAGAACATAGAAAACTTCGAACGCATGAGCTGTCTAAAAAAAACTTCAATACATGGAATAAAATTGTAACTATTTACCTATTTTATCATTAAGATGGGCGAAGAAAGGAAGTGGTTTCCGAAGGCATAGCGTACCTTATAAAAATTAATTAATAAATAAATATAAATTAATTTTAAAATGCACTAAAATAGAATTTAGGCTAATTTGAGCAATTTTCATTAAAAATTAAAGGGTCAATGACAAAAATTGAATAACGTCCGTAATTGAATACTTTCATTTGAAAGGCAATACGCCTACGCAAATTAAAGCCGAGTTAGAGTCGTTTGTGGGGACCTTTACCCATTATTTGCCACCGTGAAAAGATGGGCAGCTGAATTTAAAAAACATGGTCGTACCAGCGCCTCCACCTAACATAACCACCATAACATCAAAAAAATTTACCAAATCGTACTTGACGATTGTCAAATCAAGGTAAGAAATAGTAGAGGCTGTGGGCATATCGAAAGAACGCGCTTCTCATATATTGACTGAAGAATTGGGAATGAGAAAGCTGTCGCGTGTTGGGTTTCGCAGTTGTTCACTTTGAACCAAAAATTCATTGGAACTGCGGTTTAAATTGATTAACTATCTAGTATATTTACCAGATCTGGTCCCCAACGATTATTTCCTGTTTTCTAAGCAAAAAATTGAGTTTGTAAGTCAGAGGCTTTCATCAAAACCGTAGATGCCTATTTTGCATAGCAAAACGCAAGACTACTATTTGGACAAGTTAAGGAGATTGGAGCATCGCTGGAAAAAGTGTAGCGACTTGAAACACTTACAATTACATTTGACAGAAAAAATAGTTGTTTTTATGTTAGGTTTTAGGCTGCCCACCTAACAAATAAAAAAAGTATTACTAATGAGCAATGAGTTCAGAAATTATTTTTTGATAGAAGGCAGAAGGATAGAAAAAATAACAAAAGTAATATTTAATACATAATTTCTGTAAAATGTAAGTGGTGGTATTTAGCATTTTAATTTATGAAAAAATTTAAAATACAGAAAAATAGAAAGACGATAGTTTTACTTGGGATTTAATTTAAACTGTGTGTTTTAAAAAGAAAATATAATACTGATATTATGAATAAAAAATGTTATCTTATAAAATTTCGACGGAGTCGAACTCAACAATAATGATGTATTGGTGGATATAACTAGAGAAGAAAGACTAAACAATTTAAACTTTACAATGAGATTGCGCATTTCGCTAGGAAGCATCGCTTGCGAACTAGAAAATTAAAGTTTACGTGTTTGTCATGCATCATTTTTAATATTGATTGATGTGATAAGAATTGCATTTTAAATGATTTTATTATTATCACTATTTGTTATAAATAAACACAGATACTCAACTGTTTTTAGTGACTAAATAAGCAGTATATTGATATGGCATCTTAATTAATCAATGCGGCGTGTAAATCTTATAAAATGTTGAACACTTATTATGTTTAAATTATATGCTAAAGAACTAAGTATGTAAATAAGAAAATCTTCGAAATAGCAGAAAGACGGATAACTTAAATTAAACCATGAAATTACCATAATAGTATAAAAATTGGAAATCGATGCAATATCTATGGATAGAAACGAGATAGATAAAGACTGAAGAACAGAAGAAGAGATACAAGGATGAATACATGGGAATTTGAGAAATTACAACACGAAACCATCAAACATAAATTATAAAAGAAGATAACAGAAAAATTGTCTTACCAGAAGAAGTGAAATCATGATACATAATGAAGAGTGCAGTGCAAGAATCGGTCGAGTAAGAGTTACAACAATTGAGTAAAAATAACGTTAGCACCCAGAAATATATTTAATAAGAAAAAGAAAACTAATAAAAAAAAATGATACAAAGATACAAGAACAACAACAGTATGGCAAAATACACAACATAATAAACAGCTGTGCATGAGAACAAAAGTGGGGTACATAAAAAATATGAAAGCATTTTACAAAGAACCTAAAAAGAGATATCATTATTGAAAAATAACCCTATTGTTTTATTCTTATGATACCTGATATATAGTCGAGTCAGAAATTTTTTAGGCTCACCTCGTAGCCTTAAAATAAAAGTTGAGATTTACAAAAAAGCATACAAACACAACTCATAACAATAAGTCGGTATAGTAGGAACTATAGTTGGAAGATGGAAATCGATAAAAACGGAGAAAATGTGAAGAGCTCTGAAATTGAAATTATAATAATAACTTATACTTACACGTGCAAGACAGATAGGAATTTATTATTGTTTATTTCGGTAACAACTGGGCTCTCGTCAGTTTTTTGCCTCCCCCAGAATCCTTGAGGCAGGCTGATAATTCAGAGAGGGAATCTGGGCTTGTAGCCCTACTCTCCTGGGGTATTTGTGTTTTGTTAACTGACATTTCATTTCTTTTGATGAGCGGGGGGAAATTTGGCGATAAAACATCGCGCTCGCCGGGCGTCTTGGTGAGTGAGCTGTGTCCCATCTTTCTGGGGCTTTGATCGCTGCCGTTGATCTATATAAATTCTTCCGCCACCGTTCCTGTCGATACCTCCCAGCTCTAGGGTATCACGCTCACTAGTCTTTAGGTACTTCATTAGTAAATAGCTTTAGTGTGCCCCTTGCTAGTTTTGGTCCGTCCAGGGTATTTTGTTTCCCCGGTACCCTCCATATCTGGCGGGCATTTCCCTATCCGCCACCTGGGGAGGCGCCCGATGGGGGATCTAGCAACCCCTCACGATGAATATCGATGAATATATATATATATATATATATATATATATATATCTTGGAGAGGTAATAAAAATAAATAAAGAAAACCAGACGGAAGAAATAAATAGTAGGGTTAGATTAGGATGGGCTGCCTTTGGAAAAACATCGCATGTACTGAAGAACCAGAAAATACCGATTAAATTACGAAGTCAAGTATTTAACCAATGTGTTCTCCCGGTAATGACATACGGCGTCCAGACCTGAACATTAACAAAGTCAAATATGGACAAAATGATAAAAGCACAGAGAGCAATGGAACGCCAGATGCTGAATATAAAATTGACAGACAGGAAAAAGATACAATGGATTAAACAAAAAACTAGAGTAATAGATGTAGCAGCACACATAGCCTCACTTAAATGGAGATTTTGCGGCCACACTATGAGACAGAACGATGAAAGATGGAACAAAAAATACAGCTGTAGAGGCCATGGGAATCTAGAAGAAGCAGAGGACGACCACAACTTAGGTGGGCAGATGACATTAAGAGATCAGCTGGACTAGCATGGAGAAGAAGCACACAGAACCGAGAAAATTGGGAACGAATGGGGGAGGCCTTCGTCCAACAATGGACGAATGGGGGCTATAAAGAAGAAGAGAAGAAGATTTCTGTAACAAAATTTAACTTTCGGTTTATTTTGTGTAGTACGCAGAAATTTCCTAACGAAATACTAATTGTAAAAATCTTACTGTGAGACCGCTGCCTCTCGTAGTCCTCATCGAATATCTTCAAATGGTCGGATGGCTGGTGGAAGGCGTGGTTCGCCGTGGTGAAGTTCGGGGGATTCCAGTTTTCGAACCATGACTGCGTTACTGCCATCTTCGGTGAGTAGTTGTAATCTCTTGTCCATGAGTTTATACTGAGTGGTCCTAGTTAGGCATCTAAAAAAGTATAAACATAAGCAAATTTGGTTTTCCTATTTTGTAGAAACTTATATTCATTGTTATCAAAAATTACGCCGTGTAAAATAAAAATCAATTTTTACAGTTTGCTATAACTGATCGACCTTAATCCTAAAGTACAAGAAACAATATTAATTTAACGATTTGAAACGGTGCTTAGTGATACTGATGATTAATTGTAAAAGATTTAAAACAAAAGAATTAGAGAAGAATTATATTCAAGCAAAAAAATTGTACAGTGCTTAGTTAACAATTCCGTAAAAATGTGGAAAATTATGGAAAAAAAAAGTCTTTGCGTAGTATCCAACACATCTATAACGACGAAGAAAATTAAGCCATTTAATTTTTAACTAGTTTAAGAACAGTCTAAAGAATACTAAAGAACTGTGAATTTTTTTAAATTTCCACTATTCTCGCGGCAAAATGCCCTAGTAACGCACACTATCCACAAAGGGTTATCTTTTATTTTTTTTAAACTTTATAGTATACCTCTATTTTTTCGTGTCATTCCGCAAACATTGGTCTTGTTTCTTAGTCATTCTTGTGTGACTGTTGTGCTGTTATAATAATTATTCATATAGATGATGTCATAGATTGAGATATGGTGATAACAGAAATTATTGCCGCTTGTCTGCTTAATCCTTGTGCGTAATGTATTTCGAAGTTGCAGACTTATCCAAAAACAGCCTCGCAGACCATTCGCACTAATATTCCATACTTGATAATTTTATCTGGATTATATGTACGAAATAATGGCTTCCCCTATATTGTGTAACAGTATCATCCAAGACAACTCATTTTCTGGCTTATAATTTATTTAAAATTTATCCTTTTAATATTTTATTATTGGTGTAACATTATCGAATTGAACTTGACAATGTTTATTGTTACTAGAATACCAATAACGCCAGATCTGCCAAAATCTATTCGTCGGCATTATTTTTCCAAAAATTTCAATGCAGAGTAGTGTTGATCTCTTTCTGTTTTTTTACCAATCCATTAGTAATATTAAACCTAGAAATTTTTTCATTGCTACCTGTAATTATACAATTTTTGTTTTTTTTTAAATATTTTTTTGCTGGTGGTAGCGATTAGTTTACATTACAAAATAAATTGTTAAATCATCTCCAAGGTACAGCTCCACGGTAGATATAATATTGCAATCATTTAGTGCTATTTGCACCCGATTGTTCCATATAGTTTTGTGTATTGACAAATTGGTTTCTGCGTGACCATTCCACTTCATCAGAACTGTTATTATCTTCTTTGGAATTATCTATAACAGGTCTATGTAGATTAGCCATCCTTCTGACTACAACCCCACTTCCACAGTCTAATTATTCATCGCTACTGTCTGGTACCATGTCGCTAATACCTGATAGGTCGTTAGCGGTACATCTCACTTTTATGTTTACACAGAACTAACTAAAACTTTTGAAAACATTAGAACAGACTGCAAAATCTTGCGAATGACTTATCGTTAAGATTAATCACCACAAAAATAAATGTTCTCTAAAAATGAAATTTGGTTTAAAGTGCAGATAATTTGCAAAACCAAACGGTACCGGCTATGAGAATTAATGGGATTACAACCGATAATGCCTGATTAGCCGAAGTCACAAGAACGTGATAGCGGTCGATATCTGCTGGCCAGTTGAAATCACATAAACGTGATTCCGCTAGCAAACTGAAATTACGTATAGGTGATTCCGACCGTTAAAGTGTTAATAGCGTGGCTAGTTAATTGATGTTTTTAAAGAACAATTAATTTAAATGCACTGTCAAGTAATGTTTGATCACCACTCAAACTATTACTAGTTTTTATAGGCAAATGTAATGTCAGCGAACGTAACAAACCATAAGGAGCAAATAAAGCCCTGATTGGAAACCATCAGACTTACTCGCCATGCATGAGGACCATTTGGCAATTTAGTGCAACGACATCGCAACGAAACGGCGACATAGTTAATTACTTTTTTGCGCGCAAGGTTGCTTGCTGCACTGGCGGGCAAACCGCAGCTTTTTTGGCCCCAGTTCGAAAAGTGTGGCAGTGCGCAGTTGCGTAACCGCATTCTTGCCGAGGAGGGCGCAAAAAATTCAAACAGTCGCAGTTACGCGGAAAATTAAGCAACACGCTAAACGACCAGATCATTATACAGGCTGCAACGTGAGCCGCTAATGCACTTTCACTGATAATTAATCTGTGAATTAATATTGAAAATTGCTGTGGGGAAAAACGCCAATTAGGTTTTCGGGTCTTTGGTAGTTCGCCAGAACGCACGTAGTGCTTGGAACCGTGACGAGCATAACATGACAAGTGCTAATTACTTAATAATTTAACCTAATTTGCATATGAATTCTCCTGTTAGGAGATACCACCTTGAGCATGTGCTCAATTTTTTAGCACGTTTGTAGTTTCAACTATTTGCATCGACCATTCATGGGTATTATAAAAAGTATCATTAATCACGTAATCACGTAATCTTATTATTTAATAGTTTCTAACTATCATTCCTGTAATTTAGTGCTTTAGCAAATGTATTTATTTCGTAACAACATAAAAACAACCAAGGCAATAGGTATTCATTTACTTAATAAGCCAAAAACAAACGCAACAAATAAGAGCAACTTTCAAAATGCACCAAACTAACTCGGAGATGACCAGAGATTATTGCCGGATCGGAAGAAACGGTTATTGCCACGTTAAAGAGGGGATTTTTTCATGTATACCCCTCAAAGAATTAGCTGCCGAGCTCCGAAAGAAAATTGCACTAGATAGGAATCGAACCCTCGACCACCGGATTACAAGCACGACGCCTAACCGGCTGAGCCATTCGCTGACTTGTGCAAACGTCAGTGGAGCATGCATAGAACATTTGATCAAGATTAGAATACGGGTCGACTTTCCTGTCCATTCCTTACACTTATTTTAAGCTACCGTAGCTCCGAGGGGTTCGGAGCTCGGCAGCTAATTCGTTGAGGGATGCACATGAAAAAATCCCCCTTTCAACGTGGCAATAATCGTTTCTTCCGATCAGGCAATAATCTCTGGTCAACTCCGAGTAAGTACACGTAGTATGTTAATATAATTATGAAAATTGTAGACCCCTAAAATGACAGTTGTAGATGATTTCAGGGAAAGATTTACTGGTTTAGTGAGCACTAATTGTGTAATTATGAAAAACCATGCACATTTTCAAGGACTAATTATGTTCTTTTTATAAAAGAACAGTATCAAAATATCTTAAATAGTTCAACGGTTATATGTTTAAGTTCTAAGATTTCCATTTTTTTTTCGGTAAGACTAAGTTAGAAAGATGTTAATTTTAAAAGACACGGAAAATATTTCTGAATTTGTAATATAGATGGGGTCACCGTACAATGTACGCAGGTCTAATTACCCCTATTACAGTGAGTTTGTTTTGTGACGACGTTTAATGTTTAAGAACAACGTGTAATCACCCGTTTTCTCCTCTTGCATGGTAAAACGCCTATCGAAATTCATGGCCATTTTGTGACACATGAGGTGAAGGTATTATAGATGTTAAAAGTTTAAAAGAAGGTCGAGAGTTGTTTGACGATGAACCGAAGCAGCTTGGCCATGAATCAGCCAGACCGAAACCACGATTGTGCGAGTGGAGCAAGTTGTTATAGAAGACTGCCGATTAGGTGTGGGTGATATCGCCTCTAAACTTGGCATTTCTGTTGGATCTGTGCAGTCCATTTTGCATGATGATCTGACAATGCGGGAACTTTCTTTAAGGTAGGTCCCACAAATGCTGACCGACGAACACAATGCTGCGTGGGTAGCATTGTCACAGGACACGGGATGCCGCCATGAATTTTCATAGAGGATTTCCAATGGGCAAAGCATACCCCTAAAAACCGTTCTCAGGAACCATAGAATTATGTCGACGATGTTGTGAAAAACATGTACGTCTAGAAAGAGATTATGTTGAGAAATAACAAAAGTTTCAACTTTCTTGGACAAATAATTTTTCAGAAAAACATTTGGAGAATATAAAGCTTGAACGTACCTAATATAGTGTAGAGAAACATTTTATTTCATTAATTAATTTCAAGTTGGCCGAAAGTCTCTAGTAGGAGACTTTCTGTATTAAACGGTTTCAATTTTTTGTAAATCGCTTTTATATTGTTGCTGTATAGGATCCTTTAAAGGATAATAAATAAAACCAAATTCGGTAGGTTACTTTACGTATAAGAATTATATCGAACAGATTTACAATATTCTACTGTTAGTATCAAAACAAAAATTGAACATATGTAACAACTTCAAGAACGATTGGTATATTACAACTCAAGTATTTGGACAACATATAACAAATAAGATAAGCAAATTTCATATTTCAATTCTGAAAGAAAATATTTCGCTTTAAAACGCACGAAAAATATTATTTTGATATAGGAAGAGAAAAGTTAAGGGTTGTATGATGTAATTATGTAGGAAATCATCTAACCAGCTACAAAGGATACATAAGAAAGTAACTTTGACGAAAAAGATCCATATAACAAAACACATAGACAAACTCACGCTTGGTATCACAAGCAAATTACATACAACAATGTGTACACTATTTAAGAATAACTAACCACAGCAATCATGGCAAAACAGTTAATTCAATAGAACCCGAAGAACCAGATAGAATTAATCGCTTAGAGGAACTATTGAGTAAAGTAACCGAAACATTCGACTCCATGCTATTACTGATTTTCTGGGAAAATTTAAAAGCATTTTAAATTATCAATAAGACAGACACAATGCTTATTAGAGAGACACATTTTGTTAAAGGCTACTTGAAGTTTTTTAAATACACTATTTACGACATGCAATAACTTAATAGAATAGCTCATGGTGGAACCGCACTAATCATCAAAACAGCTGAAATCATATACTGATTACTAAATTATACTATAAAAAAGAGTATACGCAATTTTTTAATACTTCTGGCTACAGATTTATTGCTGGGGGTAACTATAACGCCAAGCACCCTAAGTGGGTTCCAGGGCTTGTGTTTCGACTCCAAAAGACCGACACTTATACACAGCACTGCAAGAAAACAACATAATTACTCTAGCTACTAGAGAATCAACCTATTAGCCTATTGATAGAAAAGTACTAGACGCTATAAACTTTTGCGTGGTTAAGAGAATAGCCGCACTCTATTTATTATACCTAGAACTACCAGATCCCCTCCTGCGATTGCAGCAATATTTGTACAGATCCAACAAGAACATAAAGCTCTTTTTTACACAATAAAAACAAATGGTAATATTTTTTATGTTAACTTTTTGAGATTACTGTCTCTTTCTGCTACATGAAACACTGGATGGAGCAAAAGAAAGAATTACTTTAAAATAGGTAATAGTTGAGAAGAGAGAGGTCGGAGACTACCACACACCGCCAATGGGTAGTTCAAAAGCTTTAGTTTTAGTAGTTATGGCGCAGTGGATCATGGAGCATCAAGTTTTTCTAATCGAAATAACAACTCCGTTTCGGTGGATTGAATAGTTCCACATAATCGGATCAGTTATGAAGAGAAAATTAACTGGCCACCCTGCCCAGATCTGACCCTAGAAAGCGTTGAGAGAGTGAGAAGGCCAGTTCTTCCTCGGCGCTCTACTAGGCGTCGTGATTGAACTTTAAATCTGTCTTGTTGCTCGCTACAGCGCATCCTAGTCAAAGAGTTAAAATTCCGTTCGTACAAAATCATAAGCTCCTTCGAGGTGATTTTGTCTAAAGCAAACTGTTTTGTGAAAGAATGCTTCAAATCATTGCTTTTGACGCTGTAATTGTGGTGATGAGGCTCATTTTCATCTAGATGGTTGTGTGAAGCAAAACTGCCGATTTTGGACAGCAAAGAACCCACGAAAATTATACGAGAAACCACTCCATAGTGTTAAGGCTATAGTTCGGTGCGGCGCTTGGTAAATAGGGATTGTTGAAACCTTATTTTTTTACGGTCAAGATGCAGAAAATGTGGTTCCAATAAGATCAAGTCACAGCTCATATGACAAGTTGTTGGACAAGTTTTTCTCACCACACATTTAGCAAGTGCGAACGTTATCTTTTCGATATAATTTTCTATATTTAAATTATCAATGTGCACCTATTAACACTGTATTTATTAAAGATTTTTTACCGTTAATAAATTTTTTATATTAAAATCAATGAAGTTACACTTATTTTAAAAACAAGCGTTTTTTCTCCACTCTATATAAACTAAACTTGATCTTAAATATTTTGCGCGCTTCCCTTCTCAGTTTTGGTTGTATAAAAAATAAAATAATTAGCAAGAGGATCCGCGAAAAAAATTATGTACATTTTTAGAGCTTTGTTCTTTCTATTGTTTATTGTTAAGAATTTTTATAATTGCAGCTTCTATTGTGGGTGCCTAGAAAATATACTGAATAGGCTAATTAGCAATAAGAAAAAAGGGAAGATTTAATATAGAAAAGATCGAAAGGCTACGTTTATTAGAGGTGAAAACAGAATAACATTCAGGAGCAACAATTATAACGCAATGTAAAGATATCGCTTAAGAAATTCCAAACGATTTCTCGAAATAAGAATTTATTAGATTATTGAAATTATTATTAACAAAAAAATTTCCTACGCACAATCCCATTTCCGTTTGAACGACTATAGAGGCACTCCAATATAGTCAGTTCAAAAATTTAGGCAGAGTTTCTACTCAAGTGAGGACGCTGCGTTAACACTTTCTATGCAAAGTCCCTACATAATACGTTCCCCAATATGTTTGTCCAAACTTTTTAACAATAGAGAACGTAAGGAATGCGTTCTTCATTTATTCTGGCATTACATATAGTTTAGTGTAAAAATCATATTTCAAGGTCTTTTGCCAGTAACAGATGTTATAACATTCGACGCATTTACTTAATTGTAATTTATATTTATCTTTTTTTCATCGGATAATATAAAATAATGATACAAATTTTATTGAGTTTGATTGTTTTTCTAAATTTATTGATAAAGGAATGCTTAAAATAGCAATTAAATACCTTATAATAAAAATAATGAATGAACAAATAAAAGTCGTGAAAGAAAAATGAATGTGGCATAAGTAGTCGGGTGAAATGTTTTGATCTTCTTTAATTCACCTAAACATGAGTGTAGTGCAGTTACCAAAGACTAGTGATTATTATAAGGTAAGTGATCTATTTGTCAGTACTTCTTGGGCAATCGAATTGATGAGTAGGATTAGATTTACATCGGTTTTTTTATACCACACCGGCATGATACCAATAAGTTTCTGAAGAAAAAGAACTCAGAACGTAACCCTTCTTCTTCTTCTGGTGCCATCTCCATTAATGAAGGTTGGCAACAATTGTGGCGAATTCGTCTCGGTCTTGTGCTGTTCTAATTAATGTGTGTGTGTTTAAGCCCGTCCAGTCTCTTATGTTCTTCAACCATGAACATTTTCTTCGACCTGGGCCGCGTTTTCCTTCTATTTTCGCTTCTATCATGAGTTTTAATATTTGGTTTTTGTGGTTTCGTGTGATATGACCAAGATAGGCGGTTTTCCTTTTTTTAATCGTATTAACTAACTCTCTGTCTCGGTTCATACGTCTGAGTACTTCCTCGTTTCTTATGTGTTCAACCCACGATATTCTTTGCATTCTTCGGAACACCCACATCTCGAATGCTTCCAGCTTGCTAATCTCTTTTTTGTTCAATGTCCAAGTCTCCACCCCGTATAGCAGTATTGAATAAATGTAACATTTCACAAATCTGTATCTTACATCTAGAGCGAGGCTTTTATTACATAGCAAGTTTCTCATTTTTAGGAAAGTCATTCTGGCTGTCTCTATTCTGGTTCGTATTTCTAATTCTGGGTCTAGATTGCAGCAGCCAAGGTATTTAAATTTGTGGACTTGTTCTATATGTTCATTGTATACATTTATATTGACTGTTGTGTTTGGTATTCTGCTCACTACCATTGTTTTTGTTTTCGTATTATTAATTTTGAGTCCGACAGTATCTCCTTCGGTTGTGGTACGGTCCATTAAGCGTTGTAGACCCTCAGGGCTGTCGGCAATAATTACGGTATCATCCGCGTACCTCAAATTGTTGAGTAATCTTCCGTTGACTTTGATACCATCTTCCGAGCCTTCAAGTGCTTTTTGGAATACTTGTTCCGAATATATATTGAACATAAGTGGTGATAGGACGTATCCCTGATGTACCCCTCGTTTAATAGCCACTTCAGTTGTGATTGAGTTTTCTAATCTTATTGCTGCTGTTTGTTTTTCGTATATGTTTCTAATAATTGTGATGTCTTGTTTATCCAGTCCTTTATGCTGTAGCACGTTTATTAATTCTGTGTGTTTTATAGTGTCAAATGCTTTGACATAGTCAATGAAACAGAGATATACCTCCTTTTTTGATCTCTGCATTTTGCAGTAATACTGTTAATCCAAATAAAGCCTCTCGAGTGCCAAGGCCGTCCCGAAAGCCAAACTGTTCTTCGCTTAGGTCTTGTTCACTTTTTTTGCGTATTCTGTTGTGTATTATTTTTGAAAATAATTTTAGCACATGGCTCATTAAGCTAATTAATCGGAATTGATCACATTTGTACGCATTAGTTTTCTTTGGTATAGGAATGAAAATTGACTTTAGCCAGTCATGTGGTATGTTTCCTGTTTGGTATATTTTATTGAACAAGTTTGTCATTATGTTTATGTTATCTTCATTTATGAGTTTCAGGATTTCTGCATAAATGTCGTCTGGTCCGGGAGCTTTCCCGTTTTTAGTTGCATTTAACACTTTAACTACTTCTGCTTTTAATATGTTTGGCCCCGTTTCGCCCTTCGCGGTGTACGGGAGGTTAACTTCATCGTCAAACAATTGTTGTACGTAGTTTGTCCATTCGCTGTTTAGTTCTTCTGTTGTAGATATCAGTTGGTTGTTATCATTTGTTAGCCTTGTTGGCAGTCGTTTTTTAAAGTTTCCAGTAACTTCCTTTACTTTTTTATGTAAATTGAAGAGCTCGTGTTTGTTCTGCAGTTCTTCAAGCTCTTGGCATCTATTGTTCATCCATTTCTCTTTTGCTTCTCTTATTGTTCGTCTTATTTTGGTTTGGGTTTGATTGTACCTCTGTTGGTCCGAGTTTTTATACATTCGTCTCTCGTCCATTAGCTCTAAAATTTTTTTTGTTATCCATTCCTTTTTGTGATCGTATTTTGATGCTCTTACAGTATGGGCTTGTATATTGTTTAGCGTGTTTTTAAATTGTTTCCAGATATTTTTTATTTGCTCTTGATCGTTTTCAGCCTCTGTTTCGCGTATTTTTTTGAATTCGTTGTTTAGTGACGCGGATATTTGATCTTTTTGTATCTGGTCTTCTAGTATTGCCATATTTGGTTTTGTGTTTGTCTTCTTCCTTATCTTTTTTAACCTAATTTTGATGCGTGCTACTACAGGGTTATGATCCGACCCCACGTCTGTTCCTGGGTAGGTCTTTGCTCCAAGAACTCCATTTCGATATCTTTTGTCTATTAGGATAAAATCGATTTGATTCCTGATCACATGTCTTGGGTGGTCTTGCGGTGATTTCCAGGTATAAAGGCGTCTCGGAGGTAGTTTAAACCATGTGTTGCTTATTACAAGATTTTCTTCTTGACAAATTGTACTAATATGTCACCTCTTGGGTTTCTGTCACCCAGTCCATACTCCCCTACTACATCTTGAAGTGGCCCTTTTCCGATTTTGGCATTGAAATCGCCCATAATTATTGTTATCTCATCTTTTTTGATGTGTGATTTTAATTGTTTTATTTGGGTGTAGAAATTGTTTATCTCTGCGTCGGGTTTTTCTGCTGTTGGTGCATATACCTGTATTATGTTAACATTTTTTGGTTCTACTTTTAGTTGGATCAACATTGCTCTGTCAGATTGCGGTATGAAATTCATGACCGATTTTTTCGCCTCTTTGTTCACTATAATTCCAACTCCGTTTGGGTGATCAGGTAGGTTGTTTCCAGAGTAATATACAGTTTAGTCGCCTATGCTCATTTTTCCTGACTCCTTCCACCTCATTTCGCTAATTCCGAGGACATTTATGTTTAGTCTCTTCATTTCTTGGATTGTATTGTGTATCTTCCCAGCCATATACATGCTTTTCACATTCCAAGTGCCAATTTTGATTGGTATTTCTTTTTCGTTTTCCACTTTCGGGTGGTTCTAGCATTCATCGCGGGATTCTTCGCACCCTTGACCATTTAAGGTCTGCCGCGGACTAGGGGCCGTTTTGTATTGATGTGTCGCCATAATTGTTTGTCTTGAGAAAGTTTAAGCGGTAGTTTCTCCTTGCTTTCCGCTTTGATTTCTAGCCGCCCAATATGGGAACAGACGCTATTTGCAGCCGCTCAATCTGAGTTAGACGCTGCTGTTACTATGGGAGCCATTAAATTCATCAATTGAAGGTTGCCTCCCATAGCCTCTCATTTAGTTTAGCTTGTGTGCCGACACAGTATCCGGGATGTGGCCGCTTAACAAGCTTCTGGGAGCCGTAAATGAGAGTGAGAGACCACCCGGAGACCAATATCTCTGAATGACCCAAGGGTCCGGCAATTCAGAGTATAGAGGTGCTACTCCTGGGTGAAATCTCCCGTACATCCCTACGTAACCCACTGCACAAAAACAAACCTCTTTAATTTACATTTTTTTTTTGGCGCACTTACAAACACTGCAGCCTCAAGGGCTTATTGTGCCCACTAACGTGCACTTATGCTAGGACATTCACACACATCCATGGGTTGAGGGAGACTCTAACTCGCGCGCGCCGGCTAGAGGACAAAGCCAACTGGATGAACCATCTGAGCCACCTCGTTCCCTTAATTTTACATTCAGGACCAAATTTAGTAATTACCTTATGATTAATGAGGGAATGCTCTTTCAAAAGTAAGATATGATTCAGAGGCTACATAAAGTATAAATTCAATAAATATATTGTTATATTACTATACCCCCCCCCCCAACAGTAGTCTCAGAGGATATTTCTCAGACACAACTGTAACTATCTCTCTACGATAGTCATTAAGCTATACTTGTTATTTGATTCTTTCAATATGTCCTGGATTGTCAAATCTAAATAGAAATAGACAGTGACGCAGACAACTTAGTTCTATTTCTGTTTGGAGAATGTATTTTGGAAAGGACCACTGTATTTACATGGAATGAGTATATAACATCCCCATTTTGATGGGTTTTTCTGAAAAAAAAACGAAACCTTAAGTCTTCCCGATGAGATTAAGTCAAAGATGTTAAAACAAGGCAAATTACAGTACTAGCAGTAAAATAAAAGACTATGAGAGATGTCAACTATCTTGTTATGAGACACCAAGCTACGTCAACTGTTGTCAGTATAAAGATTACAAGAGGGCATTAATCATCCGAAAATAGGATGTTATCATTGACTATAATCAAAACAAGACTGATGTGGACAGAGTAGACCAGCTTTCAAATTACTATCTATTTTATAGAAAGATCCTGTAGTGGTAAGAAAAGGTTAATTTCACTGATTTCTATTGCAGATTATCAAAATCTGCTTGGTTTGTAAGGAAGTACCAAGAAAGAAGATAGCATTGGTAGACATAAAAAAAAAGAAATTGGTTAGTTTCAAGTTTAAGTTTTGGTCAAGATTTAAGTGGAAAATAGAGCATTCCATCGACATTTTCCAACAAAAATCTCAACTACAGCATGCAAAGTAAATGCAATAATGTGTTGCAAGGCCTGTGCTAACAAAACAAAAAAAGATATCGAAAAGACTTAGGAACAAAGCAAGATGGTGGTAAAAAATATAATATTAGTTTTTATGTACCTATTATTATTTTGTTTATAGTACCCTTTCGTTTTGTTTAAGTCCTTTTTAAACTGCTTTGTATTTTTTATTACAGTTGTTTCTTTTAATAATATTGTGAAGATAGGAATGTTATATAAGTATAATAATTCTCTTCTTTGTTAGATACAGATAAATTTATAAAAAAAATTAAAGAAAGGTGACAAACAGAATAAGATAACCAGTGTTTATTTTTTACTTAGCAACGGCTGAAATTCTAAGCTTTAATATTGTACCTACTAATATATAACCTCAAACCTAAGACGCCATAGACATCGAGTTTTCAGCGAGATACGAACGTGTCCGTAATGAATTTGACAAGTTTCCTATTGACTAGTTAATTACGGCGATGCTCCATAGTTATTATATATCAGCTTGCAATTTATAATAAATTTTCTTCTCCTTCTTCATTCTTCTATCATAGGCTAATGTGGTCTTTCTTTCATGGATCCATTTATTAATATTCTCTCCGCCTGGGATGACAAACTGGTGGATTGAGTAGCCATGGAGTCGGCAATACCACCCCACTCCCCGTAAAATCTAACATTTGCTCACGCAACCGGAAATGGGTCTCGAAATATTAAATTTTATAAACTCTTAAACATATTTTTTTACTTAATTCTGGTGTATTATAAGAAACCCGCTGTATCACGGGGAGATCTATAAAATACTTGAGAATATTAATAAAATTGCTATAAATGCTACAACATTTAAAAGAAAGGTAACAAACTACATATATTTGGAAAGATCAAAAAATAAGAAATTTTTTGGTGGTATAACCAACTATGCCTCTAATTTAAAAAAGGACAAGTTTGTCTCCTATTTTAAAGATCTTAAAAGATAAAAAAATAATTTTAACAGTATCGAAATCCTCGTAAGAATTTGCGCCAAAAATGTCATTAGAGTTTTAAAAAATATTCATAAACAAGGAAGTTATGGGACTTTACAGAAATCGACCGAAAATGACTTTTGCATTGCATCTGCAATAGAGACATCGGAATGAGGTTTGCGCCAATCGATTTATTTTTAAAAACGGCCTCATAAATGCGTAACTAGTTTTTTCATAATTTTCACGGAAATAGGTGTAATCCCCAAATCGAATCTGGGACACCCTGTACATATAAAGTACAGTTTTATATGGGCTCTAGAAAGCTTGTATACTCTTCGAACTATTTTTTTGTCATTTGAAACCTTAAAACTCTCCAATGACAATTTTGAAGACGTTTTAACTGTTTTATTTGTTTTCAAAAATAATGCATTTTGAATTTTAAATTGAAAATTTTGCATGGATAACATTTTTCTAAATACATTTTTAAATACCTTGCAAAAACTATAGATAAAAGTACTTACTTTTGATAAAAATATCTAATATGACGCCATGTACGAATAGTGCAGTATTAGAGAAGAATGCTTATAGGGCTAACGATGCAGAGCACGGATAGCAATAAAATTCGGATTGTTTTAATGTTTTGTGTTTTGTTTAAGAAAACTTCCTAAAGTTCAATTTGTATCACCATTTGATTATACGGTTTTTAGCACGTGCTTTTAAAATTCTCGATTCCGTTTACTGATAAGCCATTGTGTTGCCATAAATTCAACTGTGTATGTTCCTCAATTTTCCTGTTATGTTCTTATGCTGCAGAGAAAAAAAATAAAAAAATATTTGTGAGATAACTCCTACTTAAAAGAGAGTGTCCCATAAAATTTTTTTTTTTTTAATATCATCTACACACAGTATAGGCTTGCTATGGTTCTTCTTACGAGGATTCGGCAAAACATAGAACTGAAAACTTTGAGATTAGAGTACTGTATTTATTAAGGAATATTAGCAACAATTTCGGCAAGGTTTATTCGGTTTGTAGCAGCTCTAATTAATTTGTGGGTACTCTTAGGTGTCCAGTCTCTGATATTTTTCAACCAGAAGCATTTTCTACGACTACGCCTTCTTCTTACATCTATTTTCCCTTCCATAATAAGCTGTAGAATGTTATATTTGTCGTTGCGGTATAGGAGGCTTAAATATTCTGTTTTCCTTTTCTTAATAATTACTAAAAACTCCTGTCTTTGTGAATTTATCTCAACACTTCTTCATTTGTAGTATGTTTTGTCCATGATATGAGTAAACGTTTTCTAAACACCTATAACTCAAAATTTTGTAATATTTTTTTAGTACTAGCCTTGTGTGTCTATCGTACATTAGCATTGAGTATACCTATGTAGCATTGCACACATCTGTATCTTGTTGGTAACTTAAGGCTGCGGTTGGGCTGCCTTATTCTCTTAAGGGACGAACTTGCTACCTCTATTCTTTCTTTATTTCCAACTCCGGGTCTTTGTTCTTCATCAGCCAGCATCAGAATTATTTGGATTGGTAGCTTTTCAATTTGTTGGCTGTAATATCAATTCTGTTTTGCTGAATATCACAAATTTGTTTTTTTCGTATTTATTGTCAGTCCGACTGCATAACCCTCTTGAGTTCAGCGTCCATCAATCGTTGCAAACCCCACAGGCTATTATGTCGTATGTTATTAATAAGAACATCATTTAATTTCACGCCACCTTCAGTGTTTTCAAAGAGAGAGGACACAACCCTGTCTAACGCTTCTTTTAAGTGGGACTATTTTGTGCGTCCATTGTCCACTTTCACTGCGGCATTCTGATTCCAATAAAGGTCCTTACAGTTGAGATCTGTTTCTGTTAGTATTTTTATTAGTTCCTCATGCCTAACGCGGTAAAATGCTTTTTCATAGTCGATAAAACATATGAGGACATTTCTTTGTTGGTCTCAATTTATTATTCTTAAACAGCTTTTGGTAATTAATTTATTGTTTGGCGGGAATAAAAGAAAAATTTATCGATGCGTCCATTTAATGCATAGCTAATACAAAATTTATACCTCTAAAACAATAATATTGATCCCAAAAGGACACTTAAATTTTTATTTTCCCAATGAGTTTAACACAAGAAAAATTTATTTAAATCTGTAGTTGCCTTACTGGAAGTTCGCAATGACTCATTCAACGATTACCTATCTAAACTCTCTCCAGACGACCAAACTCTATGGAAGGCAACGAATAAACTCAAACAACCGATAGTAGCACTACCACCCATCAAAAGACCCGACAATAGCTGGGCCAGAACTAATAAAGAGAAGGCAGATATATTCGGAACATATCTAGCCGATGTATTTGCAACTCCCCCTCCCTCAAGGGAATCACGACAGCTACGAAATCGACTTCTTCCTGGACGCCCCCTGCCAACTTCATTTACCCATCGCACCATTCTCTCCAGCTGAAGTCCGTCATGAGCTAACACACACCAATAAATGAAAAGCTCCCGGATACGACCTCATATTAGGAGAACTATTACACCACCTCCCACGCAGGGCAATACTACTTATCCCCACCATCTATAATAGCATACTACGCTTAACCTACTTTCCGATGCAATGGAAGTTCGCTCAAATTATAATGATTGCTAAGCCTGGAAAACCATCTCACCAATCCTCTTCCTATCGACCAATAAGTCTCCTTCCTCTCCTATCCAAGACATTTGAAAGACTATTACTTAATGAAATCAAAGATACAGTTGACCTCTATCAGATCATATCTTCCTATCAATTCGGTTTCCGTGAGCATCAAGGTCACCGAATCGTCACTCAAATAATGGAATGCCTTGAAACCAAAAAGATCTGTACGACTGCACTCCTAGACATAAAGCAGGCGTTCGACAAGGTATGGCACCAGGGACTGTTGTACAAAATTAAACTTCCACTTTCCAAGCCAGCTCTATTTGCTATTCAAATCATACTTGCTGACGGCTATTCCAAGTCAAAATCAACAACACGGTCTCTGAGTACCACCACATTACATCAGGAGTCCCGAAGGCAGTGTACTGGGGCCACTCTACCTACTTTACACTTCCGACTGCCAACCACAAACGACACAGTGTTCCACATTCGCGGACGATACGGCTATTCTAGCAGCTAGTGAAACACCGCAGGTTGCAACTCGATCGCCTTCAGCACCATCTGGACTACTACAGGACTGGACCAAACATTGAGGTATCAATTAATTAAAATAATTTTACCACCAGACGAGCAATCTGTCCACAAGCCAGATTCAATGACACCCCTTCCCTGAAAACTGAAGTAAAATACTTAGCTTGCATGTCGACGCAAAATTCACTTGAAGCGCCCATATTAAAGCCAAAAGAAAACAACTCGACCTAAAACTCAAGAAAATGTACTGGTTGCTGAGGCCCCGCTTTCAACTTTCCCTCAGAAACAAACTCCTATACAAGACCATATTAAAACCCATATGGACCTATGGGGTATAACTTTGGGGCTGCACAAAGGCCTCCCACACCAAAATATTACGGTGGTTTCAATCTAAAATTTTCCGCCTGATTACTAACGCGTCTTGGTACACTCGGAACGATACCTTCCACACGGATCTGAACATCCCAACTGTTGCATATGAAATCCAGAGACTCGTCACCACCCACCACCACCAGCTCGTAGGGCACTAAAACAACCTCATCGATCAGCTACAATTGTCCGCAGACTTCAGCAAAATTGGCCACAGGACCTCATTCACTAACTTCCACAACCATAACTGGCTATATCTCCCCACATGGCATGTAATATTCTACCATTTACTTATTACTCAATTAAAGGATATATATATATATATATATATATATATATATACAAATACCTAAGTAGTCTGAAAAATTTTGAGTCTCAATATGAAGATGTCCCCTACTTGTCAAAACCATTCTGATACTACAATTGAACATGCTTTGGAAAGATTCTTATAAAAATGTCAGACATTTTCGACACTTAGTTATTGTTCAATAGTCGTTTGTATTAGGGGATGTCGATGCTTTTGTAAAAATTAAAAAAAAATGTATATCGTGCCGTAATTAAATACTTGCATTTGAAAGGCAATACGCCTATGCCGAGTTAGACGCCGTTTACAGGAACTTTACCCCATTATTTGCCACCGTGTTCGTACCAGCTTGGCTGATGATGAGCGTTCGGCACGGCCAACAATTGCGACCTCCACCGATAACATTCAAAAAGTTTACCAAATGATACTAGACGACAGTCGAATCAAGGTTAGAGAGATAGCATAGGCTGTGGGCATATTGAAAGAACGCATTTGCCATCTATTGACTGAATAATTGGACATGAGAAAGCTGTCCGAGCGTTGCGTCCCGCGCTTGCTCACTTAAGCCCTACTTGAGCTAGTCGGACTTTTTGTGTCGATTTATCACTGGCGATAGAACTTGCTTTCACCATTACACTCTCAAGACGAAGAAACAGTCAAAACAGTGAACTGCGAAGTGCGAACCAGCTCCAAAAAAGGCGAAGACAGTATTATCGTCCGGGAAGTTGATAGCGACTGTTTTTTGGGATAGCCAGGGAATTCTGTTCATCTACTACTTAGAAAAAGACAAAACAATAATGGGGTCGTACTATGAATCGTTATTCGACCAGTTGAAGACAGCAATTGCTAAAAATGGCCCCATTTCGAACAAAAAAATGCTTTTACATCAAGGTAACGCACCGGCTCACATTTCGCCCACACAATACCCATCATATTTACCGAATCTGAATCCCAGCTACTATTTCCTGTTTTCTAAACTCAAAGTTTGGCTCGGAAGACAAAGATCTTTATTGAACGAGGTCATCGCAACCATAGACGTTTATTTTGGAGAGCAAGGCGCCAACTACTATTTGAACGGGTTAAAGAGGTTGGAGCACCGCTGAAAAAAGTGATGAATGACACTTTTAATCTTATCACACTAGTCTCCTTTCCATTTATGATTTTAATTATTATTTTTAATTTTACAGGCAATTCTAACTTATTTAATGCTACTCATAGTCTTCGTCCTATTTTATAATTTAGGTCGGCACGTGCTAGATCTATAATTCTCATCTAGTCCTTTCGCAGTTAGTACTCTTGTAGTATAAATATGGTTTTGTGCTTGTCTTCACGGTATATATAATGCTTGTCCTTATAACTTGTGTTTAATTTCGATCTTAATTACTTCGCGATGATCCTTAAAAATATTTTGAATCCCGCTAAAGCCGAACGTGCTTTCTATTTTTAGCCTTTTTCAAGAAATCTATTATTTTCTCTGTTACTGTTTTGTTTTCTCTATTTTCATTTTTTTTGTTTCTGTTGGTTTTCGTAAGATTACCTTCTTGCTTCTGTTCCTAATTTTGCTGTATAGTATTGATTCCATGCTTTTTGCATCTTTTTTGTGTCTTCTTCTTCGTTTTTGTTTAATACTCCTGGCCATTTCCGTTTTGTTCCCTTTCGTTTCTTGATAACATTCCAAAATTGTTTTTGGCTTTCCTCTATTTTCCCTAAAAAATCTTCTCCGCACACTCTTTTCGCTTATTTTACGATTTTGCGTCATTCTTCTCTTGTATACAGTTACGTTTTATTGTTTTCGTTGGGTTGCGTTTTTCCAGGCCCGCTTTTCCTCTTTTGCTTTACTCCTTATTTCATCATTCCACCATTTTGTCTTTCTTTGTTTTTGGATGTGTCTAACTAACAAGTGACTTCTGCTGTTTGTAATATCGTACTCCACTTCTCATTAATTGTCCATTGTCCCTACTGCAGCTTTTTTCTTCTTCTATTTTTTATAGGTTCTCACTTATCTTCTTCAGGTGTTCTTGTCTTTTATCGTATTTAATTTTCTTATATATATTTAATCTGCCTTTAAGCAGTTTTCTGATAGTTGTAACTGTTACTACCAGCTTATATCTTGTGTTTAATTCTACACTACATATTAACTTTACATAATTTATTGCATACCTGATATTTCTATTATATGATATGTTTTATGGTTTAGTTATTATATTTTCTATTAATACTTTTGTCGTTAAACTAAGTATTCTATGTTAATATATGACAAATTAATCATCTTACTGTGTCATTCTTATTCGTTTTAACTTCTAGGCCTTTTTTCCATAATTTCATGGTCGTGTTTTCTTTGATTTGCAAAATTCTATTTTTAATTTACATCAAGGGTCTATTAGAGCAAACAAAATATCATAATCCTCTCCCCCTTATGAATTCATTTTTTAATCGTAAGTCTTTGGGCATTTAAAAATAAATATTCATTAAACATTGTCTGATTGTGTTATGAATTATTTACTTGGAAAAGATAAATATAAATCGAATATCTTTTTTAGGCGGCGTGAGGTAAAAGGAGAAGAGCACAAATTATGGGCGATATAGATAGGAATTCCTGAAAAGAAATTTTCCCTAGGCGCTTTGTACTATCACTTTTAATATCCCAATGTACCCCTGGTTTGTTGTTTAACAGATTATCAAATTTTTAACGACAGCAAAACCGTCCAAAATTCCGAAAAGACTTAAAATATGGGGTATTGATATTGCACCAGCGCGTGTTCACGCAGTCCAAAGATCTTCACTTGGCGCCTGGATTCAGAATTTAACTTTTTTAATGTGAACGCTTGACATTAACAATTTTTGGATAGACGGGGAAAAGTGGAAAATAAACGTCATTTATTCTACCGAGCACTACCGTGACTGAGCATAATATTCGCAGTGTTCGCCGACCGCTTAAGGATGTTCATCGAAGGTATCTTGCTTCAGACAATTTTCTGTTTCATACAGTCGCCCAAAACTCGACAGCAGATTAAGGATCTGTTCTAAACTACATTGGAATACACTTTCTACAGTAGCGCTTATCGCTCTGCAATTATATAAAAAAACACTAGGAGGCTAGAAATTTGATAACGATGCGACTATTGAAGCGTTAGTGCACGATTGGCTGCTGCCACAACAGCCTTTATTTTTTGCGAAAATGTTTTTACGTCAGGATATTATATAGAAAATAGTTTTGGATGTTTATACTCCTATGTTTCAACAAATTTTTGGTCGTATATGTATTTTATTTATTTATTTTTTAAAAATTAGAATGATTGATTTTATTGCCCTAATAATTTGGTTAAATTGTCTTTATTAATAACATTTTACAAGGTAGATTTGATAATATTTAATATTAATTAGCCAAACCAAGCAGACAATAATAGCCGTGCGTAACTAGTGCGAAACTAACAACATTAAATTAAAATAGGCTGTTATGATTTCATGAATAACAAATAATCCGGTTGTTTTTATTGCACCTTTCACGTGTATAATAAGGTACATAATTATATGGTTCCTTTTTGAGGCATATGCTTGTGTAAAATTACTTTCTTGCTTTAATTAGCGAATGTTAGAAAGCATTAAAATTTATTTTAATTTTATGCAGAACCCTACTTTTTAGTACATCAATCAATAGTGTGGTGTATCGTTCATGTTAAACCGTGACTTAATGAGACTTTATTTTTAAAATTCAGAAATTCTTAATTAATGCATAATAAGTGATTTAATTAATAATTTAAAAGATCAGATGTGCCAATTTCAACATACATCGGCTATTTAAAATAAACCGAACTTGTGCTCTAGAAACGACAACATTAGCACAAGTAGTGACTAGTCGCATTTGAAAGGTTCAAGTTAGCACTATTAATCCGTGAAATTTCTGACGTTCTACTCAGTTGCAAAGTGCTTGAAATACTGGACGAAAAAGAAACGTGATCTGGAAATTGATGGCAGAGAAACCGGAAGTGCGTTGGACACTCGTTGACCGGGGACGACTGTTTGTCTATTTTTCACCCACAAAGGCATTACAGCCCTACATCAATTGTATTTGAATGATCTAGCTGCATAAAATTATTTGTTTTTGTTTCTTTAGTGCATCGGTTATTTCTTGGTTCCACTTTTTTCTTCGTCTTCTTCCTCTTCTTTTTGCCCGGTCTGTGTCGCTTATATGATTTTCACTACTTTATTGTCGTTTATACGCATAATATCCCGAACTACCTCAATTGCTCTATTTCAATTTTTTCTTTATTTTCAATTTTTTTTTGATTATATGACATTATTTTATCGATTTTTAGTCACTCCCGTTATTTTATTTAATATCTCCAGTTCGCATGTTAATTTCTTTCTTAGATACTCAGTCAGGATACTAGGATCGTACTTCCCTGCATGTAAAGCAGCTGACTATATTCTCTGTGTTTCTATACATATCCTTTAAGATTCCGATCATCTTTCCTTCTTGAGAATTTTCCACAACTTATTTTTGTTTATACTGTCAAACGCTTTTTCAAGTCAAATATTTTTTCTTTTGATATTCATTATTTTTTTGCTATCTGCCTGATTACAAATATCCAGTCTTTCTTCTGAGCCTTGCTTTCACTATTCTTTCGTATATTTTGAAAGTAGTGCACAGCAAGTTTATCCCTCTGTAATTATTGCACTTTGCATAACATTCTTTGTTTATTTATTTTTATACAATTAATATATTATGAAATGGGTTAGTCTTAATCAATTTTCTATTTGTGCTTTAAGTTTTTGATGTATTTCTGTTTTAACTGTGAAATTTAATGTAAATGCATATTTGTACTTATTCTTATTTTGTATGCAGCGTAATCCTGGGCGGTAACCGACAAACATAGATCAAAGTCAGCAGTAGAGATGCGATAGTGAAACGCATATTTGGAAAGACAAGAACGGACCGGGTAAGAAACAGAAACATTAGGAAAAAGCTGTAACAAGACACCACAGTAAAAGACTATAAAAAGCAACTACAGTAGTATGGCCATATGCTTTGAACGGGCAAGGAAAGCTATAAAAAATATGTCCGAGGTTAGTAATTTCTCAAAAACATTAAAATTTTTTCTTTGGAGTTCATTAAACCCGAATATCAATTACATAGCAGCGATTGTGTTCTTGAGTTCTTTTCTTTAGATTCTACTGCCACTGTGTTAACAATTCCAAAGTAACTGATTTGTATTTTTAATTTTTTTTGCGAAAAAAAGGGATTTATGTAAGTAGATTGAGTTAATGTTTTAGCACCTTTTCCATAAACAGAAAGTTTAATATAGATTTTAAATTGCCCATTTCGTAAAAATTGTATTTTCTAATTGACTGCGGTTATGGCGGTTTAATAATCTCTTTATAGTGCTCTTGTCTCAGTCTCCAGAAGAAGTTTTTTAAATTGTTGTTTAAAAGCGCTCAGCAAATTTTACGTGTGTTTGAAATTTGAAATTAATTAAATTTAAGTCTTTGTAATTTACTGAATAATGCAGTTCTTAAGTAGTAAGAGGTTACACATACTAAACAATAACTCGTTAAAATTTTATAAATTGCATTGATTGATACGGATAAATCGTGGTTACCCAAAATAAACTAATTTATAACTGTAATTTGTTGGTTTGGATAAAACTTGGGAGTCGCCATTTTAGATTTTAATGTTCCCAAGAAGAGTGAGTCGGCATCAAATGGTGTTGCATTTCTGAGGTAACACCTAAATGCTTTATTAATTTATTTATTTCTAAAAGTTTTGATGCCATAAAGGGTAAGGGGTGGCGTCAACGTCTAGTCACCCACTCTCGTGACCCAACATCGGGGGGGTGGGGCGGTTATAACTTGATACCAGTTGTTCCAAGGGCCGATTACCCACAAGAGGTAAAAGGATTCAAAAGAGAATAGATGCAACGACCATACCATGTTGGAAACACCGGTTCTCATCCGATCACTAAAATGAAACAGCGTCGGGCGCGGTTAGTACTTAGATGAGTGACCGCTTAGGAATACGCGTGTCATTGCGTTCCCCAACATCGTGAGGCATAACTGAGTAGTAGAGAAAGAAAAGATAAAGATATTTTACTATATTCAAACGAATTTTCAACTAGCCATCTATTTATGTATTTATATAGTTTCTGTAGTCTTTTGTATATTGGTATTTAAATTAGTTATAAATAAATTCCCTTGTAGTGTACTTTTAACCAATAGTCACATTTATATGTAATAAATCAGAAATTTTATTAAATTTATCAACAATAAAAAAGCCAAACACATCGGATATTTTTTTTTCAATTAAAAGTTGAAGCTAACAGAAGATTTCTTGATATATCATAGACACTTAGAAAATACTTCGTTGAACTATTATGAGTTATATCGAATAAAATTGGACTATTCTTAAGAATAAATTGTTCAAATAATGCAAAAAGATTGATTCACAAGAGCAAAGAGCTTTGGGTTTAAACTTTGCGACTTTTTTTATTTTTTAGCCAGTACCTATAAATGAAGTGCCCGAAGAGTTTAAGCTTGCTAACCATTTTGAACGTCGACAGTTCGTCAATTAATTTTTAAAGCGTCATAAAGTTTTGTTACAAAATCATCTTTAGTGATGAGGCCCATGTTCGCAAACTAACAAAAAATGTGGCATTTCGGGCTTAGGAAATCTTTGCGTAACTTATGAAAAGCAAACGAGTCATTATTAGGTGTAATAGGTTTCAAAAATGATGTTTAAAATTCTGTAAATGTGTAACTTGGATCTGGAACAAATGTGGTTCCAACAGGACGACGCAACTTGCCATGCAGATCGAGCGACAATAGAGTTACTGCACCAATTATTTCCTGATCGCAGAATTTTACGAAATGTGTAGCAAGATCTTTCTCTTCTTACGAGGATTTGCTTATCTAAAGTCTATGCTAACGATTCACACAGTTGATCATCTCAGAATACAATAATAAAATTAATTTAATTTTTTTTTGTTTAAAATTTGAATCCGCTTTAGAATTTAGACGCTTTCTCAAAGACTTACTACAGTTTTTTGAAAGTCGAAGATACGTATCTTCTTTTGGTTGCTTTGCTTTCTCGAAGTGTTGTGTTTTTTGTTAAGTTTTCTTATTTTTATATTGGAGGCATATGGAGCTTTTGAGAGGATGATAATATGCGTTTATGTTGAGCCTCCTTCAAAATGTTTGTATATAACATATGTAATTTGTGATTATTTCTCGCTAAACTGCGGCAGATTTAGTTTTTTTAATACTCTTTACTTCAATGTGAGATAAATTTATGGAAAGGGATAAACCATTTAGACAAAGAATCAAGATTCCGTTATAAGGAGCACATCGGTGGATTGACAGTACAAGCACTAAACTTAAGGATTTTGTTTATACTTAATATTTTGTTGTCCATCGTACATAGTATAAGGATATATAAAAATTTGGGAATTCTAAAAACCAATAGACTTTTTAAATTAATTGATTTAAAATATTATAAATTCTGTGTCAGTTGTATTTACAATTTTATAATCTAAATTTTTAAAGCAATGAAAGTACATATACATACATAATGTAAAAGTGATAAAAATAATTTTGCTTTAAATTAAGTGCAAATAAAACATCACATTTCTAAATACGTATTTTGTTAATCAAAAAGAAAAGTAACAATGTTATTTTTTAAAATATAGTGTATGGTCATCTATGGTTTTCGGAAATTCTTACACCTTCCGCTTTGATCTTAAAAGTAAGAAATTCTATTACCCCAATCTCCACTTCTTCAAAGTTTTCAAACTCTCCCATGGGACGGGGGAGGGGTTATAACAAATTTAGTAATCTGACGTAAAATAAAAAAATTATCTTATTGTAGAGGTATATGCTTTCTGTTTACAATATCAGGATAGTGGTGGCAAAAATGCCGAAAATGTGTTTTATTTGAGCATAATAAAGCGTTGCAATTAAGTCATAATCATTTTGAACAAATTAATGTTGCGTTTTTTGTATTTTTGTTTTTTAATTTATGGAAGAATATTTACTTTTTGTTATATATAGCAATTTTCTCTTCTGGGAACTCTCTTTTGCGTCTGTGTTTAAGTCAAATCATACAAATCAACTCTTTTGTTATCTTTATAAGTAAATAAAATGGTGAAGATTTTAAAATTCCAACTTTACTGATAAAATCGTATATTTGTAGGTGAACTGACTAACAATTTGAGATATCGTATTAATACTTTACTGTATTGTAAGAGATAATTTGGTTTCTTTTAGAAATGATAATGTTTTCTTAAACTTTTATCTCTTTGTAAAGGAGTTGGAATCCATACGAGCTTTATTCTTAAAATATTGGATTAATCTTAATACAATGAAAACAAACGATGAAACGATGAACTGTAGTGCGCATATGTGGATAGAGACGGCTTTACCGAGTAGGTAAGATAAGAGTTAGGCGCCGATGAGTGAGCACCTGTCGTGTATGATCGTCGCATTTGCAATGGCTGAGCGAGTGGAGCAGCGAATCTGCACCCAGTTTTGTGCAAAACTAAAACATTTATTCACAGAAATCGTTCGGACGACTTAATAAACTTTAAAAAATTATGCAATGAGTACAGCAGAAATAAAAGTGTGATACTAAATATTAAAAAATGGCGAGAAAGATATTTTACATTCTGGAAAACCAGTAACAACAATCGCCGAACTGAGAGTCTGAGAATTAGAAAATAAATTGGACATTCTAAAATGTGTCGCAGAAAAATTTTATTTACGACTACACCAGAGCAAAAAGTACACCATGCTGCAGTTGCTAGTGATCTGCTTCAAACCGCCGCCAATTGGTTAGGTCATAGACGTCCCAATGAAAATCTCGTGTTTTTTTACGTCTGAAGGAGGTGACTAAATGTCGCAGCTAGGTGAAAATTATTTGTGTTTTTTGCTTGGGAAAGTGTACTCTATTATAAATGCCTTTCTGTAGGCCAATTGTTTAGAATTACTGTCTCAATATTCTTAGCGAGGTAAAATATAACAAAAATGACCGCAGTCTTGGGCAACTAATAATTGGAAGCTTTATCACAGCAACGCACCCGATCATTTGTCATATCTTACGCAATTTTTTTTATATAGGAAAACTATCAACTAACTTATAAAGACAAAAAAGGCTATTAAATCTTTAATGATGACTATTATTTTGCATCACTTACATGCAATTATGCAATTCATTTAGTTAAAAAATACCATAGCAATCAATCATCCAAAGGTACCAAAATATGTTTAGGTATTATAAATGATTGTAACCATTATTTATACAACCATTAGATTTACCTAAAAGAGAAGGAAACACATTTGTACTTACTCTATTTTTAATGTCTAAGATAAACACAAATCAAACATCACCGCGAACTAATTTGCATTTATAGAATTAAGTTTAATCGATGGTGGTGATTGTGTGGAAGCTTTAAGGCACCACGTGGAAGCATGGCCTGCGAACTGAGAAGTTCAGGCTCTCATATATTTGATCTTTTTATTGATATTTTTAATTGTATGGTATTAAGGATTTTTGGAATATACCTCTTGTAGTAGCATTGTAGTATCAGTTCTATTTTTTTATGTGGGTAGTCTGATGGATTAGATGAGAGATTTTGCAACATATTTGATTTGTCAGAGTAATTAGTGGATTTGGCATTTAGATAGCGATTCGTAGAGACAGGTTTTCTACGGAGAGTGCACTAAAAGCTATTGTGTAAATTTTTTTTATTATAAGAGTGTCTAGGAAGAAAAGAAAATCGTTTTGCTCAGATTTCATAGTGAATTTAATATGGACGTAAATTTAGCTTAACTAAGAAAGGAATCAGGTAGGTTTAAAGTAAAAGAATGTAAGATTGACATTTTCAAATTGGCCATACAAAGTTTCGTGTTGATTTGTTATAAAATACTTAAATTTTTTGTCTCCGAACTCCGATTCTCGCTGCTTTATTGCACATTTTTATTGCTTTGTCCTTATTATTTTTGTTATTTTATTAGCTTATCCGCTCTTACTATAAAGTTTCTTTTGTTACATTTTTATTTTATTAATTTATTTTTTACTTTGAAGAATGTCCCTTACTGACCCTCAGTATTCTAGTTAATAAAATATTAATTTTCCTATCTCTGCCTATTATCCCCTCGGATGGCCTACTTCAGTTCTCAAAAAAGCTTTTCTTTTTTAATACCAAGGGAATGCTAATAAAAAGCTCATGACAGAACTTCCTGTGTTGATTTTTTCAAATTTAGAGGTTGATTGAACTAGAAATGACCCAGAGGGAATCATGTGGGTCGTCGACCCCTTCGCTAATTGGGTGCACGTGGGCGACGAACCGTCTTAAGCCCCTCGATCCCAGATGGCTCAAGTGGCCGACGGCGGAGAACCAATCGTCTGGGCATGGAAATAGTTTAACAGCGTACCGAAGTAGCATTGTAAACAGGGGGCACTCTTAGCTCTGGCGTGGTTGTGTGCGCTTCGGCTAAGAGCTCGCGTCCGTCTAGATAGAGCTGCTCGTAATTAAAGTATTATGTACCGCCTAACGACCTTCCTTTTATTTCGCTGCCATCTTTACAAAATAGATGGTAAATATTCTTAGTATTGCTTCCCGAGTAGTTATCTAGCGCGCACTTAATATACTGGGGAGTAGCAGTACAACGGTAATATCTGACGATGAAATTTTTTTATTGCATTGTGGCGCAAGGGTCTAGGCCGCCTTACGTTTCAGATTTGTTTCCAAAACTGCTAGATAATTAACGAGATTCAGGTCGATACAGTGAGGAAATTATTTGCAAGCACAATAGTTCAAGCACAAAACCTCACAGAATTTTGTACCATTTTTCTACATAAATAACTCGATATTTTTGAAACAGACCAAGTATAGCATTCCCAAATTAGTTTTATTTGTATTTTCATTTTTAATATTTTAAAATAGATTAGTAACAATGCATTTAATCAAGTCTGTTATAATATTAAACTCTAACCGTTAGAGGCAGCAATAAATAATGGCATAATTAAAAGCCCGTGTAACTAATAAAATAACGGGGCGCCTTCGCCGCATAAAAAAAGCAGTAAGTATACAAGTCAAATGCAGTGTAAACAAAACCAACGCATTATAAATGCATAACCACTTTTAAACGCGCCATGGCGGTACCACAATGTAACAAATAGATCAAAGCAATTTCACTTTTCTTCAGCGCAAGCGGATTGAATTTCGACAAAACGTTCGGTTTATTTACTTTTCATCGCCGAGGTTTTTTAGCCGCTCCTGAATTAAAACGTCAGCTCATTAAGCAGCTGTTTGTAAAAGTTATTTTGAAAAAGTGCTTTAAAAACTGCATTTTTGCTTTCCTGGTGACATTTACAAGAGCTGACTTGCGTCTGCAGATTAATTAAATTACAGACAGAAAAATTGTGTTATAGCTTTAAATATAGAATAAACAAATTATGAACATTAGATTGTTTTAGATATGATATATTTAGATGAATTAACATATCTAGAATATTTAGAAGTATAACTTCTAATTAAATACGCATTAGGTGCTAAATCCTTATTTAACTTCCTATATTCTCGGATACCCCAGTATAATTATAATGTAATGCCACCTATCGACTTTACAATGCATTAAAAGGGGTGCCTGTTTTGCCAATATAACCTAAAAACCAATAGCGAAATATTTGAGAACCACACTACCTCTTTTCGCGTTTCAATTGAAATAAGTATCGAAAAATTTAAAAAAAATGATCTATTGGGCATTAAGGGGGACTATATTTTCTAGACTAGCTGGTAGTGATGATTACAAGTTATGATTAGCATTATATCAAACGTCGTGAATAGCCAAGGATAGTTAAAGATGGGGAATTGGAGCAATTTGTAAAAGAGCATTGTTATCTAAGAAACTTTGAGTAATCCGCCACACCATTTATAAACATCCACACAAGCTGGGAGAATTTACAAAGGAGACTTTTGAGGACAAGAGTAATCGTCACGATACTGCTACCAACGACTTTTTAGATGCCTGCAACATCATGTGACTGAAATCTGTTTCCTTTTTGTCGAAGATGTTGAGAAGAGCTTGGTTGCATCTATCAACTTTTATCCAGCTTTCTTGTTGAAGTAGAATTTGACATTTTTCAAAAAAAGAGCGATGGAATTATTTGAAAAATTAGACAAATAGCTTACGTTTTATAAATTTATATCACAATTTAGTAAAAACCCGATTCTTACGTTATTTTAAATTACAATAATTTTGGGGCGTCCCAGAACGCAATGTAGTAATAATAAACTATTAATTACTTCTAAAAATATAATAATTTGCTGTTTTTGTGTAACAATATTTTATTTAGTAGCTAAAGATCAAAATTTTCAAAATTCTTACTCAAAATAATTTTTCTGTTTTCAACTAAAGAATATAGTGCGTAATAATATTCTGCGCATTCAGGAACTGCGGATTAAAACGTTTACCGCTACGCTTAAATTAATTAGCGCAGTTTAAGCTCTGCAATTAATTTGCATTCGATGTGATACGCAATTAAAGCAACATGAGACGGACAATTAATTATTTTGTAGAAGCTCAACGAAAGCTAGAAAGTGTCGTTTGGTAATATTTATTCATTTAAACCTTTATTTTGTTCTCTTTGGCGCAATATATAGATATATTTACAAGGGGCGCTAAATGCGGAACTCAGAGGCATTCGTTAATAACTGGGAAAAGCAATATTTGGTGAATCTGCTGAAGAGGGCCGCGTCACAACAACAAAGACACATAAAAATATTGCATTTTTTACAAATAATCCAGGTCTTTAGCTGTTTTGTAAAAAGGTATTCAGGTCTCTATAAACATGCGTGAAAAAGCGTTTGTTTTAGATCAACTTTAAAGAGGCCTTTATTATCAAAAATGTGGCTTTTTGAAAAAGAAAATCAATTGGCATGGACAAAGAAAAATTTGGATCAAGATTAGGACAACGTTATCTTCATGGACGAGTTTACTTTTTGGATACGGACTTATCGAAAGCGTGGTTACCAATTTAAACAGCGAAAAAATGTGTGCCATTCTCCATAAATATTTGCTGAAGTCCTTAGAGAACAATTCGGATGCTATAAATGGCCGGCAATCCCCAGATGTTAGTTCAATTGAAAATGTGTGATCCTACATAAAAATAAAGCTTAAAGAAAAGTCACCGTACACGCAGAAACAGCTATCATTTCAAATTAAGAAGATGTGGCGATCTTTGCCAAATGATTGTGCAGAAAACCTCGTCGAAGGCATAGAAAAATATTTGATGTTATAATAAACAATTGAGGTGATTGGACCAGTTATTAAGTAATTGAACAAAGCTACTCCAATAAATTAAAAAATAAAAAAAATTATCTACTTTGCATTATTTCAAAATTACAATGATCACTTTATTATTAAACAGGCTGTAATTTCAATTTTTATAAGAACAATAATTACCCAAATTTTGAAACATAAATTTTTAGAAAATAATTATAAATTTAGAGAATTATATTTTGATTTTGCTGAATTATTTGATCCTAAGTAATTTTAGATTAAAAAAATTAAAATTTAAATTATTTAATCAGACTACACAATTGTGATTTTCGCCAATTTAAAAAATAAATTTAGAATGATTGTGAATTAAAAAACCACCAAACACTGGTTGGAAATCGACAAAAATAAAATTTAAATAAAAAAATTAAATCGAGCAAGGCACTTACCCTTCAATGCTTCAGCCGATTCTAATCCCCGAGCGGTAATCCTCGGGCCGCAGTCCTTAAAATCGAGCACCTCCCGTACAACCAAGCACGCACATTACACAACGCCGATACTGCAGCAGGACCTGCACGTGCGACTAAAACAAAACGCAAATTGGCATGGTTAAAAGCTGTGAAAGTTTGCCACCGCTACTCTCGATCGGTTTCGAGCACTTACGCGTGTAAATCCGTCGGACCGGAGCTGGCACCTGGAGCGTTCCCGCCGCCCGGCTCTGAAATATAGACTCCCTGAAGGTCGGCCGATGCAGAACCGTGGAGGCGCCCGCAAAAAGCCATGCCGTTCCCTCTGCAATCACTTCCGTGAGTTGCAATTGTAAATAAAAACATCCTGGGGCTCGACCGGCCGCCGCAGCTCCATCGTGGTTCTGGCGACTACGGGCACCCCGTATCACCATACAGGCAGTGATCAGCTCGCCAATTTCATATGTTATTACCGGCCCAGCAGGAAAGGTAAGTGAACCGTTACCGTAGCTACGGATAACGACAGCAATTACAGTCATATTCCGAAAGAGGAGAGCTTAAAAGCTGCGCTGGGTGTCGCAACGCTATGACGAGTGGAAATTTCTGAAAACGCCGTAATTCGCGGGTGGGCCAGCAGGAGATCCGGAATTTGAAAGGCGGGTAAAAAACGCGTGTGACACCATTGCAGTGGTGTTTTCGATAATTGGAAAGGCCGATCGATATCTGTCATAGTGTGGTGTATCTAATCAGCGCATAGTATTTGCAAAAACGATGACAGATGATGCTTGGTTTTTGAGGGGGGTTTCAGAAATATGGTTTGGCAAGTCCCAAGATTACCAAACGCAGATTATTGCTGACATACGCGCCGGGGTTTCGTAAAGTTTGGACTGAACTAATTAGATCCAACAAAATCTTTTGCGCATTTTGTTTGCTTTTTATAACCTTAAATTACTACAACCAAAGAGAACTGCGCGAAATTGTTAATTAGCTCTACCTTTTTTGTCTTAAACAGGGCCCTAATTAATACAAAATATTTAAATAAATAATTTAAAAACAGCATTAGAGCAGGCTAAATCCAAAAAATCTAATTATAGAGTCCAAAAGTCTCCTAATTAATGAAAGCCTATTTTTTATTACGTGTAAATGTAAGCATAAAATTTAGTGAAACTCTAGCAATTATTATTAATTCTAGGGAAAGGGTTGATATCAAAAAAAGTAATCACTTAAAATAGATCTTAACAATAAAGAAAAAACAAAATAAAATAGTGATCGTTGACATTCAATAATATACTAAAAAAGGTAAAAAGTACCATTAAATGATGAATATAATTTTTAGAGTAAAAAAATAAAACGCATAACAACAGCAAGAAAATTTATAACACTAAGGATAAATAGCTTAATGTTAAATATAAACAGAAATTTTGACTCAAAGCTCTTTAAAGTGGTAAAAAGCAACTAAAATACTATAACTTATTATAATTTTTGGTAGCGGGTAGATACTTCTCTACTTTCTCTCATAAGAAAAATTATGTCCCAACTCTAGTCCTATCACCCCTCCCCACACTCCTAACACTCGTGGCTTGCCTCAGAGAAAAACACACCCGGAGTCAAAATATACCCCCACTCGAATCTCCGTGGAGAGGGGGGGGGAGAGTGCTATGAGAAGAGGTGACGAAATATTTCTACTCCCGTAAAAAGTTTATACGGAGCATTGCAGAGCAGGAAGTTAAAAATATAAACATAGTTGGTATGAGTGAAACATTGGAAAGGAAACGGCTACTTCATCTTCAAAAACACCAATGTCACTTACATATCAGAGTCAGTAAATGGAGTAGCAAAAATAATCCCCAAATAATGGCTGTATTGGGTTCTTCTTCTTCTTATGGTCCTTCTCCTTCACGGAGGTTTGGTTATCATCATTCTTATACGGATTTTGTCGACGGCCGATCGAAATAGTTCAATTCTGCTGCAATTAAACCAATTTCTGAGATTTTTTAGCCAAGACATTTTAGGCCTACCAACATTTCTTTTACCCTTTATCTTCCCTTGCGTGATGAGTTGGAGCAGTGCGTATTTGGGATTTCTCATTACATGGCCTAAGTACTCTAGTTTCCTCTTTTTTATTGTATTTATTATTTCACATTCCTTGTTCATCCTTGTCAAAACTTCTCTGTTAGTTATTCTTTCAATCCAGGCTATACGCAACATTCTGCGGTAACACCACATTTCAAAGGCTTGTATTTTGTTTGTTTGCTCTTTCTTAAGTGTCCAAGCTTCTACGCCATAGAGCATGATATTAAATACATAACAGCGAAGCATTCGTATTCTGAGCCCAATGTTTATGTTTCGGTTGCAAAGTACTTTCTTTAATTTTGCAAAGCAGGATCTAGCTATTTCTATACGAGTTCTTATCTCCGTTGTTTGATCAGCTGTTTGTTCTATCCACGTCCCGAGGTATTTGTATTTCCTTACCCGTTCTATTAATATGTTTGCAACTCTTAAGTTTCCTTGAATGTGTGGAGTTTTGTAACTACCATCCATTTGGTTTTATTAAAATTTATTTTTAAGCCGTAGTGGTTACAGCGATCATTTACTTTTTCAAGCAGATGTTGTATGTCAGTAAGGTTGCTTGCTAAGAGGATTGTGTCATCTGCGTATCTCATGTTGTTAACTATTTCTCCATTTATAATAATTCCGCAGATTCCTCATCTAAGGCTTCTCTAAAGATGGCTTCGCTGTAGATGTTAAACAGAAGTGGAGATAGGATGCATCCCTGTCTCACTCCACGGCGTATCTCAATTTCCTCAGTTATTTCTGTTCCAACTTTTATGTTAGCACTCTGTCCCCAATATAGGTTACTAATTATCCTCACATCTCTCCTATCTATGCCTTTCTTAAGTAAAAGTTCTTGTAGTTTACCATGTTTCACTTTATCAAACGCCTTTTCGAAATCGATGAAGCAGGTAAACACATCTTGGTTCATATCCATGCATCGCTGGTATAGCACATTAACCCCAAAGAGAGCTTCTCGCGTTCCAAGACCTGCGCGGAAACCAAACTGGGAGTTACTTATTCCTTCTTCCAATGTTTTGTAAATTCTTTTATGAATTATTTTCAAGAATAGTTTTAAAATATGTCCCATAAGTGCAATAGTTCGGTAATCTGAGCAATCTCTTGCGTTAATTTTCTTGGGAATTAAAATAAAGGTAGATAGCAACCATTGTTTGGGAATTTGCCCAGTGTCATAAATAGTGTTAAAAGGTCTAAAATAACATCTAATGTTTCATCGTTACAAAGTTTAACAATTTCTATTGGTATCTCGTCCGGGCCAGCAACTTTGCCTGTTTTCATGTTTTCTAGTGCATAATTTAGTTCCGATTTTAGAATTTTAAAATTTTCGTCCTTTACTTCTAAACTGGTGTTTTCCGGCCTTTCGTCATTGTAAAGTTCTTGGATATATATCTTCCATCTGTTTATTTGATCTTTTATATCTGTTAGTATATGTCCATCAGCATCTTTGATGACATTATTTGGCGCCACTTTTCTTTTTATATCCTGTTACTTCTTTGATCTTTTTGTACATGTGGAAGTTGTCATGCTTACTTTGTAGTAGTTCAATTTCTTCACATTGTTCAGACAGGTGTTTTTCTTTCGCTATTTTTATTTTACTTTGTATTGTTTTATGAATTTCTTAAATTTTTGTACATTTAGCTTATTCCTTCTTCTCAGATCCATGAGGTCTAAAATATCCTGTGTCATCCAAGGTTTCTTTTTTATTCTCTTACTTACTAGGTGTTCTTTGGTTACAGATGTTAGTACATTTTGTATTTTGTTCCATTTTTCATCAATATTGACTTCGTCTATTTGCATATTTATATTTTTTATCTCATTTGTTATTTTCTGTTGAACTATATTATATATTTTGGGTTCCTTTAAACGTCTTGTATCTATATAGTCATTCTGGGGTCTTATTATCTTCTTCATCCTAACTGTAATTTTGCTACAACTGGATTGTGGTCACTGTGAATGTCCGCACCAGGATATGTTTTCGCATACTTAATGGAATTTCTATAGCGATTATTACAAAGAATGTAGTCTATTTGATTTCTTACTGTTTTCCTGGCTTATCAGCTGGAGACTTCCATGTATACAGCCTGCGAGCTGGAAGTTTAAAAGCGTGTTTGCGACTATTAGATCTTTGTCCTGGCAGAATTGTATCATACGGTCTCCTCTAACATTGCGATCTCCTAGCCCAAAACCACCGGTACTTCTTTCTACTTTCGCATTTCCAACTTTCGCATTAAAATCACCCAACACGATTGTAATATCTTTTCGCTTAATGCTTCTGTAGATTTCTTCTATTTGTGCATAAAATTCTTCGCATTCTTCGTCTTCCTTATCGGCAGTTGGCGCGTAAATTTGGATGATATTCATATTACCGTTGTTTGTTTTCAACTGTAACATCATTACTCTGTCTGAGAGTGGTATGAAGGTTGTGGCTGCCGTTGCTGCTTTCTTGTTTAATATTATTCCAACTCCGTATCTGTGCTGAGGGCCATCATTTCCCGAGTAGTACATTATACCATTGCTTGTTGTACATTTACAATTTCCTGACCATCTAACATCACTTAGACCAAGGATGTCTATCTTCAGTCTATCCATTTCTATTACAGTATTGTGCAGTTTGCCTGGTGCCAGTAAACTGTTTACAGGCCACGTCCCGATCTTTATATTATTTGTTGATAACTTTATAACTCTGCTCACAACTGTTCCCCGGAGATCCGATTGGGGAACTTGAAACTCAGATTTAGATTTAGCTCTGAACGTTGTCATATTGATAATGATAATGATGATAATTTTACTAAGGATATCTTTTTAGATCTTTAATGCAGTGGTTTCCACTTGCCTTCTGCATTCTTACGCCGTTGACCATCAATTTGGTTCCTCCGTCTTTAAGGTCTGTTTTTTCAACCTGAGGGCAAAAGAGTGCCCTATCTCTGCTGGTTCTGCAAGAGTGTGACCACTTATACCGACAGCCGATCGGTTATCACCATCTCTGGTTCCCCTCATGGTTATCTAGGAGCCATTAAATCCATTATTTGGAAGTTGCCACCTGTGTCACCTATGTTAGTTTTGGTCCGCCCCGGGTATTTTATTTTCCCGGTACCCATCATATCTGGTGGGCATTCCCCTATCCGCCACCCGGGGAGGCGCCCAGTTGGGGATCTAGCAACCCCGCTGGGTGTATTGGGTTATAACCCAATAAATGACAACATTTAATAATAACAATAGTTGCCAAATAATATGTAAGCTAAACCTCATGCAAATTTATGCAGCAAATTCTGTAAGTAAGGAAGAACAGATAATTCTTTCTCTCTCTCTCTTGTCGGTTTGATGGGTCATATTTGTCCCTTCCGGTTCCCAAAAAATTTCTCCATTATGCTCAGTTCTGCCATTCTCCATCTTGTATATTTCTTTTCTCCATTGCCTTCAGCTCTTTCTCAGCTTTCCCCCTTTTCTCCTTTCTGGATGTATTCATTCCATAGCCATTTTTGGTATTTGTCCCTCGACCATTCTTTGAACATGTTTATACCAAAACAATCGCTTTCTTTTTGTTTTTTCTACTATGTCGCTGTTGATTCCCATAATTTTTCTTATCCTTTCGTTTCTTACCCTGTCTATTTTTGATATCCCTTTTCAGGAAGTCTATTTATAATACTCCCAGTTTAGTTTTGTTCTGTTCTGTTATTTGCCATACCTCCGCTCTATATAGTGCTACGCTTTTTACTGTTGTATTATATATTTGTATATTTGTTTTTCTTAATAAATCCGTATCCCACAGTGTGCTGTTTATTGCTCCAATTACTTTTTTACCCTTTTTGATTATTTCATTTATTTCTACTTACTTCTCCTATCCTCGTTCCAAAGTATGTGTATTCTTCACATTTTTCTATTATTTCTTCTGTGTCCAATTATAACCCTTCTGACTGTACTCTTAGCGGTAAATATTTTGTCTTATCTATGTTTAGTGCTAATACCCATTTTTCGTATTCCTCCCTTAGTTTCCTAGTCATGTACTTCTCATCGAAATTTATACACCTAATTCTATAAGTAAGGAAGAACAGATAATTAATTTATATAAAAAAGAACTGGAAATAAGAAAAAATAATATTTCTTAAAAAATATTTCAAAGCTAAAATCGTCAATACAGAAAAAAACAACCCCATCAGACACGTAGTGAAATATTTTGGATTGGGAGATCGAAACAAATCAGAAAGAAATTGCCCTGTAATAAACAGTTTGTTTAATCACCATCCCAGATATCTTTACACGTGGGTATCCCAGAACGCTACAAACAGGAATCAAATTGACTACGTTCTAGTTTAGAGTAGATGCAAATCTAGCATAAATAATATAAAAACATATTTTGGATACTAAACATTAATATGCAAAACATTACAGAGAAAACCCCAAATGGTGCAAATCCTTAAAACACTTATACTGGAAACCAAAGAACAAGTAATAAAAAAACCATACTAACAACAACACAAACATAGACAGACCCTAAAACATGGAATATAATAAAGATAAAAAGAAACTAAAGAATAAGAGGCTTAAAACAAATGAAAAGAAAACAGAATACCAAAGACTGAATAGGAAAATTCAATGATTATGTAGGAGGGATAAAAATCAATATCTAAACGGAATATGAAAAGAAATGGAAAAATTCGCTAACACAAATAATGCTAAAGACTTAGTTCTGAAAATCAAAGAGATAACAAGATGGTTCAACCCGAAATCATAAAGAATAGAAAATAACAATGGAAGAGTTGCAAGGGATATATCGGAGTAATAGGAACATGGAGAAAATATCGTCAAAGCCTCTACACCGACAATAAGCATAACCAATTAGACGAACCTAAACCTAATACAAGCTTGAGGAAAAGAACCAGACATACTGAAAGAGGATTAAACAGGCCGTACAAATACTGAAAAAGAACAAATCTATGGGGAAAGATAAAATTTGTATAAAATGCATATGTATGCAGTTATATTATAACAAAGCTTTTGACTGAATTGATTAAAACTGTGGATAATACTAGAAGATAAGGAAACTCATGATATATATGAATAGGTGTATAAATAAGTTCTTAGTATTTTTCTACAAAATTAAAGTTTTATTTAAAAACAAACAAAAAAAGCTGAAGTATCAAAGTATTCTCTGTTGGCATCGATGACTTTTTGCCATCTTTCGGGTAGCTTGCGAATTCTCTGGTGATAGAAGCTCACCGGCTTCGAGACGATAAAGTTATCCATGCATTTTCGGACTTCTTCTTCTACTTTGAGGTGCGTATCAACCAAGTGATGCTGTAACGACCGGAGTAAATGATAATGAGAAGGGGCTATGTCTGGGCTATACGCCGCATTTGGGAGAAGTTGTCAGCCTAACGCGTCTGCAGCTCATCCGTGTCAAATGTTTGAGGGCGTCCAGCGCGTGGTTGATTTTCAAAACTAAACTCTCCTCCGCGAAATCTTTGGTACCACTTTTTGCACGTTGCGTGACTCACAGCATTCTCGCCATATGCAGCACAAATCATTTCGGTGGCTTCAGCAGCGTTTTTCTTAAGATGAAACCCAAAGTGGACAGAAAATCGAATATGCTCTTTTGTGATTGCCATTGTGAACACAGCTGATTATTGAAGTTATGTGCAGCAAACGCCAAATCGCAGGATGTTGCAAAAGACCAAATGTCATTGCTTTAAAACAGCAAGAGGGTGGACTAATACGTTACACGTAAACAGTGATTTGCGTCCTGTGAAATCTAAAGCTGAGAACTTATTTATACACCTATTATATATATATATATATATATATATATATATATATATATATATATATATATATATATATATATATATATATATAAATCCATGAAGGAGGTTCAGCAGTAATAAAACTTGATGACAAATTCGTCAAAAATTGCAAAGTGCAGAAAAGTGTACTTCAAGGCTGTATATTCGCTGCCATACTGTTCCACATCCATGGGAGTACTATATATGGTATTATACAGAAAGCTCATGCTAACTGAAAAAGCGAAATTACCATAAGCGGAAAGAAAATAAATAACATGCAGTTTGCTGACACACTATTTGCTAATGAGAATTTTTTTAAAGGAAACCAAATTGATGATTATAGATCAAAAATTCATAATCAGTAACATAAATAACATACAGATTGCCAATGACGTTATTTATTTAACTTGAAATATAAATAGGGATGGGAATTGCTCCATTAAAATACGGAGAAGAATAGTTATAGCGAGATAAGATTTGGTAAATAATCGAAAAAAAAACCGAAAAAAAGTTTAGTTGTAACACTAATATTTGCAAAAGCAAAACATATAGGGCAGGAACATGGACGCTAAAAACTGACGATATGAACAAAGTAGATTACTTCGACATGTGGTGTTGGAGAAAACGTTTGCGAATTCTATGGACAGACTATAAAAAAATAAAATTAAACATACAATATAATCTTTCTAAAATACTTTTACTTAAAGATAAATGATAGTAAAACTAAAAATGAATATCCTAAGAACAACATTAAGAATCTCGCTAACAGATAAGAAAACAAACAAGTGCATAAGGCAAACAACTGAGGTGGTTAACATGGTAGGAAGAGAGATGAAGAAAGTAGTGTATGTAAATATAATACTATATATATTTAGAAGACGTCGTACGCTAACGTAAAATCGATAATGATAGAGACACGACGCAGAAAAAAACATATTTGAAATGTAAATGTAAAATGCTATGAAGGAAAAAGAGAAGAGTCACAATATGAAGGAAAAATCGCTTCGTAACATTCTAAGGAAACAAACATAACATACCAACATGTAGCAAGGTATTAACTGATACGAAACTGTATACAAATTTATATATAAACGACCAAGTGGTTTTGAGAAATTATGCGCTTAAGTGGATAATCATAGACTAGTTTCATATAAAAGTAAGAGAAATATAAACACTAAAACAAAAAGAGTGGCAAGTTTATAAATATAGTAACCATAACGTCGGAAACATTCCAAGAATCAACGTGATTCAATCCATAAATCCAAATGTTTGTTTATCTTTGACCATGTTACCTTTTCCAAAAAGTATCTGTCCTGCAAATTGTTTATAAATGTTTTTCACTAATCTTGCGCTGTAACAGGTAACTAGGCAATGTTTTACCCATTTCTTGCCTGCGAGTTTCATTCTAAAGTAACATAACTGCAAACATTTTTATGCTTCCTCATAGTATGACCCAACCACTTATATTTTCCTTTCCTAATTTCTACACACAATTCTTCTCATAATCTTTTGATATTTGTGTAGGCCAATACATTTTTAAATGGTTTTCAAACCTTATTTACAAAATCTTAACTTTTATTTTGTATACAATAGTAACACACCAAGTTTCTGAATCACAATACATCTTTAACCGTAGCATTAAATTTTTTATATTAGTTCCATATTTCGTTTATATTTAGAAATACAATTCTTTGACTACTGGTTCTTAGTTCAATATCTCTTAACGACTCACAATCTATTGACACTATACCACCAAGGTATATGAATTTTTTAACATTTTCATTATTGTGGTTATCCTAGTTTATATCATTCATCTTTATTAATTTGCAACCTCACTCTATTTGATTTACTTAATACACTAGTCAGATTTGTTTGCACATTTTAAGTGTTTTGTAGATAGCAAAAACATCCTACTCGTCATCTTTTGCCCTCAATTGCTTTTGTTAATGTAAAGTCCATTACTATTAAAATTGAAAGTACAAATAAAACAAATTCCTGCCTAACAGCTCTCTAACCCAAATATTTATAATAATTATCCCATGTGTAATACCCTGAGTTTATAACTTAAATCACTTTCTTCAGTTAGATGTATTATTTTGTCTGGAAATGTTTTGTGTACCTTCTATATACATTCTTTTTGAAGGGTAGTTAAAACACGGTTGTTATGCAAATGATTCATTTTAATGCTACTGATACTGTCTACATGAGCAGCGAGATTTAAAGCCATTTTGCTTCTTCGGTTCCATATTAAAAACTTTATTGATTCAATTTCTTGTAATCCGATAGAAAACTTAGGAAAGGAAGATAAATCGCTAAAATGATCATTGGAGGTGCCAAGATGCCCCTGAAGTGCCTAACGAAAAGGAAGCTCTGCTTCTTTGAAGAAGGCGTTAAGGTGACCTATAACAGCTATATTATAGTCCTAGAGAGAGTTGACAAGCTCTGGGTAGGAGTATTTGTTTTAGCCTAGGCAAGAGGACCCAAATGTAGTTATACAACAATTTGTATTACCACTGGTCCCGCGGCTTGTGTCCACCTTCCAGCTCCGATTGCAATCTTATCTACTACTGCAATCAGAGACATATAACACCAAAGACAGCTTAAAAGTATTAAATAACCAAGGAAGAAGCTTTGTTGGTCTTTAATAAGTTAAGGCCCTGGCTCGTGAAGGTCATGGTCGCTTATGGAGCTGCATTAAGTAATATTTACTAAGTTGCTAAGTTTCATGTAACTAAATTTAAGTTTTCTTGCATTTTCATGTTATTTTCATTGTTTAATCATTTTTCATATCGATCTACTACATATTCTCCGTCAGTAATTAATATATCTGCTGTTATTAAGTCGTTTCCTGCAGCTTTACTCTTTTTATTTATTGAATTACTTTAACCATCTTAATATTTTATTTGGACATTTTTATTTATTGAATGTTCGGTTTTTTTATACTTCTGGTAATATCCTTATCATTTGCAACATTACTTTTTCGAAGTATTCTTTTCAACGTTGTAATCGTTGCTCAGCCATATATAAAATCATCTTATTTTTATCTTTCACTGGTGTTTACTTATAATACAATACAATTTTTTTATTATTACCTACGCCTGCTGCAAATTGCGCTTGCATTAGCAAATTTTCAATGCGAGTTTCTTTTTAGGTTTTCCTTAATTTTTCACTTTTTGCTATGAATCCATATTATTTTAAATGTCTTCTTTCTTTTACTTTAAGCTATTATTCTTTTTGTGATAGTCATTATATCCTTTTTGCTTTTAATAATGGTTCTTTTACATTTTCTTTATATTTTTCAATAGATCTGTTATATTTATAACACCTTAAGTTTCCATTTCGCTTGCTAAACTACCGATTGAGTAGCGGACATACGATCTTTGTGATCCTGACAAAGACAAGTCTTCTGCATGTGTACGACCCTGCCCACGCGAGTCTTGATTTCTTCACCTCCCAAGACAGAGAAAAATCCAATTACCATCCTCTCCTCCCATTCCATCCCACACTTGGCACCGTAGAATGGTAAGGCTTAATACCTTCAAGAATCTCAATAAATATAGTACAACCAAATATAAGGCCCTCAGTCCCCTGCACTCCTGGACGCACCAGCCACAGCAGTTGTCGGAATGACAAAGAAGAGACCTACAATATAAGATCCTTAGCGGATAATGATAAATTTATAAACTGCAATAACAAATTAATAAGCGTATGGCCTCATACATCGAATCATTCAAAGCATAAACCAATTTAAGAATTAATAAAAGGACAAACATAAAAAATAATACACATTTATCCCCCAACTAGTGCATATACAGATAAAGAAATAGAGTTACACGAGGAACTGAGAAAAGCAATCCACGACTAACCTACAACGTTTAAAATCATAATGGGCGACTTCAATGCGAAAGTCGGTGTAAAACAAGAAGAATGTGAAACGCAAGTAGGAGATTACGGCTTTGGTCATCGAAGCGAACAAATAGGAGTACTAATAAACTTTATAAATACATTTAGATTATATATAATTAATTTAATTTTCAAAAAGAGTAAAAAATCGAAGATAGACATGGATCGCCTCAAAGAGAACCACGAAAAAAAGAATATATTACATCTTAACGGACTATAAAAAATATTGAGCAAGATGTTACACTACTAAATAGTTTTGACACTGGGAATGACTACAGAATGGTTATATGAAAGGTAGTAATAGACAAGAAATTACAGAGACAGCAGTTGCATTCTAAAAAAACATAATATATAGGATATTAAAGAAATAAGTAACGATATTAAAACAACCATAGAAAGAAAACTAGAAACACAACAAGTAAACGAGGAATTCCCAATCGAATTTAACAAAGAAATAATATCTGTAATATAGGACAGTATAAAATAATTAACTAAAGAGACGGGGATACTAAGAAGCTAATAGAAAAGGGAAAAACACTAAATAAATAACATAAGAAAGGGACGACTGAATACGTGGAGATTAAATAATACGAAAAAGAATAAGAAAGTTTAGAAAAATACAGCAAGATAAACTAATAAATAAAACAATATAAAAACGCAAAACCATGAAGTGCTTGAGACCAAATTTAAGACAAAAACATATACACACTTTTATAAATAACAAGGGGAAGATTATAATCGAATATATCGACTTGTATGAATACAAAGTAAAGGAACATATAAACGAAGAAAATAACGCAGCACGAGGGACAAGAAACGTAAGATTAGAAAAACTACCAGAAATTATCAGAGAGGAAGTAGAAAAGACTTTAAAAAAGAAATAAAGCGCGAAACGAGATCATCACGTATATGATAAAACTATTAAACGAGTGTCTCTAACAAGGTAAGATCCAAAATGCATGGAATAACGCTAAGGTTGTCTTATTATTTAAGAAAGGAGACGGAAAGAAACCAAAAAAGTATCGATTTATAAGCCTCTTGTCACATCCGTACGAACTGTTAAGTAAAATAATAACTAATCGACTCATAAACTGGGCGTATATCAACCCACCGAACAGTCAGGGTTTATGAAAAAATACCACACAGCTGACCACCTCTTAATAGTAAAAATTACTAATAGACCTGGCTGTCACTGTACAATACAAAAACAGACTGGGAGGCATATAGATGTTTTCTGCCAGGGGACTTACAAGCCAGTATTAGTCTACATATCCCTCAAGAAATAGAGGATGCGACGAACCACTTTATCACAACTGTGCAATGTGCAGCTTGGCACTCAACGCCGAAGATTATAAATATGGTATGTGAGGATGGAAATATTCCCAAAGCAATACTTGAGCTAATACGGCTAAAACGTCAGGCAAGATCCAAATGGCACAGAACGCACAATCCTGTTGATAAAAACATGTATAACAAGTTGGCCAACACCATAAAGAAAAAAATTAAAATGTTTTCAACACTACTTAACTACACTCTCCGCGCAGATAATAGCATCTAAAATTTCTAAAGCAAATAAGAGGCCACAAACCGCGAATCCGCCAATAAGAAAACAAAATAATGAATGGGCAAGAACAGACCAGGAAAAGGCAGATCGGTTCGTGCAACATTTTACTGAAGTCTTTGCTCCCCATTCCAGTGAACCAGATGATGAGATTCAAAACTTTCTTCAGGCACCCCTACAATTGACACTGCCAGTCAAAAACTTTACCTATACCGAGGTTCTTGAAGAAATTCGGCATTTAAACAATAAGAAAGCCCCTGGTTACGACTTAATAACGCCATAGGTGCTTACTGAACTACCCAAAAGTGGCGTACTGTTTTTACGAAATCTTTTTAACTTTATACTGCGACTTTATTATTGGCCATCATCACTAAAATTTGCTCAAATTATTCTAATATTAAAACCTGGAAAACTCGCTGAAGAAGTTTCATCTTACAGGCCTACAAGTTTATTGCCTCTGTTGCCTAAACTACTAGAAACGCTTATAATTAGAAGATTGTATAATATCGATATATATGGGAAAATTGCGTCCTAGATCATCAGTTTGGGATCAGGAGGTACCACTCTACCAAACATCAATGTCAACGAGTTGTAAACATTATTAACACGACTCTCGATTCTAAATCCCATTGTCCAGCAGTATTTATTGATATAAAACAAGCTTTTGATAAAGTGTGGCATGATGGCCTACTGCTAAGACCTTTCTTCCTAGTGAATACTACCTTCTTTTTAGATCTTACTTGTCAGAACGCTACTTTCAAATAAAATAAGTATAAGAGTAACCTCCAGCCAATCAAATCTGGAGAGCCACAAGGAAGCGTCCTTGGACCTTTGCTTTATATATTATACACTGCAGATATATCTACAACATCAGATACATACATTGCAGCTTTTGCTGACGACACTGTTTTCCTCTGTACCCACACCAATCCTAAGCCTCTTTAAAACTGCAAAACCACTTAACTATCCTACAGACCTGGCTAAATAAATGCGAATCAAAGTAAACGAAACGAAAAGCACTCATGTTAACTTTACTCAAAGTCGTGCAGAGTGCCCACCAGTGTATCTGAATATCCTATCCCTATCCCACAAGCAAATGAGGCCCCTTACCTAGGTCTTCACTTAGGTAAACGACTTACGTGGAAGTCCTATGTACTAAAGACGAGAAAGAAAATTGATTTGCGAATCAAGAAAATGTACTGGTTACTAAGTCGAAGATTATGCCTCTCTCTCGAAAACAAGCTGCTTCTATATAAAGTCGTAATTAAGCCCATTTTGGACTGTGGGTTGCTCCTGCAAGTCAAATGTCAATATTATCCAACGAGTACAGTCCAAAACCCTGATTACAAATGCCCCGTGGTATGTCAGCAATTTGACATTGCATAATGACCTTAACATAACAACGGTAGAAGATGAGCGCACGGTAAGGAGTAACAGTCACTTCCTACGACTTCAAGCCCACCCAAATAGTCTCGTCTCCAACCTGCATCAGGACCCCAAGAAGACTAAAAAAGAAGAAACGGCCTAATGATGTACAAGTAGGATAGCTCTGATGAATCGGGATAACATCGATGAATGGACTCCCCCTCACGTCAATAAATGTGATCATATTAACTCATAGAACATATATTGTATTTATACATAGTTCTGGTTGTTAATTGCTAGTCAACCAATAAAAAAATTACTAATAGAAAAATATAATGAATATGATATTTCTGATGGTAAATATCAACTACTACAAGAAATAGCAGATAAGGCAACGACAATATATCATTTGCATACAAAAACACAAGCCTTTGAAGATGTGTATAAAAGATTATAATGGTCAGGAAGGGGTATCAACGTCAATGGAAAATATTTTAATAACAGGTATCCAGAGGATATAGTGGTAATCGCGAAGACTAGAGAATTAAATAAAGAATCAATAAAGATAAAATTAAAAATTAACCTAGACAAGACCATCATAAAATTTATTTTTCTTCTTTAACGCTAAATAGCTCTATAGGTACTGTATTATTATTATCCTTTTTCCATTATGTTGAATTTAACATTTATTATTATCTTTTTAACATATTTTTAAACTGTAGACTTATTAAAGCACCTATACCATAGCGATGCACGTTATTATCTTTTTGACTTGAATATAAGAAGTAAAATCTTTGTACATCATTGAATTCATTCCATTTCCTTAATTAATTGTTGTGTCTGGTCTTGTTGATACATTGCCTTACATTCCACTAGCCTATTCTATAAATCAATTATTTTAACTTCTTATTTTTATTGTTATTTCACACCTTTTTTTTATAGTAAATTATTTTTCGTATTTTTATTATTTTATTTGTATCTTCTCCGTTAATGCTATTTTCTGTCCGTCATCATTCTTACTTTTTTTTTTAATTTTTTGTCTTCTTCAGTTTCTTTATAGTTTTATTCCACTTCCATACCTCATTATCTGTTGTTATTTTACTAAAACCTAATTTAACAGCCTGTCCATCTCTCAGTATAAAATGATTATGAATGTATACAAGTGAATTTCTTAAGGTCGTGGGTTTGTGCTTTTTTCCATAATAATTTTTTTGTTTTGTAGGTTTTCAAGGTTATCAAGCAAGTTTATTTGTTAATATTAATTTATGAGCATTCTTCTATAAAGTAAAACTACTCCATATGAGTAATGAGCAAATGATTTGATATAACGTGAGTGGGGGCCAGCCAATGCTGGTATCCCAAATAATTACACTAAATAAGATCGTGTGGCGAATGGCGCGTAAGTCTTCTGGTCGCTGGGACGGTGGCGAGCTGTTGTACTAATTCATTGTGATGGTCAGCTAGTTTATGATGGTATGCATTTGAGAGTCTCTGTATTTCTTCAGCAACGTAAGGTATGTTTAGGTCTGTGTGGAGTGTGTCGTTGGTTACATACCAAGAAGCGTTTGTTAGATTTCGTAAAGTTTTAGATTGGAACATCTAAAGTATCTTGGTGTGCGAAGTCTTGGTGCAACCCCAGAGCTGAATCCCGTAGGTCCAGATGGGTTTGAGTATCACCTTGTACAGGAGCAGCTTGTTAGATAATGAAAGTTGCGAATGCCTGCCGATTAACCAGTTCATTTGTTTTGTTTTGAGCTCAAGTTGTTTGCGTTTGGACGTAATATGTGTTTTCCAGTTAAGATAATGGTCAAGGTGCAGCCCAAGGTATTTGACTTCGGTCCTTACTGGTAATGGCGTGTTGTTGATTGTTGTTGGCTGGCAGATTGTGTGATTGTTAGTAAAAGTCACTTGAGTTGATTTGGCATGATTAACGGTAATTTTCCACTTTCTGAACTAGTCGCCTAGTAGATCGAGGTATCTCTGTAACTGGTATGCTGCTACATCTACGTTATCATTGAGTGCCAAGACATTTGTGTGGTTAGCGAATGTTGTTATTAATGTATTCGGTGTATTTGGAGCGTCTGCTGTATAGATGAGGTATAGGAATGGACCCAACACACTGCCCTGTGGCAGATGTTTAAGTATGTCTCCAACTATAAGTTCATAGCCTGGGGCTTTACAATTATTAATTAGTTGGATTTGGTTCCATACTTCAGTTGGTGGAAACGGTTTCAGTGGAAGTGAGAGTTGGCACGGCGCGTCAAGGAAAGCTACAATATCGGGGTCATCATTATTGGGTTGGGGTGGTGTAGTTATAAAAACGTTTTCTACAAAGTTAAACGCTGTTTTAGTAATCTTCTTATTTCCTATTTTATCTGCTAACAATCTCTCTCTTTCTTCTATTTTGAACAGTTCTAGTCGGTTTGTTAAGTTATCTCATTTTATTTTTTAAAATTTTTTTTCTTGTTCATTTGCGCTTTTTTTAATTTATCCTTTTCTGCTTTAGTTATTTGAATTATTTCTTTAAATTCATTTTTTTGTTTATTTATATACAAAAAAAAAGCATCCGATTAAAAAGAATTATAACTATTTAGCTTTTAATCCGCTTAAATCAAACAATATACTGTTAGAAAGAGGGAATTCTTAAGTTTCACGCGGTTGTTGATAGGTAGCACCAGCGCCCTTAGTTTACCTGCCGCTTCAATGTTTGTCAAGATGGCAACTGGATAACAGAAATCATTTTGTGTTCTACGCTTCGCAAAGTGTGAGTTTGTAACAATTGTTCGGCGTGATTTTCGGCGACAATATGGTATTGAACCTACTACTGTTCAGAGTAATAGGCGATGGTATTCCAGTACACGGGTTGTCTACGTAAAGAAAAATCCAGTAGTCGTCCCTGTGTTAGATGAAGATGTGGAGCCCATCCGTCTGAGCTTCGCACGTAGCCCCTAAAATTTCACTCGCTGTATCGGTAGACAACTAAACATTTTATCAACGTCTATCTGGCGTGTTTTGCGACGACGTTTGATTATGAGACCGTACATGATTCAATTAATGCAAGCTCTTCATGCTTAGTGTTTTCTGATGAGGCTACTTTTTGTGCAGCGTGTGGTTCGTTCTCGAGTTGTTAGGCAGTTATCAGACATTTTCAGAATATTTTTTTAAAGATTTTCTCCTCAACATGTCTGTAGTAGGGACGAAACGTCAAGAGTTCCCAAATTTCGACTAAGACCAACAACCCGAGAACCATAATGCACCATAACTTCGGCCGTAAAAGCCTTTGCATTTATGGGTTACTTTTCATTTAAGTGATAAGGTAAACATCCATAATGTTAGAATATGGGGTATGGGCCAACCACATAAAATTGTACAGCATAAGAAAGGCTCAACTAAACTTAATGTTTTTGTGCAATTTCTAGGAAAATGGTGTGCGGTCCCTTTTTCTTCTTAGAGAACACTGTTACGGGAATCACATATCTAAATATGCTTAAAAATTGTCTTTTCCCATGGTTAGAGACCGATTTGGATGACTTTTTTAGCAGGATGGGACTCTACCACATTGAAGCCTGGAAGTTCCAGAATTTTTAAATAATCAGATTCCACAACGACGGATCGGCCATATGGAACTTAACGATTTAGCTTGACATCACTGACCTCCAAAATCACCCTCACAGTAGGCAATTTTTTCTTGCAGGGGTTTTTAAAAGACTGAGTTTATGTGCCTTCTATTCCAAATATAGTAGTCAAACTGCGGAACCGCATAACAGCAGCCGTGGCCGCAGTTTAAGACGTATTCGGCGACATATGCCGCGCATCCCAAGGGAGGCATATTCAGCACTTATGGTATGTAAAAAAACTTCAACATTAGCTCTGTAAGATAAAATTAATCTTAAGTGTCTATATTTATTATTTTTTATAATATCAACATTTTAAATAATATGATTCTTTTTAAAACACCCTGTATGTTATTCTTGTCTATCTTTGCCATTTTAGCTTTATATTCAAACATCATGTTTATTATTTATAATAGTTATCATTTTTTTATTATGCTTTTTAAATGGAGACCTTATGGTCTTTTTTACTCTACTAAAGACTTCTTCTTGGCTTTCATCGTACTCCTTTCTTCTTTTACCTACATCAACTGTGGGAGTCGTGCTGCAGTCGCTCATTTTCTCTAATCAGTATAACGATTCTATTGATAGATTATCTTTTTATTTATTTATAAAATCTTATATAATCCATTAAATTGTATTTGATTGTTTTTAAATGTCGTGTTCGAAAAAATTAAATAATTAACCTTCAACCGGTTTGATAGTTCCGTCCGCTTGTACCTTAAATTGCTTCACTTTGCTTTGACCTCGCCCTGACTAAACAATCACAGGTTGGCAGTTATTATTTAATGTTTTGATCTAACATTTATCAAAGCGATTTCCGTTTATTTCAATTTTAACTTGACATTTTAGCAAATATTATCTCCTTAATACCGCTACTTTGCCTCACTTTACGCCGCGTGACCGGATCGTGCTCATGATTGCCGCTACATCTATTAAGGAGTGTTCCTAAAAAATTAAAAGCGGAACAATATGAAACGGTATGAAGTTTATTGACTTTATGGTTTTCCTATACTTAAAGTAATTGTTATATATAAAAACTTCTACTTAATAAAGTAGTAGAATATTGGTGACGTATTAGATAATAGTTAACAACAGCAACATTTTCTGTTCCGGTTTGGTCAAACATTTCCCGCTCAGGAACATAAATAATAGTTTGTAAAATATTCAATTCGTTTATTTGAAATGCGCTAATGTGGCCCAGTGGATCCAAATTTGATCTTGGGTTTCAGATGCCACGCAATGCAATTATCTAAGGCACGATGCTTGTTACATCGCTCTGTATCAGAGATGGCGCATGACTATCGAGCAGTGAAAACAAACATATAGGAGTTTTATTGGGTTGTCCAAAAATGACCAAGCGTTTTAGTTTTTTAAATATTTTTTTTGCATTGTTATTGCATGGTATCATTTGAAAGCTCGGAATCTCCCGCTCATTTTGATATATAATACTTGTATATTTGTTTCAGTATGAAGCTTACGCGCAAGGAAAAAATATTGTCAATGCTGTATGAGTTCCAAACTCAAATGCTGCTGAAGCCGCTCGCCGAATCAATAAAGCATGGGGCAAAGGTACAGCTGGAGATTCGACGGTTCTAACGCATTTTGTAGAGTTCAAAGCCGGCAATGAAAACTTGGATCACAAGCAAAGAGCTGGACGTCTAAAAGAGGCTGATTGTCAAGCCGTTCTTGAAGCCACTAAAGAGACTTTGTCATTGACATGCTGAATATCTATTGCAGCCTCCAGATTATTGACAATATTCTCCATAAGTTCGGTAAGGTCTATAAGAAGACGCGTTGGGTTTTACATGAGTTGCCTGCTGCTCAAAAGACAAAACGAATGAATGGCAGTCAAACTTTGATGGGTCGTCAAAATAAAACTCCAGCCTTGGCCAATCGATTGATTACGGGAGATGAGAAATGGACCAGCTTTAAAAACCCGGATCCTTAAGACGAATGGCGTTCACCAGGCGAAAGAATAACTGCGACACCAAAGAAGGACTTTCGGCACAAAAAGGCAATGTTGTGTGTGTTTTGGTCGGTTCGTAGCATTGAGTATTGAAAGTTGTTGGAGCAAGGACAGACTATCGACTCGGAACTCTATTGCCTTCAGTTGGTTGCGTTGAATCTAATTTGGGTTGCCGTCGTCGAGGTCGAGTTGTTTTTCTGGACGACAATGCAAAGGCTTTCAAACTAAAATTTTTATTCTGGAACCGTCGATACTACCTGAATATATTTTTTTTGTATTATATTCTTGTATCTAAGGAATGGGTAGAGAAATTAATTGGTGGAGTTAAATACTTAGTTATTAGCAGGTCGTATTCTTCATGCAAAATTATGCAGGCTCGTAGTAATGGAAAGCGTTCCAAATTAAATAAAATATACAACTAATAATTACATGAAAAAGATATCACATATGTGCAAAATTGGAATTACTTCTAAAACATTGGAGAATCTAAGATTTTCAATGTTGCAGTTCTTTTAGACTCTATAACCTTTTGGCGTTCGGACTATAACTCGTCTATAAAATTGCTTTTAGTAAGACTGAAGTTGCTTACAAGAGAAATATGGGAGTTAGGCGTAGTATAATAAAGCTACGAATTTTCTAAAGCAAAAAGTGGAGTTTCTTCTAGGTAAACACTTGTAGTTTTCACCAAGCTCATCTACTTTGTGGATGGTAAATCTATTCCCCTCTTTAAATTCTTTAACTAGAATTTGTACCGCCTCCTAAAGCTTCCTAAAAATTGCATCTCATTTCCAACATCCTTTCCAAGTGTATCACTGCCTTTCAGAATCTAAAAATGACTAAATATATTCTGAATGGCGTTGATCGACTTGTAAGAGTGACTATTTGGAAGATCCTGCATTTCTTGTGCTCCTCTACTAGCTCCTTCTTGCATTGTCTTAGAATAAAGTGAGGTTTGGGCCTGTTATCTAGCTAAATTAGTTAAGTAGGGCCTTATCTGTCCTTTTAGAGTACATGAGCACGTTTGTTCTAAATGCGATCAACTGTCTTAATAAGATGGTTTTGCCTGGAGTCACTTCTTCCGACGATTTTTCTTGTCAAATTAGTCAGGAATTTCAAGGCTCGCATTTGAAGAACGGGCTCTTCAATGCAAGAACATACATGCTTCGGTTAGTGCCAAGTATGCAGAGAGACAATAATCCAACTAATCGCTGTGTACCAATAGAATGTTTTAAATGTGGTAAATCATTTAAATCACACGTTATTTTATAATAAGTCTTAGACGATCCAGCAGAACCCGTTTATCAAGCAAAGTCAACTCAACTTTGTTAAGCAACAACGTATCTCATTTTAAAAGTGAACGATTGACCTTTTGGTAATTCAGATTTTAATCAATTGGATTATGATTGTAGGGTACTTTTATAACTCCAAGAAGGCATCCTAGTATCGATTCTTTAAGGCGAGTCCTACTGGCTACAACTTTTCAATAGATGCAATGCGTATCGATATAAAAACGTGATCCAAACTCTCGTAGTTTGTGCGTTTATAGAATTAAGAGATTTTATTACATAGCAATTATATATAAGCAAACGCGGGTGCACACTCTCGAACCAGGACTGAGAGTGTCCTCTTTCGATAACTTGGAATACCACTAAAACTATTCTCAAGCCCAGATGGTCCGTCGCTCACATGCGACCAACCACCTTCGGAACCAAAGGCCCAGTCTAGCCGCTAGCCCACCTAGGCTGTGTAAATTATTTTTATTAAGAAACTAACTACTTTAAAAGAACTAGGCGCCCCGTCGTTGACGTGCAAGCGATTTTCAGAGAGACGTCATTCCTTCCGACCACCTAGGCTTTTTTTATTGTTAAACGAGGAACTTGAAACTGCAGCTAACAAAATGTGTTTTCCAAACGTTTTCTCATTCAAGCAATTGTTAAAGATGCTGACAAGTTAAAGATGCTGACAAGTTAAAGATGGCTATTTTTAATAAATCCTTCGTATTTATAATTACCAAGAATCGATTAATACATTCAGAAAATAGTCTAGAAAACATAGAATTGGCTTTCTAATCAGCTTGTAAAAATATTTATGGAACTACCAGGTAATCCTTGACATTTTATATACATAGATTAAAAGAAAAATTGAAAATGCAAATCCACTGTCAAGTCCTTGAAGAAATATTTTCTAGTATTTACAACAGTTTCCATTTTATTAATTTTAATGTGAATAAACGAGGCGGCAATTTATGTATTTACATATGAATATAATATTCGATAACATTTAACAGATAATTAGATTCTCTTTTTTAATATTTTAGTTATAGTGTTATTTTGCCTCAAATGAGTTTTCAAAAATTTTAGTTACTCTAACAAAATATAATATAATCCCGCTAAAAACAAAGTTATGCTTAGTTTGCCATTTTTAGAATGCGAGCATTCGATTTCATTGGTTGATTATTGTACTTGCAAGGAAGTTGGTTTTGCATTAAGCTACATTAAGTATATATTGTAGAACTATCGTATTGGTGTACATTCTGTTGTGGTTACCTAAAGAAATGAAATATTTTATCCCCATGACTGAATTTACTTTTACGATTTGCATAAATATGCAAGTCTGAGTGTCTGCGAAACACTTTATGCCTTGCTGACTTGGAGATATTGAGCTGCAAAATACGGCGCGTGATTGATTTTTCAGAGCTCTATTGCGTGACTGCATAATGCTGCCGGCACCCTTCCTTGCATTCCTATTGATTTCTTTTCGAAAGCCTCCATTTTCCTGAATTACTTAATGGTAAATTTCTTTTATAGGTATTTCATCAGTGGGCACGCAATGATTGGTTTCAATTTGCAACTAATTTTAAATACTCATTTAGAGATTGTTTACTGTCTCAAAAATTGCTCAGTAATGAGGCGGAGTGTTCTTAAGTAAAATTAGGTCGTTGAAGCAACAAAAAGGTTTCAGCAGCTTTACATATACGGAAAGTTTTAGTTTAAGGACATTTTGAGGTTGAATTTAATTTGAAAGTGGTGCTCAGAATGATATAAATTGAAGATAAGATAGTAATTTGTGGGAAAGTGTTTTACTTTAAATTGTATTTCCGATGCCAAACCCCAAATGCCTTTTTGATGTCAATAAAAGCTGCAATACATACCTTTTCTTCTTTTAAAATTTTTATTAACTTGTTAACTTGCCATTATATTGTATGAAGGGCAACTTTTGATCCGAAAGACCGATCTTGATTGATTGATTGATTGATTGATTATTGTTAGGGTTGATCGTAGGTTACGATCCTACCTTAGAACTTTGACTCTGCGGCTTTATGTGCGCCCCCTTTCCTAAATTAAAAAAGATCTGTGTCTTCAACTAATTTTAGGATGTTCTTTATGAGGTTCTTGTGGCAATTTACCCTAAAGAGTTTCTGCCTTCACATAATCTGTAGAGTGTATCACCTTTGGTTACTTCTATTCTATGGAGGTGCTTTTTCAAGTGGCAGTGTCGTGTTATGAGTTTTACTACCCGTCTTATTTGAGTACGTCCTAAGTTGAGTACGTCATCACTGGAAGGTTTCCCAATTAGTCCCTTCCCTAGTCTTTGCTCTTGTGAGGCATCCCAGCAAGATGATTCTTTTATCGCCGGTCGTATGCTACATTTGGGTATATGCCTAGAACAAGTTCCGGTCCTGTAAAAGGAGTGTTAGCACCGCTTTTTGCGAGTGCGCCTGCCCTTTCCTTCCCTTCCACTCCAGAGTGGCCTGATACCCAGATAAGGTTGACCTTGTTATCCTCAGATAGGGTGACCAGATGGGTTAGGCTATCTTTTACGAGCTTGGAGTTAATATGAGGTGAGTCCAGCTGTCAGTTAGGATCTTAATGCGTTGTTGAGTGTATTCGCGTCTAGTATTCTCTATTATGCGTTGCATTATTGCAAATATTTTAGCTTGAAACACTGCGGCGTACTTGTCTAAGTGTAAGCTAAGGTTTACCTTTGGTTTTATGCCAGGTATATCCGCCCCTGTTCCTTGGGCAGTGCGGAATCAGTCTGTATATCAGACCAGCCACTTCTGAGTTGTGATGAGTTGCCTTTTGCCCAGTCATGATCGTAACTCACATTGAAAGTAAATGAGTAAATCGGTAGGGTGTGGTCAGTACCCATGCTTAGGACGGTATTTCCTTTGACCACTTCCTGTATCCGCTTATGCCCACACCTTTCATTGTGCCTATTTCAGGTACAGGTGGATTTCATTCTATATGCTGCAATCCAAGCTTCTTCCTTTAGATAAATATCCAAGGGATGAGATTTAGGAATGGCTTTGCAGAACTTGATTACTTCCATCAGTTCACTGGTGGTGGGTTATCCTAAGGGAGATAAACTAAAGATATTATTATCTCCGTCGTGTTACCATCCCTTACTTGTTTTAGTTTCATTGTTGCTATGTCTCTAAAACATAAATTGTACAAAGGCATGCATTTTATACAGTTTTTTTTATAAAAATACATGTCTTTGGAATATCAGGGGATTTGTTAAATATTAACTTACCTCTGACTTGTCCGAGTCCCATTATCTTGCCCTTAACTACCCAGAGTTCCTGGATTAGAGCAATATCAAAGTCCTCGGAGGTTAAGCGGCTGCAGAGAACAGTCGTGGCATTTCTACTGTGTTGGAGGTTCGCTCTTAATACGATCTTAATAAATTATTTGTCAATCGACATGGCCTGACAAGTTGTTCTTAAAAATATAAAAATTTCTAAAAATCAAAATTGTTTTAGGGATAAAACTCTTGATCTGAAAGTACGAACTTAATAACACTTGTCAATCGACCGAGCGTGATCAGCTGTTTTAACTTTTGATCAAGGCAGCTTCCAAGCTGAAGACAAGCTTCTATTTCTCTAATGTTTGGCATCTGCCATAAATGTTTATATAACGTGGGATTAATTAACTAATTATTATAAAATAATACATTTATTTAATAATTGGTCTTAGGGGAGTCTTCGTTTTAGCCGGGAGTGCATTTTCCGCTTGCCAAGGTTATAGTGAGCTGCTCCATCGCATGCTTTGATGTTGTTATAAGAAATATGAGGGGCAACTTTTGATCCGAAAGACCGATTTTAATAAATTATATGTCAATCGACAGGACTTGACGAGCTGTTCTTAAAAACATAAAAATTTTAAAATTTAAAGGACACTGAAAAACGTCAATAGCATTGAATCCAAATCTCAAGACGATGAGACATCAAGAGGTCACTTAGAAATTATTAGGAAAGAAAGAGATATTGCATTTTTCGAAAGGACAGACGTTGAAGGTTCCGTGCAATTCTTGGCAGTTGTCGCAAGGATACTAATAAAAGTTGCGACGTGTCAGTACGAAAGTACAATATTTAAGAGTGTAGGAGCCGCGGTCTGGAAAGTAATTGTTGTCGTACGTAGTTCGCCATGTAATATCTAAGTGCGAAGCAAAGCATATCCGTCTTTGGAAATAATTAACTTGTAATTTCATGGATTCTTTTGTTGCGCTGTTGTATGGCGGAATATGGACGTTGAAAGCCGAATTGATATTTGAAGAAAATTTTGTGTAACCTGAGCTAGTTTCTGAAATATTATTGATAACAAAGATAATAAACCGCTAGTTTGATATTAATTAGTGAGTTCTAAAGCTTTTCCAGATTTGTGAACCATTATAATCTGTGCAAATTTCTACGTGATAGGAAAGACTAATGTCTTAGAATACTACTGTAGATGGCGGTATGAATGTTATGGCTTTTATTGGTAAAAAAACTGGGAGGAGATTACATCCTGAAGCTTTATGCTTTTTACCTGCAGAATTTTTTATTCAAACAAAAAATGGCTAGGAAATTTTAAATTACGATGTAAATATTATTTGTATTAAGATCTAGAGCACTGAAGTTTTTTCAAGGTGTTCAAAAAAAAATAATGACTTTCTCTTGCTTTAATCTAGTCCAGCTTTTGCTGTTTATTTTTAACGGTGATACTTGGTTTGATGGTTTTTCAAATTTATTAGCTGCTTTCTGAATTTTGTTGCAACTCTTGAATATACTAGATATTGTCATGCGTCAACTCGAAAGGCCTTTGAGCCTACGGATTTCTCTATTACTCTTTTCCATTGCCTTCTATCCTGTGTGTCCTAGTTAGTCATCTTTAGTTCTCGTAAGTATTTTCTTACACACTTCCTCCATGCTCATTTGGGACTTCCTCTTCTTGTTTTTTCACGTATCTTTTTGTATATAACGTTTTTTAGTACTCTGCTTCCTCTATTCGTAATATATGGCCACAAAATAAACTCCATCGTTTTAATAACTCCCTGCCACCGATCTACAGTACCCGCATTTGATGGAAGTAGCATTTGGCCGGCTTCGAATCTAAGAACTCCTGGCACGCGTCCTCGACTTTCTCAAACGACTCAAACCGCCGAGCGCGCAGGAAGTGTTCCATGGAACGGATATGGCGGTAGTCAGATGGGACAAGGTCCGGACTGTAGGCTGGATGGGGCAGTATCTCGATCGCGTTTAATTCTTTAAACTTCTATCGGTCTTCTTGGCACGGTGAGCTGGTGCATTGTCTTGTGGCATCAGGCATCGATTGTGCCGGAATCAAGCGCGGGTATTTGTCGGCCAGCTTGTCGTGGATGCGCTCTAGCTGTCGCAGTAAAGATTACCATTGACGGCCTTAACATTTGAAACTAACTCAAAATAAACAATGTCATCAAAGTTCTACCAGACGTGCAACAAAACCTTGGTAAAATGGTTCGGACGGACTGTTGGTTGAGTTTCTTGGCTTCTCGGAAGCCACTAGTCCCTTTCGATTGTGGTTGATCGGAAAGATCGGTTTATCGTCCGAGGTCACAATTTGCTTCCAGAAACGGTCGTTGGGTAGGTTGTTAGCAGCTGGCGACAAGTCACAATTCGTCTAGCAACCTGGGCTTCGATCAGCTCCTGTAGATCTTGTCTTGGCTTCGTGTACACCTCGAGTTGATGGGGTGATTCAAAATAGTTTTGTGGTCAACACCAAGCCCTGCTGCCAAGTCACGAGCGCTTGATGACAGTTTAACTTACAAGGCGAATTGCAAATTTCTATCATCCAGAGAGTTTTCGTAGCAATAAAAGCTGTTCCTATTTTTTTATTTTTTTACTAAACTTATTAAATAAAGTTTGTCGTTTTTTTAAATGAAAGTGTTTTTTGGTTAATTTCTCTTTTATAATTATATTATATTTATATCATTTGGTACTGCAAGACATTGACTTTCAATTTTTCTTTCAGGTAGTCGATGGTGCTGGTGTTATATAGTAACCCTTTATCATTGAAGAATTTTTATGTAAAGAAATTAATTGAAGTAAAATCTGGGGAACACTTGAGGAACTTAACACCACCTCTTTGGATGGAAGATAGACCGTTACATCACGATCTTGCTGAAGATGAGTTGCTTCGTCATAAAACATTTCATCAACACGTAAACCGACAGATTCCTGCAACATATTTAAGTAAACATTACCAATGACAGTTTTGTGAAAAAAGAAAAGCCCTAGGAGATCCTGGCTGATATTTCACGTCATACTGTAAAAACTGCTAAGTTAAAATGGTGTTATATGATACCATGTCAATTTTGAGAAGCCCCGTAATTACAATTGTGTTGATTACTTGAACCACATACCTAAAGGGTAGCCTTATCACTCCATACAATTTTAGATAGAAATGCTGCATTTTCCTAGATATTGTTTACAACATTTCTAAAACAATAAAAACTGAATTTATTATTATTTAAAAAATGAGTAAATTTTTTGAAATTCTCTGTATATGTGAAGGTTAAAAAATAACAAAGGTAATTGAACCTCTTTTAGTAATTTATAAAAAAGACTGGGTGTGGGAGAGTCTACTGGTTTAGCTTCTGAGAAATTGCTCTTCCACATCTTATGAAAAAGCAAATAATAGGTCTAAGTGCTCTACTGTTTTAGTACCTACTTTAAGTCGAACAACAAAAACAAGACTATAGCTTAGAGTAATGTTGTGTTTCTTGTTTATAGTATAGACAATTGTTATCATTCGTTGTCAAAATAAGTTGCCATAACAAATTACAATTTTTGAAGTTGATTCTGAATTAATTTTAACAACCACTGTATCCGACAACTTGAAATTCTGTTCTTTATTAAATAATTACGCAGAATATTATAATTTAATCACACAAATTCTTTTGTTTCCTTAAAACCAAATGTTAGCTGTATTTAACCGTTCACTACTAGGATCATTTTCTAAAAATGTTCCGCTATTGCTAAATTGAGCAACCCGCTAGTTTAGATTTCTCACATTAGCTAAATGAGGCGTACATTTATTTGTCGATTACAGATGTCGACACCATCTTCCCGTAGAAAGCAAACAAAGTTTCTTTTATAATTGGGAACGTTTTCTGTAATTAATTGCACAATTAACACATCTGCATTTATTAAGTGGCGAAATTATTCTGATCGGGATTGACTAACGTCATCGGTGGGAAAATCTGCCAGATTTTATTGGTTACAATTCCCAGAACTATGGAAACATCTCACGCATTTGCGTAACTTAAAGATTCCAGAATGCTTTCTATATCTACATGTGAACCTTCCTCCGAGAACCTACATTTGCTTTCGGTCGACATGGAGTGGTGCATTTAGAATGTTTGAATAATTTTGTAATTTACGTAATTTTACACTTAGTTTTTACATAACGTTATAATTAACAATTACACCTCTCTCTTTGCGTTAGAACGATTAAAGCATTCAAGGTTGAGTATTTGTTGTTATACTCTCACGCGCATTATTTTGTGTTTTTGTGGGCAAATTACTATTGTTTTTAGCTTTTATTGCCGGATATGTTATGATTTTTTACATTGCTATCGTTGAGACTATAAAACTGCATGCTTTAGCTTCTTAAAGGTTCGCTCATATTTCTAGCAGAAAAAAAGTCATTTGTTTTTTAAAAAAATTTCCACCTCCACATATTCAGGGAATTTTAAAAAATTTACTCAATTTTCAAATGACAATAAATTAAGTGTTTATTGTCTTGAAATTTTGTAAACAATATCTAAGAAAATTCATCACTTTTATCCAAAATTGTCTGGAGCGATAAGGGTACCCTTTAGGTAAATGGTTCAATTAATCGACACAACTGTGCTTATTGGGCTTTACAGAATTAACATGTCACCATGGAACACCATTTTAACTACATGTTTTACAGTATGGCGTGAGCTATCAGCATAGATCTCCTAGAGCCTTTCGTTTTGACGAAACTATCACTGGTGATGTTTACCTAAAGATGCTGCAGTAATCTGTCGGTCTACGCGTCGAAGAAATGTTTGATGACAAAGCAACTCATCTTCAGCAAGATAGAGCACTTTCCCATTAGCATCGTGATGTAACAGTCTATCTCCATTCAGAGAGGTGGTGTTAAATTCCTTAAGCTTTTCCCAGATTTTACGTTTTCTGACTAACTCTCACGTTTTATTGAGCGTGAGATTTCATCTTTTTTTCATCACTTTGCGCAAGTATTGCACTTTTGCAGAATCCATCGCTTGTTTCAAACTCTGAGGTCCATTTATATCAAATTACTATCGCACTGTGGTGTTCTATTTCTTCAATTATATGAATACTCAGCACGTGAAAACATGCACGCGGATACACGTTTATTTTTTTAAATTGAGTACGTATTGGTCCTTTATCCGTATATAAATATTCTCTCTTCCACGACAGTTTCTTTGAATTCCCCATTCGCGTCTTCATTGTTCTCCCTCTCAAGGTAAAAGGTTTTGTTAACATGCACTATCAAGCAGATCCCAAAATCGAAATGCTGGAGTAACTGACAAATGGATGTTTGGATGGCCAAGTCTTATCTGAGTCTCATTTTCTTTTAGCACCATCACCAATGCAAGCGATCCAAATATACAAATGTGCTTTACCGAGTGTTGCAAGTACTTTTCTTTCAGATTTTTTTCAACGTATAGTTGCATGGTTGATGACTTCAGCCCAAAAAGGAAGCCCTTGTGTTTGTATCTAAGTTTTCGTCATCTCTACCAGTGTTCAAGGGATTCATTCTGTTGTGGAGTGAAAGTAATAGTTTCTATCCACATATTTGGAACCACTGTCAGTTCTATTCACGCGAATTTTTTGCCCCTTTTTAGTTTCTGATGTAACTAACCATTTTTAATGTGAACAGTCACATCTACTTGAGTCTTGGTTCTCAAAAATTACACTATTAAATGACTACTATAGTCGTCTTTGACTGTGATGAAATATTGCAATTTCACGGGTGATAACACTTCTATTGCTCCGCACAAATCCAAGTGCACAAGTTCTCTGGGTTTATTTAACTTGCGTCCGCTCAAGTTAAATTTGTTGCACACACGCGTCCTCAACGGACAATCTTTACATTTGATGTCATTAGTTTTTAGTTTTTCCAGTAGGGTTTACTTTATCGAAATGTGACCTGTCTTCTGTGCATTGTTATTGATCGCAAATCTAGCGGATCCTTTCATAGTTTTTATTTGTATGTAGTATAGGTCAGTTGTCTTCTTTGTTGTGACAATATCACGATCGCGTGAAAACCCTATAAAACATGTTTTTGTTTATTCCTAGCACATAGAGGACGTCTATTATGATCAATTTCTAGTCTAGACTCTATTTGTATTATACTTTTGGCGCGCGCGTCCAATGTTTCTCCATTACTGAACCTAATTGGGCACGCGCATAGAGTGGTATGTGTGATGGTTTTGAAGATATTACATTTGTTTGTCATACGATCACTGATCAAGTGTTAACTTGGTAGTTCTGCCTGTATCATCTTTATCTCCATCTTTGATCCACTTCCAGCGTTGACACTTATACTGTATGTGTCCGACTTCACCGTAATTAAATCACTTGAAATTATAGTTAAATTTATTTATTTTTCGCGCGGACCCTTCTTCGTTTCCAGAGTTCACACCAGCAGAGCCTGAGCTTACTTTGTTAAGCTAACAGCAAGTTTCAGCATGGTATATGCTTCTTCTGGCTTAGCTTCGCCGGAGGACTTTATTTACGCGATCACTATTTCCACTCCATTGTTTCGCCTGGTGTATACTATAGGCCATAAAACTTGTAAAATAGCATAGTTCGACTTAGGCACGACTGCTGTTTGAAGATTATCATCAATTGCTTTTAAAAATCGTAAGCTCTCAGACACCTGATAAGACCGCTGACCACTTCAGTAAGTAATGCCTTTTTGTCTTTCTCTTGGTCTATCTCTTTGTCGGAGGTTTTGAGCATTAAAACGAGGAATACGTTCGCCTTCTTCTGAGTGCGTCGTCGCACTTCTAAATCGCTACCTCTTTTTACTTCTTGTTTGGATTCTTCTGCATCCACTCTCTGCTACCATATGACTATCTATCAATGTATTTGATAACAAACATAGTTTATTAATGATAATTAAGAAATTATTACAATTATTATTGGTTGTACGTGGTGCGTCTAAAAAGTAGTAAATGCTCCTATATTTTAACGGAAACGGGTCAGACATGCACGCGCGTTTTATTGCGTATTTTATTTGTAGTGGAAGGAAAGAAAAGGCTGAGGATAAGCCACGTTCGGATCAGCCGTATACAAGCAGAAGGCCAGACATGATTGAGAGAGTGCGACACGTGTTAGCATAAGATCTCCAAGTAACGCTACGATTGATTGCACAGGAATTGAGAATTAGCAAGGATACTGTGCACACAATCGTCCGTGAAGATTTGGTTAAGCGTAAGGTCTGTTTCCGGTTTGTGCTATACAAGCTGACAGAAGACCAGAAAGCAAAACGGATGGAAACTATATTAGCTTAAGATAGCGGAACTGTTCTCGATTATCCTCCGTATTTTCCTGGTCTGGCGCCTGCGCACTATTTTCTGTTTTCACGTTTCAAGCACGTATGAAAGCGATCCTGCAATCGATTCCTAAAGAAAACTTTGCTGACAGTTTCCAAAACCTTTATCAACGTTATCAAAAGTATGTATAATTTGTTTATATCTTTTGTTTTCTTTGTTCTTTCATACCATTCACTGAACTTTTTACATGGTACACCATGTATATGTCATACTTTAAGCGATTGATTACGTGCTGGCCAATGCAAAGGGAAGTAACATCCCAACTAATGATCTTTTTTTGAGACAAAAAATGAATTTACAAACTGATATATACAAAATGATAGTCATAGTATAGGTGTATATTTTATGGTGCTGCCACTATATTACATTATTTAGAAGTATTTCCCGCGTGTTATAAAATTAACTGTATCTTTCTATTTACTTTCACTACTGAGAAAAAAAATTGGAGACCTTAGAACGTGAGCGCATTCCGTATATATTCATTGAATAGAACTAGTCGAAAATCTCATGAAAATTTGAAACAGAATGGCTGCTTTTTTGTAATTTTGTTGCTTTGAGATTAGAAACGAAGAACAATAAGAAATTTCTTGTTAGTCTTAGTCCTTTGTATAAGCTGTACTTTGCTTCACTATCAGACCTATTAAAAGGATTAGTTGGCTCAAACGATGTGCCCAGCACACTGCATTAGAAAGTAAAGCCTATGAAAGTGGTTTCAGTTTTTTATAGAACCTATGCAAAAAATTAGATACCTGGCATTGTATAACTACGCGAATTGCAGGGGTAATAATCGAGAACGTAAATCAGCAGATCGTGTTGAAATTTCTTTCACCTACAGCTAGATCTGCAATTTATTGCAAACATATTACTACATCATTATTTTTTGAGGTCGCAAACGTTGGTTATTTAATATTCAAGTTTGTACTATGTCAAATTTATCATTATTAATTTTTGCCCGTTCCGCACATTATATATTTTTTGATACAATCTATATTTGGAAAACTTTCACCTTAATGCGGAGGCTCTCTTTATCGTGGGAATGGGAGTTACGTGTAGGTTATTAATTTACGTATTACCATAAATATACCACTTTATAAAACCACTAATTTAAATGCTTCTTGTTATCCACAAAATTTCTTTGTTAAGTTTGATGAAAATTATATATAAGTAACAATTTTGTTGGTTTTATTAAGGTGAGTGCTGGATGTAATAATTCAATACAAGATGAGAAAGTATTGAAAATCATTAGCACTGGAGCCTTATTGTTTATTATGAAGTATCCGTCAATAGGAACGCAGGAAAGTAAACATCAATTTGACACAGACGCCATGATTTTTCTGTTAACCCAGCGTCATTATTTTAGTTTAAGGTTTGCCATTTTTTGTTATGTGATCATGTTCCATTGAAGGTCGCGTTAAAGTAATTATATAACACTATAAATATAGTGAAAAAAAACCCCTATCGAGGACTCCGCGATTATTTCGGTCGTCATAACCTTCCATATGAGACCGACATCGGTCATTTGGTGCAAAAATTTGAGGCTACTGGTTTTGTTGGTGGTATGTCTAAGAGTGGACGACTCAAAAGTGTTCGCATATAGGCAAATATCGCTGCGGTGAACGAGAGTGGAAAAGAGGACCTAAAACTGTTAATAAGTCGGCGATCGCAAAAATTAAAAATTTTGAAGATCGATTTTCGCCGTACTACGCACAAAGATTTCAATTTACACAAGACACAATTGACTTAAGAATTGAAGCCACTTAACCATTTCAACCGACATGTGTTTTCTGATTTCCCCTCCAACATGGTGCAATTGATCCGAATTTATCATCAAAAATCATATTCGGCTATGAGGCGCATTTCACATTGAATGGGGCAAGTGAACAAGCAAAACTATCGCATTTGGGCCAACGAGAATCCAAGAGAATATCAAATACATCCTCAAAAAGTGACTGTTTGGTGTGCTCTGTGATCAATTTTTTTAATAATGAGGCTAGAAATGCACTACTGTGAATTCTGAGCTATACCGCGGCATGGTTAAAAATATTTCTTCTCGAAACTTAATCAAACTAAAAATGATATTTATTTTCAACCAGACGGCGCAACATGCCACACAATACGTGCGAATATCGACTTATTGTAGGCGAAGTTTAGTGAACGTTCAATTTTGAGAAATAAAAATGTCAATTGGCCTGCTTGTTCGTGCGATTTGACACCTTTAGACTTTTTTGTGGGATTATCTGAAAAGCAAAGTTTACGCCAATAAACCTGTCATCATCCAAGATCTCAAGAACAACGTAACTGACGAGATAAATGCCACTGAAGCGACTTTATGTGAAAATGTCATCGAAAATTTTTACCATCGGATCGACATCTGTAAAGCCAGTCGTTGTGAACATTTGAGTGATATAATTTTTCATATATAAATGGCGTACATGAATGTACTTAATTATACAATTATCACTGTAGCTTCCTGCGCCTGGACGGGCGAACCCCATACTATTTATTTGCTTACTTATTCAGAGAAAAAGTTTGCAGCTTTTATCGCTATAAATAGTCCTTTTCACTGTTTTTCTTATTTATAAACTTTTCACATTCTGTCAGTTCGGCCTGCGCATCGAAGGATAGTGGACGTGTGCGAGCCAATTTTTACCTGCGATTTCGCAGCGGCCGAGTCGCAACATTACTCAAGAAGGTTGCAACATCGAGTGCTGAAAGTGATACAATAATATTTAGTTTATCGGGGTCCGTCACTGGACGGTTTCCCGTCTCATGTCTTTGTAATTCTTCAATCACATTTGCTAGCCACTTGGCTAGTTGTAAATCTGCTGTTTACTAAATAAAATAAATTAAAATAAAAAAAATTTGCTCAGTGCTAATTCTGACTTACTATAATTAAGATTGCTTTTAAGTAACTTTACAATATGCTATGGTAGAACATATAACTTAGAGATGCACAAAGAACTGACGAATAGATATGAGTAGAGTGCCGGAGTTTTATTATGAGTAAAATAATTTAGTAAAACAAATAGAAACGCACGTACTTTTCAGTAAGGTTAAGGCTTATTCAGACATGGTGTATAATAAGGTGATCAGTGTTGTAAATTGGGTACCTATCGTAAACTAAAACTGTCAAAAATCACATATTTAGAAGTAAATAAATGCTTTTAAATGACTCACTTACTTCTAAGTAGGCTTTAGAAGATCGTTTGATTTGAATTTTCAAAGTTAAGAGACAAATACATCATGTAGTGGAAGATCTGTTGTTAGGATTTAAAAAAAATAATTCTTGTTTTGTGCCCATAAACTAAGGAAAAGCAATCATCTGATAAGGGAAATATTAAAAAAAAAAAATTGCTGCATAACATAATTACCCATCTAAAGAACAAGGTCGCTTTGGAGCTATATGTTTATAGTATCATATGCAAACGTTACTGCGCACAAAAAAGGGATTTACCTGAAAGTATAATTTTCTCTTTCTCCTCTTTTTTCTTTTCTTTTGTCTTATTGCTCCTTTATCATTTACCTAAAGAAATTTGTTTGACAAATTCTGGTTAAAATTGGGAACGGAAGTCCCAGGTCTAAAATAATGGTAGTTATTGTAGATACAAGTTTGTTAACAGTAATAGTTTTAAAAACCTCGTTACTGGTATATAAAATGCTGTTTATGACACTCTGTTTAATCTAAAATTTAAATAGGCAGGTGTAGGCTACTTTGCAAGTCATCGTTTTATAAAGTTTTTCAACGACTTCAGTCCTGGTGGCATTTAAATGAACAATTTTTTTCTCAGAACCTCGATCCGGCTAAAAGGTTTTCTATATAAGCACGAGTTATGAAGTGGAAAGTACCTCTCAAGTTCAAAAGATTTCAGTTCGCTTTATAGGTTTGCTTTAGTATAACAATAATAGAGTTGGGTGTTTTTTTTCTTTTCTAGTAAAGTCATTTACTCGATAGTTTTACTCGGTTTATATTGTATTGTCGTAAACATCAATATCAACACACTTTGAATCCTGTATGATATGCTTTAATAAAAAGACAATTATTGATCTTTACGTAATGCTAATTATCTTATATAATTATTACTTCACATAAGTCATTTAATTGCCGTTTTTGTACTTTTTGTAAAAGCAGAATTCGCATAAACGACTGGAACCAACGTTTTATTTGCACAAGATAACATGGCTATCAATTACGAGATACGGAATGAAATGCAGGCTAATCGAGGAAATGCCGCTGATTGGCATGCCATAAAAATGCAGGCCTCTCTCGACAGATTTTATGTATTGGTAGCACGTTTGCGTCGGACCGCCCCAGAGAAAGCTACATAGCAAATTCCGAACAGAAAAGCGTGCTGTCAGAAATCTCATACTGCAAATACCTGCACACTACTTTCTGGCCTGCCTAATCAATTATCTTGCCATAGCTAACAGTATGTTAATAACCTCTCATAAAATATACCTATAATCAAGTAGAGAAATGAGAAATTTGTAAATTTACGTGATTCATTAGGAAAATTGTTTTTTGCTCTACTGAAGTAGGAAATTATCAATATTTAGCGACAAAAAATACGAAATTTTGAGAAGTTTAGATTGTTCGAGAAATAACTACAAGAGATATGCAGATATTAATAGCAAATTAAATAGGTTTGGAGTGAAAAGCTTTGACGTATATGAATTTATAAAATTCTGTGTTTACTTTTACTACAGACCAGTTATGTTGAAGGAAAAAAAAGTACAATCTTTGCGATTTTGTTTATGGCGGTTTATTTTTTATAAGCAATGGCTTGGATAGGTAGTACAAAACAACACCTACATTGGCGAAACGATTCATCTACAACAAACGGATTAAACTAGCAAAGACAATAACTTATTTACTGCTACAAAATAACAAATACGATAGATCTATGTAGGTACAAAATACTGCGGCGATTAACTCTCGGGGAACATGACGGTGTCCACCCGGTACTTGATCTTGTGCTTATTTCCGTTGTAGCCCCCTGCGTAACTAGGCCGATGGTTGCCGCCCATTTCCTGGTGCGCTGCTTGACCATTCGGCCTGTTGAGGCACTTGGACCCCTTGGTCAGTTCGTCGATCTTCGCCGCCTGAATCCTGAAGTTGACCTCAGTGTTGGTTAAAGTACCCGTGGCTAGCTTCTGGAAGCGATTGGTCACGAACCAAAGCTCCTGCTTGTTTTGACGGTTGTTTATCACCTAAAAAGAATTGCGTTGTACAACCGCGTAAGGTTACGCCTCTGAATGAGCAGCACTAACCTTCATTCCGCTGGGAAACTGCAAGGTCGTCTGGTTTTGGGCTAACACCCCGATGTTTCTCCCACCGTACTCTGTGGCGGTATTCCAACAGTTTATGGAAGTGTCGGAAGCTAGACCGAAGTAGGATATGCCGTTCTTGTCAATCGCTTGAGCGGGGCATTGCGTATTCCTTTGACCGGAGTACGTCTGCAATTGTTAAAATTTTCTGTAAGATACTTAACTCCTGCAAGTAAGCTACATCTTACGTGAAAGATGTGAGGAGCCGCCGAGGGGTCGTGCTCAAAGATAGTATAATTACGAAGGTATGAGGTATGAACCCAGTTCTCTGTAGGACTAACAAGAACATTGGACTAGGACATGAAGAAATAGAGTGAGTGAATCTAAGCTCCACCACGTAACTTTAACTATAAAAACGGATAGTTGTCCATCAGTAACTTTAAGCGAACACCAGCTCACCCACATAGAGTCAGTGAGATATCTGAATCGATAGGAGACTAACTCACATATTCAATAAGAGTAAACAACTTGGACTACAAATTGTAAATTATAATGGCTAATAGGAAAAAAATCCAGGCTATTACTGGAAAATAAGCTATTAAAAAATGTAAGAAGAGGGTTCGCTGAAACGCTACATCACAAGTTATTAGCAATGATACTGCATATAGACTTTAATCCCTATAAAAAACTTATTGCCCAATATATAGGGCAGATTATATAATACTTGGAGATATTAAAAAAAAATTTTCTCAGATAAGAACCCTGCACCCGAATATAATGTGTGAGGCTATTGCATCTTCTTCATTACAAAATTTACAAATAAAGTTCTTCCCTGTAAACACTCAAAACAAGAAGTTCTTTTTAGAGTGTTTTAATCCTCTTATTCAGTGTCAATAATCTTAAAGGTATTCATCCATCCAATTACTTAGCAAAATGTAGATTGGGTTTTCTGGTTACTTCAAAAATGGTTCAGGTCAAGTAAAAATGCCTCTAATTTTTTTTTATATTTCCTGGTATACCCCTGGCACCCACAAAAGAATGTCTATTGTGCAAATATAATAAAGTATTGCAAACATTCTCAGTTTTATTGCAGTCTCAATATTTGTTAGAATAAGTATGTCTTAGTTGATAGTTCTTGTTAAAAATTATGCGCAGGTAGACGTGTACGTAGCATAAAAGAAAATTTCTGTTTAAAGTATTACATCATAATTTTTCAGTCATATGCATTATAATAAGAATATTTTTCAAATGTTCCAGTCACTTGCCATTGTCGCTTTTAGATCTATTTGTGTAGCGGGCTACTTTTTTCCCGTCAAAGTCTATGTACAAGCCTTTCATTCCGATCAAGTTGGGTTTGTAAAAATTTATTAAAATTTTCTTAATTGCCCAGCGTCTTTGCTAATTTCAAGTGATAGGTTTATGTCTTGGTATAACCTGAAACTAGATTGGACTTGCCATTTTCAGCTTATAGCAAAACTTAAAATATTTAATAGTGCTAAATAAGATTTCTATTTGTGTAGTTGGAGGGTGTTCCTCCTTAAATATCCTTAATATCTGGTATTTGATTAGCTTTAACTTATTTGGCTCTCATTTTACTTTAGATCACCATACTAGCGATCTATAGAAACCACCACATGCCTTTCGTTTTTATATTTTACCGCTTCTTACAACTATAAGTGTTATTTTCCTTTATTTGTTATTTATTGTATACGTATCAGCCTTATTAGTTTGTAGAGAAGCAGGTAAACTTCATTTAAATAAAAACTGCTTGAAATGGTAGCAGTTTTCATTCTTTTGTTGCAGATAGTCACACATATCCTTTTTGCTTTATACGTGCGGTACAATCTGGCAACACTGTCGCCTATCTAAATCTTAATAATTCCCAATTCCTCAATTATTAACCGCAAAGATAGTCGCAAATATCGTACCAGCATTTATCGCACTCACTTAGTTACGTCTAGGGTTTCACTTGTCTACAGTCGATTCAAACGTGGCTTATCCTTAGTTGTTTAAATCAGTCGTAAACCCATTTTATACGTAAGGTTTCCATTCAATACACTTGCACCAACATGTTATGAGTTTCTGTCACCAGTTCCTTAAATTTGCAGCTTATCTTGACGTTTATTCCTTACTTCATGTTTGTACTGTGATTATATCTCTTATACTGACTACGTTCGACTGGCCACAAGTTGATTTTGACGGTCACGCGCACTCCATCCTAGATGGCTGAAATTTCAAACTATTTACTAAATTTTTCAGACAGGTCTTGTATATAAAGTTAAGGTATCTTATTCAGATTAGTGCTGCTTTTAAAGTCGTGCATTTTTTTATAGATTTTTTAAATACAAATGACGTATTATTGACACGATTAAAAGTGAAATTAATGTATAAAATTTTTTACTCCATTTATGTTGCTATTAATTAGTTACTATAGAATTATAGTCTGGTATAATTAAGTTGCAACAAATTTCTAGCTTTTTTAATGTTTATTATACTTGCATGTTATCGAAAAGTTTAGGATAACATAGTTTAGTTTATATCGTGTGAAGTAATACAAAGGTGCGTAAAAATCTCCACCTCTCTTACATTAACTTTATTAATTCCTGCCCACACCCCCGTCGTCAGTGAAACACAGCCGTTCGCATCTCCTTATCATTTATGTAAGGCTGTTCATTTAGCTTCGAAAAAAATCACAAGCAGCAAAATGCGGGTTGTATAAACGTGATAAAATATTGTGAAATTTCAAACCACAGTGAGACCAAGATTATTGTTTTAAAAATTTGCTCAGTGCTAATTCTGATTTGCTATAATTAAGGTTGCTTTTTTAAAGTGTTCCCAAACTGTTTGAAGTTGATACTACCGCGTTGGTTCAAAAATTTATAGGCTATGACATTTCAATTTCACTTTTACTGCTGGAACGAAGGTTCGGGACTCGCCATCAGTGACAATCTGGCGGAGAAAGACATTGCCTTTCTAATTGCCAAGAGCAATTCTCCTTTCAATTGTATTTTATTTTTATAAAATGCATGAGATCTATCTTACGCACACTTTTCTGTAGACAAGCAGCACGTGAATTTTAAGAAAAATCCCGCAGTTCCAGCAATATCCTTTTACTTGGAATGGTGATTAGCACAAATTATTTCGTTTGCACGCGTTTGATACTGCCCACCCTTTGATTCCAAAGATCGACGATGCCAGGCTTATTATGCTGGTTTGTTTCTTTTACTTTTTCTGTCCATCCCTAACACTATGTCGATAAATATCAAAAGATCCACAACTCAAGTTGAAGGGTAAACACAGTAAAATTAGAACACTGAAAATTAAATATAAAATCCTAAGTATAGCAGTTTATAAGCTGCCTATGAACGAATTGTTCAGTCAACACAAAAATGATTTGTCTACACGAGTTAGTTACCAGGATGTTGTTGAAGAAAGTGTAATTTTGCACGAACAAGCCCGCAATCCCAATCTGGGTACTCGTCAGCTTGCTCAAAAAGCAATTGTTCCCAATTCTACTATTGCTCGTGTACTAAAACAGTTTAGGGAACGACTTACGATGGAAAAGAAACTAGGAAGTGAAGACGAACATTGAATGGCAGATCAGAAGAAGGAACAGAAAATGTTAAACTTTTTAAAAAAATCCGAAAGGTTTTTCACGAGAAGTGGCCGAGAAAGTCAAAATATCGCAGTCTTTTGCGCAAAAAGTAAAAGCAATGGTCGGTCTGAGAAGTTTTAGGATTTACAAAGCCCCTGATCGAGATGCAAAACAGAATCAAACAGCCCAGTTCCGTTCCGTAAGTTGTACGAAAATCTATTGGCATGATATCGGAGAGTGATGTTGGCTTCGCTAACTTAAATTATCTTGCTGGGAAAGATGTTTGCAACTAGAAAGATAGTCCAGAGGAAAGCCAAATTTTCGAAGAAATTTCTTGTCTGGCCAGCTATATGCAGTTTGAAGAGCAGAGCTGTCATCACTGTCAACTGGTGTGGTACGTTGCTGATGATGCGGATTGTGTATCAAAACAACTAAATAAACCAAAAAGTCCAGAACTCAAGCTCATTAAGCAATATTGGCCATCGTAAAGGGAATATTGAATAACATAGGTACAACAGTCCAAACCTTCGAAAAGTTCCAATAGAATTGGCTTTATAATAGAAAAAAGAGAGATAAGGACAGAAACAAAGCTACACATATATAAAACAGTATAGGCTCCAATTTTGAGCTATAAGGTAGAAAGCTGGACTATCCTAGACAAACATAAATTCAAGATAACTATAGGGATTTCTGAGAAAACGAGAAAAGAGGCAAACTGCAACAAATACCGCAAGTTACCACGGTTAAATCAGGCTGAACTTGACTGATCGCATGGGTTATGTTGGCTTTGAGGGCCGCTGTAGTTTGTGACTTAAGAAAACCCCACAAGAAAAAGTCTAACGGGGTCAAATCGCTTGTGCAGAATTTCCAATGCGGCATTAGCTGTGTGGCACGTAGCGCCGTCCTGTTGAAACCACATGTCGTTGGTGTCCATATCATCCAATTCAGGCCAAAAGAAGTTGCTAATCATCGACCTATAGCGCTCGCCGTTAACGGTGATGGCTTGGCCAACATCGTTCTCAAAGAAATATGGACCGATGACGCCGCCAGCCCAAAATCCACACCAAGCAGTGACTTTTTGGGGATGCATTGGATGCTCGTGGATCTGATGTGGATTGGAATCGTCCCAAATTCGACAATTTTGTTTGTTGACGTACTGATTCATCCAGAAATGGGCCTTATCGCTGAAGATGATTTTTCGATGAAAATTAGGGTCAGTTTCCAACTGCTCCAGGGCCCATTCATGGTCGTTTACCTTCAGATTCTGGGTCAGTTGAATTTTTTACGGGTGCAAGTCCAAGTCACGACGCAAAATTCGCCAAGTTGTGGTCCGCGAAAAGCCGAGTTCTTGTGAGCGACGCGAACACCCATTTTGATAAAACAATTTTATCATCTGCACGTGTTGTTGAACGCTATATCCGTCCACGGCAAAACAGACTGAATAAATGACAGCCAATTCGACAGATGTAGCTTCAACAATATGGTCGCTATCAACTGTCAAAGTTCGGAAGTCCCTATTGGTAGTAGGCGCTCTGGTACAGTTTTAGAAATTGTCACAGGGAAGTTAGACTCTAAGAACTTTATTTCAATCCCAGTGGATAAGATAATGCTTGATGACGGAATGTCTGTTTTGCAAGCAATCAACAATAATCTTACGAATGCCTTTGACTATTCCAATAGCTATTTATCTTGATATTTCTGATAGCGTACTATTGGCAATATTTTTAACTTTTAACTCTTTTATGAACAGCATTTTTTTGCAATGTAAGTTAAAAAATTCTTTCGGTCGAATTTGTAAATTGTATTTACATTTATCTACAAATATAATTGCAGATTTCAGTAACCTGGTGAAAGTTAATATGTAATTTCACATGTTGAACAGTAACGAGATGCTTTAACCATACGTTTTTATATTTAATTATTTTCTCAAATAAATGTAAAAGTGTTGGTTTAAAAAAAGAAATAAAAGTGTAGACTAATATTTATCATTATTTTAATAATAATAATTTGTTTTAATTGTTAATTTGAATTTGATTTATAATTGTGACTACTTGACTATTTGGATTGCATTACATTTGACTCAATTTTCTGTTTTCATTTTTTATTTTATAAAACATAATTTAATAAAACTTCTCCATTATACCTTGCATATATAAAACTGGTACGATTCCGCAAAACTGGCTTAAATCGATCTTTA